>JAZDUA010000034.1:4732500-5332500 GCA_038098605.1 Gryllus longicercus | reverse complement strand
AAAAATCGAAAACTATACAAATTCAAAAATATAAAAATCGAAAAACATAAAAAATTCAAAAATATAAATTTAAAAAAAAATAAATTCAAAAATCTACAATTTTAAAAAAGGAAAATATTAACGAACGACGAACAAGGAAAGACGCATACGAACAAGCAACAAGCCATTAAAGACGTGCGACTAGCGACAAACGAACGACGAGCGACGAGTGACAAGCGACCAGCGACTGGCTACGAACGACGAGCGAAATACGAAGGAAGATGAGATATAAAACACAAAAGAAAAGAAAATTATAAAATTTTGAAAGAAACGAAAAATATAAAAATCGAATATTATAAAAATTCGAAAAATATAAAAAATCGCAAAATATAAAAAATCGAAAAATATAAAAATCGAAAAATATAAAAATTCGAAAAATATAAAAAATCGAAAAATATAAAAATCGAAAAAAATATAAAAATCGAAAAATATAAAAATTCAAAATTATAAATTTCAAAAAAAATAAACAAAGATCTACAATTTAAAAAAGGAAAATATTAACGAACGACGAACAAGGAAAGACGCATATGAACGAGCAACAAGCCATTAAAGACGTGCGACTAGCGACAAACGACGAACGAAGAGCGACGAGTGACAAGCGACCAGCTACTTGCTACGAACGACGAGAAACGAATGACAAGCGACCAGCGCCTGGCTATGAACGACGAGAGACGAGTGACAAGCGACCAGCGACTGGCTACGAACTTTAGCAAAGTACGAAGAAGATGAGACATACAACAAACAAAAGAAAAGAAAATTCTAAATTTTTGAAAAAACGAAAAATATAAAAATTGAAAAACATAAAAATTCGAAAAATATAAAAATTCAAAAAATATAAAAAATCGAAAAATATAAAAAATCGAAAAATATAAAAAATCGAAAAATATAAAAATTCAAAAATATAAATTTCAAAAAAAAATAAATATCAAAAATCTACAATTTTTAAAAAAAGGAAGATTGTAACGAACGACGAACAACGAAAGACGCATACGAACGAGCAACAACCCATTAAAGCCGTGCGACTAGAAACCAACGACGAACGATGAGCGACGAGTGACAAGCGACCAGCGACTGGCTTCGAACGACGAGCGAAGTACGAAGGAAGATGAGACATAAAACACAAAAGAAAATAAAATTCTAAAATTTTGAAAAAACGAAAAATATAAATATCGAAAAATATAAAAATTCGAAAAATATAAAAATTCAAAAAATATAAATTTCAAAAAAAATAAAAATCAAAAATCTACAATTTTGTAAAAAGGAAAATATTAACGAACGGCGAACAACGAAAGACGCCTTCGAACGAGCAACAAGCCATTATTGACGTGCGACTAGCGACAAACGACGAACGAGCGACGAGTGACAAGCGACCAGCGACAGGCTACGAACGACGAGCGAAGTACGAAGGAAGATGAGACATAAAGCACAAAAGAAAAGAAAATTCTAAAATTTTGAAAAACGAAAAATATAAAAATCGAATAAAATAAAAATTCGAAAAATATAAAAAATCGAATATAAATAATCGAAAATATAAAATATCGAAAAATATAAAAAATCAAAGAATATAAAAAATCGAAAAATATAAAAATTTAAAAATAAAAATTTCAAAAAAATTAATATCAAAAATCTACAATTTTTGAAAAAAGGAAAATTTTAACGAACGACGAAGAACGAAAGACGCATACGAACAAGCAACAAGCCTTTAAAGACGTGCGACTAGCGACAAACGACGAACGACGTGCGACTGGCTACGAACGACGACTGGCGACTACGACTGGCTACGACCAGTGACTGGCTACGAACGACGAGCGACGAATGACAAGCGACCAGCGACTGGCTACGAACAACGGGCGAAGTATGAAGGAAGATGTGACATAAAACACAAAACAAAAGACAATTCAAAAATATTGAAAAAACGAAAAATATAAAAATCGATAAAATATAAAAAATCGAAAAATATATAAAAAATCAAAAAAATAAAAATCAGAAAATATAAAAATTCAAAAATATAAATTTAAAAAAAATCAAAATCAAAAATCTACAATTTTGAAAACAGGAAAATATTAACGAACGACGAACAACAAAATACGCATACGAACGAGCAGCAAGCCATTTAAGACGTGCGACTAGCGACAAACGACGAACGAAGAGCGACGAGTGACAAGCGACCAGCGGCTGGCTACGAACGACGAGCGAAATACGAAGGAAGATGAGACATAAAACACAAAAGAAAAGAAAATTATAAAATTTTGAAAAAAACGAAAAATATAAAAATCGAATAATATTAAAATTCGAAAAATATAAAAATCGAAAAATGTAAAAAATCAAAAAATATAAAAAAATTGAAAAATATAAAAAATCGAAAAATATAAAAAATCGAAAAATATAAAAATTCAAAAATTTTAAATTTAAAAAAATAATAAACAAAGATAAACAATTTTGAAAAAAGGAAAATATTAACGAACGACGAAAAAGGAAAGACGCATACGAACGAGCAACAAGCCATTAAAGACGTGCGACTAGCGACTAACGACGGAAAAGCGCGACGAGTGACAAGCGTCCAGCGACTTGCTACGACCGACGAGCGACGAGTGACAAGCGACCAAAGACTAGCTACGAACTTTAGCGAAGTACGAAGAAGATGAGACATACAACAAACAAAAGAAAAGAAAATTCTAAAATTTGGAAAAAACGAAAAATATAAAAATTGACAAATATAAAAATTCAAAAATTATAAAATATCGAAAAAAATAAAAAATCGAAAAATATAAAAAATCGAAACATATAAAAAATCGAAAAATATAAAAATCGAATAATATGAAAATTCAAAAATATAAATTTCAAAAAAATATTTAACAAAGATCTACAATTTTGAAAAAAGGAAAATATTAACGAACGACGAACAAGGAACGATGCATACGAACGAGCAACAAGCCATTAAAGACGTGCGACTAGCGACAAACGACAAACGAAGAGCGACGAGTGACAAGCGACAAGCGACTTGCTACGAATGACGAGCAACGAGTGACAAGCGACCAGCGACTAGCTACGAACGACGAGCGACGAGTGACAAGCGACCAGCGACTGGCTACGAACGACGAGCGACAAGTGACAAGCGACCAGCGACTGGCTACAAACGACGAGAGAAGTACGAAGGAAGATGAGACATAAAACACAAAAGAAAAGAAAATTCTAAAATTTTGAAAAAACGAAAAATATAAAAATCGAAAAATATAAAAATTCGAAATATACAAACAATCCGAAAATATAAAAAGCGAAAAATATAAAAAATCGAAAAATATAAAAAATCGAAAAATATAAAAAATCAAAAATTAAAAAATTGAAAAATATAAAAAACGAAAAATTTTAAAATTCAAAAATTTAATTTAAAAAAAAATAAAAATCAGAAATCTACAATTTTGAAAAAAGGAAAATATTAACGGAAGACGAACAACGAAAGAGGCATACGACGGAAAAGCGCGACGAGTGACAAGCGTCCAGGGACTTGCTACGACCGACGAGCGACGAGTGACAAGCGACCAAAGACTAGCTACGAACTTTAGCGAAGTACGAAGAAGATGAGACATACAACAAACAAAAGAAAAGAAAATTCTAAAATTTCGAAAAAACGAAAAATATAAAAATTGAAAAATATAAAAATTCAAAAAATATAAAAAAATTGAAAAATATAAAAAATCGAAAAATATAAAAAATCGAAAAATATAAAAAATCGAAAAATATAAAATATCCAAAAATATAAAAATTCAAAAATATAAATTAAAAAAACTATCAAAAATCTACAATTTTTAAAAAAAGGAAAATTTTAACGAACGACGAAGAACGAAAGACGCATACGAACAAGCAACAAACCATTAAAGACGTGCGACTAGCGACAAACGACGAACGACGAGCGACGAGTGACAAGCGACCAGCGACTGTCTACAAACGACGAGCGACGAGTGACAAGCGACCAGCGACTGGCTACGAACGACGAGCGACGAGTGACAAACGACCAGCGACTGGCTACGAACTAGCGAAGTAAGAAGGAAGATGAGACATAAAACACAAAAGAAAAGAAAATTCTAAAATTTTGAAAAACAAAATTATAAAAATCGAAAAATATTAAAAATTGAGAAATATAAAAATTGAAAAATATAAAAAATCGAAAAATAAAAAAATTCGAATAGTATAAAAATTCAAAAATATAAATTTAAAAAAAAATAAAACACCAAAAATGTACAATTTCGTAAAAAGGAAAATATTAACGATCGACGAACAGCGAATGACGCATACGAACGAGCAACAAGCCATTATAAACGTGCGACTAGCGACAAACGACGAACGACGAGCAACGAGTGACAAGCGACCAGCGACTGGCCACAAACGACGAGCGACGAGTGACAAGCGACCAGCGACTGGCTACGAACGACGAGCGACGAGTGACAAGCGACCAGCGACTGGCTACGAACGACGAGCGAAGTACGAAAGAAGATGTGACATAAAACACAAATAAAAAGATAATTCTAAAATTTTGACAAAACGAGAAATATAAAAATCAAAAAATATAAAAATTTGAAAAATATAAAAAATTGAAAAATATAAAAATTCAAAAAATATAAAAATTCGAAAAATATAAAAAATCGAAAAATATAAAAAATCGAAAAATATAAAAATCGAAAAATATAAAAATTCAAAAATATAAATTTCAAAGAAAATAAAAAACAAAGAACTACAATTTTAAAAAAGAAAATATTAACGAACGACGAACATGGAAAGACGCATACGAACGAGCAACAAGCCATTAAAGACGTGCGGCTAGCGACAAATGACGAACGACGAGCGACGAGTGACAAGCGACCAGCGACTGGCTACGAACGACGAGCGAAATACGAAGGTAGATGAGACATAAAACACAAAAGAAAAGAAAATTATAAAATTTTGAAAAAAAATATAAAAATCGAATAATATAAAAAATCGAAAAATATAAAAAATCGAAAAATATAAAAATTCAAAAATATAAATTTCAAAAAAATAATAAACAAAGATCTACAATTTTGAAAAAAGGAAAATATTAACGAACAACGAACACGGAAAGACGCATACGAACGAGCAACAAGCCTTTAAAGACGTGCGACTAGCGACAAACGACGAACGACGAGCGACGAGTGACAAGCGACCAGCGACTGGCTACGAACGACGAGCGACGAGTGACAAGCGACCAGCGACTGGCTACGAACTTTAGCCAAGTACGAAGGAAGATGAGACATAAAACACACAAAAGAAATGAAAATTCTGAAATTTTGAAAAAACGAAGAATATAAAATATGAAAAATATAAAAATTCGAAAAAAAATCGAAGAATATAAAAAATCGAAAAATATAAAAAATCGAAAAATATATACAATCGAAAAATATAAAAAATCGAAAAATATAAAAATTTAAAAATATAAATTTCAAAAAAATAAAAATCAAAAATCTACAATTTTGAAAAAAGGAAAATATAAACAAACGACGAACGAAGGACGCATACGAACGAGCAACAGGCCATTAAAGACGTGCGACTAGCGACAAACGACGAACGACGAGTGACGAGTGACAAGCGACCAGCGACTGTCTACGAACGACGAGCGACGAGTGACAAGCGTCCAGCGACTGGCTACGAACGACGAGCGAAGTACGAAGGAAGATGAGACATAAAACACAAAAGAAAAGAAAATTATAAAATTTTGAAAAAACGAAAAATATGAAAATCGAATAATATAATAATTCGAAAATTATAAAAAATCGAAAAATATAAAAAATCGAAAATATAAAAATTCAAAAATATATATTTCAAAAAAATAAAAATCAAAAATCTACAATTTTGAAAAAAGGAAAATATTAACGAACGACGAACAACGAAAGACGCATACGAACGAGCAACAATCCATTAAAGACGTGCGACTAGCGACAAACGACGAACGACGAGCGACGAGTGACAAGCGACGAGCGACTGGCTACGAACGACGAGCGACGAGTGACAAGCGACCAGCGACTGGCTACGAACTTTAGCCAAGTACGAAGGAAGATGAGACATAAAACACACAAAAGAAAAGAAAATTCTAAAATTTTGAAAAAACGAAGAATATAAAATATGAAAAATATAAATATTCGAAAAATAAAAAAAATCGAAGAATATAAAAAATCGAAAAATATAAAATATCGAAAAATATATAAAATCGAAAAGTATAAAAAATCGAAAAATATAAAAATTCAAAAATATAAATTTCAAAAAAAATAAAAATCAAAAATCTACAATTTTGAAAAAGGAAAATATAAACAAACGACGAACGAAGGACGCATACGAACGAGCAACAAGCCATTAAAGACGTGCGACTAGCGACAAACGACGAACGACGAATGACGAGTGACAAGCGACCAGCGACTGTCTACGAACGACGAGCGACGAGTGACAAGCGTCCAGCGACTGGCTACGAACGACGAGCGAAGTACAAAGGAAGATGAGACATAAAACACAAAAGAAAAGAAAATTATAAAATTTTGAAAAAACGAAAAATATGAAAATCGAATAATATAATAATTCGAAAAATATAAAAAATCGAAAAATATAAAAATTCAAAAATATATATTTGAAAAAAAAAAAATAAAAAATCTACAATTTTGAAAAAAGGAAAATATTAACGAACGACGAACAACGAAAGACGCATACGAACGAGCAACAAGCCATTAAAGACGTGCGACTAGCGACAAACGACGAGCGACGAGTGACAAGCGACCAGCGACTGGCTACGAACGACGAGCGACGAGTGACAAGCGACCAGCGACTGGCTACGAACGACGAGCGAAGTACGTAGGAAGATGAGACAAAACACAAAAGAAAAGAAAATTCTAAAATTTGTAAAAACGAAAACTATAAAAATTCAAAAATATAAAAATTCGTAAAATATAAAAAATCGAAAAATATAAAAATGGAAAAATATAAAAAATAGAAAAATATAAAAAATCGAAAAATATAAAAATTCGAAAAATATAAAAATCTAAAAATATGAATATTCAAAAATATAAAAATTCGAAAAATATAAAAAATCGAAAAATATAAAAAATCGAGAAATATGAAAATTCAAAAATATAAAAATTCGAAAAATATAAAATATTGAAAAATATAAAAAATCGAAAAATATAAATATTCGAGAAATTTAAAATAATAAGAATAACGAACGATTAAAGTTGAACGACGAGCGACTAATGACGAGCGGCGAACTACTTAAACGTACGAAAGACGAGCGACAAGAGACGGACGACTAAAGACTAAAAACCCAAAAATCGAAAATTCTAACATTTTGTATAAAAGAAAAATTAAAAAATTGTTAATAAAAAATTCGAAATTATAAACGAATGACGAACGTCGAACGATGAAGCATGAACGATGAACAACGGCGAGCGAAGAGCGACGAGCGAAAGCGGCTAAAGACGAACGACATGCGACGAACGACGAAGGACATACAACCAGCGGCGAACGACGGAAGACGAGTCCCCAGAAACAAAAAGTGGAGTAAATGAAAAATCTAAAATTTGAATAATTTAAAAATATAGTAATTCGAAAAAAATCGGAAAATATATAATATATAAAAATTCAAAAACTTTTAATAAACGGCGAACTTAGAACGACGAACGATAACGACGAACAACGAGAGACGATAGGCGAACGACGAAAGACCATAGACAAACTACGACCGATAAAATCAAAAAGGGGGAAAAACGAAAAATATAAAAATTCGGGAAAAAATGCAAAAAATATCAAAATCCGAAAAATATAAACGAAGAACAACGAACGACAAAGACGAATAACGAGCAAAAAGCGACTAACGACGAGGGACAAACGACGAACGACGAGCGACGAACGACGAGCGACTAGCGACGAGAGACGAACGACGAGCGACGAGCGAAAAATGACATATGACGGAAGACGAATGACCAGAACACAAAAAGTATATAAAATATAAAAATTCAAAAAATAGGAAAATCCGAAATATATAAAATTTGGAAAAAAGTCAAAAAATAAACGACGAGAAACGAGCAACTAACGACGAGCGACGAACGACAATCAACGAAACTCGAGCAACGAGCGACAAGCGGCAAACGGCGCGCGACGAACGACGAGCGACTAACGACGAGCGACGAGCGAAAAACGACGAACGACCGAAGACGAGAGACCAGAAACAAAAAGTATATAAAACTTCTAAAAATATAAAAATTCAAAAAAATATGAAAATTCGAAAATATAAATCTTTGAAAAATCCAACAATATAAATATAAAAATTAAAAAATATAAAAATTCAAAAAATATGAAATTTGAAAAGTATAAAATTCGAAAAATATAAAACGTCGAATAATATAAAATTTCAAATAATATAAAAATTCGAAAAATATAAAAATTAAGAAAATATAAAAATTTAAAAAATATAAAAATTCGGAAAAATTAATTCGGAAAATATAAGCGAACGACGAACGACTAGCGTCGTGAGACAAACGATGATCGACGAACGACGCACGTCGAACGACGAACGACAAACGACAATCGACGAACGACAAACGACGAACTACAAACGACGAACTACAAACGACGAACGGAAAGACGAGCGACAAAAGAAGACGAGCCAGAAACACAATAAGTGAAAAAAACGAAAATCTAAAAATTTGAAAAATATAAAAGTCTGAAATATATATATATATATATATATATATATATATATATATATATATATATATATATATACAATCTAAAAATATATAAAAATATATAAATATATAAATTTGAAAAATATAAAAGTTTGAAATATATATATATATATATATATATATATATATATATATATTAGACAGTCGAAGTGACGTTATCGACGGACGGAATACGGAATGACTGACAGACGGACAGATTGACCGACGGACGGAGACGAAAGGACTGATGTGCAGACGCAGTGACGGACTGACTCTCGGTTGCAATTACGGACGCACTGAGGGACAGTCTGTTGGACGGACGGACAGACGTATGGAAAAACTGACGGACGGCATAACGGTAGGACTGTCGGATGGACTCTAAAGACGGTCTGACCGATTGACGAGCGGATGGACTATTGAACGGACCGTTTAATAGACGGACGGACTGACTGACAGGCAGACGTACAGACTGACGGACGAACCAACTGACTGATGATCTGACGGACGGACTGATGGAAGAACTGATAGACGGACTGAATGGCGGTTTCACGTACGGACTGTTTGACAGACTGGCGAACGAACGAACTGAAGAGCGAATAGCGGGAGGACTGACAGATGTTCGGGCTGACAGACGGAGGGACGGTCGGACTGACAGACGGACTGTCAGACGAACGGAACGACGGACTGACTCACCAAGTGGGCGACGGACTAACGGACGGATTCACGGACGCACTAATAGACTGTCGGACGAACTGAATGTCAGACTAACGGACGGAGTGACGAACTGACAGACTGACGGACGAACGGATAGACGGCCTAGAGGAGTGACTGACGGACCGACTGGCGGGCGAAATGACGGACGTACTGACGAACAGACTGACGTACAGACTAACTGACAGAAACACCTACGTACTGACAGACGGTCTCAACGACGGACTGACGGACGGACTGAAGGACTGTAGGACGGGCTGACAAAAGGACGGATGGAAGGACAGCAGCACGAACTGAGCGACAGACTGACGGAATGACGGACAGACTGTCGGAATGACGGACGGAGGGCCTGGCGGATAGACTGACGGACGCACTGATAGACTAGCGGACGGACTGACGGATGGACGGACTGATGGATGGACTGGCGGAATGTTGGTGTGATGGACGCACTGGTCGATTGACGGACGGGATGTTGGTCCGACGGACGGACGAACGGACACACTGGCGGACGGTTTGACGGGGCGGACTGTCAGAGGAATTGACGGTCTGACTGATGGACAGAATAACCGACGGACTGACGGATGAACAGACTGACTGAAGGACGTAATGAAGGACGGTTTGATGGACGTATTGACGGAATGACGGCCGGACTGCCGGAGGACTGATGGACGGCCTACGGGTGGACGGACAGACTGACGGTTGAACGGCCTGACGATATCACAGACGGACGGAATGGTGGACAGGCTGACGGACGGACTGACAGGCAGATGGGCTGTTGGACGGTATGTTAGACTGACGGACGGACTTAGGCTGACGTGCAGACTGACGGGCAGATTGACCAACGGACTGACCTACTGACGAACAGATTAACGGATGGACTAACAAATAGACTTTCCGATGGACTCATGGACTGACGAACGGACTGGCGGACAGACTGACGGACGACAGACAGATGGACAGACTGACGGACTGACGGACGACTGAGGAACGGACAGGCAGACGGCGTGACTGACAGACGGACTGGCGGTCGGACTGACGGGCAGACTGTTGGACGGACTGACGGACAGATTGACAGAGACTGGCAGAAGGACGGATGGACTGACGGACTCGACGGTGGACCTACAGACTAACTGACTGAAACGAAATGAGGGACGAATTGATGGAGAGAGATGGAATGACTTTCGCACTGACGGGCGGACTGACGGACGGACTTACGACTAGATTGGCGGATTGACGGATGGATGGGCGGAATGACGGGCTAACGGATAAACTGAAAGACTGATGGACTTACGAACGGACTGACGAACGAGCTGACAGACGGACTTACGGACGGAATGACAGACGGATGGACGGACGGACTGGACAGACGGACGGTCTGTCGGGCGGACGAACATACGGACTGAAGATATGACTGACGGACGGACTTAAAAACGGACTGACGGACGGACTGACGGACGGACTGACAGACGGACGAACTATTGGACGGATGGGCCGTCTTACGAATTGACGTGCTGACGGGCGGACGGACTGACGACTAGATTGGTGGATTGACGGGCTAACGGACAATCTGACGGACTGACAGACTGACGGAACTACTGATGGACGGACAGATAGATGGACGGACAGATAGATGGACTTACGAATAGACTGACAAACGGGCTGACGGACGGACGGATTGACAGACGGATGGACTGGCGGAGTGATGAACTGCATCAACTGACGATGGAACTATTAAAAACCAAAAAAAAAAAAAAAACTTAAGGTCTAAGACTTAGTTCACTCAATAACGGAAATAATATGCATCAACCTCACAATTTTTCATTGCATGCCCTATGAAAACGTCCATACTCCAATGTAAAGGGTCCGAGGATTTTCAACAAACCGAAATACGCGATATGAAATTGCACACGATAATAAATAGTTCAAAACCAAACGTTTTCGCACTTGTTTAACATACGAAGCTATATTTCTTGAAATCTAAAAAGCTTTGTGTACTGAATACAAGAATAACTAGTGGTGCTACAAATGGCACAGACTTTCCCGTTTTAGTTTTCTATTTTCTTTGATCTTGGCAAGCTATTCGGACTTGCAACCGTCTTTTTTTTATTTTCTCAATTTTTTGGGGTTCTAAAACTAGAACGGAAATATTATAAGAATATTAAAGAACAGTAACTAGTTGTAAATTGCAATTTTCTTGAACAAATTTGGAGTTTTCGAAAATTTTTATTAGTAGTCATTAAACGCACATTAACTTACAAATATGTGTTTACAAATTGGTGGAAATGTGAATATTAACGGCGTGAGAGATCATCCAAAAAATTACATTTGTATAAATTCACAAATTACATTTGTAGATAAAACAAAAAAATACCCCAAAATGGACTCTACGTCATATTAAAGAGTGCAATAGCATTACCCCTTCGAAAAATGTAAAAACCCAATTTGGATTTTGATTTGTTAGTTCATCATTCAACTATTTTGGGTCAAGAGAAGAAGGGATTCCAGAGCTCAAGAAAACATTCACTGTTTGTACTTTTCCCCCATACATCACACACATTTTTTACTGTTCATTGAGAAAATAAATCAAAATCAAAGCAAATGAAGATTGTTTCTTATAAATAGGCACAAACTGTCTTCTTTCCTTAGCGATGTGCAGAGGTGTCAATTACATCTGGAGGTCCAGAGCATCACTACTCCCCTCACTTGTCTAAGACCTAGGCAAACTTAGTGACCACCTACGGTGCAAACCTCATGCACAAATTCTGGCCCTTCATCAATGTAAAATATTTTGTAATAAAAATAATTTCCATGCATGTGTGTGTGTTATTTATTTTGTGCGTGTGTGTGTGTGTGTTTGTGAGCTGTATGACTCAGGGGAATTGATACTGATCATTTAGAACATTTCATGAATATATGCATCGTTTACTATAACTTTGATTTTAGAAGGTGTTTTGCACATACATTTTGGGAATGTTTCTAGGACAAATAAATATAATAGGTAAAATATTTTTCATTTCAAGAAAACTCACTCTAAATGAACTTTCAGCCTCAGTTACATTACAGGTTTCCATTAAAAAATATTTTAGAATAAAATAACTATCAAATAATTTATTTTTTATAGTAATTTCTTAATATTCTGTACAAATATATGGCTTTACTAAATATGTAACTTACAAAAAAATTAGTTTATCATTTTCCATTTCACTTTTAAAAAAAGTGTTCCTAAAAGTGAAAATTATTGGGAAGCAGAAATATATCAGCTTGGCTGAGGCATAAGATATTCCTATGCTGGATCTACTTGTGCTGCCACTGATTTCAATTGAAAATATCTAAACAAAGTAAAAGATGAGTTCTTGCCTTGCATAAGACATATAAACAGTAAATTCTTTCTCAGTACTTCACCCAAGATAACATAAGCACTATGAAATAACATAAGAAAGTAAATTAGGTTTTATGACTCTTCTTTAAAAAGTTGTGCATAATTAAACCTACATGAATATACCATTATTTCCTTGCTTTCACAAATGTTTCTGAAATATTAAACAACTTTGAATCTATGAATATTTTTCACAACACTCTCCAAGTTTCATTCTTTTAATTTTGATACATAAGAATTGTTAATGTACAAGGTAATTGTGAATTTTTCTCAGGACATTACCTCAGTTCAGCATTTCTTCCTATTTGTGCCTCAATATATTCAGGGGCTTTTAAAATACCAGTTAAAAAAAGGTGCCTTCAATTGCTTTTCAGATTTTATTAAATACCATTTATATACCATAGTCTGACTTAATTACTGTAAAACCTACCTGTTCTAGAAACTGATTGATTCTTCAAAACTGGTGTACCTTGGCATATTTATTTATAATATACAAAGTTGTTTAAATTACTGTTAATACAAGACTCACATTTAAGGATTTGGAAAAATATAAATTTTGGAGGTTTGAAGGACTGAAGAACTTTTCTGATATTACCTGAGTCTGTTATTTCTGTATTCACAATTTGATGTCCATACTTGTTTTGCTGGATTTCCTATCAATAACTGTGACAGGAATATAAATGAAAGGAAGATTAAAAAACAAACTTCATTAAACAATATGAATTGCTTTATTTGAAAATGAAAGCTTCATCTTATTTTCAATTAGTGGGCCCTACAAAACGTACATACAAAATTAACAAAGGTCACTACACCAAACTATAGTTGTCTAAAAAACTTTATAAAATATCCTCCTTCTAGGTATAAATAAGAAGTTTTAGTTTTGGAGGGGAAAGAAACAAAAATGTTAATATCTGTTGCATCATGAGTTTCACCTACCCCAGCAAATAATGGATTACTGATGTGTTAAAGTAACAGTTCATTGTGCTTTCAGGCAGGTATATGAAAGAAAAGTAGCACCAACATATTTATCAAAAGCACCAAATTTCTTAATCTCTTTTGAATTTAATGAAATGCAGATGCAAATAATATATTTGAGTAACATTTTGTAGTAATGTTATGTAGTTTATAATACTTAAGAACTAATAAATATTCTCATTAAATTTATATGTAAGAAAGCTGAAAATGAAAAGTATTAGATGAAAATAATAGTATCACTCACTGGAGCATGTGGTGATAAATGTCAGTCTCACTGCCATAAAAGAAAAATAAATGAAGTTCTGTGCAACGCCCATCCATCAAGAAACCAATTTTGGTTTCTTAACTTTATTTGATTGAATATGCCGTGTCACATTTACAAATATGATTTACAAACATAAAGCATATGTTTTTAACCTTAATAATTACAAAAAAAATATATTAAGTTTCCATACCATTTGTAAATGTAACACTGCATATTATTTTTATGACTCTTTGTTCAACATATTTCTAATAATATATCCAATAATTAAATAAATCTATAATACAACACTGTACATGAATAAAATAAGTTTTCACACTTTATAAAGATAAAGTTGTAATTATCAAAAGAGGAAGGGTTACCAATAGGAACATCATTACTACAGTTCAATAAAATTTTCAGTCTTCATCCTTGAAGCGGCGATAGACAGACTGGACATACGTGAAAACACACTTCCAATCTGGCTTTCGCATCATGACCATGTCTTCAACGTCTAGGAGTGGTGCGATCCCAGCCTTTTCACTAGAGAAAAGAGATACAAAGTAAGTAAGGGTAATTATTGGTCATGCTTCAAGACATCATCACATTGTTACATATCAGTTTAAATTACAAAATTCTACTTTTTTCCACTTATTACAAATTGTATTAAGATTTGTATTAAAATTGTATTAAGTAAAATATCAGAATATTTTAATCATAAATACTGTATATTTCAATTCTTGTGCTTATGTTTTGAAAAATATCTACCTGACAATGAAAACACAAATAAAATAATACCAACATGAATTCCAAATTTTTAATACTTAGGTATCACCAATTTGTTCTTGAAAATTATTTATGTGCATCAATCACACTAAATGTGGCAAACAGATAAAATTTGGTGGAACTCTTCATATTACTCATGTCAAAATGATTTAAAAAGGCTCAAGTAGTTATAATTGTTTCCCTATACAATTCTCAGAATTCTGTTTTTCTTCTCTGCAATCGCAAATCTCATTTAAAATAATTTTATTACATGTTAACAGATGTTGGTCAATTGTAATTTTCATATTCTGAGAGAAAAGTATTTTTTTTTAGATTGTTCCATTGTCCATTTCACTTGTAACAACATTCGAATATATTAAGATTATTATTCCATTTCCAAAAATCATCATGGCACTAAAATATACTGTGAAGATTTAGAAAAACTGTTCTCACACAGGTTGTTTAAAATATTTTTTATCCACAATCTTATTTCAGTTAGGATTTTCTTAAAATGTTTTATAATTTCTAAATTTTCCATTTAAGTGGCCAACCATAAATTACGTAAATCAAATTTGGGACCTTTTGGATAAACCCCCTCTTCAATCCCTCTAAATAATTGTGTAACACATGTAACAACTTCCACTTTTATTTAAATTATGCAAAAATGAATTGTATAATCAATTAAATAATAAACAATTTATACATAACTTTTTTTCTATTAATTATATCTTTTAAAATTTAATTTCTTAATATTCAAATGATTGATCCCATTAGTATAAGAATTAAATAAAAGAATTAATTTTGTAAATATAGAAAAATTAAAATTAATATCAGTGTGATGTTACATTAAATTACAATCTCCCTACTGCCCGTAATAAAGCTACTTCAAACCACCTCACTCCTTTTTAGAGTAGCACTATTTATAGATGATTCTAATTTGAATGACTGTAATGAGCAACATCCAAGTTATATTTTCATTAATGCTGGTTCTGTCTATCATGGTATGCTGTAAATTTATCCTTAACTGTATATACTGAATTATGACAATCAAGAACAAAAATGTATTAATTGATTTTTACATGATCAAATTAATTTTACGTCTAACAGTTTCATTTAGAATTTACTAACATTACTTATAAAAAACAAGGACAATTACTTACTCGGCTACTCGGAACGCAAGCTCAAAATTTTTGCGTCGCTCCTCAGGACGCAAGGAGTCATAGTCAAAGGCATCAGGAAGGAAGTGATGGATGAGAGCACAGAACGCCATACCACTGCTCCAGCTTGTGGAGAAGTTTTCTATTTGAATGTTCTGAAAAACGGAATGGCAAGATGATTTCAATATTGAATTAAAATTAACAATTTAAAATGTCTGCTACAAACTGAACCAAAAGGTTCCTCTTCATTCTAGTATTAATTTAAGAAAGTTGATCCTCATGACAGCCAAATTCAAGTAGAATACTGCTGTCTTGTCATGTGCTAAATATCAAAATTCTGATGACATCATAAAAATTGTTTAAAAAATTTAAATTGCAAAAATATGTCAGCAAAAGAAAGATATATTATTGCAGATAACCCTCTGAATTAACACAAGCTATCAATAACTTTCTTTCATTAATACAAGCTTGACTGTAGCAGAAATTATCACACACATTCAAAACTTTTATTAGAAGCCACACATGAAATTACACTTTATTAACACAATATATTTTACTATCAGAAATTTGGCAACAAGAATTTCTAACTGATTATGAAAGTGCCACTAAATTTTATTCTAATTCTGTTACATAAGGAATATGAAAAATGTCTCACAAACATTCCACATATTATTTCACAAATAAATGCAATTCATGCTTAACATATGAAACAAAAACAAAACTGAATGCTGAAACTTCAACATATAAACACACTAAAATTACCACTTACTACAAATGACACTGTTTAAAAGCACAATCTCTCTTTCATCAAGAGATCCATTATCATAGTGAAGCTTGTTAATAAGAAGCAAAACCAAGAGACAATAAGAAAGAAAGATAAAAAAAGAAAAAATTCATTCAACACAAAAACCTGCTACCGCAACGCACCTGGTCTCAAAGGTGTTTGTGTGTGCAGTGGTGTACAACATGCAAGTGCATATGGTTGACTTTGTACCTTATAGTCCTTGGTCTTGCTTTGACACCAGAACAGAAGCCTGTCCTTGACCCCCGAAGCACTCCGACTCAGCTTAGGATCCGTGAATTTAAATAGGGGGCCTGAAGAGCTGCCCCCCGGGGTCTTAGGGGAGCTGCGTGGGATGTACACAGAGAAATTTGTCAAGAGTTGCCCTTGGTTAGTCAAGAGGGAAATTTCGAGTTTAAAAGCAGAGGAAACTGGAAGCATCAATCTACAACAGGGGTGGTGAACCTACTTCTGCACTACTTTTATAAGAGATGTACAGCAGGAGTATTTAAATTCAGAGGGCCCTTTATATATGTTCCTTGTACGAAAATTATTTATTTTTTTCAGTAAAAATATTTATATACAATTACTCTCAAAGGTTGAGTTTTGAGAAATTCAACTTGTCTAAGTTACTTGGTGAATAAGGCTCTAATATTAACTTAAAATATTCTACAACTTCCAGCTGATATTAACAGCTTACTCACAAAAATATTGTTCTTTAAGAGAATTGTTATATTTAAATATTATTCTGCATTTTGATAAAACTGTCTGCAAGTTTAACTATCATGAAATGTTTTATTGAATATGAAAGGGAATATTAATTCCCTGGCTATGCAGTGATTCCCAAAAGCACGTTTATAGCTAGTTGAAAAAAAAAGAGAAAAAAAAAACACATACAAAGATAACATAACACAATGGCACATGGACAATCACAGAATCTGTATTACACAAACTATAATTCAGTATTTGTAATACTTAACATTCAAACACTTTAATCTAAGACATCAAATGAACATTCACCAAGCCAAATTTTCTTTGAGAGGGCTATATGCAATTCCACATGCCCTTTGTTGTACATGAATCATAGATTCACCACTCCTGATCAACATAGCCTGCAATTATTAATAAAAGACCACCTTTGCTTCAAGAATTGTGAAAATTTCAGGTAATAAGAATTAAGAGACAGCTGTGTAGTTTTTAAAGGTTAAACAAAGTATTATTGATAGCAATTCTCTTTGCAACTTAATTGAATTATTTTTTTTCTAAATTAAACAAGACTTTTCTTTAGATGTATTATTCACCATCTGCCCCCCCATTTCAATTTCTCTACAAAAATTAATTTTTTTTTTCTTGAGAACTTGCTTATGTTCAAAGTTCAATTATTTTTGTATAACTTGAAAGTGTATAAATAAATGTCCTTCACATAATTGCACAGAAAACATAATTAAGGACAGACTCAAGAAGAATGAAAGCCTTTATCACCCTTTTTTTTTACACAAAAGACTGTGTATTTAGCTGTTGCATGTGTGTAATGAAGCAATAGGGTCCAACAAGCATATTAACATTCCGTTTCCTCTCATATTTTTGAGTTCTTCATTGCAACAAGACAATTTGTATATACAATAAATATGAAAGTGCTTCTGAGAAAAATTCTCTCCAATGCTGGAAAAATCCCTTACGAATTCTTACATATGTATTTGTCAAAAGGTTTCTACTGTTGAACTGTAGTTAAAACTCACTTAGGTGAAGTTGGTGAATTTTGACGATCCAGTTGCTGGAACTTTGCAAAGGGAGACATTGGCTTCACAGGCCCGACTGAAAAAGATAAATAGTAAGAAATTAATAGGAGGGTTTCAAAACTTAAGCAAGGCAAGGCATGCAATGAATTCAATGAGAAAGCAAATGATAACACTATCACATACAATTTCTAAAATGAAATTTTACAATATTACTTCATTTTAAGCAGGATACAAGACAAATTGAAGTTATATAATTCTTCACTCCTATTTATGAAAAACGTTTTTTGTTATCATGAAATTTTCATAATGGGAACTTGTGCATATTTGAAACATTAGTGCTTTCAATAAAACAAAAGTAAATCATTTATTCGTAAGAATTGTAATGCCATAACAAAATATTACCAACTCAACATATTCTTCATCAATTTAATCATCAATAAAATGAATGTATTCGATATGATTTTTATTTAATAATATAGTTCCAAACATCTTTAAACTGAAATATAGAAAGTGTGATTTTTTTCATTTTCTTCATTAAATTTCTTGTTTAAAACCCATCATATTTGTAATTATGATTTTAAAAGGATATGTTTAACAAATGAAAATTAATATTATCACTAATATTATCACAACTAACGTATTGATAAAAATTGAATAATTTATTTTCATCAAGTGAAACTGTCATTAAAATTCAGAGAAACAAATGAGTGCTTTTTACAGTAATTTTTAATCAGAAAATATTGCAAATTCTTTTTCTTTTCCCCCAACATGTCTAAAAGTTTGCTACATTGTTATGTAGAAAAACATTTAATTGAAGAAAATTATATATATTTTTCTTTGTGCTCTTGCAATTGCCAAAATTGCCATGTGACTAAGTCCCAACCTTATAGAGAACACTTACCTTTAGTCACCTGGCTCTTGCCCACAGCAGTTGCAGTGAAGGAAGTACTTTTTGTTTTCACTATAAGTAATAAAAAACAAAATAGAATGAGGAAACATTTGTATATAGCCTGAGAATGGTTATATATTCATTGCTAAATTTACCTTTTTACTTTAAAACTATATGAAACTATATTGAAACTTATCTCACATTCTTCTTAAATTATTTTCAGAGAACTGTATAGTTAATACAAAGACAAACCTTCAGTTCGTGTGACTATATTCCCATCTGCAGATGAAGATGACATGGTACTCTCTGCATGGCCTGTAAACAAAAGGTGACATAATTACTTCCCTGACATAACAAAAAATTAAAACAAATATGTATGACTGCTTATGTAAGTTATAATAGTAATTCAAATTCTGCAAGTTGTGAATATTGTTCAAGTGTACCATGTGAATGAGAATGTTCTGGATTTGTCATTTTGAATCCCTTATTTTAAGAAACAGGTTTTCTCAGGTATGTATTGTACTGCACAATGCATTTACAATGTCTGTCAAGTTATTTATTGTATCAGTTACAATGGTGTATTATAATAAGTTCAACTACACACTGCATCCAAGGGCTTAACAGAACACTTTCACAAAATTGCATTCCAAGCACAAGACAGTGTTGAATACATTTTGTGACTGAACATGAAGCATCTACAGCATTCCAACAGTAATGAATCTACTAGCTGAGCACGTTAGGTAAATATATCTTGCCAGCCCTAAAATCTTTAAAACATTAAGTCAAAAGAAGCACTATGGACATACATATTAATATTCACTCTAAACTATGAATAAAAATAAATATTTACATTCAAACAGTAGTATATCAACTATTTGTACAAAGACGCAGGGTGTCATTAACAAATACCACAATCAAAGGTAATGAAAATGCATTGTATCTGCAGGGTAGATCAAGATGCAGAAAACAACCTAAAGAAACTACAGTTGAAAAACACGTAAAACCAATCCAAAAAGGTGTTTGGTAGATAGTTAGGCAACCATAAACATCAATGATGCAGTCTTAGGGAAAAAACAGGGTGAATTCCATAAGGAGATATATTAGAAGCTTGGCATTCATGATAGGCGAAAATCCACACATCAATGATGATTCGGACTCACAACAGGCACTTCCTTGCTGAAGTGGTCACCAGTAGGAACTTGAGTGATCTTTTCATCCAAGAACGTAGCTCTCTCTTTTCTCTTCATAAAGTTGATGGATATGTTGAGTTAGTTGCTCATGATGCATCTGGCTGAGTTATTGCCATAACAGTAAATGAATACAAGCAAGCACAGTACAATTACATTAAGGTATTATTTGCATATAAGGCTTATGTTTTCATTGGCTTATACAGTTTTAATGTAACTACAGATGAGTTGAATCAAAATAATTTCATGAAACTTCTCTGAACGACACACGCCTCATTGCAACAAAGCTTGAAACACATTGACATTCTTGCAATAAAATCATATAGAAATAACACTGAAGTCAAACAGTATATTTTGTAATGCCTATATGTGAGTTGCTACGGCGCATATACTTGCAGCTATGCAAAAAATCCCATTCTTTATTTCAAAACATCACATCTATTCACATCCATGCCATGAAAGAAAACAAGTCAGTCTTTCATTCATTACTTACTGGCAAAATCGTGAGCCAGCATATGCGGTGGCAGATTTGGCACCCGCGAAGCTCTATTAACGCCTGGCTCTTCCCAGACCCCTTGTCTGTTTGCATACTGAGTGGAAGCTGCACTGTGCTGATGTTGAATGGAATGAACTTGTTCACTGTGGTTTATCCTCTTTGTCTTTAATTTGGAACTACTTATGTTTACTTTTGTAGATTGTCCCGCGGTAGAATTAAATAAATCTTCAAATGCTTCTTCCACATTGTCCAAACTATCATCCAATAAAGGAATTTCAGGTTTCTGAGGAACACTGGGTTTTTGTTGTGGCGTAGTGTTGGGTGATTTACTTTGTGATCGTGCATTTGGATCGTTTACTTTTAAGTAGGCTTCAACTTTGCTCTTTTTGTTCTCGATTGTGTCTGGTGCAAGTGCAGCTTCAAACTGTTTGGGGAATGCTAGGGAATGACTCGACTTGGCCTTCGAAAGGCCACCGTGCGCTCGACGTGCATTACCTGTGTTGCCGGTTGGGAGATCAGGAATTGCTAAGCTCTGAGGCCTTCGCGGCTTGCCCTGTTGCCCTGGTGCCAACTGATGCCAAGATCCAGACTTATGAAGAACATGCGAGTTCTGTAACGGGGATTGTGATGCATGTCCATTTTCATACGGACTTTTCCTATCTTGCATTATGTCATGCAGTGAGCCTGACCGATGAGAGGGAACCTTACCACTAACATTATTATATACAGGTATTTGTAATCTTGTTGTTAGAACTGATTCTCCACTTTCCTGTAACTCCTCTGTACTTGTAGCCATAATTAGTGACTCAGCAGATGCTGGCCTCAGTCTTGTAGACAGTGGCAACCCATTTGCCTGATATCCTCTTGCTGCAGGTCTTTCATCTGTGTCTTTATCCCTTTGGTATTCTGAAAACTGAGGATTTTCCATCAACTTAATGTCAGATTCGCTTTTATTTCTGACCATTCCTGACTTCTGGTTTGTAGCAGCTGGTTCGTTTTGTCTTGGATCAGGAGAGGGACTCTTGTTCTGTTTAGGGACTCCTAGTTTATCCGCTTTCCCATCCCCTTTAACCATTGAAATCTGAAGGACGGAACTCAGGTTTCGAGCGGCAGAGCTCTTGTGTTCTTCACCTTCCTCATCATACCTATGCCGAGTTTTCTGACTTACGGTCACTGCCTGATGAGATACTGGTCCTGTCATGACATGTGAGACAGCAGTGAAAGCTTCTGGGGATGGCATGTCAGGCGATTCCAGGTTCGGAGGAATATTTTTCAAAGGCAATGACAATGGAGAAATGGGTGATTTACTTTTCTTATCCGACACGTTGTTCAAATGAGCATTTGGCAGAGCATTTGAGTACACTGCAGTTCTTGAGGTGACACTACCACTGTAAGTTTGAGCAGCATTTTGAACTTGGGATCTGTCAAACTGTTGACTAGGAGGATCAGTCTTATTGGGCGTATGCTGATGACTATTATTATGATGAGCTTGATAATATTGATTGGCAGCATTTGGTTCTTGGCCACTGTATTTTTCTTTGCTCGAATACTTTTCTTGGTGATTTTTAAGTATCTCCTGCTGTTTCCGATAGTCATTTTTGCTGAAAACTTGTTTGCTTTCAAATGTCTGAGCAACGGCTAGACTAGGAGACAGTAAAGACGGAGGTTTAGGCATATTTGGAGGTTCCTTTACACTTTGTACATTGGGAAATATATTGTTTTCTTGCAGTCGCCCTTGAACAATTCCTGGTCCGTTTGAAGGAGGGATGTACGTCTTGGGAGCAACTACTTCTGGTTGTTTGTACAGAGACAAAGATTGAGGAACGGCAATTTTTTCTATACTGCGGCTGTGGGCTAAAGATGGCAGAGACGGTTGCGGTGACGTCTCTCTAGACATATTTTCAAACTTAGCAACTGCAGAATTAAGAGATCGATGGTCAGTACCTTCCTTAATCCATGGTAAAGTAGGGCTCACTGGAGATCCAACATCTTGAGGACCATTTTGTGAAGAGAAGCTTCCACGGTGTTTCACTGTTCTTGATATGTTGGCACTAGTATCAGGATTAGCAGAAACGAGGGGTGCAGGAGGCTGAGAGGGGTTGAACTTTTGAGATGCAAGTTGCTTTACATTACCACTGACAGAGGGTGACGCCCAAGGTTGATTAACAGCAGGTGCTGTATTCATAGGTATTTCATTAAGTCTTTGACAAGACTTCTTCTCCACTGGGCGAAATGCTGACATAGGAGCGTGTGAGAATTTATTGATTTTTACTGGTTGACTTATTGGACTAGGTGGCGGCGTAAACACTTGTTTCTTGTTGTAAATGGAATTTTGATGAGAATTTTTAGTATTAGCCACAGTCAGAGACCCAACAACAACGTTTTCTTCTGCCGGTTTTTCTGCCCAAGGAAGCTTGGATTGCTCTTGTTTTTCCTGATCTTTCTGTTCAAATAGTTTTCGGAGGAACTGGCTTCCTTGCTTTGTCAGCTTAGGTCCATTCGCTGCTGCAAGAGGTCTTGCTTTCATAACTGTAGCAGAATCATCAGCAGACTGCCAAAAAAGCCTTGCTGCGGCTGGGCCGTATGCCACTTTTGGACCCCTCTCTACTTGGTTCATTTCCTTGTTAGCAGTAGACTCAAATGCAGTTTTTATATTTGAAAATCTATTACTCCAATGATGGCCTCCTCTTGCAGACGGATTGTAAGAAGTAACTTTAACATTTTCTGGGGCTGCAGGCTGATTACTGCTGTTTGAACCGTGTTGTTGAAGGAAAGCAAGAAACTTGCGATCACTTTCAGTCTTGGGTTGGAAGTTGGGAGGAGGAACTTTGTTATCGCCAGGATACTTGTTCCCACTCCCCACCCTGATCGGACCTCGCAGAGCCAAATATGCAGCTCTGTGCTGGCTGTTGGAACTGTTTCTGTTCATTTGCTTATCCCCTTCCTCGTCTTCATATTCCTCACCTGACGAGTAATCTGATTCATCTTCAATTTCGTAGAAATTCAAGGGCTTTGGTATATCAATAGTATTTGCTCGTTTCATTTTTACTTTTCGATCACTTCGGTATCTTGTGGGTATTTTTGAGTCTGCTGTCGCCATTTGAAGGAGCCTTTGGGCTGAAGAAACATTACTTGTGCCGTTGCTCAGAGAACTAACATCATGGGCATTCGCATTTTGATATGCTGTGGTGTGGTGTATGTTGGTGTTTGCGTTCGAATGAAGTGAAGCATCGTGGTAAGATGGTGGTGCGTAAACGGTATTGTCCACGGAGTTCATGTTGGAATCACTTTCGACACGTGGCTGATCATAAATAAATTCGTGTTTGGCAACATCAGTAGTCCACGTTGAATAATTGGCATTTTGATAGTTTTCCTGTTGAGCGTTAGTGGGTAAGTTAGGCTTCGGGTACGCGGGCACAGTTTGATTTGGTTGATGTACTCCGTAACCGGAATTTACCAAGTTTACATTATTTATGTTGCTAACAGGTTGCGCAGCAGGGCCAGTATTATTTACAGACCCAGCAAAAGGTTTTGCAACTGAATTAATGTTTGAAGCCCCCATACTTTCCGTTCCTCTCAGCATCTCCTGACCTCTTTCAGGATGCGCTGGTATCTTTGCCTGCGAGTTCCCACTGCTTTGTTGGGGAACGAATGGCTGCCGCAATGGCGGCGCGTTGCCGTTCGACACCTGCCGCACAGTGGTTTCTTCCTCCGCGTCTTCTTCCGAATCCGACCGCCCGCTTTCGTAGCTCAGGTATTCCTCCTCCGCCTCGTCTCCCCCTTCCTCGCCGTCGCTGCTAGCTCCTTCACTCTCACAGGTCTTGCTAAAGGACCCATGACGTGAAGAGGAGGTGCTCTGCCGCCGCTCCTCTTCCCGGGACAGCTGCTTGTTGATGGCCGCCTTGTGGATGGCGATCTGCATCGCTTGGGACGGCGTGAAGAGAAGCACGCTCGGGTCGTAGTTGCTGCTGGTGCTGTCCAGGGAGGACGAATGAACGACCGATTTAGGTTGCGGCACTTTCTGTACCAACGGTCTCATCGGCGTGGCCTGCCCCGTGTTGTCCAGAGAAGCGGTTTGCGAAACGGGCTTGTGTTTGGTTTCGGCAAACACCGCTGGAAACTGCTTTTGGCTCGTCTCGGAGGCGTCGGCGTTCTGCGATCTCGGCTCTCCGGCTTCAGGAGCACGTGGAATATGGTTCTCACTCGACGAACGCGAACTGGCTTGGCTCCTAGCCTCATTGTCCGTTGAAAACGAACCAACAGGATTTTTAAAGTACGGATTTTGGGTGTTGGCACCGTCCCAGGGCTGACTCGATAAATTCCCGCTATCGGATCTCTGTGGCGTGGACGCTTTCGAGTTGGACGTACTCTCGCAGGACGACGAATGGGAAAGCGGTTGGTGGAACTGTTCGGAGCCTGCACTTCTATCAGACACGGACGATTTGGACTGCGAGCTCTCCACGGAGGAGGACTGCGAGAGCGACTTGTTCCGCAGCCTACTCGCGTCGCCGCCCATCTTGGGCCTATACTCCTTCCCGACGACGGCGGCCATGGGGACGTTGGCCACCCCCTGGAAGGCCTGTGGCGTGTAGTGGTGCTTGGGGCCGACCGGCTCTGGCGCCTTGGTCGGGGCGGGGGCGGGGGCGGGGGTGCGCGCGAGCGAGTCCGGCTGGCTCGCGGTCGGAGCGGGGCGAGCGGGCGGCGGAGGGTCCGCCGCGCTCGGCAGGTCGTTACGGGCGGGGGCGGGGGCGGGGGGCGGGGGCGGGGGCGGGGCCGCGGCCGGGCGGGCTGGCGCGCTCCTTCTCCTGCGAGGCGGACTTGGAGCGGCCGGGCGTGAAGCGCACGGGGCGGAAGGCCCTCTGGGCCGGGGTGAGCCCCTCGGCGGCCCCCGAGGCCTGCTGGCCGGCGTGCAGCTCCCCGGCGGAGCTCTGCTTCAGCAGCGAGTACTGCCGCACGGGGGAGGCGACGAGGCCGGCGTAGGCGGAGGCGGCGGAGGGCGCGGGGGGCGTGGCGGCGGGGGCGGGGGTGGCGGCGGGGCCGGGCGAGGCCGCCGCGCTCAGCTGCGCCTGCTCTTCCAGCAGGCGGCGCGCGTCCGCCAGCTCCTCGCGCGTCACGCCCACCGTGTGGCGGCTGGCGCGCTGGCGCCGGTTGGCGAAGCGCCGCGAGTGCGCCGGCGGGCACTCCACGAGCTCGGGGGACGCCTTGGCAACGGGGGGCTGGAGCGCGGACGCGACGGCGGCGGGGGCGGGGGCGAGGGGCGCGGGGGGCGCGGGGGGCAGGCTGAGCGACGCCTGCAGGCGCGCCACCAGCAGCAGGAGCGCGTCGCGGCGCTCGGCGTCCAGCGCCACCTCGCCCAGCTCCCCGCCCTGGCGCAGCGACGCCTGCAGCCGCGCCAGCGCCGCGTTCACCTCCGACAGCAGGCCGCCGGAGGGCGCGGGCTGGGCGGCCGCCGCGGGGGCGGTGGGGGCCGGGCCGCGCCGCAGCTGCGCCTGCTGGTGGCGCTGCAGCTCGATGGAGTCGCGGAGGCCCGCCGCCAGGAGGCGCAGGTCGTCGCCGGACTCGGTGCCCGAGTCGTCCGCGGCGGCGGCGGCGGCGGCGACGGCCGAGGCCACCGCCGAGCCGGGCGCGCCGGGGCCCGGGCCATGCGGCGGCGCGAGCGCGCGCGCGTGAGGGTGGTGGGCGGGGCTGTCGCCGCCGCGCAGCGAAGAGCGCAGCTGCTCCACGAGCAGCGGCAGCAGCAGCGACTCACCCTGCTGGATGGTGCGGTGCACGCTGGAGCCGTCGGCGCCGCGCTCCGTCTCCTCGTGCGACACCAAGGTGGAGGAGCCCGTGCCGGTGGCCGGCACCGACCCGCGCCGCGCGGCCTCCTCGTCCGCCCGCGCCGCGGCCACCACGCTCGCGCACGCTGCAACGCGCACGCGCACACATCGTCACACTCGGCCAACGCCCTGTTCTATTCGCTAAAGCATGACGGACGCTTATGACTAGGGACGGATAAGATCACCACAAATGCTCTTAACTACTTGAAAAAAGCCCTAAAAGCAAAGAAAGATGGCGTAAAAATTTGATCAAAAACAGTTCAAATGAAAAGCTCAAGTTGTTGGATAGGTTACTGAGTACCCGAGGCTTCTTCCTTTCGTTCAAGTGGACTCAGCTCGTAAGCTCTTGGTTTGGAGTATTCTTTACCACGAAACCTCTGTCTTTAGTCATTCCCAAATCGACCGAACAGTCAAGGCCGCTGATAGCCGTCACAGGAACCTTAGATAACATACAACAGCTGACATTTTTGAGCGAAGAAATCGCACTGGCTACTCATGAATTTTGAGGAGAACATTTGTTGCATCGCGAAAAATATTATGTGACGCAAGTTCCAATAAAATTATATCAAAATCCAAGAAATTGTCAAAATGCTTAAAAATGACGGGAAAAGGTAAAAAATATGCAACAGAAAGGGGTATAAAAATAGGTAATTTCCTTTTGTTATAACACAAAACTAATATCTATAAACGGATTGTTTTAAAGTGAAAAAATTGACATTTCATTAAAAACCGCCCCCTGTTTAGTATACACTAGATTCATTTAATCAGGCATCACTTCAATCTTATTTTTCTCTTTTATTATTAAACGTGTTCTTTACAACTGTTCTAACCTTGTTGAGAGTTTTGGATTTTTGCACAGAGTGGCATTCAGTCCGCCAGGAACAGGGTTAGGTCGCTAGAAAGATTATTATTATAAATAATGATCAAATATTCATGTCGTCTCAGAATAAATGTTACGAACCTCAATGGCATGTATGGGAGTCGAAGACTATGACCTTTTGCCAATGAACTTTTGGTGGGAAAACTCATTCATCAAAGTCACACTTGCTTTGTTACGCAATTGTGGAATGGAGGAAAGGAGTTACTATAAATTTTACTACACAACTCAAATAGGTGTCTCATTTGAAGGCAAATAGTAGAATACATTCGAAAAGTATTTAAAAAATCCGTTTTTTACGAAAAAATACCTATGATATGAAAGTATTTTCTTTACTTTTCACTATATTTATTTATTTCTACTAATATTTATTTTTAAATTCGGTGAACATTTTCAATCCCAAATTTGGAAAGTTAAGCAATCTATGAAGTGAACCTAGTAGTCAACCTTTTGCGAGGAGGGGATCAGTGCCAAGTGCCTGCAGGATCTCGCAGTTCCGCCAAAACAGCTGCGGTTTTATAAAAAGATCGCTAACGACCAGAAGAACTTTCGTTGGTAGTGAGCATCACGAAACCATAAAGATTTTTACGAGGTCATGGACGTTGTTTGGAAATTTGGAAGGTCTTTGACCCTCAACAACTGTCTGTATTTACAGTCGCACGGAGGCGTAATATAGACACTAAAAAATAAGTAATGCAATTAATAATTTGTACGTTTCACATAAGTTCTTTAAAATCCAACTTCCGTCAGGTCTGTTTTATAAACTTTACATTATTATATTCAAATCTAGATGGAATTCATTTCAATTTACCATACCTAATGTTTGGAAAATATTAATATTGCAATATTGCTTTCTCTATTTTGAGCTATGTTTTGTTATTTGTTTCTTCAATTCAACAGATTCATTAAATTGAGTGTCGCACTTTTATGACCGTTTATTGAAACATGATTAAAAATGAGCAATTTTAAGTTCATTATAAACATTGTTTTCTATTAGTTTCGGCGTATTGAAATACAAATTGGAATTTTAACAATATTTGTAATTATTGATATTTTATTAATAATTGTATATTGAGATAAAGTTTACTTGATAAATTTTTATGATTTGAGTATTTATCAAATTATTTGTTAGTCAATATCGAAGGAAATGGCGTTTGTACTATATTCAAATACCCAGGTACCAAATAAATTGCTGGTATAGATATTGAATCTTTCACACAGTTGGTTTTTATTTAGAAGAATTCATCATAAAAGTCGTCGTGTTTTATATCTTTGACCTCGGTGAATATGCCGATAAGTCATGAATGCTTAAATTTTTCAGGAGAGCCAAAAAAACCACTTTCATCCGATGCTATAAATCAAGGATTAATGATTTCAAACTAAACCTACACATAAATAGTTTAGTTTGAATATCACCTGCGTCTGAATATCATTAATCCCCGATTTACTTCATTTGAAAGATTTTTTTGCTCTCCTGTAAATTTTACGCATTTATGACATATCAGCTTTTTCAACGGGGTCAAAAATTTACCAGGGAGGAAGACAGTTTCTCCTTAATTATCTATATTTTCAGATTTGCTCACATTTGCTTTAACTTACCACTTTGTTCCGCCATGACGGTACGCAGTCTAGCTCTGATCTTCCGCCGGCCTTCGTAATCTGAGCAACTCTCCAGCTGAAAACAGTAAATACTAGTATTAGCAACACGTAGTTTGTTGTTAACGCATTTAATTAAAATATTTCATTCTACACATAACGCGCTCATCACATTAATTACAAAATACCACGATAACTTGCTCTTTATTTTGTAAGTATTCCCATTACATTTAGTACGATGTCAAAAAAGACGTTTACCTTACGTAATAATTGACTTTTGGGTAATTCTTAAATCTCAATAGATATATGGGGATTTTCTTGTTTTAGAATTCTGCCATCTTCCCCTTGTTTTATCTTACCCTACACGTCCTCTCAGTCCAGTACAATTTGATCCTCGTAAGCTTCAACAGCCTACGCAAATATTGCAGACGTCTACACTGGGATCAATGGTTGTGAACAAAAAAGACTTAAGCCAAACAACTATCAATTTCATCGTCTATTTCACAATCACCCGAAAGACAAGTACCAAAATAATATCTGTTATTTGACCACCAACACCCCGTCAACAATACAGGTTAGAAAATTTTCAACAGAATCGCAGGAAAGAAGACCTCTTTATAGCGTACGACTATGCAAAACCCGCTTCTAGATTTTGAAAGGACCGTACATCTATTATCATTCAATTCTTGAAACTTTTTTTTTATAATTTGAAAATGCGTACTGTAGTGATACAGGCTATAAGGAAAAGAAGAAATAACAAGAGAAACGATGGTGAAATAAAAATGAGGAAACAACAAAAGAGTGGGGGAAGAAGTAGATTACAGAGAACGAGAATAAAAGTAGGGCGAAAGGAAAGGAGAAGATAAAACAGAAAAGAACAAATGAAATGCGACAACAATAAAAATGAAAAAGTATAAAAAGTAGTGAAAAGAGAAGGAGAAAAAAAGAAAGTAACAACTGAAAGGAGGGAAAATAAAAATAAAGGAAATGCGGGGAAAGAATTAAAACAAGAAGGTGAAGGAGGGGGAGAAGAGAGAAATAGGCGAATGAAGAGAAAGAGAAGAAACTGAAAATGACACGTAAAAAAGGAAAATAAAACAGGGGAAGAAGAAGAAGAAGAAGAAGAAGAAGAAGAAGAAGAAGAAGAAGAAGAAGAAGCGCGTGGCCACTCACCAACTGCTTGAGAAGCTCCTCGTCCCAGATCTCCTCGACGTCAGGGATCACGCCGTTGCTCGCGCTAGACGTCACCTGCAACAGAAGCGGCGGCGCCGGGTAAGACGCGAGGCTCGCTGGGCTGCCAGCGCCGGCAACGCGTGGTAAAAATCCACCCGCTCGGCCACAGAGTGAACAACTGTTTTCGCAGCACAGTACTGTTATATCGGCGTAACGGAACCGAACAGAAGAACGAAAAGCCACGCTTAACAACCGGCGTCTGTTAAGGATTCAAACAATCTGCCGCTCATTGCGAACGATCGAAACAAATGTGTTGCAGCTAAAGACTGCACGTGACTACCCAGATATTCATTACACACAATCCGTCAATGGCACTGATAGGCGTCACAGGAACTTTAGATTACGTCTTACAACGGCTGATATTACAATTTCTGATCGAAGAATTCGAATAGGCTACTGAGTAATTCTGTGGAGAACATTTGACATTGTTGCATCTCTAAATATTATTTGAAACAAGTACCATTAAAATAATATTAAAATCGATGAAATCACTGAAAAATGCATAAAAATCACGGAAAAATGTAAAAAACTGACTTATTAATCAAAATCGACGAAAACAATTTAAAAAATGCCACATAAAAATGAGTCATTCTCTTTTGTAACAACATAAAATTAACGTCAATACTTAAAGGCATTAATCTAAAGTGAAAAGAAAAAATATTTCTTTAAAATCCACCCCTACTTATAATGTACTACAAATTACTTTTGAGAACCATATACCGCCTGAATTTGATGATTTTAGAAATAAATATCTCGATACAAAAGCACGAACGACTCTGAAGAATTTGTAGGTTCCCAACCTTACGAGTCTAAACACGGATATGTGTAAAAATAGGTACGCTACCAGGTGTGACCGACTTTCATACGTACTGGGTTAGAGGAAGTGGCAAATATACTTCGTATTCAGAGACAAAATAGCTGTAAGTGCAGAAATTAGTGGGTAGTATAAAGTACTGTCGGTAAATCATCTCGGGACTTTTTATAAAACGAATGTTTCCCCGTTCGATAACTATCCTCAATTCTTACATGATTTCATAATTTGCGTCGATCTCAATTAAAATGCTCATGATCATTGCGTCTTTTAGTCCAATGATTAGATCAAGAATGGTCTTAGAAAGCACCGCAAAGGTGAAAAACGTTTCTATTGAAAGCCTGTGAAATTTTTCACTGATAAGGCAATAAAGATGTTGTGCATCATACAATAAGAGTACTTGCAATTTCCACAAATTTAATGAGATATTCACTTTGTTTATATCACTTGCCGAATTCATTTATCTTGTGCGTACCGCACACCATCTCAACCCACAAATATGCGTAAAAATAACTACTGTTATCTTGGACCTTTCAAGGAATATGTATGCACACAGCCATAACGATTATTACAAAGCTTATCATTAATGTGGTCGTGTCAATGATATATAATGCAGAAAGAACGCGACATTGAAGTTCGGATCCCCAGGCTACTACATTTAGAAGAACATTTTTAGAAGTCACATGACCACTCGCCGTTCGGACGCTGGAGGAAAAGACACGCATCGCGAAATAAAGACGGATGCAAAAGGATGAGATACTACAATTAAGCACTGCATTTCATGGTTTTAATGAAAGAGTACTGCCAAAAACTGTGCAACATACAATAAAAGGCACATTGCCCCACTGCAATTGGGCACGACGTGAAAGTGGTCATGCACAGAAGATTAAAATACATGCATCGGAATTGAACTTGCTATTATTGGAACACGTTCGATGACCTTCAACACCATAAGTAAATACGTGAGCTGTATATTCATAACGTAAAGGCATACCAGGTTAATCAATTTAACGTTTATTCGTAATTTTTCTAATTCAAAACGTTTTTATTAACGAATGTCGAGATCTGAGTAGCTCACGCACACACGAATTTTTTTTCGAAAATTGGTTGGATCACACAAAAACCGTGTATTCTTCACCGTTTCATTAAGACACCAGAGCACACAAACAACTTACCTACACCGCGGCAGGGCGGCGGCCCGCCCACGCCCCGCCCGCGGCTTCGCCGTCGCAGCGTGCATCGTCGGGCGCCGGCGGACACCGCTCGGGAGGCTCGCGGTCGGCCCTCCGGGCGAAAAATACCCCTCCGGAGCGGCGAGCGGCGCCCGCGGGCGGGACTTACCTACGTTGCGACACCGTGGCTGTACTCACGGGCGGCGCGGAAGGGGGCGGGCGGCGCCGACGCGCGGGTCGCATCGCAGGGGCGGGGGCGGTGGCGGAGAGACAAAAGGCGCGCGCGCTTTCCGGCAACAGACCCCCCATTGAGCGCGGCTCGATCGCCGCCACGCCGCGCAATCGCCCGGCGGAGCAGAGCGGAGCGGAGCGGGCGGGGCGGAGCGCGGGAGGGCGGGTGGGCGGCGGAGCGCGGGAGGGCGGGTGGGCGGCGGAGCGCGGGAGGGCGGGCGGGCGGCGGAGGCGCGTGGCCGAGAGCGTGCGGCGGCCAATGGCGCGGCTCGCGAGGGCCGCTGCGCCGCCGCCGTGCCCAAAATAGGTGCGTTTCGCCGACCGGCTGGCTGGCGGCAGCGGCTGCGGCTGCGGCGACGGCTACTGCTGCTGCTGCCGGTTGTACGGACAGACGCACGGCGGCCGGGGGGCCGGAGGGGGAGAGGGCGGCGAGTGCCCTCTGGCGAGAACGCGAGCGTCGGGGAGGAGGAAGAGGAGGAGGAGGAGGGAGGGAGCGAGAGGGAGATAAGGAAGGAGCGATGTGAAGACAGAGAGGGAGGGTCGAAGGTGGGAAATGTTGAGAAAGAGGGATGGAAAGCAGGAGACAGCTGGAGAGGGAGAGTGGGAGATGAGAAAAGTGGGCGGTCAGAGGGGGAGTGAGGGTGGAAAAGGAGAGGAAGCGATCAAGAGGCGGAGAGAGGGAGAGCGAGTGATGAAGGGGGAGGGGGAGGGGGGAGCCGGTGTTTCGCGAAAGGCGCGCGTGGGGTCGGCGTGCGCAAGCGTGAACGCGGCGTGGCCATCCAACATGGCGGACGCACGCGGCGACGCAAGCAGAAAGGGTTTCCAACCAGATGCACTTTAAAATACGCGCACTTTCAACTATGTATTGCAATCAAAGTCAATGTACAGAACACGATAATTAGTCCAGACTTTCATAATTTGAAAACACGTGTTCCAAGAGGGAAATTCTTATGAATGTTAATGTACGTCCTTGAAATGCAACTCCATTGTTTACATACAGGTGATAGGCATTTCCAAGAGTAATTATCAGGCAGCTTTTCGCTTAGTCTAACTTGAACACAACGGTTTTATTTCGTCGTTTTCACGAATACGGAACTCCATAATCACGTACGTACGGAAGAAAATAGAAACATTTATGTCACGAAGAATAATGTTATAAATATTTTCAGTCATGTACGGACAATATTTGAATGAACGGATGAAATTCTCACGTTTCTCTTAAGATTATAGAGCCACAATTAGTTATCATAGTAATCATACAAGAATAAATTCTTAAGACTTCAGTACCATGAGTGCATTTATGTATTAAAAGTCATAATACGCGTTCACATCATCGTTCTTTTGCTCTATTGATCCATTATACTAACGTGAAAACAGTTCTCTGATGGCAAATATAACTCGAAATTTAAAAATAAAATATTTCGTTTAGTGGAACAATAGTTTGACAGATTCCCCTATCACTTATTTCTACACCCTCATGAACAAGCAAATACACGTAAAGTACATTCCTCACAAAACAACAACAACAAAGCTGCGGGGTCACCATCGCGCCGCGCGCAAGGTAAATCAAAGCAAATCAAAGCGATTGACTCCGATAAATCACATGGCGGGCGGGCGGTCGCGCCGTGGAATCGCCTTAAACAGGGGGGCGCGCGCGGTTGCGCCGAGCACAATAGCGCGCTATTTCGGTCCCGACCGCTCGCCGCCTGCCGCCTGCCGCCGCCACCGTCGCCGTCGCCGCCGCGTGCGTTCACGCGGGGCCTGTCCGCCACGCACAACACGCGCGCACGTGCTCGCCCCCGCACGAGGAAGTGGCCGGGGACCGGCGCTAGACAGACACGCTAATCCGATCGGGATACATCTAGGGTCTCGCTTTTTTCAATTTATTTGTATTTTGGACTGATTGAGGTTTAGGAGCCCACCGACTGCTGAGGTCACTAAGACCATGATTGACAAGTAATAATCTAATTAATGGATTTTAGTGATGAAGAAGATGGTGAATGACATTGGCAAAATAGTGGAAACGGGGAAACCCCGAGAAAATTTGTCGACAGCTTACTTTGTCGGCAATAAATTCCATATCGATTCGATGCTCCAGCAGTGGAAAGTGAAATTGTAGATTAATTAAAGAACTCGGGCTCTTATGAAGTCATAAAAGTATACATACTCTGAATAAATCCTAAAAGTGTTGTGCTAAATGCATATTCAGAGATAAAGGGCTACACGTTTTATTTTCAGGAACCGCAAATGTTTTTCATATAATACTTTTTAAAAGTTGCGAGTGTTATCGCAAACCCAACTACTTGTTTTCCTGAATTCCGTTTTGCTAAACATTCATCTATTAATTTGTGAGGAGTAATGACTTCACCCCTCAGTTAGTCTTTATATTTCTTTCTTTCTTTGTGTCTTTCTGTCTTCCATTTGCTTCTGCTTCGGAACACCTACAAGTTCACTGGCTAGACATCAAGTTCCGGAACCTATGAGTGTAGGGCTTAGGGTATCTGGCACCATTACCGCGTTTCAGCTTCAAAGGCAGAACGGAAACATTCTGTACGTAAATAGATGCAGCACGTGATACCTCACGTCCATTCACAACACCTCAGGTCTCTCCGAGAACATAAGGTATCGCAGCCATGGAACCTCAACCTTTGTAATAAAACTCAAGGGGCCGATTACTTCCTCTCGCGGGACTCACTTTCACAGGTAGCACACAAACTTGAGAAATTCCCCTGTTGCAAGGAGTTATTCGTTATGAAGATGATAAAGTCTACCCTGTCGTAGCCCTAGTCGGCATAGTACGATTGGCAAGCGACGATTCGGTGACTGCGGCCGAGAATAGCAGCAAGCATATAGTAATACTAATAAGTCTGATACCTGTTGTGAAGGGTGCCTGATTCCGTGTGGGACATTTACCCGTTCCTAATAGATTCGAATGGTCTCCCAAATAGTGGTACAGCTTATTCGTAAACACAAAAAAGTAATTTTGATCAATGCAAGAAATCTCTGATATTGATCTCATAATCCCTTTGTCAATACCCTAAGATGTCCATCAAACCACATTTTCTGGCAGAATTTGCAAAGACTATCACATTTTATTGAGCCTCGAACTTCGCACAACTTTGAAAGAAAATTATGATCAAACTAGTCAACCTATTACATCAATTAGGAGAGTCCGCCTTCTGACGCAAACGGCGAGACTATCTTAGTATCGGGCCATGTACATAAACACCACCGACCTATTCAGGCAACACACCATTTAGTAAATAAACTTCGTCGGACGCTACCGACAGCTTATGGAGGTCACAGAGTCATCTTTCTTTTGGTGTTGGAGGTGTACGTTACGGGTTGGTCGAGTGAAGCAATCAAATTTAGACTCTACGCCTTTCATTTTCTAATTCGGGTTTCAACACAAACAATTACAAAAGAGAATGTAATATATCGTGTCTAAAGATAGAAAATACAAACACAACACGAATTTGCAAGTGATGGAATCAAATATTTTACTTCGCTGGGCTATATTTGTATAAACGAGTTTATTTGTTTAGTATTGTTTGCCACGCATTTATTTTCTCATCAGGTGCTTATTACCATGGAAAGGCCACAATTTAATCATCCGGAGTATCCTGTTCGTTTTTTAGGAAAAATAATTCATAGGTAATTTATAGGACAAATCACGATAAACAGTTCAATTTAGACAAAGTTTCTGAAATTCATCTATATCATCAATCAACCAGTTCAATGACATACACAGACAAGACTCACAGACAAGTAGATACAAGTATTTCAAGCAACTACAATTCGGAAAGAACGTTTGCTGCCTAAACTGTTTGAGCAGAGGAGAACTCATTTGCCAAAACATCTAGTAAGATAGAAACTTTTGAGTCACACATTCGTTAACACATGTGGCTCATAGTTCAAACCGACAATGTCACATCAAATATCCGCCATTCGCTTCCAGATGAACATTAAAAAAGCACCGTTGTCAACAATTCCGTTATCGGCTTCAATCGCGCGAGTGCCAAACACACGCCATCACGGCCGAATCACAAAAACCTTCCTACTCGTTTCCGTCGGACCAACCCCCGCCTCGAGAAACCGACCAAATCACTCACAGAGCACAGCCGGGAGCAGCGGGCGCCGTGCACTTCTCGCAAGGGACGACCACCTCTTGGGCTCCTTGGGCCATGGCGGCGGCACAGGCAGCTCCGGTTGGCGCGAGGCGCAAAGCCAGTCGTGGTACGCAGCTGCCCTGGGGTACAGCTGCAGCGGAGCACACACACACGCCCTCTCTCCCCACAGTGCGACTGAGAGGAGCGGCGCGGGCCCGCCGACTCATATCACGGGAGCCGCCGCCGCCCCCGGCCCGCCCCCGCCGCCACCGGCTACAGCGAAGGCCAGCGGCGGTTTCAAAAGCCTCTCGCCAAAGACACGCGCGCCGACGGAGACGCACTTGGCCAACGGGCGCGAGGAGAGCGCGTGGAGTAAGAGCGCGTTTCCTAGCGAACTGCTCTTCACGAAAGCTCTTCATTCTCAACACGACTTGCTCAACTAGGAGTTTTTCTCGAAACCGAGGTTAACCTCGGGATACGGGGTAGGACAGATTAATATTATTCGTCGTTTCCAAGGGGTTTCAAAATATTTTTTTATCAAGTTAATATACAGGAGAATATATATTTGTCTGTTTGAAACTAGGCTTGTCACTTGTTTCTCATCGAGTCGGCAAAAGAGTCTCCATACTGCATTTTCCACTTCAGAGTCTCACAGTTACCTAAACAAGACTAATTATGTCTCGTGGCGACTCCTCCAAAATGCACTTGGGATTCTAATAGTCAGTTTGCCTGAAATTGACCGCAGACCTTTCCACAAAAGGTTCATGGCTACACCACTAGCAATATTTAAAATTATTGCATTTGTGAGAGAAAATCAGAACAGAAATATGATATATTTTTGTTTCAATTGAAGGTATTCTCTCTCAAACAGTAATAAAATATTAGTTATCAATAATGTATCTTTAAGAAAGGTAAGGATGTCGCTCTGCGATTAGCAGTAAATAACAATTTTCTTTTTTAAATTTATAATTCTTTTTGGCCGTTTGGACATACTCGTACAAATTGACTAGTTACAAATGCTGTTTATGATGACGACGTATTGATGATAGTGCTTAGTTTAGAGAGTTTTCCATCAGTGGAGGGTGGTGGTGTGCCTCTCCCGCTGGATGGTGACATTCGGCGCCGACATACACACGTGGAGTTGCGGGCAAAATTCACCTCCAGGTATCTCCCCACGACGAGGCACTGCCTCAGCCGGGTCGAAATCTAAGCTCCCCTTTTGTCTCCTGACATGAGTGGTAGTGCAGTGCATATAAGTGTGTGTGTGTGTGTGTGTGTGTGTGTGTGTGTGTAAGCGAAGTGTACGGACAGGACAAAGCAGCTGAAGCAAAGTTCGAGCGCGGCCTGTGGCCCGCTGCTCCGGCGTTCGCCTGGTGTTCGCCTGGTGTTGATCGGAGAAACCACGGAAAACTACCGATCAGAACAGTCTGCCCCTAGCATTCTCCTCCAAACTGCTGAATTTGACATAGTGTCGAAAATACACCACCATCAGGACCCGAACTCTAAGATCTCCCGGCCAGAGCCACTGGAGTGCCAGCGGCAGTGCTGGCTTTCAGCTAAACACAGTCGGTATCACTGTGGGTAGACGATTAATAAAGCAAAATGAAGGAAACCGAGACGGTACGAATTGGAGGAAATGTGCTTCGCACAACGCTTCGCTTTGCAGCACCCATCCCGCTTGGATTCGATCCGAGGACCCAGGAGAGGAAAGCGCCCGCAGTTATGATCCGCTTGGAGCCTTTGTGCGCGCCACGCGCCGGTTCGACGCCCGGCGGCAGCGAGGGGTATTTCGGTGTCGGGCGGTTGTTGACCAAACTCGCCCCACGGGGCCGCGCGCGCGGTGCCAACGGGCGGTGGTTCACAGGTGTGGAATGTGTCCACCGCACAGCGCTCAGGGAGGCCGCAGGGCCCAAAGAAGCTGCGGGGCTGGGGAGGGGCCTGAGGAGGAGGAGGGAAGCTGAAGAGGATGCGAGGGGGGTAGGGGTGATGGGAGTCGCCGGGGGATGGACAAAGGGTGGGCAGGGGACGGGGGAGTGGACGGTCCGACAGATAAGTGGACGGACGGGCGAGGGACTGGGTAGACCGACGAGTGGGTGGGTGGTTGGGCGGACAGGCGAGTGAGTGAGGGACGGGCGGGTGGGAGGGAGGATGAGAGGGCGGTTAGTTTCCGTGCGGGCGAATGGGCGCGCGGGCGGGGACGTAAATGGACGGACGGATGAGTGGGCAGTTGGAGGACGAAAGAGCGGGCGAGACAATGGGGTGATGGGCGAGCGGGCAGGCGGTCAGACGAGTTGGCGGAGAGTGAGTTGGTGGTTGGATGTTTAGTTGATTTGTTGGTTGGGTGGATGGGAAGTGAGTACGTGGGAGGTGAGTAGGCGGGCGGGCGAGTAGGCGGGCGGGCGAGTGGGCGGGCGGGCGAGTAGGCGGGCGGGCGAGTGGGCGGGTGGTCGAGTGGGCGAGCGGGCGAGTGAGCGGGCGGGCGAGTGGGCGAGCGGGCGAGTGGGCGGGCGGGCGAGTGGGCGGGCGGGCGAGTGGGCGGGCGGGCGAGTGGGCGGGCGGGCGAGTGGGCGGGCGGGCGAGTGGGCGGGAAAACGGGCGAGTGGGTGGGTAGGTAGGCGGGAGGGGGAGGGAGGGAGAGCGGACGATCGAGCGAGAGCGCGTTCGAGGAGGGCGAGTGGCTGGGAGGGGGCTGGTTTCTGGCGGGGCACGCAGGGGGGCCGGGCCCAGTCGACGCCAGCGGGCGCTGTCCCCCCGACGCGGGCGAGGGGCGTGGGGCAGGGGGGCCGGGCGCGGCCAGCGCTCTTTCCGCTCCTTCCGAGCCTTCTCGCGCCTTGGCGTGCGCCACGCCGCGCCGCGCCGCGCGTTGCTCCTTGTGGGGCTGTGCAGCGGGTCCGCGCGGCGAAGGGGAACCGACTGGTGGCGTCGTGCGACGAAGGAGCCCCGGCCCAAACGCCGGGCAAAAGTCGATAACCTGCATTTTGCCAAACGTTTTTGCAGTGCGTCAAGAAAGAAGAACAACGAAGTAGCTTTCGCAGCTCTCACTCAATTATGGAGATACACATACGTTGACAACCCTCTACTTTCTTGCTGTAAAAAAATAATACACTTTCGCGTTTTCACTTTCAGGGAATGTGGTGATACGGTTTTCCCAATACATTTCTTAATGGTGCTGCTTGCATTGAAATAAAATGTGCTCCTCATCGAACCGACTTACAATGTGTTAAAAAAGTAATCTTAACGTGATGTAAAATGATAAGCTATTTAATGAAAATATCTCTAACTCTATAAAGTACGTTCTGTATACTTCATGAACTTTGAATATTGTACTCATGAACAAGTATTTATCTTCTGGCCTCCTGACATTTAAATTTCCAGGAGGGAACAATCGAAGAATTAATGAGTGAAAACTCTCTTTACTTACGTAACAGTCTGAATCAATACCAAGAATGCTCTCGGGAATTCTTTCTTGTCCAGTTTTCCCCATTTGTATAAACCTTCACTGCAGCAAAAAAGAGTGTGGAAGACATCAAAGAGAAACGTAGGTCTGAGTTGAGTCTTTGGGAGGGACAAATAATACTTATTCCAGCGGAAGACGTCAATCTCTGTAGAGGGGGCAAAATACCCCACGGATAGATTGATTACTGATTTATGGCGCGTCAACTGCGAAGGTCATTAGCCCCGTAAGTGTAGTGCATGTGCTCTCCTCGAGAAGTTGCTGTGATCCTCCTCCGTTGGATGGCTACATACCGGCCCCGACAACCAGGTATCTCCCACAAGAGGGGCACCACCTCAGGTGGTAGTGTAGTCCTTTGAAAGTGTGTGTATGAGGTGAGGATAGGACAAGGAAGCGGAAGGAAAAACGGCGCGAGGTCCGTGACCCGTTTGTTAGGGTACTATTCCGGCAATCAGTCTGGTATTGATTGGAGAAACCACGGAAAACTACAAATCAGGGCAGCCGGCCGCTAGAATTCTCCTCCATTCGGCGACTGAATTCGACCTAGTTATCTAGTCAGGGTCGAAAGTACTTCCACCGTCGGGACTCGAAACTAGGACCTCCCAATCAGAAGCACAGTAGTGACATCAATTGATGCCCTGAGACACTTCTCCCGGCCCCCCTCCCGGAAGTCGCACCGCGCGGTTACATAATTGGACCACGAATAAACGTCCCGTCCACCCGTTCGCGTTGCACACCTCCCTCCACCCGGAAACACCTCGACGACGCGCATCTCGTCGAAATAACCCGCTGCACTTCCTGCGTCGCCTTACACAGCCCGCGTCGCGCCCGCGTCAACATTCGAACATTCGCACACGGCGCCGCGCCGCGCCGGGCCGGTCCCCGCGCCTTTTTAAAAATAGGAAAGTGGGCTACTAAACACAGGAACAGCGGGGTGCGGCTATTTAAATCGCCAAGTCCCGCGGCACCCGCCGAAAGCATGCGGCACTCGCGGGCGGGCCGGCGCCTCCCGCCCATCGGATGGCAATGTGTGTGTGTGTGTGTGTGTGACGGGGTGCGTATGTGTGGGCATTTATGTGTGCGAGCGTGTGAGTGTACGGGGAGGGGGCTCAACGTCGTGCTTTCTCCTCACCATCCGTTTTCACTACCCCGACGATGAATGAAACGCAGAGGAACGCACTAAAACAAACTACGGAAACACTTGAAAATGCACGGAGAAATTCGACAGTACGCATTCATTCACAAACGTCAAATGTTTCGTCGGTCAAGATACACCAGTTGAGGACAATTATGAGGGAGTGCAGAAAATAGTTAATACAAAACTCGACGATTTTAAGGAAACGAGAAATCGATTGTGTGACGTATTACTACCTGCATCTGAACCCGAACGTACTTCCATTCAATTTGGTTCTTCCAAATTCTTTTTTTCATTAAATTTCTCAACCATATTTTTTCACGAAAAAGAGGGTTATCGCGAGGGTTATCGACATCGCCCTAGTTGAGACAAGCTCTAAGCTTCCGACATGTGTGGTACTATCGTGCAAGTAAGTAAATATATGTATGTAAGGGGATGAGGATAGCGCAAGGAAGAGGAAGGAGAGATCGTGCGCGGTCCGTGGCCTGTTTGTTAGGGCAGTACCGCTCCGGTATTAACCTGAAATTGATCGGAGAAACCGCAGAAAACTACCGATCAGAGCAGCGGCTGAATTAGACACAGCTCTGCTCGCAGATCGTGTTCAACACCATCGTCAGGACGCGAACCCTAGGACCTCCCTGTCAACGACAACGCAGGTATTACTGCTGAACTATCGCCACCGGTGCACAGACGAGACTTCCAAAGAAGGATCTCGTGGAGGCGAGAACGGCGAATGTCAGCCGTGTCGCAAGGGGTTAGGGACGCTCCGCATAAGTGCACACCGAGCATCTTTTTCAAATGATGTATGTTAATGTACTTTCCCGCTTCAGTGAGCGTGAAACGATGTTGGGTGGCACAAATAGCTTGCAGCTTGAGTTTAGGCTTCGAAAAGAGGGTAAGGAAATACAGAAGTTCCAGACAGCATTTAGTTCAAAGATTCACGTAGTGGAAGAAAAATTAATTTCTTGTTCTCTTGCGGAAGACCTAATTCACAAAAACTTATTTTCTAGAAATTCAAAAGAAATATTGTTTTGCATGAAATGATTTAGTAACACCTTACGATCATAAGAACAAATTGTAATATAGCCAGAAAGAGTGAGATTTATATTTGGAAAACTGAATTAAATTTCCAAAACAAAATAGGAATAGCATGTTAACGTTTACGTCAAGCTGAATGTAATTGATGCAAAATCGATACACTATACATTCTAAACCAAAAACTTCTAGTAATTATCCTGTAGAGGCATATACTACATTCAAAACAATGTTCTTACTACATTACATTACCGAGGAGTGTAGCTCCAGAATATTAGTCCATGTACGTCATCGGTAGTACCTCGCTGTAATAAACGATGAACAGGTGCCAGAGCTTGGCACGCGGGCAATTGGAATCGCGAAAATAAACGCACCTACGCATGTTGGTGGAGATACTGCAGAAGAAAATTTTTAGCACCGAATATTAGCAACTTAGAAAACCAATCCTTACAAGCCACCAGTACATTACTAATAGAACTGCTAACACTACAGCCACACTGACAACCCGGCGTTGACAATTGCAAAATTAAGAAAGATTTTTCAAATTATCATACGTAATACCACGAGTGCTTTGGAAATTGTCGAGAAATTCCCGACTCCCGAAGCAATGATACAAAGAGGTTGTGTTATACATATACGCTGTTTATTGGACGCATACATTCGCTATTGGACATCGACATAGTGATCGATGTACACCGCCTCCTAAGACAGATGAGTCGCAGTTTATGATTGGCCAGTAGGGAGAAGCGGTAAGAAAAATCGGATAGAAAAAGCGATAAGCGATAAAGCGATTTTTGAAATACTCCGTCCTGTTTGGGGCATTTTGAATGTATAGTTTAAACACTATTTTAATTTCACGAGTGGAATAGTCACCGCAATCAAATTTTCACGAAAAACCCTTGCTTAGATTTATTCGCTAGGCTAATGGGCCAAGTCAGCATCATCGCATCTAAAACCGCAGGTAGGATTAGCGAGCGCACTGCAAAGCCGTGCGGTGAAGAGACATGCACAGCCTTACGCACTTGCAGAGCAACACTTCGCCAGACGTCCGAATTCGCTCTTTGCAGGAGACGTCCGTCGAACACCTGTGCCTCTCTCCGCCAACACTCGCAGTAGTCGAGGTGCGTAAAGATAAATTGAAGACGTAAGCCTGTTTGCGCCGCCCGGAAGTCATGCGCAGGAGGATCAAAGAAAGGTGAAAGGTAGGCATCATCATGACGTTGCCAAGGAAGAGATGGTAGAAGGGGAGGGAGAGGCACTGAGGGAAGGAAAGAGAGGACAGGCAAAGAGGAAAGGGGAGTGGAAAAGAAAAATGAGACGAGAGAGAGAGAGAGAGAGAGGGAGAGGGCCCTGCTAGAAAGAAAGGGAGAAAGAAAACAAGATACAGAGTGAGCAGCGTTGTCAGAACGTTTGTTCTTGAATCATTAATAAATGCAATATTAAATGTTCACGTGATTCACAATTAGTGGCTTCCTGCACCAAAAAGGTGAGCCGAACAAATGATCATGACCATTTTTTTGTATATTTCTCGCGTTCCTGGCTATCTAAAGAAGCCATAGGTACTTCTCACGTGACCAGAAATGTCTTTCGATTTCTGTGCGCATTGAAAATTAGTAATATAATCATACTAAGAGTAATAATGTCAACTACGGTAATATAATGATGATAATGAAATGACAGAGAAGTGTCCTACTTTCCTCCTATGTTTCTTTCTTAACCATCCACCGACTCGCCCTTGACCAAGCATCCTGCCACCGTTCCTTGTGGTGCCTGACACGCCTCACACGGCGCAAACCTCGTCGCCCCCTCGACAGGCTGCGCCAGCGGTGACAGCTGGCTGGAGGAGGTCGTCCACCTCTGCGGCCACAATGCGTCGCCCGCCATGCAAGGTCTGGACGCACAAGGACGCACTTGCTCCTTGGCTCCATATTGCCAACAATTTATCACAGGTAATACCACAAGTGCTTTGGAAATAGTCGATAAATTCCCGACTCATAAAGCAAGGAGGAGATTTATCTGAGAATTTATAAAGCACGAGGTATTAAAATCAAAGAGGTTATGTTATAGTACATACGCGGTTTACTGCACATCGGTACATACCGCCTTCTACTTGGTCAATAGGGAGGGGCAGTAAGAAAAACCGGATAGAAAAAGCGAAAAATGTTTCGAGATACACCGCCCTAATTGGGGCACTGTAAATGTTTCGTTAAATACTCTTAGTTTTTATTTCACGGAATAGAGGTTTGTTTGTTTTTCAATTCTCGCCCGACGCATTAGTAATTTTTTAAAGAACTTAGGAATTCACACTTTCAAAAATCCTCGGCAGGTAATTCCAAACAATGATACAATTTCATGAACTCAAGAAACAGGTATGAAAATATCGAAATTCGTCGTTCTGGTGAGGGGGAGTCAAATACGACAATCGTGTCTCCTCTCATCTCAATTGAAATACCATTTGTTCACGGAATAAAATAGAGTTTTCAGGTTACACTACTACTCCCAACTCATAATTTGCCAAAAATGCACTTGTACCCCTCGTGTTTTGGACCACTAAATGCTAATTTCGTCTAAAAGTTTGATTTTTTACATTCTCGCCCTTAAGAATTACTTCGTAAGAAGATAACGTTATGTAATCGTGCACCGAAAAACGGCGAATTTTCGGTAAAATCTTATTGCCGGGCGATGGTAACGAAAAAGTGAATGAATGCCGTTGCTAAATATAGAAAAAATCCTCTCACACAAGGTGTAGCCAGATTCCATGTTTTGTGCATCCTTGACACTGAAATATCTTTTGGCGACAAAACGTCTGTCTGTCTGTCTGTCTGTCCGTTCGTGGTCAACGCGAGCACCCAAACCGTTCAGCTCATTTTCCCCCATCTGCTCTGATCGATCTGATTGAAGTCGGGGATTTCGGAGCTTCAAACGGATATTTTGCCTTTTTTGACATGAAGCGAGCATTTACGGTTTTGTGCGTCTGCCCGTGCTCGACCCACACAGCGCTTCTGCGGCATAGTAGTACGAGTGAAGGCAAGTTAACTGCGAGGATCTGCAGGCAGCCCTTCCCCCGGGCAGCGCGTCGTGCCTCGCACGGCGGGCGGGCGAGTGGGCGCGCGCGAACAGCGGCGCCGCGCCGCGGGAGTCGCGTCGGCGTCGGGGGCACCCGCTATTCTCGGCGCCGCCAGCGCCGTGGCTGCGCCGCCAGCCTGCCCTGCACCCCGGCGCCGGCGACGCCCGCGCACGTATTTCCAGCGCCCCGGAGGCGCCCGCCGCGCCGAGCCGAGCCGCGCCGCGCCGCGCCGCGCCGCGCCGCGCACGCGTACTGCGCGCCCGCGAGGGGCCGAGAAAGGCGCAGGGGCGTTCGACGCACAGAACGCTTTCGAACACTCATCCGATTCCCATCGAAAAAAACAGCTGATGTCACTGCAGTGCTTCTGACAGGGAGTCGTCGGCTGTGAGTCCCCACGGTGGCAGGATTTTCGACACTGGCTAAGCAGTTACGGGTCGTGGTGCTACCTAGAGAAGAATTTTAGCTGCTCTGATCGGTAGCTTTCCGTGGTTTCTCCGATCAACACCAGGTAAATACCTTGTCAAAAGAGCCACGGATCTTTCCCTCCTCTTCCTTGTGCTATATGCACAGGTTCATGTACTACACTACCACACATGCCGGCAGATCAGTAGAGAGCTTAGACCTTGTCCCATCCGGGGCGGTGATCCGCTGATAGGAGATACCTGGTTAGAGAAAACCCAGTAAGTCGACCTGTATGTCAACGCTGGATCTCGCTATCCAGTGGAGGAAGATGACAGCCACCTCCCCCGTTAAAACATCCACTACATATATGGGACTAATGACCTTAGCTGCTGACGCGTCCGGAATCTCTAATAATCAACCAATCGATCACTACCATTGTTATTGGGGATCAATGAGGCATTCAATTATTAAAGACCGCGAATAATCAATGAGTAATGTTAGTGGCCATGACAACGGTGAAAGGAGGGGCCAGGGAAAGAAGAGCTACGCTAATTCCAAAAGCCGGCAGCGGATGCGAAGGAAGGGTGCTAGTGGAGGAGGAAGTGAGAGAAACTAGCCAGGTGGACTCGAGCGTTTCCACATCATATTTTTACGAAAGTATTATAAAACCATAACCCACCGTAAAACACTCACAAAACCTGAAAAAATCCTCCCTAACATTTATCGCTAAACAGAAAAAAAACATTAATTTAGGGGTAAAATCCCTGGCCTGGCAACATTACTGTCAGAAGCGATACGCGACCGATAGGTATAGGTCTAATGCTCGCCCACTTAAAAACCCATCACGAAATTCTCCCGTAACAGGGCGATAAACAGACATAATTTCGTTGCTCTAATCTGGCAACTGTTATTAAGAGCCGATTCCCATCTGACAGGGTCCGTCTGATATACTTCCCGTCTTATCCTCTGAAAAAATGTCTCCCTGAAATTCACTACTAACGGCAACAAACAAAACAATTTAGGGTTAAAACGGCCAACCTGGCAACGCCGCCCCCAGAGGCGACGCCTGTCCGATAGGGGTAGGCGCCCCGCCTGCATACTTGACGGCGGTCCAGCGTTAAATATATGTGCATGCGCTTCGCGGACGGACGCGCGCGAAGATGTGACGATGCGCGTCTGCATAGAAAGTTCTCGAACCCCACTCCCTCGCGCCCCCTCGCCCAAGCCTCCACCTGCCCCGTGGGGCCCAGATGGCTTTCGCAAGGGTGGGCCGACGGTGACGTCGCCAGAACTACCATTAAATCAGTGAGCTCCGAAGCACAGAGTGCATTAATCTGGAAATTTCCGAAATGGAATCCTATTTCTATGAAGACCAATTAACGAAGGAAAATCTAGCTAATTGAATAAAAGATTTGATATCTAAAACATACAGCTCACACAGATTAATTATGACGTCTAAACTGTTCGGATAATCCCTCTCTGACAGGCAGACCTCCGAAGAACATCAAACCTGACATTTCCAACTTCCCAAAAAGATAAGCAGAGGACAACACTAAATACTCAGTCATTGTGGTCTTGACAAAGAATTCTTGACACCACTAGAAGGAAAATAAATGATTATTATTTTGATCTCCACAAATTCTAGTGATGAAACTATCAACTCACTTCTGTTTATAGATTTTCAACAATCAGCTGAAATTAATCTACATCAGTTGTCTCGCAACGAAACATTGATTAATACATCTTTCTATTCTATATATTTCCCCCCCAATTTACCGTAAGTTGTTTAAAGATTTTACATTTTTCTTCTTATTTTAAGTGATATTTTTATAGGAAAGTGTATAATTTACATCACACAAATGTTTGTCCTTACATAAATTCGTTTCAAAAACGGAGTAAATCCACTATTACCTAATTTCATTACAGCAAATTCATAAGCATGTATTTTTATTATTAGTGAACGCAGGGCTTCATTTCTCGCGGAACGCGACAGAACGGCGTTCCGGTACCTCGGGAATAATTCTGAAATTGTATTATGAATGTATAACTATTTCTATTAAACTAATAATTAATTTGCAGCGGTACCTAAACTATTTAAATCAAGCACTGAGTATACGAAGTGTACAAAATATAAGCAAACAAAATTTTAACAATTATTCTAATGAAATGTAACGTATCCAAAACGCAACTTTTCTGTAAGTACCTCGTTTAGAGAAACACTTCAAATACTGTTGACGGAAACATTCATTATTAAAACCGTTGGTTCGTCTACTTCTTACAGAATATGCTTTCACTATTCTCGAAACATGCCACTCGATGAGTGACATATTTACGAAAGTCAGCTCAATCTGAATGTTTCGAACCAGATCAACGAAGCACACGTTCATTAAAACCTTTAAAAGAACATCTACGAATAAATTTCGTGATATGCAGTTAAGAACGGACGTGTTTTCTTTAATGTTTATGCATAATTCAAACAGAAGGATCAGTGTAAAGTCTAAACAAGATTTGAGCTTCGATAACTGGAAAGTAATAAAAATGTCATCGAGAACAGATGGTCAAGAGAAGAAGAATTTTTTGGCGATTGCTTTTCCAACGAAGTTGATTCTCAGTCTAATAATAGGATTTACTCACCCAAGTTAGTTCTAAAGTTAGTAATAGTGTGTTCACAAGAGTGTTTCTCTATACTCCATGAATTCTAAACAATAGAGAGAATTAAAATACTGCCAATAAGTGCAATATGAAGTGTATCAAGCAATATGAATCTACATTATAAAATATCTATCTTAATAAAGAACTGGCATTATTCGCAAGATTTTATTGTAACCGGGATTGAAAATAAATCTTATTCTCGTATGGCGAGAAGGAAATATTTTTTTAAACAAAAGGAATAACACAATGTATGCTAACAGCCATTTGACTTGTTACAGCTGCAGATTGACAGCAAACATTCGTGTCGTATTCCAGCACTTGTTAAACTCGTCGGATCGCTCAATGGCGTATCAGCGTCACTACTTTTCAGGCCCCTCGTAAACAACTCAATACACACTACACGGAGCATGCAAAAAATCGGCGAAGGTACGCACAGACAAATAAAATATTGAAAGAACACTAGGTCCATCTGGACTTTTTTTTAAAATTTGGCAATCAGGCTACTGGGACCATTTAAGGCGCAACTTTCGGAAGTAATCGCGCATATAAAAATGAATGTCAATTTTTATACTCGAAGAATGGGTTTTCCATAATTGAACAAAATTGTAAGAACATATAGAAATAAATAAATCGCTCTTTCACTCTACAACTTGCATTTATTTAAATAGTTACTTAGAGAATGAGATTACTAAAGTGGTGTCATAAATCTGATTTTTTTTACATTCATTAAAATGTACTCATAGTTACTTCAGAACGAGACTACTGGATGCAAACAGATGTAAGGGCCTACAAAAGTCTTCATCATGAATAAATTAAACGACGAACAGATAAAAAAAGATTGCTACACGTAATGACACTACCGTAACAAACGGAGACACTAGAAGACTCTTAAAAACGTATTTATATTGTGCATTTTTTTACACATGTTCAACACTTCACAGCCCACTTGTTGAAACGTACCTTCCTTTCGTTACTGGGGCCACTACATAGCAGAACTCCAATTAGCTGAACTTTAGCTATCCCTATCGATAGGAGGAAAAATAAATTTGTCTAAATTTTATTAATTAAAATAAGGAGTCAAAACATCCGATATTCTATTCCCGTTCATTAGGTAAATTAAATTGCAAACATTAATACAATTACATTTATTACTATTAATCATTAATTTAATAAGAATATTATGATAAAACATACTAACATGCAACAGTGAGTACAGTATGATTTTTCATTCATGAACGTTAAATTTGCAACATCCTCTCGAGAGAACGTTTCGCCTACTTATCCCATAAATAACTATTTCAATTTCCTCGGCGCATCAAGGCCAAGACGTACTCGTCTCGGGGGTGCACGAGGCCACCGCAGCTCCGAAATACAAATCGGTCGCACGTGCGCCTTCGCTCGCATCGATCGTCGCCCACATCCATCAGGGCAGCGCCCGCGCAGCTGCCTCCCAGATCGGCGGGCGATCGGCCTCCTCCGCCCCCGCCCCCGCCCCGCCCGCGGCACAGAGCGGGGGCGCGCGCCGAGATTTGGCCCCCGCCCAGCGGACCCGCGCGACCAGGAACAAAGGCCCCGCACGCGCCGCGGCCCTCCAGATGGCGTCGAAAGGCGCCATCGCGCGGAATGACGGCACAGCCAACGCCGAGCGTCCTCCGATAACGAGTTAATGGCGCTCGTTTGTTTTCGTTAATGCAACAATGTCAAAGTAAACAACTCAAACGCGAAAAGCTCCAAAACGAAAAAAATCCTGAAACTAACGAGAAACACACGAACTCTTCGATTTAAATTTTGTCGGAACTGAAAAAAGACATTCATCTGCTATTTATAAAAGAGAATTGGTATTTTAGGAAAAATGCGAATTGAAGAGTTCGAAACTACAGTAAGTACACATTTTCAATTCTACATGTTTCGCAAATCCTTCTTTATCCTTCTATTTCCCGTTCTCTGAATATCTAATCTGCAAAAAAGGGTGCTCATCACTAAAGGTAGTAAATAAATCGCAGTTTTATTACATTCTCATCCTCACCCTCATTATTCGAGTCACTCCAAAGAGCCTAAAAAATAAGTACAAATAATAACGCATAGTGTTTATAAGACCTATATATACATGTAAACTTCGACACTTTATTTACGTAATATTTCAAGGAAAGAAAATACTCAAACTGTTTTCGACATATTGAATAATTCTTTTATTTACGATCGTTTATTTCGATCAAATTTCTACGCCACGAAATGAGTCACTTCTCCGCATTTCCCAACTCACCCCGATGCACGTGTTCCGCAGCTGCTTCCCCAAACACCACATGGGGAACATTTAAGCGAATCACGGGACAAAGGGAAGAAAGGCAGCGAAGACGCCAAGCCGACGAACACACACACACACACACACACACACACACACACACACATTCCCGAGGGAAACGCAGAGAACGTCGCGCAGCTGGTGACGTAAGGAGGCGCGCTGCTCTTTCAACCTTTCCTTTGTCCCTCTAGTTTTCTGCGTCGAAGGACATTTAGGCTTTCGCATCTTCCTGCTTCTCTTCTTTTCCTCGCGTCTTTCGCCCACCCACTGCGCCGCCCGCGAAACCTCGTTTCCAACGCCCCCGCCCCCGCCCCCGCCCCGCCCCGCCCCGCCCCGCCCAAGGTGTCAAGGTTCCCACCACCCTTCTTTTAGACGCGCTCCATTTAAGCGAACGGCTACTTGTAACCTGCGTACGCCCAGTAACGTCAGTTAAAAAATGCAGTTGCCTTCTACGAAAAACGCAATGCATTTCACGATGTTGATCAAAAGTGTTTTCAAAAACCAGTTACTTTGCAATGCTGTTGAATATGTTTACATTTGTATGATATTGATCTTAAACGAATATTAGTATTGTTTAGCGGACTCGCATTGTGAATTTGTACGCTCTAAATGCTTTGGCTCCCTGACGTCGCTTATAAATAATCAGTTATTAAATAATAATAATAATAATAATGGATTATTATGCAAATGCATAATAATAAATTATTATTCTTTTTGCATACAAAATCTGTCATTTATTATGCGATACTGATTCAATTCGCATTAATTATAGTATTTGCTTAGCAATCATTATATGCCTATTCTCATTGTTATTAAATTCTATAGCTTCCGAATGTGCATTCCCATAAGACACCATTTCAGCTCGCTAAAACCCATCCACGCGCTGACTATATGTTGCGTAAGGCAGAAGAACAGTAATCGAGTTGATTAAATGTAAGAGAAAGAGCGCATACGACATAAAAGATAAACTAGTCAAAACCATTAATAAAAATCAGCGTAGCCAAATAATGCAAGTATCAACATTTTTTCTACCGTGATTGTATTTATAGTCTTAAGAAAACGTAAGATTAAAGTTATGATTGTTAGCTTCAACCCTCATGGATTTGTATATTTTCCCCCGAGTCCATAAGTCGGAATGCGTTCTATACGACCCGATGAAAAACTGCGAGCATAAAGTAACAAGAAAAAAGATCATTGCGTTATATAATGCAATATTATTTTGATCTCTATTAGTTCTACTACTTCTTTTACATGCGTAAACATTACAACACAACTAAAATGAAATCAAGGAAAATTCAGATAATGTTTTGTTCATGTGAAAGTCAACATTCATCACACACCATATCAATTCTTTCAAATGTCATGAATTATTATGTAATTACGAAGTAAACATCTTTTCTCTTATGAGTTAAGATCTCATTCAAAGGCAATATAGATGACAATGCGAGGCATACAGCATTTGTTGCCCTCGTGAGGAACAATCTGATGAATATTCACGTTCTTGAAAGACACTCACCTTCTGTAAATACCATTTAATGCATTACCTAACAAAATATATAATGAACTCAACGGTTCTAAGTATTGACAACTGTTTATGCAATCCATTAAACACGGCAGTTCAAGAAACCGTACGGCGCTGGGTGGATTTCTCACGGTATTGGATATCTGTTTTAAGTGAACTTCATTTATTGTCACCCGGGTATGTAATGCACTTTGTTTATTTTCATGAAAACAAATTTAAGTATGACTTCCAATTTAAAAATTAACATTTCTAAGAAAACTCAAAACATTTCAAACGCACGACATACAATAATGCCGCAAACCAGATGACGGGACAGTTCTCTGCGTATAACGGAATTCTTCAGGACAAAATCATGCTGTGTGTCAGTCACATGTGTTTGACTGAGACCATTGCATACACAAACCACTTGATAGAGGACCAGCAGCGTTTTGCTCGGACCGCCCAGACGTTTCCTCATGTTTACGCTCCACTGAGAAAATTAGCAGCGACTGCCAGAACTTTTACGATCGCGCCCCATCAAACTGACTCGCTCGCATCCATAAAAGGAGGCGCTGAAAAGCCTAAGGGTGAATCTGCACTTGAGGAAACGCGAATAATATCATATGAGTTTGTATATCTAATGAGTTCTTACAAAGAATACACTTCCCTATTCTATTAGTAGAGAGTTTCGACACCAGTCATCTGGCGCTAGTGAAATCATAGAATTATAAAATTTTTAGTGTACAAGATTTGGCGACTATTATTATTAATTCGTTCTTGACGCATTTCGATGGTAGTAAATAATCAAATCATGCTCGTCACACGATGTTTCCTACCCTATTAACCATTGCCTATAACTTGTATTTCCCTAAAACCTACCACAAACTGGCTGGCAACCCAAGTACAATTTTATTATGTTAAAAAAAGGTTGTTTCTTCTACGTTAAACTATATCTGAAAAACTAAACATTTGAAATTTTATAAAAAGCTGAATGTGAATGCCTACCCCCACCCCGCTGAAAAACGTTTTCTTGGAGAAAAGTCCCCTTGATAATAAGCGCTTCAACTATAAACTGACATTTTCATCCTGTGGATTTTCCATTAATGACCCTAACTAATTTTTTTTGTCCGTATTGCTAAAAATAATTTTCAATCCGCGCTGTTCGACCTGACAACCTAAATTATAAACTAATGTTTCAAAACTTATAAATTAACATTAATTTTGAAATGTTGACGTATACTGATTTGAAAAAGATGGATTTTTTCTTTAGACTAAAAAAACACGGTGCAAAACATAATTCGGTAAATATCGACACATTTTATTTGACATTGCACACAGGGCGAAGTAATACAAGAGTGCTGAATACATAAAATTTCCGATTATTTAAGCAAGTTTCCTAATTGTTGTATTGTTTTTATTGTTATTATTATTATTCTTTCTCGTGAGCACGCCTGTTCTTTCGCCTCACCACTTGCACGGCGTGTGGGGGCAAGTGGCGGGAAGTGATGATGACGAACACCCACGCGGCGCCCGCCTCCGCGCGGGCCTTACAAGGCGCGGCGAGGGCGAAGGGCCGAAAGGGCGCAGGGCAGCAGGACCTGCAGCGGCGCCCGCTCGCACAAGTGTCTCTCTCCCGTTCTCCCTTCCCCCGCGAGAGGGTGCTAAATATACAGAGAGGCCTGCCGCTATTAGAGGCGGCGCGGCGGGAGTGGGGGTATAAATAGCGATGCGCCCCGAAAAAAGGGCGCAGCGCGGCCACGTAAATAGGCGAACACTGCGCCGCAGGGCGGGGCGGGGCGACGAGGTGCAGCGGCGGCGTAACGCCTCGCGCGCTGCACCGCCCCCGCACCCAACCGGGCGCCTCCCCCGACCAACGCCCTCGCGACGCGCGTCCAAACACTCCATTTGTCCGCCCCGCCGGCGACGCCCCGCCACGGCGTATTAGCAGCGCATCTCTTTCTCTTTGCCACGCCCCCCTCCGCCCACCCACCCACCCCCGGCCCGGCCCTACCCGCCCGGCCCGGCCCGTCCTTGTTCGTCCCGGCCAAAAGCTTTTTAAAAGTGCTCAAGCAGCAACACTCGGGTCCTTCACATGATTTTCCAGACATCATTTGATCATGCGCATCCACAACCGAGATTCAAAATTACTTTTCTTTGTGTAAATCCGTTGTTTTCATTCACATCAGTGAAAGGTATAAGTCATAAAATGAATGCTTGTGCTAGTGTAGATTTTCTAGATGTTCCTTCATATATAATCCTGGCTGATTTTCTTACATTTCCTGACAGAATTAATATTAATATGTCAGCTGATATAATATTTATGGGATCATCCAATATAATAAGAATAAATAGAAATAAAAGGAATAAACGAAGAAAATAATTTATTATTCGAATGCTTTACAACCAGAGATTATTTCTAGTAATAATTAGTAAAGATTGTTGAAGCTTTGTTAATGTTAACTCCCTGCATCACTAATCAGAATAAAATTCCCTGAAAATATCTAGCTCAGCATTAGGAAAGTATGGTATTACACCAAGCAACCAACCACAAAACGGCCTCTGAGAGGGAGTCGTACTTTCATTTAACTTCGCTCATTTGCAACTGATTATCTGTAACTTCTGTCGCTATCCAGAGAGGTTTTTATAAGCTCTAATTAACATAGCTAAGCTAGAACATATGTTACATTTCGATTATTACTCAAATCAAAAACGACATTTCAATACAAATTGTTTCATACGATTACATTCAATTTATATCAAAGTGATTGTTCCCACCATTGGCCGATGATTAATAATATTGTGCGATGTTTTGCCAAGATGCTTCACGCGTTAGAACTTCCTTTTAGCTCGCGCTCCTCATTGTGTAACCCCTCTTCTACGCTTTTATCTGCCACCTGTTGTTGCCAACAGCTGTGACAAACTATTGGGTGGGGGTGAAGAATGCGGTTTAGTTTGTTCGCTTAATTGCATTGCTCTGTCTGCAAAAGGAAATCGACGTTCTGAACTCAAAACTAAATATTTTTTTTAGTCTATGAGCAAACATAATAAAGAAAATAGTGTAACATTTAAAAGTATAGTTTTTTTTATTTATTAAAGTTAATATTTTTACCAAAAATGCTATGAATTTGGTTTTGCAATAGAAATTGTAGACACTGCACAAACATTTCTTGCGTAGTATAAGGGTATGTACTGCGATTCTCTAATAATGTTACTTACAAAATATCAGTAGGAAAAAAACATTATAAAAATTATAAAGTACAAAAACTCTTTGTAAGATAACAATTCGTAATTTGCCATAGTTAAATTTTCAATGAGCTAAAATCCGTTTTCAGGATAAACAGAGAAATCGACCGTCTCCAACAACTCACCTCAATTACGCAAGCAACAGTTTTGAACTACATAACATGAGTTGAAGGGATGAAGTTTTCAGTAAATAACCCCTCCCTCAAAAAAATACTGCCGAGTACAACGTAGCAACTAGCAACAATGCAAAACTGCAAAATTCTAAGTCTCTGAGTGAAAACAAAAGATTCGAAATGAATGCTAACAAAGAACATCCTCACTCCCTCTCTGCTTATACTAATCATACCACTTCCGCATCCTAAGTTATTTTGAGACCGACTGCCCAAACAAAGCCACGTCTACAGTGTCTCAAGACGAGCTCGAAGTGTTGACAAAACAAGTGACCGTTGCACAAGACAGACCGGGCGAGTGCGCCTACTGAACACAAATACGCAACACATAGCCATCGCGCGGGTTGCGTCGGAATTTGCAGGGGCAACTGCGCCGTGGACGATGGATTTCCCACTCCCGAGCCGCGAATGTTCCAGAGGGTGCTGGCAGGCCGCAGCTATTTCACCCCCGGCCGCACTCGACTTTTATGACTAGGAAGCACTTTCCGGTTCGCGGCTGGGCCAGGCCTTCGCAAAAGACGCGCCGTAATAACTCTTGGATTCGCTTTCATTTTCAATGAAAGCAACGACAGGTGCGGCTCGTAAAATACATTCCAACAAAAGAAAACAGCCGTTCTATTGCATGATTTCAATTTAGTTGGAAGCAACTGGATAGATTTGTTGAAAATTACGATTCGACTTGTATAAACACACCTGTTACAAGACGTTTTTTCAGTGCTAGAGAAATCTGCGACAGAAGTCATGGAGAAACAAAGAAAGAATACGAACGTATGTAAAATTAAAACTGCTATAAATTGGACGAAAAAGTAAATAAATATTTTTCTGGGTAGCAGAAGTTCTCCTGGACGCCAAAGAAGAAAGAATCGATTTTCGACACCACTTGTTGCCATCCGCAACGAACAACCCTTCTCTCATGACAAGTGCTACGTGAGGGCGACGTCTTCTCTACCTCACCTGTTGGCGCAACGGGGCGGCGGAAGTCGAGGGGCCGGCGGGCGTCTCAGAGCTTGTCAGGCGGACAGACGGCGGCGCGGGCGGGCGGACGGGTAGACGAAGTGGGCGACGGCGGAGACGAGGGCGACGGAGATCTCGGAGCTGCTGGGCGCGGCGCGTCCTTCGAACACACTGGCTGGCCGGCACAAGCGGGCGAAGCCGACCCGACGCCGCCCGCCGACCCCCGCCAAAATTAGCGCCGCCAACATACGCCCCGCGAGCGGGCGGGCGGGCGGGCACACAACGGGCTGCCGTCACACCCGCCCCTCCGCGCCCCGCCGCCACACGTGTGTTCGTTGGCTGTCGCCGTCGGTGTGGGAGAAACGACGCACGGGTTTGCCGGTTTGCAGGAGGCCGGAATTTGGTGCAAGTTCAGAAAATAATTCTGGGCAAAAGTATTCATTCTAAACTTTCAACATATTTTCTGCAAACTCTCGACAACGCAAATTTCCTGTCAACTTATATTTTCACGCCTTCCCTTCACATCCGGCAATTCCAACTTAGGCATGTTGAAGTATCCGACGTGTTTTCTTTCCCTTTCCTTTTTCTAGATGCCCCAAGATACGTCCCGCGGTCACTGCAGTCGGACCGAATCGCCAGGAAGCAAGTCAACTACGAGCTGCCGTTATAACTGCCCGTCTTTCGTCGGCGGCACGCGTTGGCACACCTACCTTCGCTGGCTGTCACCGCCGGCGAAAAAACGGACGCTGGCTTTCTGTTTCAGGAAGAAGATCGCAACTTCTTTGCGATCCCAAAGAAAGCAAAATTGTTGTTAGTTGATAGCAGAAAATCGATGACTCGAAATTCTTGATAACATTTCGATTTCTCATTTCTAACATGTGGTTACTGAAACTTCGTTATGTCACAATATTCTGTCCTCTCTACCCCCTCAGTTTCTAGATCCTCCGCCAACACGCGACCCACGGACGGGAGCGCAGGAGCGAGGAGAGCTTGCAGGAGGGCACCCAACGGGCTGGCGTCAAACACACCCGCCCCGCCTGGCCCCTGCACGTGCGTGTGTTGGCTGCGGTCACTGTCGGTGCCAGAGAGGCGGTGGACGAAAGATTTCGAATCGGAGAAAGTCGTAATCTTCTCTCGTAAAAGATTCAGCGCATAAATACTTATTTCAAAGACATTAATTTTACCGTAGTATTTTGATTACTCAAAATCCCTGTTATATAGGATTTTCAACGTGTCCATTTGGCAAATGCATCCCTATTTCTGAAAGTGTTCGACCACACGAATTTTTTTCTTTCCTCTTCATTTTCCAGATACCGAGGTGATTTCTGGAAGCACATCAAATACAGAATACAGGAAGAAATACTGACGATCCTTCTTCCATGAAATTGCGTAAGTAAAACTGATCAAGTAGCATCACAGTGCACAGGCGCACCCCCACCTCTCCTGGCTCTGAACCACCAACGCCAGGAGGGGCCGCGCTCGATTGTTTCGGAAGCCAACACGTGAGATTTAAAAAAGTCTTTAGCTACCCAACGGATAATAAGGAACACATTTATGCCAATTTTCGTCATTTGTCTTTCACTTCCGTTTACATGCAGCTCGAATATCAATAAATTAAATTATTATATATGCGATTTTTTCATTTTCGAGATACCTAGGTTTCAATGTAAAATTAGGTATCTCCTCATTTTCAAAAAGATTTAAATGCAGTTTTGTTAAATACACAACAATGAAATAAACATTTCAAATATTTTCCTCTAACCCCCGCAAGTGAAGGAGGTTAAATTAACTACACGACGACGCTAACACAAGCGCGGCCCACCACGAGGTCAGACGACCGACAGGCACACAAAGCCAATTGACAGACCTGCCCCGCCCCAACACCGCGTCAACCGTATTTGTTGGTTGTCACAGCTGTTGGGAAAAGTTGGGTACGTTTCTAGCGATTATTAATTTATTTTGTGAGCGGTAGCGAACGTACTTCATGCAAAAGAAGAAATAAAAAATCTGATATGACGGAAAAATTAAAATAATTAAAATAAAACATTTTAGTTTTATATAATTCGTCACCGATGATTAACTAGGTGGGCTCGTGTAAGCATTCGTCACGTAGTAGATAAGTGTTTTGAAAATGAAAACCGCTTCATACTGAAACCTATTTCAGAATAACAACCCGTGCCAGGAAGTAGGAGAAAACTCCACTAATGCAATAGAGCGTTAAAAAGATCTCATTGTGTAGAGAGCGGCGTAAGAACCATACCTCATGTACCTCAAGGATGGGATCTCTAGGTTTTACGGATTTTGGGGGCATCGTTTCCGATAAATTCACAATGGTAACGCATATTGCCGCATGACGCGTGATCTGCAATTGTTATTTCCCTGATGTCACAATCTGCGAACTTGCATTATTTTCATCTTAAATCTACATGATGCAAACCTGTCTGGTAATTGCCTATCCAGCTGTAAAAACTAACGTTTTTTTGTGGATGTTTTCTTACAAATGCTACAAAAACCGTCATCTTACTTTAGCGTGTATGAGGTGTGTATAGATGGAAAGTGTATGGATGAACAGCTTAATTCGGGGAGGTCATGTTATCCTACAAACGTAACTAGTCGCCTGCAGGGAGAAAACGAACCCCAGAGAGTTTCGTTACAGAGATATCTTTTGACATCACGCACTAACACAATTTGTAATATTTGTGACTATCACATCCTTCACTTCATTTATCGAGTATTTTTAATTTAAAATAATTAATATACATTTATAAAAGTTACCAAACAATTACTGATGAAGAGAATAATATTTTCGTCTTTCATTTACCGTTTTCATAGATTTTTGCGATTCCTGAAGTATCAGTAATGATTTATCCTCCTGAAAGGTGATCGTTCCAACTGCGATTGTGTCGCAGCAAATGGAGGTTACCGCAAGGGCTCCGTGAGCGATGAGCCGGGGGCTCTGCCAGGCAACGCAGCTCCGACGTAGAGGGCGCGCGGGAGCATCGAGACCCCACAGACACTCACCACAGAAAAATAATTTTCGAGAATTCACAGAGAGCTTGAAATCATACGACGAGTAAAGGATTTTGCCGATAAAAGACTAGGGGAAAGGTACTACAAAACACACGGGTATACAACATTCTCGAACAAAAACTGTGTGAAATAGTAAAGCTTAGGGTCCGAATTCTCCCACGCGACCTCTCCTGCATGAACTGGCTTAAAAAGTAACACGCAGCATCCAGCATCAACGTTTGTTGCTCGCGTGCGGGATGGGGCGGGGCGGGGCGGGGCGGGGCGTAGGCGGGAGAACGCGGGTTTAAGGCCCGATCGCATCTCGCTCGCGCGCGCGCTCGCCGTGGCTCGCTGCCAGCACGAGGGGGCGCGGCGCATGGGAGTACATACATTGAGGCTTTTACGTCGACGCCGCCCGCGGCCCGGCCGGACAGATTTACTGCACAGTTCGCTCCCGGGTCGCTTTTCAAAATATTCAAAGTCGCCCACAAAACGAACCGTAACTTTTTCGCGGTCTTCCAGTATATCTCTTAAATGGCAAAGTGCTTCCTGACGCAAAGGGGGAGGATAGTTTACAAACTTTCGACTGCATGGACCATGTCGGTATCATAGCTCCTACTCAGTTAGGACAAAGGCGCAAGCGACATGAATAGCTAAATTGAATAACATGCTTCGAGAAATGTGCTATATGATACGCTCTGTGACATTTCCACACCCCCAAAAAAACGTTTAATTTATCAGACACTTTGTTGCACAATACAGCTTCCTTGCAAATGTCATGAGTAAAGCCAAACCAAAAAATGAAGAGAACATCCATCATAAACACATCCAATACATTTTATATTAAAATCCATTATCTGTATTTTCAAATCTGAATCATCATTATAAGTTAACATTTTTAAATTTTATGAACGAAATACAGATTAGTGACTGATAACAAACCAAATATTACTTGAGGATTAGTTCATAGTTTCTTTCGAGTTTGCTTGCGTCCCCAAATCGGGCGCGAAGAAAATACACTGGGGGCGGAGCGCGCGGGCACGTCTTGTTTGCGCAAAGTAAGCAGGCGCGCGCAGCGGAGAGGCTGCGCTGCGCAGATCCGCCAGACGAAGCGCAGAGCCGCGCGCGCGTGGAGGCCCCTCCCCGCCCCCTCCTGCTCCCGCCGCCCACGGCGCAATTGCGCCCGGCGCCCAGTGCAGCCGAGAGGCGGCTCGGCACGGCAGGGGAAGTTGACGCGACGTGACTGGGGCGGGGCGGGGTGAGGAGGGGGAGAGGGACGGGACGGTCCCGGATGGATGGATGGCGGGGAGGGATGGGATGGGGATGGATGGAGAGGGCAGCCCAGGGCCGGGGGGGGGCAGGATGGCGATGGGCGGAGAAGGGGGGAGGGGGTGGGGCGGGGCGCTGGGAGCGGCGTACGGAGCTGAAGCAAGCCTCTTCACAAAGTGCCTCAAGGAGCAACATGAAAGTAGACAGAACAGATAAGTTGCAGGTCGGCGGAGTAAAAGCCGAAGGGAAGTGGAAGAAAAGGGACAACAAGATACGAAAATGCAAAGGGAGTAGAAGACATAGAAGGCAGAGAGTGAAAGAGAATGGGAATGTGCTTTGCAATTAAAAACATCCAAGCACTAATTTGGCTTTTCAAACATACCCTAAATCATAAAATAAAAAACTACACACAGTTTGTAATAGCTACAAACTACACGTTGTTTGTAATAGCTATGAACAACAAATTCGGAAAGGACTGAAATCGAACACTGGCCACACACAAGTGCCAGAGGTAGGTGTTTCATATTTTAGGTGCATGAAAGAATTTTAAAACCTTGGCCTTCCACCCGAAAAGATCTTGGAACGGAATGGCATAGTGAGGTACTTCCATTCCTCTTTCATTAAAGGAACATTAAGAATCATCAACCATCTCCTTTCTCACATGAGCACAATAAAAAATATACGAATAACACTAATTGAGAGAATGAATTTTAAAAAAAGTTTACTAGTACGTTTCAAGCCTAGTAACGAAAAAGATCATCATCATAAGTCAGACCACAGGCTTCCCACATCCCAAATTGTCCAAATAACCAAATACCGCAGCCACCCACATTTCCCCTCCGAGCGGCATTCGCTGGCACGCGGTCAGCCGGCGGGCAGCCCCCGGCCGGCCCACCCACCCACAGGCAGTTAACGACGCATCGGACACGAGCCACATGCGCGGCGCGGCCGTGAACCGCCCAGACAATGGACAGCGAGGCACCAGGCGGCGGATGTGTTGCTACGGCGACGGCGTAACCCATGTTAGATCGAGTGTCCAAGAAGAGGGGGCGGAGGTGTGACAGATCGCTGACCTCCCACCGCTGAGATTCAAATCCTGGTCGATGCATGTGGAATGTGTGGTAGACGTGGGAGCATTGTCTTGTGGTTCTCCCGTTTCCACTTCCACTCTTCCAATATTACCATTGCTATCGTAACATCATAATTACCAATCCATCAAAAATCATTCATGTCAGATGTGGTTCTAAGGCAAACGAATTGGCATCGTCACAATAAAGAGTATGTCTAAGCCGAGGACCTTTAATCATACACTCTTCATGCTTTGGACTGAGAAGAAAGCTAAACATGTCACAGAAATTGCAGTTAAACAAGAATAATAATTAGAGAGCAATTATATATGAAAAGAATCCCACTTGCATGTACAATTGTATTAGAACCTCTTCCTAGTTTTAAATTAAGAAACAATCAACTATATCCTTTACAAATTCACATCTTGCTGGGGAAGATTACTTCGAAATGAAATTCGGAGGGAAGAAGAGGAAGGGGAGGACGGCCAATAGGAATATGGAACAAAAAGGATAAGAGAATTAAATATTTCAGAGAGAAAGTTAAGAGATAAAAGCTATAAAGTCTTCATAAAAGAAATAATCCCGAGCTCAAACCTCAAATTCTACTTTAATATGATGTTGCTGAGCACAATGGAATTTTTTAGACCAATTCATTGCGTGCGTAAATACTCGTAGATGCAAATTTAAAATACATTTCTTCTTCACTTCTACGAATATCACAAACTGAAAAAAATCTGCTAGCACTCGGCCCACTCCAAATCCACCACACGCGCGCAAAGGATGTCTTCATTTCTGACAGCCCGCGCGCTATTCAGAAAGTTAAGAGATAAAAGCTATAAAGTCTTCATAAAAGAAATAATCCCGAGCTCAAACCTCAAATTCTACTTTAATATGATGTTGCTGAGCACAATGGAATTTTTGAGACCAATTCATTGCGTGCGTAAATACTCTTAGATGGAAATTTAAAATACATTTCTTCTTCACTTCTACGAATATCACAAACTGAAAAAAATCTGCTAGCACTCGGCCCACTCCAAATCCACCACACGCGCGCAAAGGATGTCTTCATTTCTGACAGCCCGCGCGCTATTCAGCTGCGCGAGGCGCCCGTTTCAGTTCTCAACACGAGTCCATCGCCATCGACGCCGACGCCGCGCAGCCTAACGAGACGGAGGCAGATGGTGCGGAGAGGGGCGAGGCGCGAAGAGGCGGAGCAAGGCGGGGCGGGGCGTGGCGGGGCGGGGCGAGGCGGGGTGAGGGGGGCAGGACGAGGAGGGTGAGGCGGGGTGGGGGTGGGGGTGGGGGATTCGGCCGCGTGGCCAGTGACACTGACAGGGCGTTGGCGCGCGGCCCGCCAAACGATATTCGCCGCGAGGTCACAGCCCCGCCGCGGCGCCCCGGAGCGCACTCCCCCGTGCGACGCATTTCGCCAAGCCAAGCACGCAGCCGCAACAGCTGCTGCCACGGAAGGTATCTGACCCGGAAGTCCTAGGGTTCGACTCCCCACGTTGCCGGATTTTCTTCATTACTGTCACTGCTGCGCCGAATTCAACCCCTGTCTGGAGGAGAATTCTCGCGGTCGCCTGCTCTGATCGGTAATTCTTTTGGGACTTCTCCGAGTGAAACCAGAGAAATGCTGGATCAGTACCTCAACTACTGGCCATGGACCACCCACTACCACATATGTCTACTATACACTACCAAATATGTCAAAAGACCAAAGGGATCTAAAAGCTTTTCCCAGCTGAGGTGGTGCGATACTGGGGGAAATATGTGGAGATAGTATCGCCCAGGAAGCCCGCGTGTAGGTCGGTATCGAATCCCACGTTCCAGCAGAAAGGGATACCTGCCAGGATATAACATGCACTTGCGGAAAGAATGACCAGAGCAGTTTACGCACACATCAATCCCAACGAAGACGTCGGCACACAATTCCGCCTCTTCTGAGTAGGTGAAATCGCCCAAGCATACGCGCGTTAACAGGTTTGCGAATCCGAAACACACCTTGGGCATGAATCGTTTACTGTGCGTTGTGGCGCGGTGGGATTCTCCCGACCACCCTGTATCGCTTTCCAACCCGAGTGCTTCTCTTCCTGGCCGGTCCAGGCGGTCCAGTGGGACGTTTGTGCCCGAGATCGCGTTTCATCTGGGTTGTGGATTCGAAATCCGCGTACGGCATAGACGTGGAATTCCTAGCACATTATTTGTCACCTGTGCGCCTCAAACCCTAGCCTCAATGCCTTCTCCTTTGCCGGTTTGAGAGGGGAAGAGACCAGGTGAGTGAGTAAGGGCTTGCGAACTGTAGCGTCTGCGTATCGTTGCTCCCATCCTATTATACACGACCTACAGCTTACGTCTGAACGTAAGGGGTTTAAATTTAGTGGTTATATTGCTGAAAACGTCCGAAGCTAACAGCTATTTCTCTAATCAAGTGGAGAAATTTAGATATAATATGCAGAACTCCGATACTTTATTTTTAATAAATGGTTTTTGCTGGTGCTTCTAAACGACTAAATAAAATTCAACTGTCTAGTCTACTCTTTCACGCAGACGATGGAAATCCATTGGCATGGTGTTTGGCAACTTCATGGCTTTGGGGAGTATTTACACACCGTCAAATAAAAACAAACAAATATTGAAACCGTTAAATTTCATGTTTAATCAGTTTTCACGAAAGACGTCATTTAAAACCCTGTCACCCTCAAACTCAGCTGAACAAATTCGTATGATCTTCCCTATAAGACAGGTAAGAGAAAATATTTTTACAGACTTTTTCCGTCTCTCCGACGAGTAACTGATACCTTTGAAGCGTTCACAGAATGTTTGCCAAAAGACAGCAGTAACAGGTAATTGCAAGAAATGACTTGCGTGTAGAGAGCAGTATGAGACAGTACTATTTACTTCTGCAAGAAGCAACTACAGAAAACCTCGAACCTCATTTTACTGGGTTCGATGTTCACTCTTCTGACCTCTAAATACGAACAATTGTTGACTTAAAAAAAACTTCCGCATTAACCATTGATACACAAATATGTCTCCCTCCTTAAGTAGTGTTTCTTATATTAGAGCGTGAAATAATTGTTTTTGCACGATTGTGTCAAGACACAAAAACAATCGAGATTGTTCAAGACCTCTGACCGATTGGTCCCTGCAAAATAATACTCAATCTCTATTACGAATAAAACAATCATTTCGTTTACGATAGATTTTTTCTCCTATGATCGTAAAAAACATATTTGATATAATTATTTGTTTCGTCTATATTCTTCATAATTATAGAAATAAAAGCAGCATCTTTGTGCGGAAATACCCTTTCCCGTATTTTAGATATTTTAAGAAAATTCTAACTTCACACGCACGTACAGTGCGTGATCTTTCTCATTTTATACGACTGAAGCAAATTACAATAAGCAGCTGAGTTAGTTCAGAGCTAACATTGCTTTGTTTCTGCAGCGACTCTGATCAGATGGTAGGTTCGAGTTTTGCCTATGCCTATTTTGACTTCAGCAACACAGCTAGATCGTATTCAATCGCCAAGAGGAGAATTCCAGCGGCCGGCTGCCATGATCGGTAGTTTTCCGTGGTTTCTTCGATGAAGACCAGTCAAATGCCGAGGAAGTGCCCAAACGGGCCAAGGACCGTGCGCTTGCATGTACTACACTACCACACATATCGGAAACCCAGAGCGTGTCCCGATTGTCAACGCGTCGTTACGCGACCTCTAGATTAATGGCCAATCCGACCACACAGCGGAAAAGGAGCACCGCCATTTCCAGCAATGAAGAATTCATTCCACCATCAGGACTAATGACTATACCAACTGGCAGGCCGCGAAACTTCCATCAAAACAATTTTCTCAATCGTCAAGACGGTCGCCTTCGCTCATCACCCCGCCCTCCTTCCGATCGGCCGGCCCACTCGGCCCCCGCGGTCGCCATCTGCATGACAAAGTCAACGAAATCGGTAATGACCGACTTTTGTCGCCAAGTTCCTCGATTTGCGTCAAGCGCCCGCGCGCATGCGTAAATCCAGCGCGACCTTGAAACGCGGCCCAAAATAAATCTCCACGCTCCGCCGCCGCCGCCGCCGCCGCCTTCGCATCGCATTGAATCGCGGAGCGCCGATGCGCGAACGGGCGGCGCGGTGCTGAGCGTGGGGCGGACGGGTCTCGGGCCTTCGGTCTGCGGTCCGTTCAGGCCACAAGACCGGTTCAGGTGGTTCAGGGCTTCAACTGTCGGCACTGCAGGGCCTCTAACCGGGAGGTCCTAGGGTTTGAGTCCCAACGGCGGTGAGGTTTTCGACACTAGCTACGTAGAAGGGTCGAATTCAGTCGCTGTCTGGAGGAGAATTCTAGCGGTCGGCTGCTCTGATTGGGAGTTTTCCGTGGTTTCTCCAATCAATACTAGGCGAATGCCGGAGCAGTACTATAAAAACGAGCCACGGACCGCGCGCGGTCTTTCCTTTCTCCTCATTGTCCTATCCTCACCCTTTACTTACACACACGCATCGAAGGTCATTAGTCCCACTAGTGTGGTGGATGTTTTACCCCTGGGAGTGGCGGCGTTGCTCCCCCGCAGGAAGGGAAGATCCGGGGCCGTCGCACTCGTCGGTTGGCCGGTTCCTCCTCCAGATCTCTCTCTCCGCGGGAGACCGCCCCCGACAGAACAATCAGAGTGAAGCAAATTGAAAAAAGAGTATCTAAGGGAGATCTGATAAATAATGCGTGAAATATTCGCTTCTTGCAAAATCTTAGGCGCATTCCCGCCAGCAGCGAACAAAGACGCGTCCCGCGGTGACAGAATCTTCGCCAGACGCGATCAGAGCCCAAGAGCTCGGCGCTGCGAAGGGAAGGTCCGCCCCGCTCCTAAGCGACGGCGCACGACATGGGGAAAGTGACACCCACTGCTGCTTAATCCGCCGACATTATCTAGTGCTTTAAGTATACAAATCCTCACGTCGTATCTTATGTGTTTATTATTATATGGTATTTTATATTTCAGCTTACTATCTTAATGCTTGTGAACAATGCTTTCTATCCGAAGGCACTGTTTCATTAATCTATGACAATTCGTATTGCCAATATAATATTTCTTTGATAATTTCAAAACGGAAACGATTTTCAAATGTCCTTCCGCAGAAATGCCCTTCCATTACTCAAGCGGTATCGGGATTCATCGAAATGCATTTAATAGCGTATTTTAAGGGCTTTTGGAAATGTCTGATCCTCTTTGGTTGATTTCCTCGTTGTTTCAAAGATACTCTATAAAAAGTAAAAGAGTGAGCACTTAAATCCAATTATAAGAGTTGGAAAGAGGGTATGGTAGTAGTTCAAACTAAATCGCAAGAAAACAGTAACTTTACTCTTGTTTTGAAGAGCAAGTGTACAAAATGTCAATTAGATCGTAATAAAACAGCAGATTTAAACAAAAACGTACACACTCCTTTACAGTACTTTATAAAATAATTATATGAAAAAAAATGCCTAAATTAAGACAATCCCTGACTGATCCATTTGTTAGCCCATGAAGTGTGCATCATTTCTTTTCGATAATCTTGAACGTTCATGCTAATTTATCGCAGCCTAAATTAAACCGACAATTACGCACGGCGTCTGTGAAAATCATATCGAAATGAAATTAGCCTGGTCAACAGACAAAAACTGAAAAGAATTATTTGGGTTTTTATATCGAGTAAATAACCTTACGAACTTATTTTGAAATTACACTCGATTTTATTAATATGCAAATCACGGAATATGCCTACAAGAAACGTACATTCAGTCCATTCACGTGTGAACGGAAGAAGCAAGGACCTGCGGAATTACAACACAAAAAGCGCAGAGAATGCGCGAAAACAGGACGAGACAACACGCCCCAGACTCTACGCAGCGAGCTGCTGGTGCCAAAGCATCTCCGATTTACGGTTTCATTGTTCTCTGCTTGTTAAAGGGCGTCCGGGTCGTGAACTTTGTCCCCATTGTGTCTTCAGGAAGATTTCGCACACGCACGAGAAAAAGTCCTAGGACATTGACATAAGAGAAGGCAATGAGTATCTGCACGAGGAGGATTCGACCTCGAACTGTGCACAGTGGAACCAATTGGAAGGAAACTGCAAACTTTGTTAATGCGAATACAGCAATACGTATGCTACGGAAGATTAATGGGAATGTCGATCGTTTTCTCGGTGCTTCTGCAGAGTTACGTAATAAACACGAATTTTTCGAAAGCTCTGCCTTTATTTCGAAGACGTTCCGAACGATACCCAGCCTCCCATCTCAAGCACTCACGGAGAGTGACAGATTCAAGATGAAAGTCGCCGAGAAATAAGGCCTTTATACTAAAATAATTATAAGAAGAATACAAAACGGAAAGAGTTGGAACAATCAAAAATATATATCTTTTCCGGGCCCTCCATCGCAGATACAATTGTACCGTGTTGGATAAACAATACCATACGTTATAACAGCAATAATTGTTTGCTTTCTTATAATTGCGTTTAAACAATTAATAGTACAGGAAGTATATAAATATATATTAATAATAACCATTATTATTATTATTATTTTGAGATTTCGTTTGAGAGGAAAGAACGACAAATATATCCACAAACGCTGCCTTATCTATTGAACCCATCAGGTACAAAGGGCCACGGTGCTGTTTTATATTTAATTAAGCCATGCGTTCATCTATGTTTGAGAGAGGCCGGCCAACGGGCCCGGGGGTGAGGCGCGGAGCGTGGCGGGGCGGGGCGTGGCGGGGCGGGGAGCGCGAACACGCCACAAATAGAGCCCGCATCCGTCAGCGCTCGCGCTCGCCCGCTCCGCGTTGCGCGTCGCCGCCATGACGAATCCCCCTCCCTTCCCCTCCCCTCCCTCTCCGACGTCCCCGCACGCCCCCCCCCCCTGCTGGCAGCTGCGCCCGGGGGACCTTGCGGGCGACGTCACCCGGAACGCGGGATCAGCGCTCCTAATAAAGGAATCGCCCGGAAGAGCGGAACTTCCACAGTACTTTGATGAAATGGGCATTGAAGTATTTATCATGAACGCACATTAGATTTAATGCAGTCATGCACGTTAGGATACAAGAGTCAAAGCTTTATGATCGTATCTGGGAGGAACGAACGAATGATTGATCTTGGTGATGAGTACACGAGATAAATCGTGCAGAAGAAAAGGGAAAACCTCTTCATTAAATCTACATACTTATATTTATGCATTAAATTTAATGTACAAATATATGAAGCTATATTTAATGTACATTAAACTTAATGTACCCTTACACAAGATATTAATCTACATTAAATTTAATGACATTTCTAACAGTGTAGTATCGCCATTATATATATAATTTCAATTTTCGGTCGTGAAATTCCTGGTTAAGATTCTTTTGTGCCTTTAGAGCTCGAACTTATAAATGTCTTAAAAGAGATACACCAATATTCTCCCAAATATTTTGATTTTCAGTAATAGAGAGATTGAGAAATGCTTTTGAGAAATTTTCAAAATTTCTCCTTTACATTTTTCCAGTGCGTATTGTGTTTTCTTGCGCAATAAGTACCATTATGAATGCGCAGTTATATTTTCTTCAGTTTTCTTAACATACTGAGTCCTAAGAATAAAGACACATACAAAAGAAGAGGAACGAATTTGTAATTTATTGTTATATCTTTTTTGTTTATATCACAAAACAATTATTAAGTTCATCAATCTTTTCAATCAATGAAATGTCCATTCTACTGATCAGTCACCAGTTCATTTTCGACTACTGACCCTCAATAAACTCCTGAATCATTATTGACACCTGTACAATTTCCTCGACCCCCACCGGGTTGCTACCGACCCCTTTCGGAACTCGTTATTGCGCAGAAGAGGTTATAACGGCGAACTGGTACATTCTCTGAACCCATTTTCGTAGTTCTCAAATCTGTGAGCCACTATTATCCCACTTAAGTCGTGAAAAGCACGCGTAGTTCTTAGTAAAGACATTGAAACACATATTCATGAAGTATTCATGAATTTCATTAATACAAACTGCCGAAAAGAAACAAAAGCATAGAAAGTGACAACAATCTACTATGTATGTCAACGAATCAATAAGCTCAGTGTCAATAAAAAGTATCAACGGTGTCCACAGCTTATTTTGCATGCGCTCAGACCGATTGGATTTTATCGGTGACTACACAATTAACTCTTTGGAAACACCTTTTAACGAACATTAAGGCGACACACCACGCTTTCTTTTTATAGTTTATATTGTTGTCTCAGAATAAACGTTACTAACTTAGGATATGTAGAGGGATCGAAAAATATTTCTTCTGCCAAAAAAAAATATCTTGGGAAATTTCATAGAGAGGAGTGATTTGTGTATACACATAGAGACCCAAAATAAATGTCTACACTCGTTCAGCATTTGATGGGCATCGACGTTGTTTAGCTCCTAATGTGGATCACTTTGAACACTGGTAATCATAAAAACATATAACAAACCATTCAGCTGAAATAGCAATCAAGAATTAGCCTAATGAAATAGAATCAAGCACAGCCTAAGTGCGTTGACGTTTACGCCTTGTTATTAGGCAACCCCATATGCACAGATGTTCGGCAGGACAAGAAATCTCCTTCAGTGCGACAGAAAGAGGTCTGCCGAACATGTGGGCACAAAAAGGTTGCCTAAAGTGGGCTCCGTTTATGTAATTTCCCATTACATTTCCGATCCCTCTGCATGCCCTAAAGTAGTATGCAGCGTTTATTGTGAGACATAAACCAAATACGCTGGATGAAGATAATGAAACTTATTTTAGACATTACAACAGCCATCATCAAAATCGTAAATCGTCAACCCCTCGTTCCTTAAAATAATCACTGTTACTACAAAACGTGGTTAGGCAACTTGGGACATTTTTAGGAGACCGCTAGTTGGGTAACCGGTTCCCACAGTCTAAGGACGTGTTTCGAATTAACTTCGTTCGTTGTGCTTCGAGGACGGCGTCACTGCCCTGTGCTTCGCGTCTCGTTTTGAAACGCGCGTGGCGTCGCCCAGTCCAGCGCGCGCGCTTGGCAGCGGCGACGGGGGAGCGCGACGACACGTGGGGACGGCTCCGAGCGCCCAGCGCGGCGACGCGCTCGCGACGGGTCGAAACAAAATATCGCGCACGTTTCCCGCGTAATTGCAAATTCTTTGGCACGTTCAGTTCTGCACGGCATGAAACACTATATCGCATTCGATATGAATCACGTTTAACCACCTGCAAGCGCGAATATTAGTGCGACGATAGAGTTGTATCGAAAAACAACTCTCCACTAAAATTGTGACTCCAATCATGTGACTTGCATCGTGCACATTCAAGTCACGTGATAAAGCTCGATGAAATTTATTCCCGTAGTGGCAGAGTGTAAAGCTAATTCTATATTCTGATTACGTAACATCTTATTGGTAGGCAGATCTAGTCGAGCAAGTAGAGATATTAAGAGGATATTACACTATGGGAATTAAGCTTTAGCAGCACACACTGCCAGCCAAGTTCGGAACTACTTTCGTTCGTAGTCTTGAGTGGAAAATTGTGCACAACGCTTTTACAATCTAAAAGGAAGAGTCTGAAGAAGAGCTACGTGATCTGAAGTTAGAGAGGAGACGAAGAAAGATAAAGAAGTGAGAGATGGCAAGAGAGGGGGAAGGGAAACTGAAGAGCAGAAAGTTGAGTAGTGGGAGGAGTGGGAAAAGAATGAAGACACGCGGAAGGAGGGAAAATAAGATGTATAATGGCAAGAAAAGTGCCAAAATGAAGCAAAATATGGAGAAAAGAGAGAGTGGAAAACAAGAAAGGACGAGGAGGGGGAAGACTACACGAAAGAAAACGTAATATTAGGGGACGAAATACCAGTATTTTTTTTCTTTTTTTTCTTTTCGCGAAACGCTTTGGATCTCGTCGCACGTGTCAAATTTCCACGCACTGCTAGAAATTGCAGCACACCACGACCTTGGGAACTCGCGCCCCCGCCTCCGCACCCCCTCCCCTCCACGATCGCCCACGCGTCGGGAAATCCCCGACGCCCTCCCCCCTCACGCCCCCACCCATCCCACAGCCGCTCGCTGCCAAGAAACGAGAAAATACTGGCTCAAAACGCGAGGCGTTTCGCCGTAACACGCGGAACATCCTGTTTTTCGCGTTACCAGCAAGAAGACTTCATGGCAGCGGCAACGGTGCACAAACACACGCAGACACAGCTCGTCATGTAACGGTAAGAAAGAGGCACCGACGTGCCATGCTTCTCAGGAGCTCATTTTCTGGCAGGAGTCTAATTCTAAATAGAACTTGTGAGAGCCTATTGATGTTAAGAATAATCAGATGATTCACTGGAAGGCAGAGGGGTGGGGCATAAGCGAGAGGAAGAAAGGGGAAAGAAGGATGGAAAAATAGGATCGGGGAATGGGAAGAGAGGCGAGAAACAAAAGGGAAGATGGGAAAGGTTATTTCTGATCAAAACGAATTCCGAAATTTAAATACTCAAAAGAATTGGCCTAAGCGATCTTGCAGTGAGGTAAATTTTACAAGTTGGAAAGTTCACACAAAAAACAAAAGCTGGTGACTAAAATTATAAGCCAGATATGTGAATTAAATTTATTAGATCAACATATTTGTTTATAATTAATTCACTTTAAAATACTCATATTGCCTCCTATGCCATCACGATTTTCATTATCAACAAATACACAAATTATTCATCCATTTATTTGAAGTAATGTAGTACGTAAAAATGCTAACCGAGAGAAATTTTGGAATATCAGCTGATCACTAGATGATCTATTTAAAGTGCTTCCGTTTTAGGAATGAGGTACATATCTAGTACAAACATTCTGGAGCCAAATACGGATCATTATTTGTCAACAATATTAAGTTACGTTCATTTACACTATATCAATTTTACAAATTACGTTTTTTTTAAATGCACTGACATTTACCATACTAATTTCAATTAAACAAAGAAGGCTATTCGTAGATTAACATGTGTGGTTGCACCGTCATTTACAAACAAGCTGATTCACGCTTACCAGTGCAGACAATTAAGAAAAATATGAGAACATCAGCACATGATTAAGAATAACGCCTCCGGGCCGCTGCCGCTACTCACGTGCGGGATCCCATAAAAGATCATCTGCGTCGAAGAAGTCTCGTCGGCTGCCAAGACAAATTATTTTCGCGCCCCCGCACGGGGGGGGGAGAAAAGCACCCGGGAGACGGCGCGACGGCAGGGAGCGAACACGCGCGGGCCGGAACTTCCGCGACGCGACTGCAGAGCGCGCGTGGAGCCCCGCGGAACTGCCTCCCAGTTTCACCTCCGTTCTGCCGGGGCGAGGGCCTCGATGCTGTCTGTCGTCGCCTCGCGTGCTGTATCCTCACGGCACTCCCGAGTATTGTCGACGAAGACGGCGGCGAGGCGGTGGAGTCTTCGCGAGGACCGACCGGGAAGTGGTAAGGGAGGGGAGGGAAGGGGGGAGGAAGGGGCGGGGAGGGGCACGACAGCGACGCCAGGTATTAGGGTTACGCGGGCACGCCAACAAATAAAATTAAACCCGCAGGTCTGGCTAGTGGTCGGTGGTGGTGATGGATTGTTGGTTGTTCGCTTGGCGAATCAAACGGGGCGGTAGTGGAAGGAGTTGAACGCGTGAGAACAAACGATTTGGAGCCATGGTCCTTTGAAGGTTTCTTTGTTTGTTTAGATGTCGTTTGTTTATTTTTTGCCCGTCCCTCTGCACTGAAGATGTGGGCAACGCCTGCTCTTCTTGCTACTCCAAAACAACAAGAAAGTAGGTTCTATCCCTTAACGTTCATAAGCTACCTCAGCAGGCTTTCGAAATGGCAAAAAGGAGTGTCGTCTTCTAAACCAATACTTTCAAGCCCAGGACATCGCTACGAGCAGTTCCAGTGACGATTTTTGTATTCAAATTTATTTGGTCGAACGTGTCATATTACAAATTATGTAGAATGACAGAATGTAGGATAAATTCAGCTCATTTTGCGATACAATTTTATTAGTTTTAATATTTGTACGAAAGTATTTTTTCTTGAAAGTTTCGTTGAAACTTTTGGGAGGGGAAATTTCCTACATTTCCCTCCCCGTGGATCCGCGCCTTCAATGACGCATGTCCATGCGCGGTGTGAGGTTCCGGCCTTCGGCATCCAGGTTTAACAAAACAATCTTCAGTGTCTGGGGAACGTTTAATTTCCAAAACATTTTGTGCCATTATACTTTGTTCTCCTATCCCGCGCTTTTCTGCTTTGGTGCTCCGGCCTCGGGTGAACAGAATGGATTCGTTCGGGAGCGGGAAACGTTAAGGACAAGATCCGAACTATATTTGCATTCCTTGCTTTATTCTAACGTTCTCAATCCAGAAAGTCAGTGCCCCTTCCCGAATAGCAAATAGAAAAAATATCATAATGAGTGCTGGACTCCCCACCCACCCTCCCCATTTCTTTTGCATGCAGAGATAAATTTTATTCATGACTTGTGGCGAAGTACTTTTGAGTCAAATATGGGGCCAACATGGATCTTCTGCTTCAGGCCTCTTCTTTTCTCTAGGCGCCCATGCGTAAGTATTATGGGAGAGTTAAACAGCTAAATGTAACGTTGGCGTTACACGAATTATTAAAGTTGTCAGCCAGAATTGGCTAACAGCAGCAACCTGTCCTGGTGGGTTTCTAACGTCCAGGATTCCTGTCGGGTATATTCTGGAGTCAAACCCAAGTACTTGAAAAGTCCTTAAAAAAGTAAAACTATGAAATATTCTACTGTTTTGCCGTTTTAACCCATGTTAACACAATAAAAACGTAGACACACACATTTTCAAATGTCAATTAACACTACTACTTTTATCAGAAATAAATTAATTGGGCTGAACCTATTTTAACTGAAGTAGCCAACACATCTGGTCAATATTTTTCACAGGAAACCTCCATTTTTTTCTATAAGTTATCTGACACTAGGAACACTGTCTAAAAATGAAAAACATCCTGCTCGAATTTTTTCCTCTTATAAGAGAACATGAAAACATTTTAATGTTAAAAATCAATGCTATTCATTTTCTGGAACAAATTTTCCTGACTTTTTCTGTTTTATTTGTGATTTGTTTTCTGATAAGATTTGTAGAATATTTTACACAAAAGAAAATATTAAATAAAAGTAAGGTATGGGTGTCAGTTACTAATTTGTTCACTCTCTGCTCTTGCCAAAAAAATCAACAATATCAACAAATAATACATACTGTGCCAAAAAACCATTCAAACCTTCAGGGAATAGTTTTATAATTGTCTCAAACACTCCCCTATCTCAAAAAAAGTTTTCAACAATTTTCAACTTTCCTGATTTTTTTCCTGGTTTTCCAGATCAATAAAATAACTTGACATTTCCATGTTTTTCAGGAAATGGTAATCTGATCCTAATGTATCTGAATAAAGAGAGTGCTCATGCTAAATTATTTTGAATGTCATCAGTTGTGTACCTAGTTGAAATGTTTTTATGGCAAATCTAAACACAAATCACAAGTAACGTAAGTAATTAATATTCCAAAATAAGCATGCATACCCCATAGTAAGAATTAGCAGGATGCTTTAAAAATTCCTTGTTTCTATATCTTTGATATCAGCAATATCTGCTTCTCTTGATTCACACCAAGATAATTCATGACTATGCATACAAAGACCTTGGTTCTCTTCCCAAAATAATTGAGTGCTTTTAGAAAATCAAGGAAAGTAGATCTTTAAAGATCCCATAATTAACTATTCTGTTCAATACACAAAAATTTGAAATTTGAAATTAGTTAAGGAAACTGAACTCTCCTATTCTGATTATCTAATGATTCACATTGTATTTAATGCAGGTAATCAATATCATTTTGCAATATTACAAATGATTTACTTAATCTTATTCTTGTACTGAACTTGATTGAACTGACGAATCTCTGATGACACATTTGACATTAAGCTTTCAGTATTTTTCACTGATTACAAAATATTGGGTTATTAAATATAAAACTTTGTCAGTGACAAACTAATTAGTAAAGCCTTAGAGATAAAATAAACAGTGACTTGTTAGCTTCACTTTGGTAATTAAAAAGAATAGTATTTGTAAAATTGAATTATTACTCTCCTATACACAACAACTTTCTCAAAGTGCAAAATTAGGTTTCAACAAATAATGAACTTTGTAATGCATTATAAAAATTAAAAATGAAAGAATAACTATTCTTTTTATTTGTATAATATTTCACAAAATATAATTCTTAAGATTTCATATTTTTTAATGAAAACAATAAAATAAAACACAGCACATCAACTTAGCAGAAGTGAAATTTAATTTAATAAATAAAGACCTTCAAATATCAGATTCTACAAAATGACATTTTGTTGCATGTTAAAAAATAGAGTTGGTACCAATAAAACCCAAATTAATTGCCACTCATACATTAGAAGAACACTTTTAAATATGTATTCTATTACAAGACAGGTACATAATTACTAACAAACATTCCAATTTATCAGTTGTTGATTGAGGCTTTAAATAAGATTTCTCTAAAAGAAGTTTCAAAGAGTTTAACAAGGTGCATTGCCCCACCCACAACTACAAAAGTAGCTAAATTTAATAAGTCAATGGTAGACTGTCAGAAAGAACAAAGAGTGGTATTATTAACTCATATTCATCCTCCAAATACTTGGCTTGGGCATTGAAAATGGCATCTCAGTGGAATGAAGCCAAGTTCTCAGAGAAAAAAGAAGTCAAGCAACACTCGGAGTTCACAGCTGCACTGTAGAGGGAGTTTACACAGTTAGTTCCTTACTCCAGGGGTGGCAAACTGACTTCACTTACAAGCCATTTTTCAAACAAGGAAATAACCTTGCAGTCAATCAAGTATGTATTTATATTTTGGTTTTGAGTTTAGCTGTGACCAATTTTCAAAACGTTTTAAACACTAAGAAATCTTACATTGATGAAAAAACTAAAACAAGTAAATTTATTAGTGTAGCATATAACTTAGCTGTTGTAATTAATATAGTTTTTATTTATATATAACATAGTTAGTAATAATTTTTATCTACTTAGAGCTATTATTTCAATACACCAAAATATTCTGAACAAAAATAATACATCAACATCACACGCAGGAGATTTGAATAATATAGGGCTATTTTCCATAAAATTTTGACAATTGCAGGATATTATCTTTAGAATTTAATTAATGTAGAAGTTATAAAACAAATGTAGTATCCTCCTCTAATTAATTGTTTTCCCTATTTTATTATTGTAAGCTTATTTAACGAAGGGGAACGATTTCAATGTATGTAATTTCAAAACAGCAATAGAAAACTACATTGTGAAGTGCAATAAGATCTAAGGTGATTTTAAAAAAAATTATGATTACCTACTAATCTTCATATTTTATTTTGTGTTTGGAAAATAATAAACTTTTCATTAGCTTTGTATCTTAAATATTCTCTTTTCCGCAGGAGTTCTTTATACACATAATGTATCATTATTAGGGGTTAGATTTTCATAACCTAAAACATTGCCCAAAATGATCAATAAAATGCTTTTAAAATGTTTTAAAAATGCTCTAAAAGCAAATTACAATGTCATAAAAATTTTTATCGAAACCAATTCCAATGAACAACTCTAGCTCTTAGATATGTTACTGATGTAAACAAGGCTTCTTCCTTTTGTTCAAGTAAACACAGCTTACAAATTTTTGGTTTGAATCATTCTTTACCAGAGAATCTCTGTAGTTATCATGAAACCAGCTGAACCGACAATGGTGTTGATAAGGGTAGCAGAAGCTTAGATACTCACAACAGTGTTATAATTTCTGAGCAAAGAAATCAAATAGGTTACACTGGAATTCTGTGGAGAACATTTGTTGCACTTGTAAATGTTATTTGAAGCAAGTGCCAGTAAAATATTAAATTCAATGAAATCTGCCAATAATGCTTTAAAAATTATTGGAAAGGGTAAAAACTTACTAAAGACGAAATCAATGAAAAAATGCAAAAAAAATGTCTCAAAAAGAATCAATTTCCTTTTATCTTAATGTAAAGAAATGTGTGAACTAAAAGGCATTGTTTTAAAGTGAAAAGATAAAAAAAGACATTTCATTAAAATGGCAAGCACTCTTCTCCTAATCGTTATCATTTATTGGAAACAATAATTAGTAAACCTCTGATAGACATTAACATTTCTGGAGAATCTGTGCAAGAAACTGTAGTTATCTTGTACTAATAAACGTTTTCTGAGACTTAATGGAGCACATTACATGACAGAACCAGAAAACATAAATTCCTGAAAACCATTGACATACTATTTCTTCTTCCTTTCTTCATGTTGATTACTAACTGTCTTTCATAAAATTTGTTTTCCTCCATTTATTGAATATCAGAGAAAATGAACGAGAAATGTAAAGAATTATAACTGGCAAACCAACTTACCTTCTGAGTCTTCATAACACGTTGCCTCTCGACTTGACTGACCAGGACGGCACTCTGTGCCTGGGCTTCCGCTGTGCCCTTCATCAAGGGTTCCATGCCCTGCAGAATGACTTGTGCTCCCAGGAACTTGTTGAGGAGAGATCTCGCCTCAGCATCTTCCTCTGTGTCACCTTCTTGCGTATCTGCCAGAAGATCATTTTGGTCAATTGTGTAATCTTTCCAATACATTTTTACAAAATTAGGAAACGTGACTATGAGCATTCCATGTATTCTAAAACTCTTCCCAGATGTTTACTAATTTTATTTTAAAGCAATTGTAACACCAATATAATACAATAAATCTCCAAAATTCATCAATACATCAAAATTAGTCAATAAATGTAGGCCATTTGTGAAATACATTAGGCATTCAATAAATTACAATCTGAAAACAGTGACAACTTGTTTCAAATATACTTTCTGAAACTGATTGTGTATTACTGATGATGATTTAAGAACTGATGTTCTTCATTGACTGTTACGTAATAACATAGTTGAGAAATTTGTGAGATGTGAAATAAGTCAGTAATACACATGGGCATCACAGCACCAAATTATTTGGCGGGGGGGGGGATCAATAGGTAGAGTTCAGATTACTGTGAGATTCCCTCCAATATACCCCATATACCAAAAAATACTGGAAGGTGCGCATCCTCCCTATTGGTGAAGCCCATAGAATTTTTGAAAATTTTTAATTTCAGTCCTGAAAGTTTTAATATTTTTCTCAATACTTTTAGATCAGCCTCATACCCAGTAGTTGTTATTAGTAACATTTCAATATCATTTCCTGCGACATCATCTTACTGAAGTTTGTTTAACAAACCAATTGTCAGATGCAAAGCCTCCCAGAGATGTTTTAAAAAATGCAAATGCATAAATGTTTTTATCACTCAATGATCTTAAGTAATATCACTCAATGATCTTAAGTAATATCACTCAATATTTAGTAATAAACCTACTCAAAGGACTTCACAGAAAATCAATCATTAGAAATTGTTTTACATAAAAATACTAATTTTAAATATTTACTGCAATTTAATTTAAATTGTTTATACTGTCAGTACATCTTTAGATCATAACTGAACTTTTAAAAAATCTAAAACATACAAAACAATACACAGAACACAACAATACGTACAATTCATAATATTGAGAATTAAATTATTTGAGTTGAACTACTTCAACTAGACATTTATTATTATTATTATTATTATTATTTGAGCATGTTCTTGGAATATTGCAGTAAACGGTATACAGAATGAAACAGTAAATGAGCAGCTCCACATTAATAATTTTATGTAATAATAAATTATTACATAAAACAATGTCTATAAAAAAAATCTTTTATTTGAACAATCATCACAAACACACACTTTTAGATAATGAAAGAAAATTTTATTTCATTTTCTCGTAAAAATAAACTATGCCATTAAGAAAACATATTTAAACAATTTTGTTATCTTAATAAATATCAAGACAATTTTTCACTTCAGGTTTCAGAAATTTAAGAAACCAAATAATTTTGAAGAAGAAGCATACTTTTTATCGGACTACGGAAAATGATCCCATTCCAGATTTGCAAGAAACAACAACACAATCATCGATTTATAGATAATTTTTTCTCAAGTCGTCAAAATAAATTATGAAATTGAATGTTCATGATAATATTTTAATTTAAGTTACCTAGAATAATTTTAAAATGATCAAACTTTACCACTAAAATCTGTTATTCTTCCATTATTTTCATTTGAATGCAAGAACATTCTTGATTTATATATTTCAACAACTGATTTTAGAATTCTCCACAACGTCAATTCATATACTGAAGTTTTATACAACTTGAGGTCAAAAACGAAGGAATATATAACTGCACAAACCTTGGTCAGCATTCCTCATGCGGGTGAGAATGTCCTGCACCCCCGTGACTTTTGTCTGAGAATTGAGGAAAGTCTTGCTTTCCTGCTCAGCTCGAGGAGTGCTCTGGGTGCTAGAGGAGCCAGTCTTTACTTCCACAGAAACAGTTTGCTTTACCGTTGGAGTTGCTAAAAAAAGAAATGTGATTTTAAACCATACCTCAAATTCATTTGAAGCAGCTGGAATCTCATGTGAATTCTGTGAAAATGTAATTTGCCAAAATCCATATTTTTTAACAACTAATTTATGTCAGTAGACTTTTTTTGCATTTACTTTGAATAAATATATCAATATAATTTTTTTGACAATACAAGAATTAATATTATTATAGAAGCCACAAAAAAAAAATCACACCAAGCATGGTTTACCCAAGGATTTTTGTTGGTTGAAGGATGTGAATCTTAAAACAAGAACAATTTGAAAGGAAATAAGTGGTGCCAAATTATTTTCAATTCTGAAAATGCCTCAACTCAATGAAAGCTTTTTTTCTCCCATTTGAAAGCGAGAAAACCAAGAAAGGTTTTCTATTTTTAAGTAGATGGAATAGACTTAATGTGCTGCTTTCCAATCAGACACACCCGAGACATGAAATCAAATGAATGCACACTTCATGCAAAAGGTACCTGCATTCTTGCTTCTTTCAAAAAGCCAAACACTCCAAGCTTTCATGCCATAGCTGAAACGTCCTGTGTTTATGTTAATCATATGTGTTAGTTACCTTGCTCCTCTGTTGGAGAGCTGACAGGTATATGGCCGTTGTTAAGCCGGAAGCTTGCGGATCGGAAGATGAGTCCTGCCTTGGGGTAAGTTCGTTGTGTTCGTGACGACTCACTGCTGTTGGCCTCAGCTGTGTCAGGGGTGTACATGTTATGGCAGCCATGTTAGAAGGATAGTTGCATCACAAATGTGGTTAGGGTCCATTGGTATTAAAGCCTCAATTTGTGGTAATTACGACAAGCACACAACACAAAACACTTATGAAAAGCATAACAGTAAGTTGTAAACTTAAATATGTTATTAATTTGATATTAGTTTTACAATTGTACAATATAGTATGCAGAACATTGAACTAAGATAGCAACAATTTAGAGAAAAAAGCTTTGTATAACTGCAAATGTGAATTTGAATTTATTAATTTTCCATTAGGATGAAATTCTTTTCAATGACAAATTTATGAAAGGACAGAATTAACAAGACAATGTAACTTATCTTAACAATGAAACATTTCAATATTTACAAAGTAACTGTTTCAACAGCAAAATAAGTTTCAAAATCTTGTGATATTTAAAAAAGGACATTTCTTGAATTGCCAACATTAATTTCACATAATATACTGATCTGTAGTTAGAAAGCCAACTTCTTTTATGTTAAGAAAAATTAAAGTTCAAGCAATTGGTTCAGAAGACACGTACCAGCCGCTTGTTGGAACTTCTGGGACAGTGCTCGCACAGATCCTCCTCTAGCTCCTCTTGTAAAACCAGGTGTTGGTGAGCTTTCTCGATCATCTGCGGTCGCGGATGATCTTCTCCTTCCTGCTGTGCTGGGAGTGGAGGACCTAGAGACATTCGTGCTCGAAGTTTCGGTTGTTGTGACTGTCGTACCACCAGTTGTGCGATATTGTGACTTGGACGCAGAATATTTACGACCATTCTTTTGACTATCAGTGTCGTCCTCTCTTCCATAACTTGTTCGGTCTGGGCTTGATCTTACTGAATGTTTTGAGGATGAAGAATAATGACCAGAAACTTTATAATTTTCATCTTCTTCATCATCGTACTCTAGGCTGCTCACTTTCCTGTCCGGTGATGTCCTATCTTCTAGAGCCAGACCATCTTTGGAGTATCTCCTCTCCTCAAATGTTTCATACTGTGATGTTACTTTACGAGTTGTCACTTGGGTGGTGGACTGACTGTAAGAGGAAGAGTGACGAGACACCTCATATTCCTCATCTTCATCTTCATTAGCAAATATTTTACGACGGACGGAATCTGGTGTCCTTTCAGGAGAGATTCTACTATCAGACTTTTGGGTAACTGAAGTTACTGAACTAGTATATTTACTGCTAACTCTGGATGGTTCCTTCTCTGACTGATCTGGAATGTTCTTTTCTGGAGAGATTGACCTAGTAGGTGACCGTGTGCCCTGTGATGGCCTAGTGGATTTGCTAGGTTCAATTGTTCGTTTGCTGCTATATTTTTGATCATCTGTCACCCTGTTTGATGTGAATTTATTGTTAGTTGTTTGAGTTTTATGGGAATCGATCTTTTCCTCAAACAGCTTGGACCGCCTACGAACACTGTTCACATCATCATCAGTACTCAGTTTACCGGGTCTAACGGTAATTTGTGTTTTGGTGACAGATGTATTCTTATTCGTACCATCTTCAGTGACTTTAAATTTTCGGAGACTATTGTCACGAATAAGAGATGTTACTTTGGATGATTTAACTTCATCTTCAACATGCTCCACAATACCTCGTTCAGGAGAAGAGCTCTTTGCAACTGAGGACTTTCTGCTGGATTGAGGGGATGTTTGAGGCTTGTCATCGTCTTCATCTTCATAAGGTTCAATTGACAAAGTGCTCTTCTCTTCAGGAGTATTGTAGGAATAATGAGTTTTGGTTACTTTGGTAACAGGTTCCTCCCCAGGACGGCAAACTCTCTCACCTGCAACACAATTTGCAATGCAATATTTTTTAAATGAATTACATAAATCACCATTATTTGTTAGAGGAAAATGTGTGTAAAATTGCTTTTCAGAGTTATTAGTAAAATTTGATTAAGTATGAATTTTTAATTTAATAATTTTAAATTACACTTATTTTAAAGTAGTATGACAAAAAAATCTAAAAATTGTTTAGCATAAGTAATAGTAAATTATTTGTGTGAAAATACATACAATTAATGACAACTGTAATTGCTTACTCAATTTATGCAAAACTACCAGTCATCAAGAAACTGACTTTACTATTACTCCACGAGTTCAAATTGAAACAATTCTGTGAAATATTGTCAGTAAATTAATTATTGAAAGTAAAAGTACTTTCATACTGCAATTCTGAAAATACTGCTTTAAGAATACTATTTTGAATTGTAATATACTGTACATTAAGATTTTTCTCACCTTCAAATGCTGTATTCTTACTTAATGAACGACTGCTATAAAGCACTGCATATAAACAACCAATAACAGTAGCGATAAAAATGACAGAAAAGAAACTCCACAGAAGATATGAGACAATAATTACACCAAAGAGAGAAACAACTACACCTGGTCGCTGGAACTGACCAGATGCATTTGTGGCAAAATTCATGTTTATCATTAGTTTGCATAATTCAAATTAATTTAGAATAATCATTGTCAATGCAATTAATACAAAAATCAATAAATTTGTGTCTCCTAACAGCAAATCACAAAATTAAATCTACATCTTGTATTTAATAAATATTGCTCACAGTGTGATGAGTAAAACACAAACAAATTTTAAAACAATTCATTATTTTTTTAACACCAAATTAATAAATGCAAAAGGAACTATATGTTTCCAGATTAAATGTTTTACAGGTTCTTCATAACACAAATATCCTCTTCCTCATTGTTAACTCGTGCATGCTTGAACAGTCAGGAGCCACCTTCCTCTACAACCACCTCTGTCCAACAACAACCTCACAACTGAACACAGGAGCTGTGACCAGCTCTGAAGTGTCTGCAGCAAGGCACAGAGCCAAGTCTCAAACGAATCTCAGCATACAAGCAGGTTAAAAAAAATCCAGCAGCTTCTGCACTCTAGTAATGTGCAACAGGCTCCATCAAAGACCAATGCCCTTTGCTATCTCTCTCTCACATGCTCTGTCCATTGGCCAGCCGCATTCAGCCATGCCAGAGCCGGGGGTGGGTTATTTCTGTATCGTCTACTAAGCTGATCCCAATGTCTTCCTTCTCTCTCACTTCTACTACAATCCCCACTCCTCCTGGTCCTTTGCAGACATAGGAAAGAAATCTTCAAATCTATTTTTGGAGACCTTGGCATTGGGCCTTTGGCACAAATTGTAAACACTGTCCTTTACACAATTGATAACAATTTACTTCAATGACACTTTTTGAATTATAGACATGTGAGCTATGTAAATTCAAATTTATGAATTATGGTAAGACTGCATACATAAAATAATATTATCAAATTTAACTTTGTTTTTTCTCTCATGATTTGTTTTATGAACTACCGGTAAGCACAATGAACAATGTAATTTGATAAACAGTTCAAGTACATTACAAATAACAAACCTTTGATTACATCACGTGTCAGTGAAACAGTGCCATCTGACCGCACGTGGCCCCGGGATGATACAACAGTGGTTTTTGAAGTGCTGGTGACCTCATCAAGTTGGTCATCTCGAGTTTTCTTCAGTATCCCAGGACGGCGACTGGGTTCTGGACTAGTAGAATCTAGTAGAACAACGAAATAATTACTTTACTCACTTAAATATCAGTCTCAATGATAAAGATCAAATTTTTACTGACCTCTTGAGTCTGGCTCTTCCTGTGATCTGCGACGCAGTCTGTCTGTTTCAGTCTCACCTTCAAGAAGAGAAAGAAGAATATAATAAAACCTTGATGTGCTAATGCAAATTATCACTGTAAGGTAAGGTGAAAGAAAGTACTAAAAAAGAAAGAAAAGAAAAAATCAACTATTCTAAAAAAAATTCATCAGAGCAAAACTTATTTTGAAAAGGAGTCACATTTTCAGATTAGACAATGTTACAAGGTATCCTTTTGCATTAGAATTTCTTTCTAAATGACCTCTTTGTTAACAGACTTTTTATTATATAATGGAATATTATTAAGTATACATGAGTCAATAACAAATGGTTAAGTCTACATATTCATTCAGTGTATATACTGAGCAACATTATTCACTTTGTTAGAAATTTAGTACAAATGAAAATATCTGTTTTAAATGAAAACTGGAAAAGAGAGGTGTAATGAGTGGAAATTTAACAGATGTGTGAGAAAATTATAAGAAACCATCGAAATGTATATGTAGTACCAAATGTACAAATAGAATTTGTTAGGGACTTCATTGGGTTGAATAAAAAACATTATCTTATGCATTTTATAATGATCCATTTCCAGTAAATTATAAAATGCAATTTTGATTCTTTATTTAACAAATTAAATGGACTTATCTTTTGAAAAGTCAACTGTTGTTCAAGATATATTGTTTCCCAATGTGTCAAGTTTCATATCAGTAGTTATCCATCATTTAATAAAAATTCCATATGTGGTGAAATATAATCTCATATCAATATCTAGTTCTCTCCAACTTTCCAAACAAATTAATTTGCATTTATGCCTTTCCTCTGATTCAAATAAATGCAACTTCTTGCAATTTAGAATGACATTAAAAATTATTCCAGAAATAGCATTTGAAAGCAGGCCAAAGAGAGCACAAGTATACTGAGAAATTAGAATCAAAAGAATACTGAGCCATTAGTTATGTTGGTTGTGAACATAAAATCCAACTTAAAAATACTGGAGCAAAGAAGACAAAACAAAGACATGAGATAGGCAAAGGTCCAGGAGAAGATGGACAATGACCTAAGTCAGTTCCTGTTTCTCACAAAAGCCTTCAAGAATAATAAAAGCTTCGATTTAAAAAATTAGGATTGTATATGAGGAGAAAAGTTTGATCATGGGAATTTTTACCAATTAGTGTAGTGTAATTATTTAATTTACTATTCTTTGAAAACATGACATTTGAAAAGACCCAAAATAGAATTATTGAAAAGAAACTTACGATTATAACTTTTGACACAGAAGCATCCAATTTATTTCTAAAATCTTCAAAAAATATGATTAAAGATGGAGAGAGTTTGAATAAGAATGAAAACAACATTGCAGTATCCAGAAATTTTAAATGTCCATAGTATCAATAATTGTATTAAAAAATTTATGTAAAGTTAGGGAATAACTTCCAAGTGACTAAAATATATTTGTTTACATTAAAAGATACTTTTCCCACACTTTTGGGAGGAAACAACACAATGACTATTTAAGAGTATTAATTAAAAATGTAATACTCCAAAAGATACTACTTATATATCCTGTGAAAAATCAATACTTATATTTTTATGAAAATGTTTTGTCTTGTTCCAGATAGTTATAGACATTAAACATGGCATTAAATACAACACATGAAAAATGGGAATACCCAGTACCTGATGCAATTAAGAAGAGAAGAGAGAGGGCAGATGTACAGGAAAAGGAGTAGGTAGAGAGAAAGAAGAACGACAGAAGGGACATGGCAGAAAGAAGTGAGAAAACCGAAGGGAGAGGCATGACAAAAACAAGAGTCAAGCTAGAAGAAAGAGCAAATTGACAGTGGATGGAAAAGTGTGGTCTTTGGAGAAGTCAGCTGAAACACCCTGACAAAGAGTTCAGACAGAAGGAAGAGGCAAGGCAGGTGGAGGCGGCAAGGCAGATGGAGGAGGCAAGGCAGATGGAGGAGGCAAGGCAGACGGAAGAAGCAAGGCAGATGGAAGAGGCAAGGCAGATGGAAGAGGCAAGGCAGATGGAAGAAGCAAGGTAGATGGAGGAAGTAAGGCAGAAGGGAGAGACCAAACAGAGGCACTCACTGGCGACGAGCTTCTCGTGCTTCTGGATGATGGACTTGAGGGTGCAGGCGCGCTGGGCGAGCAGGCGGGCGTCCTCGGGGTGCTCTTCGGGGCCGTCGTCCGGCTGCTGTGGCTGCGGCTGCGGCTGAGGCTCCTCGGGCCGGTGGATGAAGCTGTCGCGGAGGCGCGCGCGCGGCTTCTGGCGCGGCGCCACGGGCTCCGACACGGAGTTGCCACCTGCGCACGCACACGCTCGCTCATGCACACGCCCACGCACACGCACACGCACACGCACGCCGCTCAGCGGGAGGGAAGGAAGACTTCTCACCCGCCCCACACCCGTTTGCGCTGGGAAAGGGAAAGGGTTTACATGGGAAAGGGTATTAGTGCCACAATACGACATTTTTACTTTTTACATGGGAAGGGATGTGTCCATACAATAGTAAGGAATTCACCAATAAACAAATACTATAGTAGGAAATTTAACCACACATTAAGATTTCTCTTCGCTGTCCTCTGTATGTACGTCGGTAATCTGACCATCCATTGAAACCCAAGTGTCACAACAGTTTTTCTCTTTTTTCTCCAAAACTCTCTTTTGATACCTATACTCTTTCCCAAGCCCGTCCTTCATTTATATTGATACGATACATTAATATTAATTTAACTATCATTTCTATTCTTTTCTTTATTCCATTTTTACCAGTCTAAAAAGTAGAACAATATATCTTCATATCTCATTACCACCTTACTCTCATTCCTTTCTCTATTTCTTCTTCCTTTTTTTGCTTATTTTCTTACTGTTATGAATACTATTTACACTAATTATAGAGTTATGAAAAGTAGATACTTTTTAAATTCTGCGTTTGATTAATTGACTATATGATTGACTATAAACTATTAATTCATTTTCAGTTTTAGTCAATTCGTGAAAATCAATAACAAGAAAAGTACTTATATTTTCTCAAAAATTGTTTATAGTTCGAATGCTATTTGCGAACATCTTACAATCCATAGTCAGAGTCAATAGCATAATGTGGATATGTGTCAACATCTAAATATGACGCAGTTCTTATACTTCATTGATCAAAACATTCTACAAGTTGCATTTTTGTCAATTGGGAGTTCTCGTACATAAGGAAGCAATATTTCATTGAGATATAAGGTATTATTTCATTGAATCTCCGTTTGAATAGATGTTCTTGGGTTGATTCCGTGATTTCGAACAAACAAAACAGGGGGAGCGCGTTTGACACGACGCGGCGCGTTCGATGGCCCGTTGCAAATGACGATGTCGAGGACGACATCCGCGCTCACAGCCGCTTTGCCGGAACCGGTGATCACGTGTTTGCCTTCACACATGATTTGGACGCCGTCCAATTGGCTTTAAAACTTGAGTGTTACGGTTTGCTGCGTTAGCAAGCTGTCAAACGCTCTTCTGAGCTGAATGAGAAATAGCACGTTACTAGCAGGATGCAATATTACTCCTCTGCAGCATCTGCTCATATGAAGTTCGTAGGCATGATTAATGAACTAACAGAACCGACTGAGAAGTAAAGGTTCACAGTCTTACAGATATTATTAAAATGCGATATAGTGTGTTCTACTCGCTAATATGCTTTTGCCAAACAAATCATTTCAGATTCGAAGCCATTACCGTGGCTATAAATGACACCTTATTCGATGTGATAAAAAGTAATAAAAATTGTTTCTCAGTTAATGAATTATTGAACAGTGAACGACCATTTTTTGTACAAAAGTAAGAATGTTTGAAGAGTTGAATAGCATGTTTGAAGAGTACTAATATTCTCAATGAAGTTCTATTTCTTCCTCGATTTCAAGTTATTAAATATCTCTGACTATTGCCAAAGTGTCTCGCACGGCTAAAGCCTTATAGCAGCTGCGCTGTTGAGGCTTCCAGATGTTCTTTCAAGTCGAATTCAGTGGCAGCGAATCGTTTAAACGATAGTGTTTTGAACATTAATTTCTCGGGTGATCACCTGATACCGAACTTGACAATATATTAATCAGCTCCTTCTAGAAAACAACCGAATTTCATTTCAAAATTAAGCTTGTGAATATATTGACGTTATTTTTATCGACCACACAAAACTTACATTATGGACAGCAAACCGGAAAGGGAGAAATTTACACACGTTTTCCTGTATACTCAAATTATTAATCGTCGTCGTTAAGGCACACATTCTTAGGCTTGCTACCATTGGCCTATACAAAAGTGATTATATTCTTCCTAGTCCTTTAATTTTGTCTCAATTCCCATTAATTTTGCACTATGGTTATACCTTTTATTCAGCTGGTTTGTAGAAGATCGGTCTCAGCATTATTTTGTAAATAAAAAAAAAAAATATATATATAAAATAAAATAATATATGAGCATTCCCACAATCTCTCACATTCTCTTTCTCTCTGCATTTCTTTCTAAATCACTTTCCATCACTCTTCTCCACTCTTCGTCTCTTTCCTCTTCTTTTCGCCCCTGCGCCGCTCACACTCCTTCCCTCTCTCTTTATCCTTCTCCCCAATCTTCAACCCTCTCTCTTCCGCACTCCTCAACCCTCCCTCTCCCCCACTCCTCAACCCTCCCTCTCCCCCACTCCTCAACCCTCCCTCTCCCCCACTCCTCAACCCTCCCTCTCCCCCACTCCTCAACCCTCCCTCTCCCCCACTCCTCAACCCTCCCTCTCCCCCACTCCTCAACCCTCCCTCTCCCCCACTCTTTAACCCTCCCTCTCCCCCACTCCTCAACCCTCCCTCTCCCCCACTCTTTAACCCTCCCTCTCCCCCGCTCTTCACCCTTCCCTCTCCATTCTTCATCCCTCCCTCTCCCCCACTCTTCAACCTTCCCTCTCCCCCTCTCATCTCGTGTTTCCCTTTATTCTACTCTTCACGACATTTCCCCCTCTCTGCCAAGAGCACGGGCTGCGCCGGCGCGCGCAGAGGCCGAAGGGAGCGGTACTCACGGACGTGCTGCTCGTGCCTGGAGACGAGCTCCTTCAGCTGCGGGGAGGTGGGCTGCTCGGGCATGGCGGCGTCGCCGTCGCCGTCGCCGTCGGGGCCGGGGCTGGAGGCGGGCGCGGGGGCGGGGGCGGGGGCGGGGGCGGGGCTGGAGCGCTTGAGGGCGCGCAGGCCCCCGAAGAGCGGGCGGCCGCTGGAGTCGCGGATGTCGGAGGCGGGGGCGGGGGCGGCGGCGGTCGGCTGCGCGGCGGGCGCGGGGGCGCGCTCGGGCCTATCAACAAGATCTGAAACACGACCACACACACAACTCAGTTCACGGGCTTGGCGGTTGTGGCAGGGAATGATTCATTAGTGTTTCCGGGCGCGTCAACTGATAAGGTCATTAGTCCTTTAAGTATTGTGCATGTTTTTTTTGGTGCGAGGGGGCGGTTATCTTCCCCCGTCAGATGGTGAGACCTACCGTCGCCTAGCTGGGTTTCCCCTACCAGGTATCTCCCATCAACGATGCGCCGCCTTAGCACAGACAAGCCGTAAGCTCCTAACTGGTCTCCCGGCATGTGAGGCAGTGTAGAGTGTAGTGGCTGTAAGTGTATGTGTCTGCGAGTCAGGTTTGAGAATAGGGCACGGAAGAGGAAGGAAAGATCATAAAGTATTGTGTGTGCACATGAATGTATGCAAATTTGACACGGAACAGTTTCGCCAGAAGAGAGTTTTGAGAGAACTCATCGCAACACGAAACCTTTCATAACCTCATCCGTTCCATTGACCCCCCCCCCCCCCCCCAGTGACTTCTGATAACCATCTGAAACAATCAAGTGGTCAACGCATATCTCGTTGATCGTAGGCAAGTCAATTTTGCATGTCCAAGGTAGTGTTAGAGCATCCCGAAATAAGATAAACTAAACGGAGTAGAATGCGGTCTTATAAACCCAGCACGACAGAAGGAAAACACGTTGAAACTCACAAGGATTTCACCACGTTTTCGCCAAACCGCTTCATAAAAACCACAACCAACACCGTTACTCAAGATATCGCTCGGTGGATCTCCCCCCGGCGGCGCGAGTGGTTGCGGCCCGCGGGAGAGCGAGTGGCGGGGGCGGGGGCGCTCTAAACATCCTCCTGCGGTTGCATCGCGGCCCACTTCTCCAAACACACGCCGCGGGCCACGAGCTATTTCGCCGCCTGTCGCGTTCGGCCGCAGGACGCAGAAGGACAAGGTTCCACTTCACGTCACCCTCTGCGGCCTGGCCCGCCTCGCCTCGCCTCGCCTCGCCTCGCCTCGCCCCGCCTCGCCTCGCCTCGCCTCGCCTCGCCCCGCCCCGCCCCGGCCCGTACAGCGGGCCAGTGGGGCTCTCTTTCTTGTAGTGAAATTTACAAATAATAAAAGAACGGTGTGATAAAATTAAAGAAAAAAGTATAGACAAGCGAAGGGAGTCCGGCAATTCCAAAGGCGAGGAAATGAAAACACGAGAGAAAACAAATTCGAAATACGACAAGAAAACTCACACGGAACGAAATGGGAGGTGTTTCAGAACAAAAAATGCCAATAAAATTAGAAAAGAAATAAAAAATGTGAATTTTGAGAAACATATGAGACGTCTTTCGTCTATTCCTTCACATTTCCTTTTTTAGGAATGTGGTGAATGTTACTCTTAAGTACAATTTAGTAGAACATTTTGTTTGCGAAAAATAAGTTATTGGCATTGTTGTTGAGGAAAAATATTCGCTCGATTCGAGAGTGACGGGTGCAAGAATGGTGTTTACACTGCACCAAATCTCCTCCAACCACTGCGCTGTCAGAAGGAGAATTCGAGCGGCCGGCAACTCTGACCGGTAGTTTTTGGTGGTTTCTCCGATCAACACCAGGCGAATGCCGGAGTAGTACCCTTCGAAACGGGCCACGGACCGCTTGGTAGCTTCCTTCCTCTTCCTTGTTCTATCCTCGCCCTTACACACACACTTACACTACAACGCACACCAGGAGACCGGTCGGAAGCTTGTCCCGACTAGGGCCTGTCACCGAGGATGAGAGTTAAATGGTAAGAGAAAATCCCGCAAGCTGGCGTGTAGATCGGCGCCGGATCTCACATTCCAGCGAGTAAAGATCTCCGCGACATCTCGGGATAAAAATATGCACTACACTTACGGGGCTACTACCCATCAACGTTTACGTGCTCGGAGACACGAAATAATCAAACGAAGATTGAGTGCAGGATTTACAGGAAGACAGTGAACTGTCAAATACAACTTGTGGAACAAGATCCGTAGACTACCGATGAATACAGTTGCGGACCGCGTGGATTTATTACCTAATCCAATGGAGTAATGACGGGGATTGGGTGTAAGTGCCGTTTTAAAAGGAGTACAATGGACTAATTGATAAATTGGTATGGTTATTAGTCCCGTATGAGTGGAGCAAGCTACTTGTCGGGAATTGGCGGCATTCGTTCCCCACTGGAAAATGAGTTCCGATGCCGACCTGCACGTCGGCCTGCGGAGGACTTTCCCTTGTAGGTGCCTCCCCCGCGGGCACCGCCCCATCCGGGTCTGCTCTACGCTTCAGACGGGCCTCCCGACATGTGTGGGAATGCAGGACATTTAAGTGTAAGGAAGGGGTGAGGATAGGACGAGGGAGACGAAGGAGAGATCGCGCGCGGTTCAAAGTCCGTTGGTTCAGGAACTTCTCTGGTATTGATCGGACAAATCGTGGAAAACTGTCGATAAAAACAGCCGGTCACTAGCATACTCCTCCAGACAGACTCCGAATTCATCGTATTTTTTTGCTAGAGTGTAAAATACGCAGCCATCTCGAATTCAAACCTGGGACCGACCACAGTCGCTACAGGGATGACGATAATACTGGCTCTGAGCCAAATCAGACTGTGAATCCAATGGAGAACTGCCAACTAGTACTTAGGCGAAAGTTGAAATCGTAGGAGCATTGAAGTGTGGCTGTGCTCACCTCGCGGAAACACTTGTCGGTTTACAAGGAACGCAATGCACAACTTCCAACTAGTGTTTGTGCAAAAGACGTAGTAGAGCGATTCTCATGTGATGGGGGCTGAGTGCCGAACCGCAAGGAGAACTGTAAACTAAATACCCACGTAAAATATATAGAGGTGCCACGCTTACCTGGCGGGGGCTGAATAGTGAAGGATTATTATTACGTATGCCAAAGTCCTAGGTGCACGATTACAAGGAATACTAGTACGTGTGCCAAAGAGGTGTGGTAGTGCGGAGTTCACCTGACAGGAGTTGGGGTTGGTACTCACGTGTACGTATGCCAAAGGCGGGTGTTGTAGTGGAGCAGGGTGTTGTGCCCAGTAATACGCAAGCCAAAGGCATATGGTGGTGCGGAGCTTACCTGACGAGGATTGAGTGTTAGTGCCCGCTAGTGTATATGCCAAAGATGTGTGGTGTAGTGGTGCCGGGCGCCCTTGACGGTAACTGGAAGTTGTTGACCAGTAACACTTATGCCAAAATCACGCGGGGCTCACCTGCCTGGAGCTTTGTTGGTGCCCGCTAGTACGTATGCCAAAGATAAGAGGTGTAGTGGTGCAGAGCTCCCTTGACGGGAACTTGGATTTGGTATCCAGAAATACGTATGCCAAAGGTATGCGGTGTAGTGGTGGTGCGGGCCTCACCCGACGGGAGCTAGGTGTTATTAGTGCCCAAGTTATACGTGTGCCAAAGGCACGCATGGCTCAACTGCCGGGGGTCGCGTGTTGGTGCCCAGTGAGAGGTACGCCAAAGGCGTGCGAGGCTCACCTGACGGGGGCTGAGTGTTGGTGCCGGTGTTCTGGCGCCGCAGCGCCTTGAGGCCGAAGAGCGGCCGGCCGTGCTCGTCGGTGGGGCCGACGCCGTAGCTGGAGGTGACGCTGTCCGTGGGGCAGGCCTCGCGCGGCGCCTCGCTCGTCGACGTCTTCTTCGCCGCCGGCGACGACGACTTCACTGCGCACACAACACCCGCGCGCCGTTACACCCACACTCGAAGTCTCAAAGACGTCAGACAAACAGAATATCACTTTCGTATAATTTACTCTTCTCTTATTTTAATTATGTACGTTGTTTTTTCACTCAGAGTAATGTCAACAAAATATTCTATTTATTTTTGTGAATGAAGATAATGAATTGTTTGAGACCTTTATTAGATCGGAGTCGCAGGCAAATTGCGTCAGTTGGCTTCCCCACTGAAGAATAGTGACTTAAAACTGACCAATCTAAGGTAATGCTAGTCAAAATTTCTGCTAGACTTCTCCTCTCGTCACGAATTTCTTAGGCACAAATTTTAAGCAAGCTATTTGTTAGTTCTTAAATGCTGCATTTTAAAGTAATGTCTCTGTTGTTGCTCGAGAGCGATGGACGAAATAAATAATTAAATCGACCGACGGCTTAGCTTACCGTAATATATGACAGCCGCTTCGTAATGACTTCTAGGACAATCGGGCTAACTACATGACCACAAAAAAATATAATCTTTGTAATAAACCAGCAATCAAATAAAGAACACGGTGTAGAAGACGCGAGAATCGTCAATATAACTCCTAAAGCAGCTTCTTAGCTTCTTCAACTTCCTTAGCCCTTCACGACCTTTCCGTTGCAAGGAGCAAAGGCAACCCACAATGCTATTTCGCACGTGGAGATGAATCACGTGGTGAATTCTAGTCGATAGCTGTCAAGTAGCAATATTTTGGCAACACGCCACTGTTGTACCGTCACTCACGTAATACCAAAATGAAAAGCGGAGCATACAAAATGAAACTTCAGTGAATAATTATCACGACAGTCCACACACTTTGTGTCTTTCATCACTAGCTATATTCGGTTTTCAAAAACAATTATTGCAAGAAAACACAGGAAAGAAGAATGTTTACAAAAGCATTTCAAAATTCCGGAAACAACAAAAACACCAAACACAATTGTTTAACTGAAACGAGTTATGCACATACCTACCCAAGCTACCCACGCCACCACACTCATGCACAATCCGAAAACCAAGCACCAGTACATTCCACTGCTACGACCAACACACTACAAGACGGACTGGAACATTAATTCGAGCATTACTCGCGGCCACGCTAGCACTAGAGGGGAGGGGACGTTTCAGCAGGGGGATTGCGGGGCAGGGGGTCGAGGAGGAGGGCCGCCGGACGCCCGCTCGCCCGCTCGCGCGCCCGCCGCCGACTGACGCACGCGAGCGAGCGCGCTCGCGCCCTCCGCCCACCGCCCGCTCTCTACTTCACCCACCCCCCCCCCCCGCGCGGCGCCGCGGACTCGATATTTCCAGTCCATCAAACGCGCGCTGGTCGGGGGGGGGGGGGGTGGCGGAAGGCGGCGGGCGGGCGCCCGGTGCCCATGGCGAGGGGGAGGGGAGAATGCGTGAAGGGACCGAGAGAACATGTTTGATTGATTGATGAATAATTGATTGGTAAATTGAGTATTAAGTAAAAGGAACTGGAGAGGAAAAATTAATAAAGGGAGGTATACTGAAGATTAGAGAGCGAGAGCGAGGGAGAGGAGAGGGAGAGATTGGAGTGGAAATGGAGAGAAGAGACGAGAAGAGAGGGAGAGAAAGAGGAAAAGTGCGGGCGTGGGGAGAATAGGAAGATACGGTATAAAAAGAGAAAGAGAGAAGAGGAGGGGAGAAATGAAAAGAAAAAAGGGGAAGAAAGGGGAAGAAGAGAGGATACGAGAAAAAATGCGAAAAGAGAGATTGAAAGAGAAAACGAACGCAATAGAAGGAGATGGATGCATAAAGAGCAAGCGCATAAAACCTCTAGAGATTCGGGTATACATTGTTAATGAGCTTCAAAGAAACAATAGGGAAAGCAAATATGCCAAGGAATAAACAATCTTAAATCTTTCACTAGGCTCAAAATGCTTCATCCAAGCTAGAGATAGGCACAACCCAACAATCTACTCTTCGCAACAGCTCCCTCCCTCAAGCGTTCTCTGCACGAAAAAAATTGAGACAGCACATCGACAGCTTCCTCGAAACGACGCAGAAATGGTGGTTCATAAAAAAATATTAATAACAAAAGTGCTCGCTCGGGGCAGACTCCTCGCACAGACCCCCATCTGCTTCCCGCGCCCCCGCCCTCGCCGCGTCCTCTCGCTTTATGGGCCGTTCGCTGGCGACCTTCAGAGGACGGATATAACCTCTATCGCCCGTTGACCCCTGCCGTTCAGAAATACGCACCATGAAAAGGCGATTGAAGAAAATTTCATGCCTGGGTCTAGCGATAAAGAAGAACAGCTTGATGTTATGGCGAGTGTGGAAAAGTGTAGGAAAGGGATCGATCCCCGCCATCGTATTTCCAAGGCAAGAAAAAGAGCGAGATGAATTGATATTTGGTACCGATACCAAGAACAGAGCCAAATATACACATGTTTATATAATCCGACGTCAAGTACCAATTCTAAGAGAAAACTAAGGTAATATTACACCACTTGAAACTAAGAAAATGAAATGCCTTTTGTATCTCCAAACACTTTTCAAATTATTTTGAACAAATTACGTGATGATAATGCGAATTTATTTTATTTTTTATTGCTTTATTTTTTATTATTTATTTTATTATATTTCTAACAGTAAATAAATGGAAAGCACAACTTTTCTCTCCGAGAATATCCGAGAATAGTCATGCGAATAGACGGAATGGGAATAAAGAATGCTTTTCAAATGTTAATACAACTAGAAAAATCGATATATTTTACACAAGTGACCATTTTCAATACCGACACTACAGGTTTCTACAGATAACATGACACAGCCGATTCCACAACAAAGACTGGGGGAATTTTTGTTTAAATGTCTACACTGTAAATATCAATAACATGGAAACGTGGCTCTCCAAGATGAGATGATGCTGAATTTATATAAATGTAAACTACATCAGCAATCGCTCTCCATTAGAGCGGCTTAAGTTCAATGAAGTCATTTAAAGTCGATAAATGGTGTCGCGAAGGCTGCCCAGGACAAAAAGCAAACGTCACTCTTTATGATCGTAGTCAATAATTAATGCCATCTATCAAAGCAATGGATGTTTTTCTCTCCATTAATTCGTCGCCATTACAAGCTGCACATATAAGGAAGAGAACAGCGCAACCTCGAGTTCTCTTTCAAACAAAAAACCAAAGTTCAAAAGGACCAATAGGGAAGAAACTAATGCAATGGCCTTCTTTGAGATGTGTTGTATGTTTTCGCACAAAAAACAACAACAAATGAACACAGTAAGTATTTCGTCTCATAAAAAATTAAGCTGTTATTGTTTGGAGATTCCATAACGAACAAGAATAAATACTTTACAGAACGATTAGAAAGTTTTCGTAATTTACATTCCACAGCCGTCATTGAGTCGTGAAATTTTAAAAAGCATTTAAAAAGAACTATTTTATTACACAGTCGAAGTACGAAGACCACCTATGGTGCCTAAAAACATTTTCTCAATTGAAACGTTTTGTAATAAAAACATAGGTTAACAGAAAAAAAAGGTTGTCAGACCAAAAGACTTGACACATGTTTTTCTATGTATGTGGACGCGCTGAATCTCAAGCCTGAATTGCACCATCACCCTCTACTTTCTTTAATCGCGAAAAACTACCGTAAAATTGTAAATTGTAAATTTGAAGAACGTTTTCGTGATAAAAACAAACAAACTAGAAGGTGATGGCGCAACTCTGGCATCGGATTCAGCGCGTACACATACTAGAGAAACATGTGTCAAGTATTTGGATCTGGCAAGGTTTATTATTTTGTGTGCCTGTGTGATAATTCTCGTACTCAACCCCCGAAACCCAATCCAGGCAGTGAGGCCAAATCATGCGAAAGACAACTGCTTCGCCCTGAGGAAATTCGGTGTATTAGTGTAGTCCGTCAACTATGTATCTTCACAATGGGCCCGCGCCGCTCAGTGTGACAGCGCTCGCTCCGCGGAGGATATTTAGGGGCGTGGGCGGCGGCAGGGGGGGGGGGGCGGGCGTTTCGCGCGCGGGCGCAGCAAAAGGGGAGACGACGGCGCGGCGGCGAAGGCGGCGTTACGCGCGCCCAAAAATACCCAGATGCGAGACGCCTCTAGGCGGCCGTCTGCGCCGCGCGGCTGGCAGCGAGCGGGCGCGGGGGCGGGGGCGGGGGCGGACGAATGAACGACTAGGGGAGCGGGCGGCGGGGCGGATGGTGGTCCCGGAGGCCTGGAGGGGTGGATTTCGTTCAATGCTTAGGGATTCCGGGCGCATCAACCTCCAAGTTATTCAGTCCCGTAAGTGGAGTGCATGTTTTATCGCTGGAGGTGGCGGTGATCTTCCCCTGCTGGATAGTGTGATACGGCGCCGCCCTACCGTCGGCTAGCGGGGTTTCCCTCAACCAGGTACCTCCCACCAGCGGGGCACCGCTCCAGTCGGGACAAGCTCTAAGCTTCGAGGGGGAATGAGGAGGGGAGGGGCGAGGATGAAGGGCGTGGTAGGAGAGGATGGGGCGGACAGGGGTGAGGGATGGTGGAAAAGGGGAAGGAGGCGCTACGATGGGCTGAAGTTTTCAGCTTAATATGCGCCCTTCCCCAAATAGTAAGTGTGCGACCTTGTGCTTCGCTTGTTTACATTTTTAGTACCGTACTGTTATTTTCTTTTCGTAACAGTAAACTTTCATAGTACTTCTACGAGAACTGGGGAAGCGGGGATATTATTAATTTATCACAACCAAACAGAGGAACGAAAATCCACTCTTAACGTCCGCCGTCCATGTAAGAACAATATTGTATCTTGTTTATATGATTTTTCTTACAAAAATTATTGAATGGCACCCGATCGATAACGTAAACAGAATTCAGTTCGTATTTGCTATTTATCAAAATAATGACATTCATAATTACTGCAGTTAATAGTTTAAATGAAATTTATGATTCCTATGCAATGAATCACTGCATTAAAATAAAATGACATTGGTTATATTTTATGCTTAATATGATATCGTAGTACCATTTGCTTCCGTAGGAGAAATCCAAGATTATACATTTAGCGCTAAATAATGAATACAAGAAGGGAAAGTTTCTTGACGGCATTACTGACAAAATAATTATGTGGTTTAGGGCGGTCGTGATGCATTGGTGAGCTCAAGATGAGTTTCTGCGCGGCGATACACACTAGAGACCTTCGGAGCTCTTTGGCGTTGCATTGAGCCTTCACAAGAACCCTAAGAGTTTAATACCTTTTCTCTGGTAGGCGGAAATGGTCATACATGTATCTTGAAGGAGGACAAGTACGGAAATCTAGAAAGTACTGATTCGAATCTCGAAAGACAATTTTGAAATTGTGATATAAGATGAGAATACACAAATGTAGTTTCTTTTCAAACAAAACACCAAAGTTACGAAGGGTCAGTAGAGAAGGAACTAATACAAATATCAACTTTGAGGAGCGTTAGCATCTTCACATAAAACATACCAAATTAAACCATTTAACATTTTAACACAACAAAATAAACAAACTGCAAGATCCGCAACTGCTTAGGGGTGTAACCAGGCTTCGTAGTGGGTTGAAAATCCTTGAGCCATCCTAGATCCTACGCGGAGACTTCTATTTTAGACCGGGGTGCACAGACGTGCGGCAACGCGTGTGTTCTGCGTCAGCTTTCGCGCACTCCAATTGTATCCCACGGACACATGTGGCGGTGCGTCTTGGGGCCTCCTTGTTTCCCTTCCCTTCTTTTTATCGCCTTGGGTAAGAGATGAACACCAGAGCGAGCAGTAAACGCAGAGTCATGGTCAGATGGAAGCACAGGTACGCCTTGCCCACACTTCCCACACATATCCTGGAATTTCGGAGAAATATGCCGCGTCAATATTAGTAAATAGAAAGCTAATCTTATCGACGTCAGCTAGACACAACAAGCAGAAACGTAACGTATATTAAACGATAAGCACAATATTTAGTAATCAAGATTGCGTCTCCAATCAAAGTATTGCGATCAAATAAATTCAAGAGAGAGATGATTAATACTTTTAATTTGCCGCCTTCCTTCTTCGAATGTCTGAAGATTACCGTAACGATGAAATACTTTCGTTCTTAGAATCATCCCTTCTGTACATAATAAGCTAAGGAAAGGTGTTTCATAAGAAAACATGTCAATCCAAGAAGTGTGCTACTGCTAGAGGGGGAATTATCCCTCAGTTCTACATCAAATACATTTAAGACGGAAAAATAAAAGGTTGCAGATTACCATTCGAGGAGAAGAAAAGTCACAGATGCTACTCGCAACACACAATAAGCTGCAATAGACGTTTCCACGAGCACAGCTCGAAAACAGTACGTCTTAGGCGCTCCAAATCGGGTTTTTGTGCTATTAAAGGTACACGAGTTGATTTTGTTACGCATAATCATCATGAACATATATTTTTTTTAACGTTTAATACCATTTTTTAGGGCCACCCCCACTCTATAACGTTGGGATCCAATATTAAGATATTTTCACTTTTAAAACAACGATATACAAAGTACCAAATTTTCACATGAGTCCAAACAGTTTTGTATATTACGACTGGAGCATCTGGCGCAACAAATTCAAATCACGCTTATTCTTTTTGTTACAAATCAAACACGACACGGAGGGTTGAGACGCCTGAGGGCAAGGGCGTCGAGCCAGGGGGCGAAGGGCGAGCGATCGCCCAGGGGCGGGGCGGGGCGGGAGACGGGCCAAAACCCGCATGCTGCCGGGCGGGCGGGCGTATCCTCGCGCCTGAACGGAGCGCCCCCCTGTCCCTCCGAGCAGCGCCCATCCCGGCACCGCCGCGCCGGATCAGAACGCGACTGGCGCCCGACCTCTGCCCACATTCCGAATCGGCGGCGGCGGCGGCGGCGGCCCCGCTACTACAACGCCTTGCCAGGTCCACTGCACTACTTGGCGCCCGAGACGGCGCCGCGGCATCTCCCCTCCCCTCCCCATCACCTCCCCGCGACCGCGACCCGCGACCGCGACCCGCGCCCCCGTCGCGATCACCCACTGCGGGCTTTCGGCCGCTCATCGCGACGCATCTCTACACGAGACAATCATCCCGCATTATTTGAGCGTAAATGTACAACATTAAAGGAATTGTCATGAACTCACTTTAAATTTAATGTACAAATGTTCATTAGGGCTCAGAGAGAGTCATGGCTTCTTGGCCATATCTGGAATGAAAGATCCTGATGGACTGGTGACCGTGAACATATGATATGAATGATGTGTGGCAGAGGAAACGGAAGAGCCTTTATATTAAATCTACACTATTTTGATTTAAGCATTAACTTTAATGTACATATTCTATACCAAACTATACCAAAAAAATGCAATTTGTCACAAAATTCTCCAGATGAATATTTATTTTCGAACGAATTAATTAATTAATTAATTAATTAATACGAATTGGATGTGAAGTTCCAGCGATTAATATCGGATAATCGGTGATTTGCCTATTTCATCCACGACATAATAACAAATTGAAAAAATTACCATAAAATATAATGGATTCGAAAGTGCAGCATTTCATTGCCGCAGTAGAATCTTCTCCACGTACGTAGGCGATTGTTCCAACAAATATTCGTAATTATCTTCAAAGTTAATATCCGATATATATTATCCAATTAAAATAACATGTATAAGACACAGTGTAAAAGACAATGGTGTGGGATTAATCATGATTACGAAATGGTTAAACATAACATCCTGCACTTTTAATGATTTTCGAAAAAGTTTCTCCTTCCAGAATAACATATTATGGGAATATTTTTTCTAATTTCGAATAAAAAAATCAGAAAAGTAAACTAAATGTTAAGAATAGAAGTCCAAAACAAACTTCAATGAAGATCAAAAACATTTTGTTAAGATTCCTAAAGAAGCACAGCATACCATGTACGATGACATAACAGATGAAAAATGAAGAAGCAGAACATGAACATGGTAGAAAGTTTACAAAACGTCGCATTCTGCCTGTTTCAGATCTCGATTATGCTGACCTTCTTTACGTACTTTTTTGTTGCATTTAGGGCAATTCTGGTGTAGATCGCTCGGAGAACGGGAGTGAAGTTTCCATACGGGGCTGTATCACAAAGATAATAAAAGAAATAATATGCAAAAAAACACAAAATGCTTAGATGATACTCGGCAATGGTATCGGCGCACAACAACTATTGATAAACACTACAATGTCCCTGTTGTGAAAAGAAGGAATGCACCAGAGGAGAAGGGAGTGCCCTTCGAGCGAACTCCAGATAGCCAATACCAAAAGATTAGAGACGAACGGGGCTCGGGGCGGGTGAATTGAGCTCGAACAACGTGATAAGTGTTTTCACTATTTTAATGTGCAGGATACTTCACAAAGAATGAAGCAAGTTACGTAGTGTATAGAGACATTCACACTGGATGGAACAACAAACGAAGCCTGGATAGACCAAGAACTTCGGAGGTTTTACACGCTGCAAAGATGCGTGAGTGAGCTCACTGCTCCACATCAGCAAAGGTACAAAGTTCTTTATTGGAAAAGCAGGCTTCTTTGTTAGAAGTACATCCCGTGAGTCTTGTGCTGTTTTGTAACCATGAATTTGTTTAGAAAGGAACGAACGTAAATCTTACTAGATCTCTTTAGAACCTGAACGGTCCGTTGAATGATTTATTTTGCCATAAACCCAGCTTAGACGTCACAACGTACTTTTATCGATTTGTGTCATATAATACACAGTACGACAAAACGATTTGGTCGGAAGCACAAGCTGTGAGAAGAATCTGACAATCGAGTTTGCCCGGAAGCTGCATTTACTTGAGGCAGAGCGACGGGCGTTTCTAGCGGAGGAAGGGGAACACGCCCCCTCCCACGCAATAGTATGAGAAAGTTCCCGAAGTCATGGGTAGAAGGGGTCTATGCTGCATGTTCCTATCTAACGAAGACGATACCCGAGCACATTGCTTCCCAACGCTACTGCGTAAACCACAACCGTCGCCGCCATTGTGGCTGCTATCGTTTACAAAATTTATTTTCAACGTACTATTAAATTCATGAATAACTGCAACATAAGTTGCCTTTTTAATCTACCGCGTGCACCTTGTGTTTTCAATATCAGAACAAAACATTGTCGGGGCTTAAATGCCCCGGAGATACTCGCATGTGAATCACTTCCCTTGATGTCCCCATCAATTTTACATGCCAGAGGTGTCCATGGTTCGAACCCATGGGCTGGGCTCGGTTTACGCCCGGCCAGTACCCGCCCACTTCTCACGTTGCACGTCATTCGCCGCTGCTGGCAGGTTGGCGTGCGACGCCAGGGCGGAAAGGCGCAAGGCAGCCGAGATACTTCAGCCCAGGAACTCCCGCAAGACTGTTGTCGTGCAGCACGACTTTGTCTCGCTTCCGACACAATAAATCACTCGAGGAAATGTTCAGATTCTAAGGAAATCGAGGAAGATTTACGTTCGTGTCTTTCTATCCAAATTTATAGCGCAGCACAATCATTTGCAACGAGGTGTGCTTTATAGGAAGAAGACTACTCCTCACGAAACTAACACTTATTCGAACCACTGATTTCAACTGAATACTAACAGATTATGAATTTACGAAAAAATCTTACAGCATTCGATGAGAGATCGTTAAGATACGTTAAGATACGTTTTGAAAAAAATTAACCAGTTCTCAATCTATTTCAAATTAAATTTAGAAAGAGAATGAAAAACAATAAAATTGATCCGAAGTGACTCTTAAGAATTAACTTTCCGAATAAACAAAAGTGTGTAATGTCCGCAAAAAGTGCGCATTAGTGAAGTATTTGTCTACACAATCATGTTCATTGAGTTTTCAAACAATTACACAATATAAATAACACGGCAATTTTTATAATCTTAGTTAAGTGGATCAAATCCAAAGGAATTATAAATAATTGCCTACGCAATTCACCGAAACGCTTTTGTTTTTGTTTTTTTTCACACGTATTATTACAGAGCTAACTGACAAAAAACAAATGTCTAAAACGCCTTCATCTATCACGACAGACTCTCAAACTTGCCCCACTATCATCTGTTGCCACGTGTTGGACCGTTCGACCATCACAGACGAAAGAAATTAAACCGCAGCTTATTTAAAGTGCGTTTTCCTCCGCTATATTTGCTGCCGCGACAGCCGGTCGGACGGTCGGTCGGTCGGTCGTGCCCGCGGAGCAGAGGTCCGGTTGCCGAGGGGGGGGGGGGGGGTCGGAAAATAATAACGCGCCTGCCGAGCCAACGCGGCCGACTCGAAAAAGCGGATAAAACAGTACATGTTGACTTTCGAAGTCGTCTGCCAGCGGGCGGATGTTTTCCTAAGTCAAACCGCTGGCCCGCCGGCTTTTAAGATTTATCTCGCGAAGGACACTCCGGCGACAGGGGCGTGTATTTTGACGAGGAGCCGGCGCTCTGGAGCGGAGCGTTCGGCCGGCGCACATCGCATCGACGTGTGCGCGCGTGGTATGTTGATTGAGCCGGTGGTGACCGATTTGAAATTTTCTTGTAGGTTCAAGGCAGATGTGAGATTGTTTCTTTTTTTAGGAAGGACGCACGTAAGGCGGTGCTAATGTTTTGTGATGCTACGTACTACACCGCGGCCATTCAGAAAACGGGAGTGCTCTAGATCTGAGTGTTTGGAAGGGCGAAAGTTCAAAATCAGCAAATACATTCAACTGAGAAAAGGTGCTGTCAAGACCATATTTTTTTGCTAGGCAGTCGAGGAGAGCTGTGACACACATTGACATCACAAGGCGAATACTGGAACAGAACGTCAATATTTCAATCATCGATTCCTCCACGCTACTTCCTCATTATGTCGACGTCCTGCCGTAAAATGGAAGCCTGTACTCAAACACACGGTATTTTCTATGAAAACATCGCAAGACAATACCCCTTTTACTTCATCGTGGTCGTTGCTTTTAGACATCAATGTTTCATAAATCATCAAACAAGTAAATTAATATCCAAGAATATAATCGAATAGTTTTTCATTGTATTTCTATTAAATAAAGCTTTCTCCATTGTCAGATGGTATGTAATTTACTTGTAGACATAATAAATCATTAAAGACAGTATAATACAGTATCTAATTTAACTTAGTTTGGGGTAATGGGAATGTAGTTCGCTTTTATGGCTTTTACTACTTTGTATCACTATCGTCAAGAAGACGAAATTTTTTTTCACATTCGACCGTGAGAAACCTTTCACCACAGCACAATTTACCGTCAATCATTGCTTATGAATGTGCAAAGAACCTCGGGGGGTAGGGGGGTGGAAATAGTCTGCTCGGGGAATTAACAGGTCGGCGTCTTCTGACAAAATGACCTTAAGACTGAGGCGGTGCTGCCGATATAAGATTGGATTGTTGGCTGTGATTTAGCTCCCTTAAATCCTTACAAGATGTTTAGACTATGCCAAAATCCACTGCAGGAGCGAGGTGCCCTGTCGTGAGCAATGACACACCATTAATCTGTTTTTACTACGTCGATAGGTTGTGCATATTAAAACGTTGGCCATAATGTATGAAAAAGTAATAATTTTTGATAAAAAATAATCATATCTAATTATTACTTAACATTTTGAAAATAATTTTAGACACACTGAAGATTATGCAACAGCACAAGAGGGGACTTCGATCATGGAAAGCGTTGTGAGTAATATTCCTGTCGGGGCGGCGGCACCTTCGTCGGAACACAACCGAGCCCTGCATCTGACTTTTTTCTCTGCACGGAAAATACTCAAGTTGAATAGAGCGAACACAACAACCACGAGGCTGCAGCTGGGGTGGATCTTACATCGGGTTTTTGACGCACTACCACAATATTCTGAAGTACTATCTCACATCTATGGTAAAAAAATCTACAATCATGTACTTTCACGTTACGCTATTAGGCGCATTTGATACGAACAAAAACAGCAAAGCAGCAGTAAACAACAAAAAAGCTCACTACATTCGAAGACAGTAATGGCGACGGTTATTGTGCGTTTTAGCTTTGACGCAACAGAGGTCAAAGAAGGGGCGCGACGAATTTCCCTCTCCTCCGTTTCGTCCGAGTCTGAAGAGCAGCGAGCGACGCCTGGCGGAAAGCGTGATCTCATCGTCTGACCTAGCAGCACCACATTCGAGTGATTCCCATTAAGCAGTCGCGCCGGAACGTACCGTAAAATGTACCGCGTCTGTGGAATAAAAGACGCTCGCCCTCGACGTAGCCCGCGCTTCAAGACCATTCGTTCTTCCCTTCCAGACAGTTCTGTTGCGGGAAACGCGAGGCGAAACAAAGTCATTTGTGCGTCATCCCTTGAGCGAAGACGGTTCGCAGAGTTCAACTTACACAGCAGTCCCCTCGCCGTCTTCACAGCCTGCTCGCTGACTAATGTTTTTGGCCCTGATTTTTTGAGTTCTCCTTTTTCCCGTTGCACGAGAACAGTTCTGTAGGCTTGCACGAATATTGTAATGACAAGAAATCACTACAGTTTTCGTTAAGGGTTACAAGTACTTTCGAATAATGGTAACTTTACACAATGTTATCAAATGATATCAATGTCCTATTCGATATTTTAGTATTAACAAAAATGTTATTTTCTATCTTTTAAAAATAAAATTAGATGAAGGATACTTTTAGAATTCAAAGAGATTCTCAAAACAGAAGAATCTTTAATATTTTGCATTTTATACATGGTCACTTCCTCTACTAATACATAAAGTGCAGTGAGTGGAGCTGGTAGGAGATGCCTGGTCGGGGAAAGCAAAGCTAACCGGCGTGTGTATATGTGTCGGATTTCCCTATCCAACGAACGATGATCAGCACCACATTTTGAGAAATAAACACGCCCTACAATTACGGTACCAATGCCTTTAGACGTTGGCGCGATTGGAAACGAGAAATAATCAACCAATACCCGCGTTGCACAAGCGAGGAGCAGGGCTCTGCCCCCACACAGGGAACGACGTCAAGGAGAACCTTTACGTAACGCCGCGCACTGCGGGGAGAGAATCTGTCTCCGACGACGAGCGCACAAGAGCAGCGTTCACACGCAGTTGAGTTGTGGAATTCAGTATCCGCTCGTGCTTAGTAATTGGTGGTATGTTTTTTGTCTGTTGAATTGGTAGTTTTTTCAGTGCGAACCGCAAACACTGACCTGTTATTTGGACGAGATTTTTTCAAACTTTGGACACTACGTTCCGAGAGCGAGCGTTGTCGAACGGGGTTTGCACATTGTTATTGTGAACAAGCAATTGATAAAACTTGTTCGGCGTCTCCGTTATTGCAGAGAGCGGCGTGGGTGGTTTCGCCGGCGGACCGGTGAGAGCTGCTGACGCCGTGGGCGTGAACGCGGCAGCGGCGTTGGGGAAAGGGAGAGCATCGGCGAGGGAGACTGAAGCGGCGGGGGCGGCCGTGCCCTGCGGAGTTAGGCTGGGGAAACGTGGCGGGGACGGGAACCGCTTCGAAGAGGGCATCTGTAACAGTGGGACTACGGGGACGCCAGTGTTTCCAGGCGGGCGAATAGCCAAATGTGGGCGGTTACGCGAGAGGGGTAAGAGGGGCGACCAGATCATCGGAGAGTGCATCTCAAGTTGCGGGGTCGCCGGTGTTTGAAGGCGGGCGGGCTGTCGACGGTGGGCGTGGACGCGGGAGAGATAGTACAGGCAAGATAATATGAAAATCGTGCGTCTACACCCACACTTTCTTTATCTTCCAGGGGGATTTCTCCCCATTTGACACCTTAGCCCCCATTCGCAATCCCTCGCAGGTGCACAAGTACACCTTTGGGCTGATATTCCGATACCGGCGGATCGCTGTTACCCTTCACGAGAACCTCGCCAGTAAAGCCTGGGTCTGGCCACTCTGCCAGCTCAGAGCTCCTAGCTTTCCAGGATAGCATCGAAGTCTAATTCAGCGCTCCTCACAATACGCCAGGACGAATCGCTACTCAATTGCCCGAGAGTATCGGGCACCGCCACGACGAAACCCAGAACCAAGCCGAGGGCCGCCCGTACCGAGTCTTGGATGGGCAAGGTCATCAGAGAAGGTTAATTGATTACTAGTAATTCTTGTAACAGCTAAGACAATTAGTCCCGTAAGTGTCGAGCATGTTTTGTTCGAGAGGCGGCGGTGGCGATGGCGACATCTGGCGCCGACCTTCCGCTGGCTAGCGGAGTTTCCCCAACCAGGTATCTCCCTCGGGCGGGGCGCCGCCCCAGCCGCGACAAGCGCTACCCTGACGAATCTCCCGACTAACCAGCTATCGCCGAGGTCGAAAATGTCGAACCTCGTGTCGAAACCGCTGCCACCGTCGGGTCTCCCGGCCGGAGGCACTGCAGTGACGTAAGTCGATGCCCGGAGCTGGCGCCACGGGGAGAGAGCGCGCCAGCGCAAGGGCAGGCGTTCTCCGGGGCGGCGGAGTCGGCGGTGTCGGAGGGGGTGGGCGTGCGGGGGCGGCGCGAAGTCAGGCCTGCGCCTGCGCGTGCTTGGGTTGGCGCGCGTCCACTTCCCGGCGCAGTGGGAAGCGACTGCGCGGACGACTGCGCGGTCGGGCAGGCGGCAACGCACACAGTGCGCCTCCGGTTTCCGGCGGCGTAAAAATAGTCGCCCGCGGCGAACGACCCGGCCCGCCGCCCCGCCCCGCCGCGCCGCGCCACGCCCCGACTCCCTTATCTCCGCTCCGCCTCACCTCTCACTTCTCCGCTCACTCCCATCTCTCTCCGCTTCGCTTCGCTTCGCCTCGCCTCGCAACTCTTCTCTACTCTCATCCCCTGTCCGTTCCACCTCGCCTCTTCCCTCCGCTCCAACTCGCATATTGCCTCCTCGCTGCGCCCGTCCCGTCTCTCCGCTTCACCCGCACCGCCCCTCCACACTCCCAAAGTGCAGCCCACGCCTCGCCTCGAGGGGGCGGTGTCCGAAGGAGTGGTCGATGGGCAGATGCGGGGTGGGGAGGCGGTCGTGCGTGTGTGGCGTCGGAGGCGGTTCGGACACTGGCCGCTGGGGGCGGGCGGAGTCGGCGGCGGTGGCGCCAGCTGCTGCTGTTACAGCGGAAGTTGGGCCGTACGTGTTAAACTCTTGAATGAGGCACGAACAAAGATAATAGGATTGCGGCAACAGGTGTCAGGCGAAGTGAACGTTGTCGCGTCCTTGGTTGTGAATGTTTGATTGACGTAATATCTTATCCATGTGTGAACGAAGCAACCGAAACTTTCAGAGGTGGATAACTACGATTGCAGTATTGAAATATGACATTTTGAGACTACAAATTTACCAACACAATCGTACCAAATACTGATCGCCAATGACTTCCTTTCCAATGACTTTTGGCTCGATTTTTGACATCATTTTGCTCCGGTTTCTAAGATTTTGATGACCTTCACCATTAATGATATTAAAATATATCAATTATATTAAAAAATGTAAACAAGGAACGACAGGAATAATATCCATAATTTCAGTGCCTTATCGAGGAGAGACAGGGGGAGGAGGAAGAAGAAACGATTGTGTAAAAGTGAAGGAACGACAGGGAGAGTCGTAGAAGCAGAGACGAAGGTAAGAAAAAAGAAAGCCATGAGTAAGACAAAAAGAAACAAACAGAAACAGAAGTAGAGTTATCTGAGGCGAAGAAAAAAATGCGAATTCAGTATAAAACCCGACAAAACACACGCAACTTGAGCACAAACGCGTAGAAAGCCCTTCGCGTGCCCGGCTTCTGGCCCCCGCCGCCGGCGCCGCAAGTAGAATGCGACGGTCGCGCTCAAGCGATCGTGGGCGGGGCGGGAGCAGGACGGAGGCGGGGGGCAGGGGTGGAAGGGCAAGAGCGGGGGGACAGAGGACGAGGGCGGGGGCGGGGCGGGGGCGGGGGGAGGGGTGGAAGGGCAAGAGCGGGAGGGCAGAGGACGAGGGCGGGGCGGGGGCGAGGGCTGGGCGGGAGCGGAGGCGGGAGCGGAGGCGGGGTCGGGGGCGGGGCGGGGGCGGGGGCGGGGCGGGGGCGGGGCGGGGGCGGGGCGGGGGCGGGGCGGGGGCGGGGCAGTTTCTCTAGCCGCCACACTAGTCGCCCGCATGCCGCGTCGCGCCGCGCCGGTTTCCTACCATGGCCGCAACCCGACCCGCGCGCGTCGCGCTCCTGGGCACGGCAGTCACGACCACTTTCGTCCCTCCCGCCGCCCCCGCGGCCACGCTCGCCGTCGCTCCACGCGCACGTCCTGCCTTTTAGTTAGCATTTCGGGGCGACCGTCCGGGTAGCCAACGGATAGTTTCATTCCCACGCTCGGGGAGTAAGAGAGACGTGTGGCGAACAGCGCCTTTTCTCTTCACCGTCGCTACCATACTTGCCTGAGGTGTTCTTCGTCACGCAGCTACAGCAACTGAGACGGTTTTGAACGAAAGCTACAACTTTATTTTTCCCTCGATCGCGAAACGAACCCCGGATCACATTTCGGGAAGTAAATACGTTGCCCATGAGCCATCCAAGGGGCTTATGCGATTTGTATACGTTGCTTAAACTGACGTTCCGGCACCTCAAAGAGGAGAAGAAGTTTACATTGACGACGTGGTTAAAGTACCTTTCTTCTATGTTCACAGTATGGTGTGAGAAGGATGGGAAATGATCACCGACGGTGTCAGTAAGAGAGGGAAAATACAAAAACAAACAACGAACAACAAACAAACCAACAGTTATTGCAGCGAAGAAAATAAATTATCATGTTTACGAAATTTTCGTCTCTTACATTCTCCTCGCAATTGTATCAAAATCCGCAAACGTAAATTTAAGTGGAAGCAAATAAAAAAGATATACAAAAATATCGTTGTAGAGTTAACTCGTTTAACCTCACTATAAGAATTTTTAACAAGTCCTTACTATTTTACCACAACTGATTTACATAAGTTTCTATGTATCTGCGACTGGAATAAGGAATGAATGATCATATACCCTTAACAACATTTCAATGGGACTACGACACAATGCCATCAAGAATTCGCAACATTGCAGAACAATTCCAGGAAGTCCAGAACATTTCGCAAAGAGTTTGCAAACTCTATATCTCAGATGTTTGTTACCTTTTTCTTTTTTTTTTCTAGAAAAAAAATGTAAAATTTTCTAATTAAAATATTTTGCGTTCCTTTTACTAAAAAATGCAAATTTTTTCGATGAGTGCATTTTCTTAGTGTGCTCCATTGATATCAGCAAACGGTAAAACAAGAACCGCTGGAAAGCAGGCTTCCACACGTGGGGCGCAGCGCAGCCGAAATGCCACCGGTGGGCGCACAGCGGAAGTGGCCGGGCCGAAGAACGGGCGCAGAAAATGCGAGCGCGTCCGCCGTTAGTTCCGGGCGACGCGACGCGACGCGGGGCGGAGGGGGAGGGGCAGAGGGGGGGGCCGGGCCATGGAGAATACGCGTGCGAGAGCGAGCGGCTGCGGGGCACGGTGGGGTGGGGCAGGGCGGGGTGGGGCAGGGTGGAGCGGGGAGAGGCAGAGGCGGGGATGGGCGGGGAAGGGAGAGGCGGGGCGGAGCAAGGCGGAGAGGGGCGGGGCGGGGCGGGGCGGGGAGGGGCGGGGCGGGGGCGGGGCGGTGCGGGGCGGGGGCGGGGCGGGCGGGGACGGGGCGGAGCGGGGCGGGGCGGAGCGTGACGGAAAGGAGCGGTGAGGGACGGGGTGGAGCGTGACGGGGCGAGACGGAGCGGGGAGGGCGGTTAAGGGCGGGGCAGGGCGGGGCGGGGCAGGGCGGGGCGGAGAGGACCGGGACCGAGCGGAGCTAAGCGTGGCGGGGAGGTGAGGTGTGGGCGGGGCGGGGCGGGGCGGGGCGGGGCGGGGCGGGGCGGAGCGGCGGAGGGCACCAAGGTCCCCGGTCGAATGACCTCCCGTGCCACTGCGCCGCCGCCCGGCGTCTGAGAGCGGCGCCCTCGCAGTCGCTCTGCGCTGGCGGCGCCTCCAATCGCTGCCGACCAATACATTAAAACAAAATAAAACAGCTGAATCCAGAGGTGTGCCGAGGACTTTTCTCGGGCGGAGGGGGTTACAGTGAGTAGAGGTTTTCTTATAAACATTTTTATTATGCTGAATATTATCTAATAGTTCATATTTATTACACTAAGAATTGACATATTGAATGACTTTCGTTAATATAGAACCTTAGTAAGGGCTATATGTTTTCAATACGAATCATTTGCCTCGGGGGCGAGGGAAGGGGCTGACGCTCCACGAGTCCTCGCTGTTTTGGTGCGCCGGAGGCTGAAAAAGGCGGACAAGCGAATACGTGTGGCATGAGCGTTTTTAGTTAATTCGAAATACGTAATAATACTTGCGCGGAACTGCCCTTAGTGTAGTAGTAGTCACACCACTCGCCTCCCACCGCTGACACCGTGGTTCAAATCACGGGTGATCCACTTGGAGTTTGTGCAGGTCCAGTGGTTCGCGGCACTTTTTCTGCGAGGTTCTTTCGTTTCTCCTGCCTCTCATTCTTTCATTGGTTCATCATTCCAATCATATCATCGTAATCACCCATCCATCAAATGATTTCATCATTCTAGGTATAGCCATAAGGGTTAGGCATAGGCGTCAATAAAGTAGTAATTATGGGAGGAAAACAAACCAAGATAAGTCGTGTCGCTATTACGATGAAATGCGCAGGAAATACAAGGTTTGCTGGACTAAGAACTTACTATAATATTCGCCGTGACCAGAGGGTGTTGACTTTCAAAGGTCAAAGAAAAGCTACTCAAATTGGTGTTTTTTTTTTTAAAGTTAGTACTTCACAGTAGGATTTTCACAGGACCATTTTAGTTTTATAAAGTTGGGTCGTGCGAGTTTGCCTATAAGAAGTTAACAGTTGAATTCAATTTCATATGTGAAAATACGTTTATTGGTGTTCCAATATTTGTATGTAATTTTTGTATCAAATTATTCCGAAGATTGGGTTCGGAGATTCCTAAAAGTGACGCATCACTGTGGATTGTGAAAACTCAACAATCGATGAATATTTGGTGTAATTTTGACTTCATATTTTTCAGATGATACTTGATAAGCATTTCCTTCAATATCACCTCGTGTTCAAATAAAAACTGATTTACCAAAATGAAAAAAAAGCAGAGAAGTATAGAGGAAAAACATTGTGCTGTCAGTAATTGCACATGAAATGTTAATTCACTTTTTATGAGCCATAAAAACAGCATGCTTCATCTTCCCACAACTGACAATGACCTCGAGAAGTAATTACTGACTTTAATCAATTATCTATCACAGTAGACATAAATGTTGTATCCAGAATATAATCATAGAAAACCAAAGTTTTGTGCACCTGTTATACAATATTCTGAAGTACTATTACGATACATCGTTCGTGCACAAGTAACGTCTCAAAAATCGTAATTTTTAATTTCCCCTAAGAAAACTGCTTAGAAAACAGTCATTTTTCTCAAATATTTCATAAAGTTAGTCCACAAGACAGCAGATGTGGAGGGTAAACCACTTTGCATTTGGGAATGCAGTGTACGGGTTCCGCATAAAACCATTCTGGTGCATGCAATTTTGCTTCTTGTGCTCGGGATCGCTTAAAACTGCCTTAGCCCTACCCGGGCAGTGCAGCGGCGGCGCGAGCGCAGAAAGTGCATCCTCCGCGGGAAGGAATCCGAAGGGGGGGGGGGGGGGGCTACGCAAACAAGGCCGGCGGAATACCGCAGCTCCGGGGTAGCGGGGCGCCCATCGAATCTCGGCGGCGGTAACGACCGCCCGAAGGCCCCCGGGGCGCGAGGGAGCGGGGGGGGGGCGGCCTTGCGTCGTGGGAGCGGCGGCGGCGGCGGGGTCGGCGCTCGGTCGCGACCGCCCACACCGCCCCGTCCCCGCCCCCGCGCTCGGCCTCGCTCGCCGCCAACGGCTCCGGCCGTGGCCACGCCTCGTCTCGTCTCGTCTCGCCTCGCCTCAGCTGCACGGCCCTGCACTCCGCACACGCTGTGCCCGGCGCTCCCAGAGCCCGGCTACCCAGTTCCCAAAAATCAAGACGCTTAACCCCACGACGACTCTTAAAACCAGACGGGAAGCGACACTCCCACAAAATCAAACATTTTGTTGTTATTGTAATTTTACTGAATATTTTGAAAACAACTATACTGATTGCAGCACATTCGAAGTGAGCATTCCCATTACAAATATATATTGCGTAAAAATGTCAAGATTTTTTATATTAAAAAAAATAACGGGTGGGGTTCGGAATTGTTCCATCCTCACATAATCACACCGTGAAAAAAAACACCCTTTTTTATCCACCCACGCATAAACCAGGGTCATTTTGTGAGACATTTCTTTGATTTACAAACTTAAAAAACTCGTTCTTTCCCAGCGTCAGCCAGGGAAATTTCTGGGTATTCGCTGTGTTATTCCAGCGGGGATGACAAGAACTGAAATAGTAAAATATGCAACTTTTAGGCCTATATATTTCTCGTATTTCGCTTTCAACTTTCATTCGTTTCATCAGCTAGTAATGCACAAGAACTCGGTAACAGACAGCCTCTTCTCCTCTTGGTCAAAATGCGTATTCTTGGGTAATCTTTGAATCAAAGTATTTTCCTCGAGAAGTCACGCCTCATTCCTTTAAACCATGCCTCATAGATTTTAGCTTTTGCCATCGTGTAGTAGCGTCGGTTTGAGATGGAGCTTTGAATGTATAAATAATGATAATATGGTATCTCGTAATATTGATTAGTATAAAATATTATTTTCGTTAAAACATCGTAATAGTTTTACAATTATTTTTCGTAACTGACCATAATCGATTTATGAGGAAAAAAATCGATGTTCAGATGTAATACTGACGTTTCACTAATCATATTTTGTCTTCTTGTTAGCATTCAAACGGCATGATGTGTTCTGACATTGACACAAAATTGTACGGGGCATTCTGTACAAGAAGATTGCCATTTAATTCATTCAAATTGCAGGTGAATTAGCAAATTTAGCCGCAAATGTGCTTGCGGAAGGCTCCGCACACGCGCGCTTCGCCGCTCGCCTCTTTCGCAGCGCCAGCGCCAGCTGAGGAGGAGACCGGCGAGGCCTGATTGACCGCTTCCACCTTCCTTTCTTTGCGCGGGCAACTGCAGCTGCAGTGCACAACATCCGAAGAATCGTCTGAGTCACACTCCACTCATTACGGCGCCGGCGGGGTGGACGACCCGCGAAGCGATGTTCATTGACGTCTGGGAAGGTCAAACAAGTTGGTCGAAGCAGGAACTCGAGATAACGCCTTTGTGTATCTCCAGAGCAACAAGATAACCTTTCGACACGCGCACTTATCTGTTATCCGGCGACATTGATTTCTTTGTAAGAAACTCCTCTAAAAGATTCTACTGAGTTCGAAGAATTTTATTTCCTATAACACTTCGCTATTATTTATGCAAAACATTGTTTTGGTCGTAGCTTGGGGAAAACCAGATAACATAATCAGTTAAACATTGTTTTCCGGGTAATAATATGAATCGTGATAAACTATTGTGAGGGATGATCAAGGATTGTTTTACAACAAAGTAATTATTACAAAAGTCTTGATAGAAGCACAGCAAAGAGAAACAGCTCGAATTGAAAAGCGATATAAGAACGTTGGTCGTTAAAGAATACGGTTCATTGAATGTCAAAACACGAAGTCCTCATATTTGAATAATGCTGGCAGAACGAACATTTCATACATTCAATTGTGTCGAACCCAAATATGGTCTCAAACACAACTATACCGTACAATATTTTAAATATAAAACTTATAATGAGTAAGAGATTATGTGCCGATCACAATTATACGAAAAATGAGAGAATACTACAACCGCCTCGTTTCTGTTGCACTCGTAAAATATGGAAATAACGGGGATCAGCGAAAAGTCTCTAAGCGTTTTAAAAACATTATTATTATTATTATTATTATTATTATTATTATTATTATTATTATTATTATTATTATTATTAAAAAGGTCTGACGAACACTCATGTATGTTATAGAAATATTTATTACACGTTGAAATTCAAGGACAAATAGATTTAACCATTTCTCTTTGCTAAAGAAAAACGCACCACACGCACTCAATACGCACGCATGGGAATTGTAGGCCTCTGCCAAAAATCTATCAGTACCTCTGTCAATCACTCGACTCTTCTTTACGAAGAAATGCCTGAATGGCGATGCAGCGAAGACTGTAATGCAGGTCAAAAGTGATTTCAGAGGGATGAAATCGCACACCTTGTTTAGCTCAGGAACTATCAGTGCCTTTCGATGATTTCCACCGATTATAGTAAACACTCTACACACACACTCGCACCCATCACGCCCGCCCGCCTAAGAAGTCAAATCAAAAGAAAAGTAATCGCCTTTTCTCCAACCTTCTTTTTTTTTTAACAGCGAGGAATAGCTCCGTCCGAGCGGCACACGCAGTGATTTTCGCCGGGCGAGTGGAAAGGGAGAGCGCCGGGGCCTCAACGAAGCGACGCGGCGCCGCACAGTGCACATCGACACACAGCGCAAAATCCGTGGAAATGTCTAGACCTAAGCATTTGCCTATTACGGTTATCTCAAATGAAACTTTACGAAACTGAGCGTTATTAGAATACCAGTGGCTCACATTCACTGTTATGAACTTCAGATTGCGGCCTTTCGCAGGAGAATAGTCAAATTAATCGGAATTTATAGTATATTGGAATTTGTACGAAGTGATTAAAACATACTACGATATTCATAGCTTAACATTTTATTATAATATCAGATTGATTATCAAAATCAGGATAAGGTCCTCGTTTGATAATTCTCTAATCTCCTATTGGAATAAAATGTCTTACGATACATTATTTCGTAAACGTTATTTACGACAGTTATTTACGCAGAAATTCAATACGGCAGAGGCATCAGGAATCATCAGGAATCTTCATTGTTTTAAATCGTTACTTTAGATTCTCGATTTCCTATGCGACTCGCCGGCGGCAGTTGACTGCGTCAACATGCTGTACCGACTAGTGTACAAGAACTTTGTGTGAAACCCAACACACATTCCGTGAAAGGTGGCTCACGGCAGCAACTGACGTATCAGCACTGCCTCTGAACTTGAGGTTCTGGGGTTCGAGTCTCGGCGATGGTCGATACTACCTGTATAGCTAAGCCGATGAGAATAATGGACTGGGCTGGGCTGAATAGCCTGCCCGGAGATGAATTATACTGGCAGCTTGCTCTCATCGGTAGATCAACGCCAGGCGAATGCAGTGCCCTAACAAGGGGTCACGGACCGCGAGCATTCTTTCCTTTCTCTTCCTTGCCCTATCCTCCCCTCTTTCTCATACTCGCATGCATTACACTATTACACTTGTCGGGAGACCGGTCCGGAGCTTCGAGTCGTTCCTGCTGGGGCGGTGCCCCGGTGGTGGATCTCGCCAGGCATCGGGGGAAGCTCATCGCCCCCTCCCGCGACGAACACACTCACTACACTAACGGCACGAATGACCGCAGCAGCTGTCGCGCCCGGGATCACCAACCAATCTACCACCCGGCACCCGCGTTTCGTCTCGTTGCGACCCACTGGGCGGGCCGAGGGCAAGGCCGCGCGGCCCGCGCCCGGGCAGCGGCGCTCCAAGTGGGGCGGGGGCGGGGGCGGGGGCGGGGGCGAGGGCGAGGGCGACTATTTCGGTGGGGCGGGCGGGGGGCGGGCCCTCTGGCCACAACAACCTGGGCGGGCACCGCCGTGCGAAACATCGCCCCGTCACGGCCCAAACAAGTCTGCGTTGCCGGCCGTAGAGGCCGACGCTCGATTTACGTTGGTATGGCCCACAGGAAAACAAACAAAACAGCCTAAACAAACAACAAATTACACAAGCTTCTTACAATGCAGAGGAGTGACTCCATTTACACCAATATACAAGGATATATAAAGCACAAAATTTTAGATTCTTCTTCTAGCGAGATATTGTCGATGAAGAAAGTAACACATTTTAAATGCTTTAATTTTTGACAGTTATCACAATAAAACTTTCTGGTAACGCTAATCAGAACATTGGGCAGGGGGGGGGGGGATTGGTGACGAAAAGAAAGTCATGTACGCGACGAACGATAATACTTTGGACATGGTGAAATGATGATCATAATGGCTGTGCGAAATGTCGACGGAGGTATGAGGGATATCGTCCCTCACAAGGTTGTCTTTGATGACCCTTGCTGAAAAAAGAATTAGTCGGTCCCTGCCAAAGACACAATTCATTGACTTCTAGGGGGGGAGTTGTTTATAATTTTAACGCTTTGAAATGTTCAAACGAAAGATACCAAATCCAAACAATTTAAATATACCAACTCTCCCGAAAGTATTAGCAAGATTTATTCAGACTATACTGCTGTGTAAAGGCAGATAAACTTCATTCCACTCATCCATTTTTTCCATCGAGATTTGACGCCTCTCCCTTGAACAATATTACCGATGATCCTAGACACTGATGACAATGAAAGGCGAAGAACAGATGGATCTGGGTGGTGGGTGTTAATAATGGTAATGGTGTTGGAGGATGATGTGATTTATTGGGTTCACAAAGAATTTTGAACAAATAATTAGAAAGGCTATGAAATATAGATTGATGCTTAAGATCACTAAATTTATAAAAGTTCCATTCGTGATAAATGGGTTGTAGTGATGAGTGGTTGATGAATATACTATACATGTGAGAGAATGAAAGTGGACGTTGTGTTTGAGTTGTACTGCATAAATGGAGTTTTCGGTTTGGATTTTGGTTGACGAATTTGGCAAGACTCCTTCGCCGACGGGTATTTGAAGAAATTCTTACAGACGAACACCAGGCAAAAGTTACAAAATTGTTACGATCGCGTCTAGTCCTGACGACCCTTCACATCTCCAAAAATTGATTAATTGATTGTTTAGTGATTCCGGGTACGTCAACTACCAGGGTCATTTGTCCCGTAAGCGCAGAGAATGTTTTTGCTCAACATGTGGCGGTGATTATTATAAACCCCTAGCGGGTTTTCCCAACCAGGTATCTTCCACCCGTGGGACATTTTTCCGCCCCAGCCGGAAGAAGCTCTAAGCTCCCGACCGGCCTCCCGGCATGTGCGGTAGTATAGTGTCTCCAAGGAGCTGTAACGCCGTCGCGGAGGCGACCTTCGCGGAGGCCGCGGCGGCGAGGGCGGGGCGCGGCTGGTCGGGTCGGCCGCAGGAATGCAGGGCGGTTGCTGCCGCAGAGGAACAGCGCGACACCGCGCCACGCGACGCCACGCCACGCGACGCCACGCCACGCGTCGCGTGGGAACCACGCGCAGCACTGGTGCTCTTGCGTGCGCCTGCGCGGCGACCGCGGCCCACGGGACAGCCAGGACTATGCTAATGAACACCATTATGCCCACGGTAACCGGGACGCCACACATCTCACCATCCACCTCGGGGTACTGGGATTCGAACTCTAGTCCATCTAAGTGGAATTTATAGTAGACAAAGCGGATTCGCGGCGGTTTTCTAGGGGTTGTCCCGTTTGCACTTCCTCCCATAGCACTATTTACCACAATATTTCGTATTAAAACATCAAAAATCATTCCACCACTCCCGGTATGACTGCAAGGCAAAGAACGGACATCGTAAGGATGCACGAGTCCATGTTCAGACGATGACGATGACCATTACAACGATAATGTTCCGTGCAACTAATGACGGTAAGTGCAATGATGATCACTTGTAAGAAAATGCTTTTAATGACGATGACCATGATGGACAAGTTGATCCCGACAATAATTGTCAGGGCGATCGTGTTAATTATGTTAGGGAAAACAGTGCCACCCATGACGATCATATTAAATGAGATCCTGACTGCGATTGTTTATAATCACAGAACCAGTGATAAAAACTACTATGATCGACGCCGATGACAATGTTGAAGAATGTGAAAGTGAGAGACAATAATTAACAATACTCCAGAATTTTTGAATAGGCGGAAGAGAAAACCGAACAATAAAGAAAGATATCAAGAATCTACAGAAAAAATACTTGAATGTTGAAGTTCAAGATACAAAAATTGTTTACACTAGGAGAGAAAGTCCCTCACATTTCAATGACCGAACACACAGACGTGTGCAATGATCGTGCGATCTGTTAAGAGTTTCATTTGATTGCTCCCTGCATAAATGATTTCATCTAAAGCTAAGTATGAACTGGGAAGGGCATTCTGGAACAATTAAAGCAAAAAGACAAAGGCGATACAAGAGCTGGGAAGCCAACACACCAAATGTGCTCAAGAACGGCACGAGTTCGATAAACCTCGACAAAAGAGAAGTAAGCCGAATACCGTGTGGCGCGTATAAAGCCCGGGCTTCGATTCGAAGCGGGAAAAAAGCGCTCGGCGCGGCAGTTGGGGCGAGCCCGGCATGCAGCGCGAGTCTTTTGTTCTACGAATGCGTCCGCGGGCCCCTCCGCTCCGCGCGCAAGAAACTCCGCGCCGCTCTGCGCCGCTCTGCGCCGCTCTGCGCCGCGCCCATTGTGGCCGTCGGCATGCGCGGCGTCGCGACGGCCGGGCTGCGCGAGGGGGCGGGGCGAGCGGAGGCGTGGGACGGCGGGGCGGAGCGGGGCGGAGGCAATGCGGCGAGCGAGGTGAGGCGGGGCAGATGGGAGAAACGGTTGAATGAGGCGTTTGGGCGGGGTAGATGCAGGGTCAATATTGCGGATGGATGCGGGGTGGGTGAGAGGTGGATGCGAGTGTGATGTGGTGCAGGGTGCAGGTGGGGTAGAGGCGAAAGGATGGCTGGGGTGACGGGGAGTAGGTGGATAGGATTGGGAGGGGAAGGAGGGTTGGATCTGGTTGAAGATGGAGTGGAGGCGGGGTGGAGGTGGAATGAAGATTGGTTGAAGGGGAGATCGGGGGAAGGTGGAAACGGATGGAGTGTGTGGTTAAGGTGGAGAGAAGGCAAGGTGGAGACGGGGTGGAGGGGCGGTGGAGGAGTGGTGGAGGAGGTGGAGAAGGTGGAGGCGAGGTGGATGTGGTTTAGAAGAGGGGTGCTGGCGGGGTGGAGGGGGGTGGCAAGGTGGTGGCGTGTTGGAGGCGAAATACAGAGGAGATAAGCGCGCAAAGGAGGTACCAGAGAAGGGGTGAAGTAGGGAACGGATTCATGTATTTAGGAACGAGCGTCGGTTTGAGGCGAGGCAGGGCGAGACGTGCTGTCGGCGAGACGTGCCGCGGGGGCGTAGAGGCGTGCGGGGGCCGGCGGGCTGGCGGCGGAAAAACGCCAGGTCGAACTGGAATCCGCCGTATCCTGGGCGATGCGCGCGGGGAAGGCGGGTGGGAGGGGGCGGGACGCCCGACCGTTGCGCCGACCGTTGGTTTGAAAGTATCAACGGTCCAACGCGACCTCGCAGCCTTGAGGACTTGGCCGCGCGCGGCACCTCAAAGCGACAATCGGTAGAACGTACTTATGGGCCAACGGGGATTCGGACTACTACAGCGTAGAAGTTTATCATTTCTTCCAACACCAGATAACAGCAAAACAATTGGGAGTATGCAAGCTCGAACCCAAGAAATACCCCATATACAATAGGTAGAAATAAAATTCCGGAGGTTCATTGCTGAAAATGTCTAGGCGTAATAATTCGAAGCGAACTCAGTTAGGTTCATCACTTTAGATATACTATACCGAAGGCTTTGGAAGCTGTTCACCTTGTTACGCGCCTATTGAGGAAAGCTAAATGTAACACGATAATATAGGCTTTCACTCCCTTGATTCGTCCCTTAATGGAATACGGAGTAGTGTGCTGGGATCCTCATAGGGAAGGTCAGCTTGAAGTGGCTTACTTCGCAAGCACAAATGGGGCGAATGGGAATCCTTAGTGATACGTTGAAAGGTCGCACGACAGTGTGCCCTCTTCAAGGCGTACATAGAGCAACCAGCATGGAAAGGTATAATTAGAAGACTAAAAATGCCATGTTCGTACTTAAGTACAAACCACTCGCAGAAAATTAAACTCAAAAAACCAAAGATGGGATTTGAGAAAATTCGGCTTTGTGAATAGGACCATTGTTGCTTGAACACTCTACCTGCAGAGGGGATAGAGTTTCTTCCCACAAGCCCGCAAGTAACGCGCTGGAGAGTTCTTAAGAGCGCAACTATACAGTGCAGTCAGGCAGTGACGTGTTTCAGGAAAAGAAAAGGCCAACAAAAATATTGGCAAAGTGAAATGTTTAAACTTGCCGTTCATGTACAAATTACTGGATACCAAAAGGACGTGCAGTGGAATGTAGTGAACACGATGAGCACACATTATCAATTATTTATACTTGTCTAAGCGCACATTATATATTTTTATAATTTTCTAATAGTTTTTATTTTCTTCTTTGTTCTTTTTTGTTTGTTTCTTTGTTATACATATTTGTTACTATAGTATATATCTAATAATTTTATGTATTATTTCTTTTAATTTTTACTTTTATGACTTTGCAAAACTGCCACCAAGCTTCCGCTCAGATGCAGTAATAAATTATTATTATTATTATTATTATTATTATTATTATTATTATTATTATTATTATTATTTAATTCGTAAATACATTTCAAGACATTTGACCTTTGATAGTCATTAAAAACCCATCGTAGTGATCCCCCATCAATCAAATAAAAGTAAACGTTAGCGAAGTAATAATTCAAATAATATTCAAATTACGAACAGTACTGGAGATACATCGCCTACTAGTAATAATAGGAGATGCACTTCTTAGTTTGAAATTTCAATGCCCGTTTTCAAAGAAATAAAAAAGGATATCTTATTTCATGTAACAATTCTTCTAGACAAAGTTTTTAATTGCAGTACATCAACAATTTCATTTTATGGAACTGGTGTCATAATATTGGGAGTGTAAACGATGCTTAGTGTGCAGACGAAACATTCCAAGCGAAAAAAAAGTAGGACTCAAGTGTATCTGCATCTCCACCCAAACGTAAACAACACCACTTTGAGAGAGTTGCCAGAAACACGCGTCTAAAAAAAAATTCTTTTAGGCGTTTCAAACGCCGCCGCATAGAAACGTCCTTCGACCGCCCAGCTTCTGCGCCGACACGCTTTCTGACATTCTTTCTCTTCCCCCCTCCTCTCTCTCACTCTCTTCGCTCTCTCTCTGTCTGGCTGCTCTCCTGTGGCCGCCGAGCTCCAATATTTGCACAGGCTTCGTGGGAAGTCGAATGTTGGGATGGCCCGCGGGACTTCCTTTCCAGCTGGCGACGGCGGAGAGCAATTCCATTACGTCCGACCGGGCCACCGGTTCTCTCCCGAGAGCGGCCGGGACGTCTTTCGCAGTTGGGAGCCTCCGAATCGGTTCCTCCCCCCCCCCCCTCCCGAAAAAATTAAAAGATAGAGAGCTTCAATCGGTATTCAATATTTTCTTGTTGAATGTGTTCATCATTACAGCAAGCACACATTCCTTGGGGAATTTTGTATTATGCATAAAACTGCTTCTCTAATTCATATTATGAAATAATCCAAAATAAACAATTTATACATTACATTTATACCACATAATTCAGTCAGAATCTTGCAAAGTTTCAATTATAGTCTTTTGAAGTCAATTTAAGTATTTCTCTCTCATAAGATACCATACAAATTACCCACAGCTTTTTTTTAGCATTCGCAATTTACACTTCTGTGATTCATGTAGAATGGAGAAATATTTTTAGTTAGTCAAATATGTAGGTTTGTCTTTTCATTAGTAATGAATTACAAGTGAGAATTTATTGATAAAATGACATCCATTCCTTCCAAAAGTATCGCAAGTGTGACCTAACTCAAAAAAAAGCGTCAATTGCAGTAGTTGTACGCTTATTGAGTTAGGCCACTCTTGTCTCAAACGAGCGATATATTTATACCTAGGATTTTTATGTTGTTCAGAATTTGCGGCACGGGCATAACGTTCGGCCAATCTCTTACGGAAATCGAAGAAGTTTGGTAGCGAGTGCAGGAGGTTTTTGGTTTCCTTGGCGCGGATTCAAGTACAATGCACGGCGGAGAGAGCGCCTGTTCCAACGCAATCGTGTGGCTACCACTTGCTACAAACGACAGTGCGGATGCTACGACTTCCTACTTTCTTTCAGCAACGCCAGCGCCACACTGCCTTCCTCATCTAACTGTTCTACTCGCAGCAATCCCATCCCCGTCATAATCAAACAGCAATTGAACACGAACCTCCTGAACCCCAGGTCCGTGACGGCTGGAGTCATTCGCTCGAGACCAGCGCATATCCCGTCCACAACTTTTCTTTTTCGAGGATAGATAAAAGATCATTCCAAAGCTAAACCAACTCTCGTTTTTATACACTCACAACGTAACAACTTCAAGACGTAAGACCGTGTATTCAATCCCGGCAAGATGTTAAAAATGAACTTGAAAACATACGTTATTTGCGGTGCATGTCGCCATCAAATTTGAAGGGTGCTGTTCATTTATGATATTTACTTAGATGCAGGGTCGCTAATCTCTTACATATTACGGACTACTGTTCTGTTCTTGGCTCGACAGCCCGACACGGGCTATGGGCGAACCACGGTAACGGTAGTCATGAGATAAGGGGAACAGCCTCTCGGTCATGGGATAAGGGGTTCGTGTGGTTAGCTCGTAGATACTGAATATATTGGTCTTCTTAACCTAACTGTGGGCTTTCTCATTATCATACAGCAATAGATTTGTAAGAAAAGCGCACAGTTATAATTTTTCTCCTTCCGGAATATTACGAACTATTATATTAGTAATTTCAAATCACTAATTTGAGTTTTTAAAAACATAATTTCATAATAACGTACATTAAATTTTATTAAATTAAAAAATGAATTTCTTGCGTTAGGTAAAAAGACGTTATTAAAATAATACTTATTTACGAAATAATTATCGTGAAACTGTTTATTACAATACGAAGTTGACCAAACGAGGCTTTTTATATGAAATTTAATAACTAAACGAATGTGGTACTTTTTATCCACTGTCCACTTCTTCGAATATTGGAAGTTTTATCCACTCGTGGGAGCTGCTTTGCGACGGTCCGGGAAACTATTTAACCTAACGTGGTAAATGTGAGAATTTTACTTTGTGTTCCACTACAACACAGAGAACAAAATGAGATAAACGTATCACGCAAGACGAAACGTAAAGATACTTTACCTTCACGAGAAAAATACCTCACGGCGGCTTCCTTCATCGCTCGTGAAGTAATACCTTGCTCTCGCAGATGAAGTATCGCTTTGCCCTCCTGTATAATACTTAGCGGGGCGCTTTTAGCCGCATCCCGGGGGAGGGGGGGGTGCCCGCCGCAAAGGCGAACGATGAGTTTATTAGAGCCCGGCCGCTAAGTGGTCGCCCGATGGCATCGCGGCTCGGCGGTGGCGTCCCGCTTCGCCCTGCGGAGCGGTTTCCCTCGCGCATAAATATTCATCAGCTCCTCTTTTTCGCCCCACTTTTCCCCCGCCCCTCCTTCGACCATCCACCCTCTGCTCGTCCGAAAGGACGCGGGAAGTCATTAGGCCGCGACGCGCGCGCGCGCTCGAGGGAGACAAAGAGAGATGAGCGGCCGGTGGAGAGCGCGCGGATGCACGCGCGGTAATAGACGCGTTGACGCGTCCGTAAAGTAGGGCGATCGGGCGATCGGGCGGGCGGGCGATCGGGCGGGCGGGCGATCGGGCGGGCGGGCGATCGGGCGGGCGGGCAATCGGGTGGGTGGGCGGGCGGGCGATCGGGCGGGCGGGCGGGCGGGCGATCGGGTGGGCGGGCGGGCGGGCGAACGGGCGGGCGGGCGATCGGGCGGGCGGGCGAACGGGCGGGCGGGCGAACGGGCGGGCGGTCGATCGGGCGGACGGGCGGACGATTGGGCGGGCGATCGGGCGGGCGATCGGGAGGGCGATCGGGCGGGCGATCGGGCGGGCGATCGGGCGGGAAGGCGATCGGGCGGAGACGGAGTGATGCAGGCGGATATGATGGCTGGAACGGGGATGCACCTGCGGTCGACGGACGGGCGGAATCCGTAGTGGGGGTAGCGAGTGCGTGCGAATACGTGCATGCGAGTAGCACCATAACAAACCCGCACGTTAAGAAAAGGCGAGGCGAGGTTGGTGTAGGCGGTTCCGGCTTTGGAACGTAGGTGCCCCTGCGCTCGACGGTAACATCTAAAGGTCGAATTTGAAGTAGAGATGTCGTGTGTTTGTGGGCTATTTTGAACACGAGCAGAGTTGTTTTGTTGTTACTCTCATTAGTTAATTTTATCTTGTAGAAAAAGCATAGCTAGAAACAAATCAGTTAACTATTAAATAAACTTTTAAAGAAAAATGTACTTTTGTGTTTTCAAATTCTCGTGTGAAATATATCTAAAGGTTTCGGCTGTTTCCATCAAGGCGCAACTGCTTTTCTTTAGAAGCAGAACACGAAATATCCCTCCGAATGACTCGAAGCTGGGCGTCGTCGTTTTCTTTGGCAGCGCTTTGGCCTCGCCGAGGACGATTCCAGCTGCGAGGATCCTGCAATACCACTCCCCGCCACCCCTCCCCCTGCCACGTGCATGTGTGTGTTTGTGTATGTAGAGGTTTATTGTTTCTTAACGCATCAACAACGTAGGTCATTAGTCCCGTAAGTGTAGTGCACTTTATTTCTCGTGAGATGACGGTGGTTCTCCCACACTGGAACGTAAGATCCGCTGCATACATATAACGCAGATTGCTAAGATTTCCTCCTCAAGATATCTCCCTCCAGCAGGACCTCTTCCCAGCCGGGACAAGCTGTAAGGCCGCGGCTAATCTCCGGATTAGAGGTGGTAGTGTAGTGCACGGGAGTGTATTTCAGAATAGGCGGATGGGTCACACATGACGAAGAACAGACAGAACGCAGTTTGTCAGGGTCTGGAGCTGATCGGAAAATCCACGGAAAACTACCGCTCCGAGCAGCCGATCGCTGGCCTTCCCCTCCGCGCGCAGCGGTTGAATCTCCGGCTGCGAGGTCCCGTTGCAGGGCTCCCCCTCCGCCCTCCTCCGCCCCCACCCGCCCCTTGCTCGTTGGGTTTCGAGGCGCGTCATCGCTGATGTGTCAGCATGACAGGTGAACTCGGCGATGACGGCGACCGGGCGAACCTGCAGCTCCTCCGGTGACAAGGACACGACTGCCATCTCGCAAAACGCGATGGCTGACAAAGAAATTGCTTAAAGAGGCTCGTTTTACGTAGTCATTATTCATCCAGTCTCGTGTGCATGGAATTGCCGAAAATGCCAGGCTCAAAAGACGCTTTTGACGGTGAAAAGCACATTGTACATACAGAAAAACGACCCTTGCATCGTTTTTTCTACCAACTACATACTAACTACGTACAAGTTGACCACAGCGACCCTAGTGAATCTGTCAGAATATTCTGTAACCAGTATTATTTTGAGACTAACGTCGTGGATGTTTCAGTTTCTTCGTGATGTACAATTTTTTCATGTTTTTTTTTAAATTTATTGAAGGCGAGTAAATGTATGACACCCGTTAAATAAATAGTACCGAAAGCGAAATGTAAGGAATAAACAACTACAGGAGTTAGGCTGCGTGGATTCGACAGCTACAAATGACAAAAATCACTACAAAAACCTACTGACAAAAGCTTTCTACACCGACTCTACACTGGACTTCACAAAGAAGTGGAAGCGATGTAAAATGACGTAATTGAAAATAATTCATAATCTTCAATACGGATATGGAAATCAAAAGTCAGACTAAGGTAGTCATTTTTTCACCAGAATAATTAATTTTTCTAATAACGTCTCTCTACAATTAAAGGTCTTAACGATTCAGCGCTAACATAATGGAACAGACACGTGCACAATTATAGTAAATTTCCGCTCTCTTTCATAAAAAATTACAAAAACTGTTTCGTGCAAATTATTATTAAAAGCTCGTAAGACTGCAACAAATCAGCAAGGTACACGGGATCTTCAAAACACGTAAATGAATTATTCAACAATGGTTTTTAAAAAAGGCGTAATTTCGAAACAGGAGACAGAATCGCAGGTTCCAATATTCTTGTTGAAAGCATTCTTTCTCGTCGCGTGCTAACTGTACGAAAGGCGGTCACGAACAAAGTAAAAGACTTCTTGTATTTGCCCAGTGCATCCGAGTCGATGAATGTGCACCTGAGAAATCGTGACTGAAAGTTGTCTTGTATCGTCAGTACGATGCGTCTGTTTCATTTCTCGAAACATGTGGGAGAAACTTCACAAACCATGCAATAAAAATCGGATAACTAGAAAGTTAAGTCCAATGGATTGAACACGTTTCGGCCGTTCTTAATAATAACGCTGTTGCGAAATTATGTTGAGTATGTACGTATACATGTAGAAACGTACTTAAACGTTTTTATTGCAATCACATACGTGACCAATTTGAACGGAGAAAATAATCGTGCAATATAATTATATTTTCCTGAAATAGTGGGAATATATTTGCAGCACAAATGATGAGTTGAGCTACGTATATTTAGTAGTTGAAGACCTGCCTCTGAAATCTATAATTTAGTAATGTGCAACTGCAGAAAGAAAGCACATCGTGAAATAACAAACTTGTTTCTTAAATTTCATTGCATAACTAATAATTTTGTTTTTAGTATATTCTTTAGGTTTTCGTCTGACACCGATTGTAGATGTCAATAAATGAAAAAAAATATAATGGAAGATATTGCACGATTCGACATGTCTGTGATTATATAGTAATTGTGTCTTGCATGACTGCTGATTAAAATGGATCGTGTGGGAGTTTGTACCCAGAACTGTAAGTTGAATAATTTTTCAGCTTTTAATTGCTAAGAAGAGATTTGGTGTTAATGCCGGTTCGTCCTTAAAGACATGATGTAGGATCAGGAATAAGATCTGTTGCAAGAGATCAAATGTTGGTTTGGATTACTCGTGCCATTCACTATTGCTCTGAACACTGCAACGGATGAAATTAAACACAAGAAAACGTTCGTTAAGTAAGATCTTGATCTAGGTCACGCATGGTGTATTGCACATGATGGCATTATTGCCCCAATTGTAATTAGAAGAGAGAATATACTTGTGTTGAAACCAATTCAAGTATTGCTGAACGACGGACTCTTTCTCTTTTTCTCACATTACGACGAACAGCAGCTGCTTAAACCACATTGCTAACGCCTCCGTCTCATGCTCCTGTGAATGAGGGACTCGGGTTCGAGTCTGGGAGCGGGAAGTAGGCAGCGTTCTTCTTTCCCGCCCCAGCCACGTCGAAACAAAACACGGGGATGGGCCAATCTCACCGTATGCACGAAGAACAACATTTAACGATTGCCATAGTTGTGCAGAAGCTCCGGTTTGGACGTTAAAGATATTTGAATAATCTGCTTTCCATCATCCGACCAATCACACGGTCACGTCCCTCTTACTCATAATTATATAATGCGCACATTCTTGACACGTTGGAATACTGCAACTCGATTTAAACTATCCTCTTTGTCACATAAGAAAATCCATCGAAGAGGTCCATTTAATTTTCACTTTGTCTGCAGAAAACAAAGCGTAACGTCTTAACAAGAGGACACTGAGGTGCATTACAATGAACCTCATAGAACTTATCAATGCGCTGCCAAGCAACTGAAAGTCGCCTTTTGTAAACCAGGAGTATAATTCAAACTTATCGACCAACATTGTGTCTACATTGTGACACAAAAAAGTAATTTCTCAATTTAACTTTAAGCAATTTTAGCTGCCTACATATTGACTCTCCTCACCACTACACGTCAAAAAAGTCTTTCTTCCCTCAGCTATTTCTCACTTACAACGCCGCACCCCACGCCAGAAATCGAAAGTCGCAACCGGGAATAGTAGTTTTTTGTGGCTATCCCACACAGAGAATACAATGCGAACAATGGACCAGCTGCGACGCCGCAAGCACGAGGGCTAGTGCGAGCAAGTGGTAACACTCCTTGGGGGGGGGGGGGGGGGACGCGAAGCTCCACTAAACCAGAGGCGGTCGCTCCACATCCCGTGGCGTCCCGGATGCTGCGCGCATCTCGAGTTGCACCGGCGGCGGTGGCGGCGGCTGCCGCGACTCGCCTGTTTCTCGCGGTACCGTACCGCCGCCGCCGCCGCCTCACGTTGCAACCTGTTGCGGGAAACGCGCACTGCGCTGCCGCGCTTACGCTGCCATCCCAAAGGCGGAGGCCGCCCCCCTTCCGCCTCCCTCCTCTACTGCGCTTTACCTACAGCTGCCTCTGACAGGGCGTCAGCTACGTGGCGTCATCCAATCGGGAGCTCGCACGCCACTACAGTTCCCATTATGGCTTTCAACCTTTCGATTAGATGACCCCGTAACGGCTGATTTACGTCAGAGGCAGCTCTAAATAAACCCAAGTATTTCATTTTTCTGTAGTGGTCGATGACATCATAAAATTAATTCCTTCTCAACGGGGCTTGCAGTCTTGGAAATGTGCGTACCACTTTTAAAAAGATTCATTTTATAAGGCAGGAGGTGTAACGACGACCTAATGTCATCGGCCTCTATAGGAAAATCGAAGTGTAGTAGTTACCGGAGACGCATTTCGCCCTGAGGAAGGCCGCAGAATGACGGCCGAAACACTGACTCTGTAGCCCGAGGGGCGAAGTGGCGACGGAGGCGAATTGTCGACACTAGCTAGATTTGAGCGTAGAATTCGGCCAGTGTCTAAACGAGTATTCTAGTGGACAGCTGCTTTGATCGGAAGTTTTCTGCCGTTTCTCCAAACGATAGTAGGCGAATGTCGGAGCAGTATCCTAACAAGAGGGCCACGAACCGCGCGCGATCTTTCCTTCGTATTCCTTGTCCTATTCTCACACCTTACACACACACACACACGCACATGCCAGAGACCCTTCCGGCAATCCAAGCATGTCCAGCTTGGGGAGATAACTGGAGTGGCCTCCTGCAATCTCACGTATGGGTCGGCCCCGAATCTAAGCATCCAGTTGGAACGAACTCCACCACATCCCGGAATAAAATATTCACTACGCTTACGGGACTAATTACCGTCACACGGATACATCAATCCCAGCCGAAATGTTGGCAACTGCCTAGGTCGTGGATAGTCTTCAACTCCGGCCGTGGAACCCTAACCTTAGAAAGGTACTAGAACATTTTTGCGAATAATGAATTATTTTTACATCGTAAACGATGCAAACTCAGTGTTGAACTCCTGCGCATACGCAAACTATATTACGAGAGAGCTGAAAATCGGAAGGCGATGCTTCTCCAGAATAATCGTGTGGCTAGCATTGTGACACTTAATTAGGTAGAATTTATTCCCATCTGCGGCGGTAGAGTATGCTGATAGCACTTTTTCCCCATGATCCAATATCTTGTAGGTGAGCAGCTCTGTTCGATAAAATGCGAATTAAAGGGATGTGGCAATAAGGGAATTTGGCATCAAAAGCACTTCTGTCGCCACAGTTCCGAACAACTTTCATGAACATTGTGCCAAACGTTTACAAGACATCAAGCGATTTGAGTCACCTGGCTGTCTCTAACGAGCACCATTAAATCTTACCAGAGGCACCATACAAAATGTGAGGAGAAATAACATAATTGAAAGCATCATGAATATTTACGATGGATATTTTTAATGTTGGTAACACACAATCCCGCACAGTTCGAACTTTTCTGGCAACTAGTTATGAAACGTCGGAATGGGCGGGCAAAGGAATGCAGTATATTTAACCAGGACGTCTGCAAGTGACGGCCGTCTAGCTCTACCAAGGTCTGTCAAGAACGAATCTAAAGGGAAACTATGGGGGGGGGGATTGTTCCCGGAAGGATATATTTTTAGGAGTGGCACTAAAGAAATAAAGGAAAAAAAGAAAGAAAAATGAGTGGCAGAGATTAAAAAAGCCGGAAAGCGAACATGAAGGCGGGAGAAAAAAAGAAAGAAACACAAAGAAAGTCGACAAAGTGAGAAAGAATGTAAAGAGGAGGGAAGAAGAGAGGCCCCTATGAAGGAAAAGAAGAAGAGGAGGCGGTGGATAAAGAAAGCAAGGAGAGAAGAGGCGGAGAGAGGAGTCACGAAGAGAGAAGAAAAGGAGAATTAAGGAGAGAAAGGATGAGAAGAGGGAAGGTAAGAGAAAATGATGTACTGGTAGAGGAGAGAGAAATAAGTATAGAAAAGATAAAGGGAGACTGAAAAAAATACAGAGAAGAGACAAAGACTGAGAGAAAAGAGAGAGAGAGAGAGAGAGAGAGAGAGAGAGAGAGAGAGAGAGTGAGAGCGTCTGTCACAGCTTCATTCCCACACCTGTTCGATCTGCACCCGTCATTCCATTTTAATTAATCCCAATTACTCACATCTCCATAATTAATGTTCCGTTTCGAAATTTGTTACAGAAAATTAGCGGTGCATCAGGTTGCACATGAAAACTCTCGACATAAAACTATAAGTGGATATAGTAGGAATAATTGAGCCAAGAGGCACATGCTCTAGAGTTCCACAAAACGCAGAACCGTTGGTCGTACTTGTGAACATTCCCACGCTGATAAATATCGCTCAGGTTTTTGCAACCTGCATTTTGCAACTCCTCCATAAACCTGATTCACTGAACATGACCTAAACAATGAACATTCTGTTCTCAGACTAGGTGATTTGAGAAAGAAGTGAAGGGACTGACTGTATCACCTTGTATAAAGACATTAAAGTTTCAGATAAATATTCATTTGAAGTTGCACTTGCAATACGCATTTGCAATTTTTATTAAGTACACGTCACAAAATATAAAACTGTCGTTTTCTAATAAATAATACGAAGTCCTTGTAAGATGTTATTCGTGATTATTTCTCCGTTGTCTGAAAGTCATTTAGTATCTGGAGGTTGTTCTTATCGAATAATTTCATATCAAATACTGTAATGTTTTTGACACGCACCATAAAATTCAATATTACAACGAATTTTCAATTTCTCATACAACAGAATCCCGAACAATGTTATTTCATACGAATCAAAACAAATTTTGAGTTTGACCATCAATACAAGGTACACAGTAACAGATGTTCGCGGCTGATAATATCTATTTTCATTAGCCTTCACACGGCTTTTGTATGCATCTCTCGTTCAGCATTAACAGATGAATCTCCATAAAACGAAGATTCTATTTTCGCCTGTTTTAGGGAGGCCGTTGGATATTTCCAGCGAGGTTTATTTTCACAGAAGCAGAGATGGCCTCGCATATACGAATCTGTACAGATAATAAACGAAAGTATCACTTCTGAAAATCTCCCAAGGACAACGCCTTTTCACATACGATTGGTGTTGCAACGAGGAAATGACAAAGATATTTGAGACATTATTTATTTTCTAGGGTTTCAATAAATTTACATTTAATACCGTCTACACTTTCAAGCTTTATGTACAATAATTACAGCTCATAATAAATATTTATATGAATTAATAAATAATAATAATACTATTATTATTATTATTATTATCATTATTATCATTATCATTATTATCATTATTATTATCATTATTATTATTATTATTATTATTATTATTATTATTATTATTATATATTTAAAACTGAATCTTGCTATTGAACGAGAATTTTCATGATCTTTACAACACAATACAATACTTCTGCATTCGAATGTAAACTTATCCATTCACTGAATAATTAAGAATAATAGAAAACTTACTGTTTTCAAATAATTTTCAAAAAACTGAAGAAATTCTGATACCATGGTACCTACACTGTAGGAAACGAATAGTTCACAATGACGATAAAAAGTCAGAAGTAGTAGAAACTATTAAAAAGAGACGTTGGGGATAAACTACCGGAGCGTTGTGTTGATGATGGTTACACAGAGCGATATTACTTGTGTAAAATTTATTATCCTCCGCAATCTGTACTCTCTCTCGTAAACAGTTAGCTGTTGTTTTATGGAGAAAACTACGAACGTTGATGACAAAACAATTTTCGCTCCCGCGAAAGAGAAACTACTATTTATGGAAGCAACGAGGAGCCAGGTATGGTTTTCAAATAGCAGGCAGTTCTGAAGGAATGCTTGAAGACAACGTAGTTATTCAACCCCGCATTACTGTGGATATAAAGTGAGAGCATTTGGGGAGTTTAGGCAGGTAGTAGTTATGGTAGTGGAAAAGAGATGATAATGGAGCGGTTGAGACTGTTTGGTTAACAGTGACGGTGGCACTGATAATAGTAAAGATATTTCCCGATTATGATACGATCGAAATGGTAATGAGGATGACTGTACTACCAGAGATGATGGAGGGGTTGGTGATGGTGTGGCGACATTGTTTATGGCCGTTGATGAATGCCGTGGCTGAGGTTGCTGATGGAGTGACGATGTTGATGGCACTGAGGCTGGAGTTTAGTGCCCCGTCCACTGTACTTAAATCACTGTTATCGTGAGAACAGTGTGCGTTTCATCGCTGGAGGAGGCGCTGTCTTCTCCCAAGATGCGGCGTCGGCGACGACGTGAGATTCGGCGCCGACCCACACATCGTTTTGTGGTTTCCCCCTTCCAGGCATTTCCCCCAGCGTGGCACCGCTCCAGCCGAGTGAAGCTTTTAGAACCCGACTGGTCTTCGATCATAGAGTATGGTGATAATGGTAGTGGTAGGGGGTGATGGCAACGATGTTGATGATGGCGATTATGCTGTGTTGATGGCGGTAATTATGAGATGATCCGAAACGATAAAAAAGTTTAGCTTTATTCCATTATTGTGTGCGAAGATTTTCGGTAAAATTAACTCTTCAATTTATGTTGAATTAATTTCCAGGGGGGGGGGGAATTTCAAATTTGACGCAAAAGAGGCGCTCGTTTTTTGCTGATTACGACCGCGATAACGTGGTGGTCGTCATCGTGGTGGCGGTGTAAAGATGCGGCGTGCGTGGTGGCGGCGTGCGTGAGAGAGCGGCAGGTGGGGCGGGGCGGGGCGGGGCGCGGCAATTACGAGGTCTCGCCTCCGCAGGGCGTTCCCAGGCCGCGAGAGAGGAAGGAAGGCGTGCGCGAGGAAGCACACGCGTCGCGTGACGAGGAAGGACCCTTCACGCCGCTTCACGCTCCACGCCCCTCCCCTCCCCTCCCCGCTCCACCCCGCCCCTCCCCTCCCCGCTCCACCCCGCCCCTCCCCTCCCCGCTCCACCCCGCCCAACTCCGCTCCGCACCACCCTGCTCCCCCCGCCATACACCGCTCCGTCCTGCCCCGCTCCACCTCGTCCAACTCCGCTCCGTCCCACCCAGCTCCGCTCCACCCCGCCCATCTCCGCTCCGCACCACCCTGCTCACCCCGCCATACTCTGCTCCGCCACCCCGCTCCACCTCGTCCAACTCCGCTCCGTCCCACCCAGCTCCGCTCCGCCCTGGCCCGCCCGTTCGGACATTTTGAGTGAGATGCAGCCGCTAAAGGAGCACTGATTTGGGCACGTGGAGCGGCCAGCAGGAGAGCAGACGTGGTTTACATTTGTATCGACGAGAGTGCGAAGAAGGGATCCAGGAGACCGTGGTCACCCGGAGAATTTTGGAAAGGGGGCCACAGCCTTGCGTGATAAAACATTTTATTTTCGTAAGGACGTGCAATTTGAGATTTTTCCCTTTTTCAACTTTAGAATTTGGCAAATTGATTACGACATTTCGGGAAGAGACTCTTCAAGCCAACCGGCAAACCTGTAAATGGTTCTATTCAATATGAATATTTATTAGTTTTATCATTAAAGTTATAATTTTATTCTCTCAGTAGAATTTTATATATTTACTACTAAAATATGCCACATGTAAATAAATGGATATAATGGAAAGGGGATCCAGAAATGTACTTGTCTGTCTGTTGTTTTAGGCTGCGCACACTTAAATTGGTATCAAAATAGTAAAAAGCAAAAGATAGTGTAAGCATGATCAGTGGTACAGCCAAATGAAGAAAAAGTCAAAAACCAACGATGTGCGTAGAACAACACATGTTACCATGGGGGCGGGGGGGGGGTCAATAAGTATGGTTGTTGCTGTACGACGGAGAGACACACACAAACAGTTTGGGTTACGTTATATAATAAATGATTATTACGCAAAATGTATGTAATACATGTAAAGAGGTTATTCCGAAGGGTATAATTAATACATATTCACGGTATACAATATGAGAGCCCCTGCATGTCATAAAAGAGGCGTCGGAGGGGAGACCGAGAAACCCGTGAGAGACATTCGCACGCGTAAGCGCGAACCGCGAGCCCCCGAATCGCAGCTTCTGCCGCGGGCGCCCACGCTCGCCCCGGGGCATCTGCGCTCTAAGGAGCTGAATTGCCACATCCTGGCATTCGCCTAAATTTGAACTTCAGCCGTTATCAGAAGGCTGGCGTCAACCTGTGGCGGCAGAATTCGCGTAAAATATTTAATACGACAACGTGTTTAAATACGATGTTTAGTGGGATATTATTGAACTTAAAAGATCCTATTCACTGATGATTTATTCATCGCTGTAGATTTTGGTATTGTTTATACGCAAAAAAAGGGGTTTTGTCACAAGACAATATACAGTCGACTCTGGTTATAGTGAACGTCTCCATCTCCATTGTCCATTGTCCCTAAACTATCAGACTTTTCAACCCCTCTTGCACTGTTGGAACACCTTCATTTGTATCGCCTTCATCAGTAAGAACCCCATTCCGTGACCGCTGTCTCCACCTCAGGAGGGTCTTCTTCGATGATGACCTTTGGCAGGCGATATTTTTTTCCAAGCTGCCTAGTGTTGGAATTTGTGGCTCTGAGGCGATATATTTTTTCACAGAAGAAATTAATTTTCAACACGTTGTGTGTCCTACGTTCACTCTAGCCGAGGGTCAGACTTCACTATAACCGAACTGTGTTGTGCTTGTAGGTAATGTAAGCGAAACAGGTCCAGAGACTTAACTTCACTATAAGCAGAGTCGTTTGCAGATGATGAATGTGTGGTATATTCTACACTGCGTCGCGCAAGGCCTCCCCGGTGTCAGTCGCTTATTGGAGAAGGGAGAAATGTCTCTGCAGGAGGCGCGCGGGAGGAGGTGAGCACGCTCCAGAATGCGCTAATCAGACGAAGAATGCACGGAAGTTAAACTTGGATTGGCTGGTTGTTTCACTCTGTTCCTGTCCCTGGCGGGGCTGGGGTGGCTCACCCCCCTCGCCGCCCACTCCCACCGCCGGGCGTGACGAGCGCGAACGCGATCCGGCAGCCGCAGAGCGGGAGGGGCATCGATGGGCCCGTGGGTTCCGGCTGAGTGGGACGAGAGAGACAATGGCATTCAGCGCGAGTGGATGACTGGGGTTGCGCTTCTCTGAATCATACATGAGTACAGAACACATAGGCGCTTAAGAGGTGCGTAGGCAGGGACTTAAATAAAGAACAGACAAGTCGACGGTGAGATCGACAGAGAAAGAAATCTAGAGAAAGAGTCGCACGCAGGGAGACACAACGAGTCAAGGCGAGAAATAAATCGAAATGAAACCACACAGAGACGCCAGAATACGCAATACAGAGAGAACGTTTAGGTATGGAACCCATACATCTCTACTACAAAATACAGGAAAGAAACGAGAACGGTTGAATGATGGATTGCTGATACCAGACACGTCAACTGCTTAGGTCAATAGTCCTGAAAGTTTAGAGCATGTTTTTTTTATCGCGGTAGTTGGCGTTCCTCATCCCTCACTGGATGGAGATCTGGTGCCGATCTACATCGGCTTGTGGGGTTTCCCAACCACGTATCTCTCACCAGCGAGGCACCGCCCGAGCTACCGCTAAATTTGGTAGTGTAGTGCAGTGTGAAATGTAGTGCTATGGGAAAGGAGAGACCGCGAGCGAATCGTAGGCTCGTTTGTTAGGCTACATCTCCGGCGTTCGCTAGGTGTTGGTTGAAGAAACCACGAAAAACTACCGATCAGAGCAGCCGGCAGCTAGAATTAATCTTCAAACATCGCCCGAAGCCCGACCTTGGTATACAGCCAATGTCCCAAATCTAGCTAATGTCGGGACTAAAACCCTAGGACCTTCCGCTCAGAGGCACGGCAGTGACATTAGTCGATGCCTTGAGCCACCTTCACCGGTCATGACACGTGAGTGTTTACAGAGGTGAAGTACAATACGCGCCGCAACCGCCAGCAAGGATTGACGCGTGGACCGCAACAAAAGCAACCCGAGCACGCGGGGGCGTGGCGAGAGGGGGGCGCGGGCGGAACGCCAGGTGCGGAGCGCAATGCGCGCGACGCGTGAACCGCGGAGGAAGAAAGTGCTCGCGCCGCGCGAAGGAATCCCGCCCGCTCGGAAGGCAGCGCTTGTTAGGCCAAAGGCTGCTTTCGAAAGAGACGTGAAAGAGCGCTCGCAAAAACGGGGAATCCCGTCTCTTAAATAATGAAGTTAATTACTTAAAAATAAGGCGTTTCGAGACGAAAGTGAATCGATTTGTAGAATTGGATTCCATTTCCTTACAAATGAGAACATAATACTAGTTAATGTTTTGAGTTTAACCATGATAAATGGGTCCCATGTCAAACAAGTTATAACTAAAAGTCTCTCTCCGAAACAAACTCCTGAAGATCTCATCAAAAAGGCATTAAGATTTTAATTCAAATAGTGATGAAAATAGACTTCCTGAAATAATTGACAAAGATTATTTTGGCACAAAAATGAAACAAATTTATTTTCAAACGTAATAATGAAAACGTGGAGGCAATTACAAAATAATGCAATTCCACTAGTAAATCTATTCGTGCATTTGTCTCATAATGCCTTATCACGATACGTAAAGGTTGCAAAAATATTCTGCAAGTGACGAGTTGTTCTTTGTTGTGTTTTTATCACAAATTTTAGTAATGAATGTGAGATTACTCTAATTTTCATGCGTGTTCATTTTTTAACATTCATAAACTGATCAATAACGCATCGGTCACAATATGACCATCGACGATGTCTCAAAGGCTGCACCGTTGCAACTACAGCTTTGTTGACCAGCAATTCCTTGAGTTCCACTCCCGATAAACATGGATTGACACACTTGCAAGACCGAATTCACACTCCGTCTGGAGGAGAATTCCAGTGCCAGGCTGCTCTGATAGGTAGTTTTCCATGATTTCCGCCATTAATACCAAGCAAATGACGGAACAATTCCCTAACAAAAGAGTCAAGGACCGCACGCGGTATTTAATTCCTCATCGTCGTCCTCACCGGTCCCTTTAGACACACACAGACACACTTCGTGCACTATACTACTCGTACCGGGAGACCGAACGGGATCTTAGGAGGTGGGGGAGATACCTGTAGGGGAATAACCAACAATCCGACGTGTAGTTCGGATAGCACAGTTCAGCGTGGGGGGAACGCATCGACACTATCAACTCTCAAGATATAACATGCACTACGCATAAAGGCTCTGAAGATTTACAGCTGACGCGCCCGTTAGCAATAAATTCTCACTCGCTTTTAATCCGCTCCTCATTTAAATTTCGAAATTATTTTTTTTTCAAGATATTTGATCCTAGTTTCCTCGTGAATGCGTTCTCAACGACAGCGTTCCGTGCCCGACGAGTGCACCGCCCCACGCGCCGCCTGGGCGTCCCACGCGCTCCGGCCGCGCAGGCGACGAGCCGCCCGGGGCGCGGGCTTCTCCACTGTGCGCAGGCGCGGAGGGCGCGGCGCGGCGCGGCGCCCGCGGGAGCACGACGCCCTCCGCACGACGCCGCCACCCCCTCGCGACCTCCTTCTCGCGGGCGGTGCCGCCAGGCGCTCCACGTCTTCTTCCAACGGCGCTGCAGAGCCACCCCGCCAGGCCGTTGCGCCGCTCCTCCCTGCCCATCCCCGCCCACACACTCCTTGCTCCGCTCCATCTCCTCCCTTCCTCCCCTCCCACATCCCGCTCTCCACTCTTACACCCCCGCCCGGCTCTGGTGTTTCCTCCGCTCCCCCCCCCTGCCCCGCTTCCGTCTGCCCCACCCCGCCCCGCCCCTACTTCATCCGCTCCATCTCCTCCCTTCCTCCCCTCCCACAACCCGCTCTCCACTCTTACACCCCCCGCCCGGCTCTGGTGTTTCCTCCGCTCCTCCCCCCTGCCCCGCTTCCGTCTGCTCCACCCCGCCCCGCCCCTACTTCATCCGCTCCATCTCCTCCCTTCCTCCCCTCCCACATCCCGCTCTCCACTCTTACACCCCCGCCCGGCTCTGGTGTTTCCTCCGCTCCTCCCCCCCTGCCCCGCTTCCGTCTGCTCCACCCCGCCCCGCCCCTACTTCATCCGCTCCATCTCCTCCCTTCCTACCCTCCCACATCCCGCTCTCCACTCTTACACCCCCCGCCCGGCTCTGGTGTTTCCTCCGCTCCTCCCCCTGCCCCGCTTCCGTCTGCTCCACCCCGCCCCGCCCCTACTTCATCCGCTCCTCCTGGCCTTGCTGAGGGTTGCTCCGACCAGCCCAGTCCGTCTCACCCGCCTTCACATTCTCCTCGCCATGTTCCGTCTCGCTTCCGAATTCGTCATCACGCAGAATCACACACCATGTCGCATTTCGCGCCGCTTCCCCAAGACAATGCCTTGCCATGTGTCGATGATCTGTCATATCCCCGACTTCTCGCAAAATATCTGTACACTGGGAACGGTAGGACTGCGCAGAGATCGCGGCCCGTTGTACAGGTTGCTGTTGCGGCCTCCGCCAGAAAGTGGTTAGAAACCAAGAAAATGACCCATTAGAGCAGCCGGCGGCTCGAATTTTCATCTACGCAGCGCCATCATATCCATCTATTCCGCCGCCCTCAGAACTCCGTTTCAGGACCCTTCTGATTTGAGAAAGGTAGAGGCGAACGCAAAAATACATAAGCTAGTGCACCCAGTTTTCCAGATTTTCGGATGTTACGTTAATTGTTTGAGGGCACTAGAAGCTTCTTCGGATTGAAATAATTAGTGTGTAATTTAATTTTATTAGATAAAGTCAGATTCAATAAAAGAGCTCGAGATTGAATCATTTGTAGAGAATATGAAGAAAAGCAAAAGGAAAGGAAATGATTTCAACTTAATAAAACGATCCCGAACACCACATAACCAGAATTAACTTCTTACCTAAACCTACTTAAATGTATTTTAAGATAGAAGCTTATAATTACGGAAAACAATTTTTTCTGGAAGAATAAATAACAAATGACAACATAACTAGGGATAGAAATGCCCTAAAACTCAATAAAACGTCTTTCTACTCACAGTGGGAGCAAGCTCGAGCAACAGGTTCTCGGTTCACTTACCTAAAACAAAAAAGAAACAAACGTTAGAAACATTGCAACTTTCCAAAAATTCATCTAGGTATGGGAAAAGAATAATTGGTCAATTTGTACATTAAATATTTTCTGATAAAATAAAATTGTGGAACGACACAAGTTTTGTTTGAAATACGCAAATCACTTGACATTCAACACTTTATTTTAATAAAAACAATCTTTTCTTCTCGTAGGATCGTGAGTCACGAATTTTCTACAAGATAATCTCAAACCAGTAAAACACTTGCTTTAAGGGCTATTAGGTTAATGGCATTACAAACTAACACGATCTTCCGGTCAGAATACTTGTCAGCAACGGCTACCGCGTCTCACGAAGCGTCGAAAAAACCGGACGACAGGTAGACGAGGTGGAACGAGCCGAGAAAGAAGTTGTGCCATATTATCCCGGTGACCCCGTAACCACGGGTTGAATGTCGTCCGACAGCCACGGCCGCCGCCACCACGAGCGGCAGGACCCGTCCAGACGAGCCCCGCCGCGCCGTCCGACGGGGCGGCGGCGGGACAGGATCCCGCGATACCCGAAGGAGGTGACCCGAAAACGCGGGCGCGATCGCTCAAAGCGGTTCAAAGCCGCTCCTCTGAAGCGGCGCGGATTCTCGCGAACGAGACTCGCCCGCGGCGGAGACGCCGGCGATTGTTTCGTGCGGGGGGGGGGGGGGGCGGTCGACTACATCGCCCCGCCCACCTGACCCGCCCCCTACCCTCGCCTCGCCCCGTGCCTTTTCGACCATCAGCTAAAGCAAGTGGATTAATGAAACATGGGCGGACTATGCTACGTAATTGTGAGTGGGTGTGAATTAGAAAAGCTGTGCGTGTTCAGGGAGTTGGGTTAAGATAGCTTTGCAGAAAACTTTTTTTTTTCTCTCGCTACGCTCACACATTTCGAAATACGACATCGAGGCTCCGTTTTTCACTCTCCGTGATTGACATAAAGTACCCTTCAGTTCAGCCAACGAAAAATGTTCAACATCAAAATCCTGAAACGGCTGATCTTGACTCACGTCCCCCGGGTAACTACAACTTGAGTATTTCTACTTAAATAGTACGCGCCTTCCACACACGGTCCATTTATGAATAATCTTTAACCGTTTGTACTAAAAGAAAAATTCGCGCGTCCCCCCTCTCCCACCGCAGACCGCACCACGTCGTTTCGTCGCTTTCTTCTCCGTTCCCCTCCTTGACCCTCTCCTTCCTCCCCGTCCCGCCGCGCCTCCACACGCTCCACCCCGCCCTCATTCGATCCGCATCCTCCCCCAGCCAGCCCGCCCACTCTCTGCACCAGCGCCGCGCCGCCTCGCCCTCGGCCGCCCGCCTTCGGACCACACACCACGCCAACCGCGCTCTCTCAAGCACCATCACCTTGGCCAGGCTTGCATCGAGAAAACGCGAATCTAAATAACGAAACCAATGAAAGTAATAAAAGATATAACATAAACGATCTACCTTTAATTCTATGGATTCGCAAATAATTGAGCTCAAAACTATTTCGTCTCGCTCTGCTCCAATCTGAAACACGGGTAGACTATCTCGGTCATATTCCAATTGGATAATTCACATCTAATTGATAAGATGTCAAACAACGCTAACACATCTGAGAAACGAGAAATTATTCGAAATGTATATTCATGCGCGCAAACCGACTCGCAAGACTACGGCTGACATACGGCGGGTCACTTTACGTATTATTAATCATACAATGATAATTATTCATCGTCTGCACTACAGCTCTATTCAAGAGCAGAATGTTCAAAACACGAAGCAACTCGGGCAACGAGATACCTCTCCAGGATTCACGAACGGTTTCCGAGGCGTCAATCGAGTGGCTCGCGGGAATATGTCGCGGGCGCGCAGTGACACACAGCCGGTGAACCCGGTCGGCAGACGGCCTGCCGTCCCACTTGCGCATCGCGGTAGCACTGCGCAGATGTCACTAGTCATGCCACTGCGCGAAGAGCCATCTGTCGCTGCCACTCGGATCGCTCCTGTTGCTTACGGCTTCTCCGAATCGAACTGTACACTTATTTACGCTCTCAGTCATGCCCTGCTTCACCGATGGAACGATTTCGGGAAGCGGAACTGCCCGTTTCGGAAAGGTGCTAAGTGCTGCAATACATTCCGTTGTACACTACATCTTCGGTCAAGTGTTGTCCGTTTTGTAAATGAGACACTTCACGTAACAGTAGCGTAACGGTGTTAAACCCACGGTAATGTTCTATAAATACTTAGTGAAGATCTTGTAAGCTTTCATGACGAGAGGATTTCGAGGAGAACTGCGGTGTGCGTCACGGAAGTCACGCTTCACAATGAAGATAACGGAAGAGGCCATTTGTCACGAAGCGATTAATCACTTGTTGCCTGCTGAATCATAATGGTCTAAAATACCTTTTTGAATACATTAAAGATTCTGCATACCTCTGAAGAAACACGTGTATAGCTTACAATATCCATACAATTTACATCGAACTTGAAACACCTCTCAGTAATTACGGTGATTAAGGCGAAAACACGAACATTCAAATGAACGATGGCACAGCGAAGCGCCGAGGCAAGCGACCTAGAGGCAAATCAAAGAACAAACACAAACCCCTAACAAAATAACGAAGCCGAAAGCCGAACCGGTGGCCCAAATGCGCGGGTAAACCGCCGAGGCGAGGCAGCAGCTACTCTCCTTCGGGAGTGGAGGCCTCCGCCTTCGTCTTCTCCAAATACAGCGCCCGATGAGCGAAGAGCGAGGCGCGCAGGCGGGGGGGGGGGGCGACATCGCCCAGCGGCCCCCGAAAACGCCCCGCCCCCTCCCGCTTTCTAACCGCGCCTTGCCCCTGCGGGCCGCCTCGGAAGCACAATATTTGCGCACCGCGAGAGGCGGCCGCTTCGGGGCACGGCGGGACGTGCCGTATCGGTGCTGGCGGAGGAAACGGGGGCAGTGGTGGTGGCGGCGGCGGTGGTGGTAATGGTGGTAGTGGCGGTGGTGGTGGCAGGTATGGTGGTGGCGACGCTGGTGAAGTGCGAGTGTAAACCTAGAGAAGTGGCGGACGCCATACACGTGACAGCGGTTATGATACCAGAAATGTTTGTAAGTTAGAAATCGCTTGGTGACAGCGGTGACGGCAGTAGCGGCACGAATATTGTGTATTCAGACAAGTATCTTCGATGTACCAGGGGGGGTTGCAGGCCCCCAACGGTATGCACCTTAGCGTAAAATTCACCCCTTGGGAACACATAGCAGATATATGTATATGACATCCCTGCTAGTTTCTGACAGTTCACTGTTCATTACGATACAATCGATGTCACGACCGATAACTTTAAATCTGATTTTCAAATAATTTGTATTCATACCTAGTAACAAAAACAGTGAGTTCGCTCTGATGACACGCATATCACTTCCTTATTCTATGCAAGCGTAACTAAAAACAGTTCAAATCAATTCATATTGATATTGAAAAAAAACAAAAACAGTTTCATGGCGTAATTCACATACAACGTTGGTTACTAACTTCCCAACGCAGCGCTAGCGATTCGAAAACCGTGAACGGCAGGCCGTCGCGCGGCCAGAGCGCAGGATGCCAATGGAAGCCCCACGCCGTTCCTCCCGGCCAGCGCGGCTCCTCTGGGACGACGCAACTCTGTTTATGTGTATGTTGTGTGTGTGTGTGTGTGTGTGTGAGTGTGTGGTGGTGTGTGTGTAAGATAAGGGGGCGCGCCCCAGCGGGTGTATCTTCTATCATGCTTCCGCCCGACCGCTACAATTGGAATCTTTTCCTGTGCCCCTATTTACACTTATCCTCCCCCTCCATTGCACGTCCACACCCAAAACAAATTCCTGCAAGCCCTAATTCGCCATTGAACGATCAATTGTGCAACTTTAAAGCAGTCGAATACATGTTTGTGCACCTATACTCGAAAGTTCGTGTCTCAATTCGCGACAAATTGCTGCGTGAGCAATGCACAATTTGATTCCACAGTCACGTCGAAAAACCATTGTAGTAAAACATGAAAATATTATCAAAATATATAATTTCCTACATCAGTTTTATTTAATCTGCTGCAATCGTCAATAAATGTGATACTCACAGCTGTATCACCTAATATCCTTCCACGGGAGGGCCATCGGATATTTCTACACGTAAGAGTTGTAGATTTCCTTCGGATGGAGTGTGTCATGACGAAATCAATCAGTACACATGTGTGTGATCTTTGCTCATTGGATACACAAGGGAAAAACCTGGTAAATGAAACCAAGAAAACAGAAAGTCAGATAACTCCGTGTATCAGTAACGATAATTTCCTTCCGGTGAATTCTGATACCGTGGACGTACTTCACACCCCTTTTAAGAGGACGTTTGAACGTCTCTTCAATAGCCGCAACGAACGGACGGTGTGTATCTGGAATAGAGTTACTCTAACAAATTTTTATTAATAAAAAGGGTGGGGTGTTCTTTCCGCACGGTTAAGATGTTACGTCCAAATTTTACGGCCGCGACACTAAATCCCCTCATTAATAACAATAAGCACCTCCCACGACGTCCGGAACAAAGGATTAGGGTTCGAGATTTAAGACGACGGTAATGTTCGCCGCCACCCAAGGCCCTTTGTGCGCAAGGAGGGGATCGCATCGACAAAAAACAAACGCACCGGAAATAGCCGGCGAGACATAAATCAAACGCGACGACCACCGCCCGCAGACACAGCAAGCCGAGCCTCGAGTCAACGCAGCGCCGCTCCTAACTGTTCTTTACTTCAGCCCTTTAACAGCCCCGCCGCGGCCGGTCGGCGCCCCCGCTCTTTTATGCCTCTTGGCCTCCTCGCGTTCTCCCACCCACAACCGGTCATTTTACGGGACAACACAATGGAAGGCAGGCGCCTCCCGCGGCCTACCTGGAACGGGATGGGATGGCTCACGCGGGAGGCGCGGGCCGCAGCTCTCTCCCACAGCTCGTGTCTCGCGGGGCGGTCGGCGCCGCCGCTGCCGCCGGCGCCGGCGTCGAGCCGGAATTAATTCTGTTGCCGAGGGGCAAACACGGACGAAAAAGAGGGCTGGCGCAGGGTGGGGTCGAAAAGGCACCTCATCTCAGTCGCTTTCGGCCCACATAACCCATTTACGTTTGGCTGTTACAGACACCTACACTGCACGCCATGCAGCCATGATTTTGCCAGCAGTTAGTTAGGCAGTTGATTGATGCTGTCAAACTTTGGCATTTCACTCCTTAAAATCTTAGGAACCTTGATTTTTTTTATTTGAGTCATTCTTGAAATACCGCTAATTAATATGTTGCATGTCTCAAAGTGAAATAATGAACAAAGTTACAGATCAATTTATTTACTTTCTTTTTTAATTATATATTTTTAAAAATCTTTATTGTAGAACAGAAAAGTCAAAATGTTAGTTTTTCGTTTACATTGAGACTAAATTAATTCTGACGCAACTGGGGCAACGCGAACAAAAGAGAGTTACTCGTACCGACGCAGGTGTAGGAAAAGTAGGGCCTGTATACCGAATACGGCTTCTCCTCTGACCGAAATTGTCTATCTATGAAACTTCTAGGCCACCGTTGGCTCTTGAGATGCATACCATTCTTTCACAAATTCTTTTCAAAAATACCCTCATGAGTAAAGTCAGGCTTGCGTAGTTTATCTTTTTTGATTATTTAAAATATCACAATCGAGAAAGCAAGAGTCTAAATCAATATTGAAATTCTGAAAAACGAAATTATAATATTTATTTTGTGATTTTACAATATTCATTTTTACAAATTAACACTTACGAGAAATAACAAAATATCGGATTATCGACAGTGTTTCTTTCAATTTAATTTAACCACCTCCGGACAAACACTAACACGGACACAGGTCACGAAAAATATCTCTTCAAATCACATTCCACCCACTGATCAAATTATCCCATTAAGAAACTTTTCTTTAGAAGCTTCAGTCTTTCTTCTTATGCGCATGTTCACAAGTCATGCTTTCAGAGGTTCTCTTGGAAAGATCCTCTAGCAGAAAGTCGTTTTTTCGTAGTACCACTTGTTTGACTTTTCGAAATATATTACAATCGGTGAAGCAAGAAGCTCATCCAAAAATTTAAACTCTGATAAACTGAAATTATACAACGCTCGTTTTTATAGCTCAATACGATATCTCAACATGTAATGATGTAATACAAAATATATCCTTGCTTTTTATTCACAAGCGTTTTGAAACTTGTGAAATCCGCTGTCGAGCAAGCAAAAACGAAATCCATTAAGAAATGCAGGAGCTGACAAGGAGATTTTGGGTCGAATTCGTCCAACTGAGCGAAACTATCCAATTACAAAACGTTTCTTTGACGGCGCTGCCCGCACGCGGAGACGAGGATCTGGCAGTGCTTTCGGAGAAAGACCCCACTCTGTTATTGCACGGTGCAGCCGGGTTTTCATTTCTAAAATATGAAAGAAAGAAAATCATGCGTTTTGAAAAATTATTCCAAAAATGTATTTTTAATTTTTTTTTCATCCCACATTTCAATAACAACTATGGAATGTAAAAATGCGAGCTTTTCGTTATTTTTTTCTGATAGTGACAGGCCCATTCTGACTAAAGTCTGTAATTTGGGCGCCGCTGGGCATACGCGAAGGAGAGAGAAAGGTCGATGCAATGGTCGAAAAAGCACGACTGGCGGGTCCAATTCCGCCCACAGCCCCTAATTATCCGATCACGAAACTTGTGTTCATCACCGGCCCCCTGCCTGCACGCTAAGAAGCCGCGCTTTCACCACTGCGGACGACCCCCCTCAAATTAATTTCTGATTTAGGATAGCCACTCAATTACTTCTTAAGATATAAAAAAATCTTCCCAACTGCAACTCAAAGAAAGAGAAACAAAAACAAACAAACAAAATAAACTTTAGAAAAGTTTAAAAAGAAACTAAAATAATACTTCGCTTTTTTAAATCTATGTATTTGATTTTTATTCAGGAATCGTAGAAGACGAGCCATCACTGCATTTCCACGTTATTACTTTTCCTCCCATTACTACAGTTAGGTGCAGAATATTATTAGAATCGCCTCAGCAATACAATCTCAAATTTCGGTGTTGAGCTACGTATTTAAGCTGCAACTTAGTATACACACGTATATGTAATTTTGTACTTGAAAATCAATTTGTATATTTAGATGAATGAATGGATGAGTCACTCGTAACTCTGACAGATTGGAAGCTTGTGAGCTTAAACTTGTTTTTCGTTTGATATGGTCTAACACCGAAATAACAACAGTGACAAGTGCATTCCATTTTAAAGTAGCGACATTTATATTATAATGTTAATAAAATTCATTTATATGATGATATATTCAATTACAAAACTTTCGAAATTTTGACTGACATGTTCGCAAGGATGCTTTTACAAACGTAGGTGGAGTCATCATAGCTCAAAATGAGAACGAATTTCTTTTGTGACCGCTCAGGGGCCATGCCCCCCGTTCGTTCGTGGCTTTGCGATTCGATCACCCAGAAACTTGATCATCGAGTCACTCCTCCCCTCGGAGCGAAAGCGTCGCAGAGAGAGATGCAGCTTTTGTCTCCAACCTGCTTTCCTTCCGCTGCTTTGTTTTCACCCGAACGTGCTCAGCCTACACGTGCTAATGAAACGCAAATTTTCGAGTTGCCCGCTGGCATGTAGTTTATGACGAGTGCGTTTCACTGCAACCAAACAACACAACACCGTTTGAGAAAACGTTCTCATATTCAGACAGTTCACGAACTGTTGCTGTACACTTTTACTCTTAGATTTCACGGAATGTGTGTCATCAGCTTCGAATAATACATCCAAAAACGTGGAGATTATGAAATACCCAAAAATTATTCTAAATACCATAAGCAATATTTAGCCCGTTGGAAACTAACTAATCTCTTGTTCAGTTTTGAAATAATTCCTTCTTTTAAGGTGGCATGTCCATTTCAAAGTGTTATTGGCCAAGTACAGAATTGGTATTTTGTTTTCGTTTTTTTAAATGAAATGTTGCATGATGATCATGATGATTATGCGAGATTCGCTTTAGGGCACAAAGCGAATACAACCATCCCTTGCGCGGGATTTGAACTCACCACCCGCGCGCAGAGCGGTTAAATCTGCATCCCTTTGCCCTGTACATGTGCTTTTGTATTAGGTGAATAGGCTGAAATATTCTGACTTGTGCAATAGAAATGTTTATAACATGTATCGATTTCATTTTACTGTAATTCGTATTTATGCAATTTATTAATTCCTACATTTGCCTGGATTCATAAATCCGCTAGAAAATGAGAGAGGAAATAAGGACTCCGAATAATTCGGTTGGCGCAATTCACAGCCACCAACACACAAATCAAGTTCGGCTCAGAAGAGAAGAGGAAACCAGAACGAGAACCTCCTTAGGCCCCGAAAGGGAAACCAACTCCTTGACACCAAATCCCCCGGGCTCTCTCACCCCACGCGAATCCTCTGAAGAAGAAGGCAGAAGGATGGAGATTGAATTTTGGGTCCGAGACCTCCCTTACCCCACACACACACGCGCACGACGTACATACTCGCCCAAACACGTACACGCACCAGACACACGCACTACAAACACACATACGTGCAATACATACCCAAATATGCATGACACACACACGCATCACACAATTAATACACACACTACACACAATCACACACGTCTCTAACACACATCAGACACACATGCGCCACACAACGGGGGAAGGAAGAGGGAAAAGGGAGAAGATTTGAGTAAGTAAAAATTTCACACATCGGGTAATACGGTCACCGATCTCATGGATGAAAACTCACTAATTTTATAATTGAACTTCCTTGTTGATGAACGGAAATAACAGTAAGCTGGCCAACAGTTCCCCAATTGAAAATCCGACCTGTATTCTCCATAAGCATGATGCTCGATCCAAGAAACTGCCACCAGCGACCATTCGCCACTACAACAAATTTCAACCACCTCTTCCTCACCACCATTCGAGTGTTAAAGCACCTCTCACCCAAGCAGCCGTCGAGGCGTTCGGGCGCAGCGAAAGAAGAAACTACGATCCGATGCATTTCGCTCCCCGCGCAGCTGCGCCTCCCACCCCACCCCCACACCTCGTTCGTCGGCGCCGAAAACGCGCGCTGCAGCTGTCATCTGCGGACGCAAATCGGCGCCGCGCCAGCCAGCAAGCCCCCGCCCCCTCTCGGACCTCCCTGCCCTGTCCCCCTCGCCGCTACCCGTCCTCGCTCCCGCCCCGCTCCGCCCCGCCCCATTCCCGCCACGCCGCGCCCCGTCCTGGCTCCAACACACCAGTCCTCCCTCACACCCGCCTCGCCCCGACCGCGCCCCTGATCCGGCCTCGCTCCCAGTGCGCCCCGCCCCCGCCCCCGCCCGCGCCGCCGCCGGCGAAATGGAACGGCTCGCGCCGCGCGCCACTGGCGGCCAAAGGCGCATGCGCCAACACATCTCACGCGGCGGCGCTTTATGAAGAGCTGAGAAATTGGCCGCTCGGGGCGCATTTCTCAAGCCATGCACCCGGCGCCAGGGCTACACACTATTTTCTTTCTTTTTCACGCTCCCAAACGTAAATTAATATAGTCATTTGTGTTAACATTTTATGGGCAATTTAAGGAAAAAAATATTACTTCAAATTAATTTAAAAGAAATCCCATTAATTATACAAATATATCTTAATACCATAGAACGTACAATAAATATTTCAAACTTGATTATTTTTTATATAAGTAATTATTAGAAGAAAGAGTTTTCTTTAAAATTTATAAATTTCTTTATTTTTGTGACGCAATTTAATTAGAAGATTTTGTGAAATATGCGTTATTTTGTTAGAAACAAAAAAAACAAGATAGTTTCTCAAGAGAGTAGGTTGCTACCATAGATTGGTGAAATTTTATTATAAAACGTTATTTTGTAACAATAGTTTCAGGTAAGAAAAAATTAAAATCAAACAATATTCTTAAAGGAAGAACTGATGAATAATCTACGATGGCATTAGATAAGTTTATATCAAATACTTGATAGCTTAAATGACAAGAGGGTCGATTAACAAAAAACTCATACTGCGATTGATAAAGTCATCTAAAGGCAACAATAATATTTCTAACAATAGTGTAAGTTAATCGCATAATTATTCATTTAATTTTTTCTTAAAGTTAAAAATCTAACTTTTGATGGAGAAATATAAGATGGCAGAACGGCAACCATAGATCACAACGAATTTAAATTTTTCAGAAGCTGTAAATACACTGAAAATTATAATTGGTAATAAACATCTATTTTCAAAAGCGAGTACACTAAATCACGTAAATGAGGGTTTATATCATTCGAATTATGACTGCGGTACTTCTATTTCTACTACTCTTGTAAGAGCAGCGTCGAATCAATGCCAACAGCTTGCACCTTGGCTCGAAGATAATCCGGCCGATTTTTCCATCATCGCATTCCCAAACGCAAGTACTAAAAACTATTTTAGAAAATCAAGGAAGCATGCTATTCACTTTGTAAATTAAAACGGAAAAGGTAGTGCAGTATTGCTCAGCAAAATTAGTTCCAGTATAATTGGTAACACTGCCCTTATTGCTTGATCGCATTGGCTCCATTAACGTCAGCCGCAAGGATATCGTATCGAATCGTTTGTTCGTAGCCTGTTTTCACTAAACGAAAGTTTTACTGCGAATGTGTGCATGGCAATAAGCGGTTCCCGTGCATAATATTTCTCTATTAACAAAGAGCATTGCTATATCAGAACCGGTTCAAGAGGTATTCCAATGGAACCTCTACGATTTGCATACGGTCTAAAACACAAAGTATGCTACTACAGCGACTTCGGCCCAAAGCGACATTCTAAGTACTACAGCTGAAATTATTTCCAATTCAAGGGGAAATTCGAGTTATGGAGAATATAGAGTTGAAGAATATCCTAATAAACGAGAGAGATAAATAGGCAACGTAAAACATTGACGTATCTGAACATTCACGATATAAAAGATAGGAGTTAACGATATTCTAGAATGTACACTACATAAAAATCAGTAACAAATATATATCTCTATTTTACATAAAAGCATAGTGCAGAAGTGTTCAGAAAGATATTTCTGCCCATTTTTTACACGTTTAATTACAATCTGTTCATACACGAGATCAATAAGTAAATTTGTTAAGTAGATAATCAGCACTGATTGAAAAAGATATTCATTAGTATCTCCCCATTAAGCTTAATACAGTTGATTACACATATCAAAATCTGTGATGCAAATCTAAAGGTTTGAATTTCTTAAGACGTCTTATTTCCAAACTGTTATCTAACACATTGATGGCTAAAGTTTATATTTCTGCCCAATGGTCTGCCCCGCTTGCCGGAGCGGCGGCCGTGGCTGGCTGCGGGCGGCGAGCGGCGGGCCGGCGCGGCGCTGCTCTGGAGTCAACGTCCCTCCGACCGCGCCGCCGCCGCCACCGCCGCCGCCTTCGAACACCGCCGCAGGCAGCGGACGGCCGCGGGGCGCCAGCGCCAACCGAACACCGCGCCGCTTTATGCACTCCGAACGAAGTAATGGCGGAAAGATATGGGGCGCATCGTATCCAGCTTCAGGCACCAGTTTGCGTCACAATGTAAGCGGGAATTTTAAACGCCAAAATTAATACCTTGTTACAAGTATTTGAAACAGATATATATGAAGAATTTATTTTGAATATTGCATCTTCAACACCTTTATCGTGTTATTTTCGGTTTGTCACCGATAAAAAGTGTCACTTTAGGCCACTTTTAAAATGTTTTTCAACACTTCACGCTCTCCCTGCAACACGGCTGCCAGCGCCTGGTGTGTCTTTTCAAACGGAGTACCCGTGTTGTGATTCGGGACGCAAACTGACGCTGCGCAGAACGAGCAAATATCGGGGCACCGGAGTAGCCCACCCACCTCTTGCCACCATGGGGAGATTTTGCACGGCGAAGCGACAGCACTATCCATCTCCTGCGCATGCGCAGTTGAAGTTTCGCAACATTTTTGTGCATCTGCACGGAAAACCGAGATTGCAGTCGGTTGCTGTGCGCTATACCGTGCAGGAACTCCCTCTCTATGCACAAGACGAACGCTAACGCGTGAGCGACACACACGAGGGAGGAGACACTGCGCATGCCGCAGGCGCAGAACAGCCATCCATGCAAATTAGCGCTCTTCAGAGAACGGGTAGACCACTGCGAGCGAGGGACTGGAAACGTCCAGAAATTGGTCTCGTGTGCGTTTGTTTCATTGGTTTTCTTGTGTGCTTTTTTTACACGAAATATGAATGTAATTTTTTGTACCTGCCTGAAGAAAAGCTAGGAAGTCGATCTTTTGAGACGTCATTCAGTGTAGCTCTTTCCTTCCTCTGTGACGTTCATCGCGTGCACAGATTGCTCGCGCGAATTCTACGAACGCTCATTCAGGCAGAAACCGGGTACCCGGCGAGTGTCCGAGGCTGTGTGTCCGCCCGTTTGTCGCAATGACTTTCTCTTCTTGACAATGACGCGGGATTCGTGACGTAGCAGACGGACCACTCGCCTTGCATCGCTGGGGACCGGGATTCATATTCCGATCGGTCCCAGTAGAATTAGTGCTGGGCAAAGGGAATTCGCAGCACGTTTTCTAGGATATTCTCCCGTTTCCCTGCTGGTCACCTCTATCATAAGTCTTAGTGCCATAATAAAATACCGTTCCGGTCCATTTACCGCGACAAGTACAATGTCATGCGTCACGCCTCTATGATGGAGAGCTCACCATTTTTCTTGTTGCCCTTCCACAACATTCTGAGAGGATTCCCGAAATATGAGTTTGAGGGGATTATAAGCGCCTAAAACGTGTTTGATAAGAAACGAGAGACCCCTCAAGAAAAGCTGGGGAGCGTTCGATCAATATAGATGGGCCGGGGATCGAACAAGACTTCCAGCGGTGTCAGGCGTACGCACTGTGACTCCACTCTGTTTTTAAGCTTTTATTTCGCTTGCCTTTCACCTAAAATATCCGTCCGTTTTGAATTCATGTATAAAGAAGAAATTTTAGTATGAAGGTGAAAGTAAAGTTTCAGAGAAATTCAAAACAATAGTACTGTGTACATGGATGAAGTTAAACGCATTATTGTTTTTGCGCAATTGTGAGCAAATCGTCTGTAAATCAATGGCTTCTTTCATCCATTATCACCCGCAACTTAAGAATAAGAAGGTAAGGTAGCAATGAGAGCCGAACTCAACTAGTAATCGAGGTAATAGTACTAAACTGAAACCGAATACGCGGCGGCGAATACCTGAGCTCGCCTTACATTCCAGAGATCCGCCTCATCGAATTCCCGCTGCCCGGTTTTTCTCCAGCCAGGTGCGGAAGGGTCCCGCGGCGTTTCGAGCGCTACTTCGTCATGCGTCTTCGGTTTCGTCTTTTTGCGATAACTTGTCGCTTCGTTCGTCGGTGCCTGGAGTTCCTCGGAAATCTCACTTTCAACACAAAGAAAGTGCAACGGAATCGGATACAGAAAACCGTGATACAATTATGACTAATTTTTGTACTATGAAAGTGATGTTCTATAGTTCTGGGTAATTTGAGTTCAATGTACTCACATAAAATAGTGCAACAATTACAGAGAACGAAAGTAATATTTGCAGAAACGTTTTTTCGCATTGGCAACCTTGTCATTTTGAGAGAGTTCAAAATATATAAACAGATAGTATCTGATTTGGTTTGATATGTGTACACATTTTGTTCATGACTCATTTAGTGTCTTTTAATATTATTTCCAATATAATGATTCTTCCTAATATAACATTTAATTTAGAAACTGATAATAAGTAATATAAAACTAATCTTCATTATACAAAACTGTTCAGAGTTGTCCTGCATCGTTGCACTTATCGAGTTTCAAATGCTCTAGCAATTTTTTTTTTTCATCTTTACCGACGTTGCAAGACTCGTTGCATTGCACTAACATTCTCGAATGGTAATCTCTAAAGAGAGTATAAACAGTATGTAGGAATGTTTTTATATTACATGTGAAAGAGTATAGGGAGTCGGACACTGGGTAAATTCATTACAAAAATACGGAACCCAAGATGGCTAGCAAACGATATCAGATAGGATTCCCATTTCCAGGAATCACACTTTAAATTCCCCCCTTGGGTAGCAAACGTAAAAAGAAAGCGAGTTCGCGGGTCAGCATTCCTCTCTTCTCTGCCCCTTCCTTTGCTGCAACATTCTTCGAAAACCATCTTTCTTCTCGTGTATGGAATCATATCACGTTCACAAAAGCGTGAACAAAGCATAGAAGCTTCTTAACAAAAGATGAGTTGACTCGTTTTCACATGATATTTCCTTTATGACCACGCCCCAATATTTAAGGATTTGGATTTTGACTGATAGAAGCACAGAGGACAAAGGCGTGTTAGAGAACACGAAACAAAAAATCCTGAAGTCGATTGTATTCAAACAAAATACAGATAAACGAGAACATTGAGAAATCGAAAGATAAGAAAAAACGATTGATCGCAGGGGAAATCCAGACACCATCTGGACCGTTCGCGATTCTGCGTCCTGCATTCGAAAGACGAAGATATCATGTAATAACTGGTAATTTTATGTTCTGTCATCGTAGCAATGTAGAAATTCGAGAGAAACCAAACAAATCCTACGTTCCTGTTCTTCAATAAAAAATACGTTAGGAATACATTAAAAGCTTCACCAAAAACAGGATTTTACGTAAATACGAGTGACAAGTTAAAAAACAATTTTCGGCATGTCAAACTCTCGCGCACGAATTGCATGCACAGACTTGTCTCGCAAGAGCCAACCGCCTCGAAATCGCAGATTTTACAGGTCTTCGATAAAAAGGAATACATTCTTCATTTTTAACAACCTATGGAAGTACAAATTAGGATCCCTCTCAAAATCAATCAACTGAAGCATCACCGAAAACACAACAAAGGATATGATGCGTTTCAAAACCGTAACTTCTTTCACGTCCTACAAGTACTGAACAAGTGCATACCAAAGCCTGCTCTCACCGGGCAAACGCTAGAGTGGTTTTGAAAGTCTGATAGGAAGGAATACATTCCCAATTCACCAACATATACATGCACTACCAAAGTGAAAAGCGCAATTCAAATATCGTCTTTTTTTAGTTTAGTCAAAAAATATTTTCAGAAAATAGTCTTTATTTTTGCCAGGAAACATTTCATAAAGATTGTTTTAGAGGCAGCCGACTTACAGGGTAAAACAATTTGTCTTTAACAGCCAAATAAACTGCTCTGCACTCGATTAACCCATTTCCCTTCAAAATAACAATTTGTGACATACTATGTCACTTTTCTTGTACCCCTATGTTATGGAGGAATATAGGTGCAAACAAAACATTTCCGTACATATCTTCTAAAACATCATCCACAAACGAACACTGCCTTTCAAAGAACAAAATATTCCTTACGTCAAACCGTCACTATAACCGCTAAATCAGCCCGGCAGAGGTCAGTGGCCCGAAACAAATTTTGGAAATCACCGAAAAGAGAAACAAACAACGTTCATCTCTCCGCAGGAGTAAGGCCGATAATGGATCCCTTTCCGTTTCAATCCCAGAACACACAATGCAATTCACAACAAAGAACACAATGTGCTAAAAACAGCACTTTGCCTTACTCATAATGACACACACGGATCTGCCCCGCTATTCTTACCAATCAAGAGATGAGGATTCTGTGCCTCTGATAACAAGACTAACTCCTCATCTACGTATGTACTAATAACGTCTCTCGATCATCCACTAAGCCACCACCGAAACAATTCTCCATGAGTAAGTCATGTTCAACCCGCATGCACACACCTGCATCGCAGCGTATTCGATAGCAAAAAACAAAAACTCTACGTCTACATTTTTGCCCACCTGTATACTTGAAAACACAAATCAACTCTACCATTCTCAAAAACTCAACAACAACATAAAGCATTTTCCTAAAATACACAATATTTTGCTCCCCAAAACGTCATGATCAAACGACCTTGCATAACCCTGCCCCGCAGCCTGCATTATGAAGAATGAAAAGACTACTTCGTTTTGCATTACACACATTACATATGCGCAAGCACGACTATACAAAAGCACTGAAAACCACAGCTAGAAACCGTATGCCGTTTGCGACGGAGCGGTTTCAAACGTGTGATAGAAAGGGATAAATTCTGCTTACCGGAAAGGAGCAAAACAAAAATACCACAGCACAAATTTTACAAATCAACACCCGAGCACTGCGTTTCAAAAACCCAACGTGCTAATCAGAATGTCACGTTGAAATCGCTTGCACACAACAGCCAGTGCATCGCGGAGACGTCTAAAGCATAAAACAATTTCTGCAGGGTATCTTACTCCGTAATCTTGTGCAAACACGGGTCCACCTAACTAAAATCAAAAACACAACCAGAAACGCACTGCGTCTGCAGACACTGCCACCTCCAGATCGTCGAAATGTCACATATCAACCGCCTGCACTATAGTATCCTCCCCCTACTCATGCGCAAACCCTAATCTCGTGTACACCTAAACTAAAACCCAAAACTGCACTAGAAAGCATTCCGCGTGCGCGCGAGCCGCCGTCGGCCGGGTCAAGCGCCGTGGGTTACCTACCAGCGTCGGCGGCCTGCAGGCGCGGAGCGCGGGTGAAGGTCGTCGCTTCCAGCCGCATGGCGGCGCGCGGGGCGGAGGCGGAGGCGGACGCGGCTTCGGGAACACGTCCGGACCGCTGCGGCTCCGACGCACGTCTGCCTCCGAAGAATGGGCAGGAATGTCAACCCGCCACCGCCGCCGCCACCGAAGGAAGAAGCCGCGAGGGAGGAGTGGAGGGGAGGGGAGGGGCTCGCCCGCGGAGGGGTGGGGGGACGGAAGGAGGGGAGCGCGCGAGCACCGGAGCGGCGGCGTCGGCCAAAGGATGCTCGATGGGCGGAGGAAAGAGGTGGCGAGCGAGCGCCGGCGGAGACTAACAAGATGCAGCGTGCACTCCAAGTTGCCTTTGTTTTGTAACATTTATAAAAACGTAAAAAAGTGAAAACCTGTATGTGACGGAATTGCGGCAGAGAAATGCGTTCTGTGTATGTTTTAATGAGGAGGCGAGTCCTCAGCGAACAGGGGTTTATGCGTTTTCAGGGCAACGCAACCCCAACGGTGCTTCTGTGACTTACTCTTTGTAAAACATCTCAAAATAGGCCTCTACGTCTCAGACTGGCCATTCATAATTTCCATGGCGGACCGTCCGAGTCTCAGTTGTGAATCAGAAGGGTAGCTGAATCAAACTTTTTTGTTTGTAATTTTACTTAATTTATTACATTATTTCTACGTATTGCTCGCATCTCATTCCAAATGACTGTTCTAATTATATCTTTACTTTGAACTATTTTTCGAAGGAAGAACGCGAAGAGACGGGTTCGGGGGAGGGGGAAGGACGAGGGGGAGCGCGAGCGGGTGGGCGAAAGGCTGCGGATCGGGCGGAGGAGAGAGGCGCAGAGGCTGTGCCGGTGCGCAGCAACGAGGTGCAGCGCGCAGTCGGAAAAGTTGCTGTTCTATACTAGCATTTATTGAACCGTGCACTTGACGTAAACCGGCTGTTCACGGTTTCATCCAATCGGGAGCTCGAACGTCCCCTAGTGATGACACTGTAGCGACATATAAGCTCCCGATTGGATGAACCCCCAACAGCTGATTTACGGCAAGTGCACGGCTCCATAAATCGCACTATAACGAGGGAGAGGTCTGGGGTGGGTGAGGCGAACGTCGGTCTGATTTTGAGGATTTTTTAGGGCAACGCAACCTCCAGTGCGTGCGTAACTTACTCTTTGGAAAATGAGGTCTCCATGGCTCTGACCGATTTTTGAAATTCAGGAGAGAGCATCTGCGACTCCAAACGGCAAGCCGACCAAATCCAACATTGTAATTTAACTCAATCTTAATCTCTCCCCCATACGTCACATAGAGTTTTTGCTGTTTTTTGACTGAATAAATCTAAAATCTATATCTAAATTTATTTAAAATAAATGACACATATTGATGGAGTAACATTCACAATTTTCTGAATATGAATATTTTTTTTTATTTCAAGCTTTTATAACAAAATATTTTTTCAAAAATATATATGTGCGGGGAAACGGATCCGAAATGAATCTCCCTCCCTCCACTGCATTTGACCCCGATTTTTTCTTTATCAAACTTTTCCGAGTTCTGCCGAACAATGTGGTTATATATAAGTTGAACCGCAATTATTCTAATCTTGACCATTCAAAAACCTCTATATTTGCCAATAACGTCCGTTACCTTTCGTACAAGTAAATTCAAGTAATGTAAATTTCTTAGTTACAGAAAGCGACGTTCCTAATTGCTTATTTCGACAATTTATAATAGAAATCTTTGTAACTTGAATGGATTCATTCAGTAATTCAACTCAAAAACTTTTCATTACTCTTTCTTTTTTTAACTCTCGAATTTTTTCCCAGAGGAAAGAAACATTATTTTGTACAGAGAGGACTATGTTAATTTTCGGGCTGTAGTAAAACGATGGGCATCCCAGGAAATGCGTCGGCTGCCTGGGAGCAGGTGGCAGCCGAGGGCCTAGCGCGGGTGGGGGTCCGGGGCGCCCAAGCGAGGCGCCGACAGCCGGGAGGCGGGGCGCGGGTGGAAACGTTCTCAATGGGCGGAGGGCGCGGGCGGGCGCGGGCGGGCGCCGACCTTCGGGCGACACGCGGCACCGCCAGTGCAAGATCTGGCGGCATTCGGTTCCCCGAAAAGATTCCAGCAACGCAGTCCACGCTGAGGTCGGGCCAAAGGGTCCCTTTTCCAAGTGGCCGCGCATTACAAACAACAACAACAACAACAACCACACTGCATTTACGGAAGTCTCTCAGATTTTCCTCCAACCTGTCCATCTCGCTCTTTTGTCCGAGAAAGGGAAGTTGAAACCACGAGTCAGACGCAGTTGTCAGTCTTAAAAATATTAAGCTCAAGTGGAACAATCACTCACACTAGGAATAATTGACACGTCCATTTCCGTTAGAAAGCTTTTGGATGTACAAGCGGAATATCAAAGCACAAAAATAATGAACAAAAAGAATCTCGAAAAAGAAAATCGTGCAAAAAGAAACCTACCAGCACACAGACCACAATCGTAATCGAGGAGATAATTCATTCAATTGTATTGTGGGTACTATTCTATGAAAATGTTGCCAAGACCATGCTTCAAATACAAATTTAAGATGCGCATCCGCTGTGACAGAGCAGCTCAACACAAATGGAAAATGAAAGTAAGTGGAGCATTTTCGAACTAATGATGGATGGGATGTACAGGATCTCATTTCTTCACATTATAGATTTATATTAAAACAATCCTTATTGTTTCTTTTTGCGAGAATTATTCACTATAAAGCATTAGTACCTTTAAAACGTAATAAAGTGTCGTCGATTACTCTACCAACACTGATATGGGCTCACATGAAATGTTATGGTTATTATTACGTCAATTTAAGCACTGAAACGCAAATTGCACTATTGCACAATTTGCACAAAATTACTGCAACTGTGATCATCTTCCTCAAATGCCTTCTATTGTGTTTTGGTAAATGTAATCAAGACTCATTGCTGTAGCATAGAATTATGTTTAACAGCAACTTTGATCAAAGGGTTTCGATCTCAACGAACTAAAGTAAATCAGACCCGGATCCACATAACGAATGCGACATTCATGCTGCTGTTTTCACAACATCGATGTTTTCATAATATCTTTAATGTATTTAACATGAATTTTTAAGTCAATATTTTTTAAATCGTATTGTTTTGTGGTCGATATTGTTAGGTGGTCGACATTATTTAAATGGTAGAAGTCCAACATAACGAAATCTATTATAATTTTTCAAATATCCACAAATTGAGTTTTCTTTAGACCAATGTAAGCAAGGGTGAAATATAAATAAAATATACTTTTCGACAATAAAGGAGCCTACATTATTTTTGAATAATCGAATCAGATAATCCTAGTTTCGTTAATATCCTTGATAATTTCACTTTGATTTGTCAGTTACATGTCAATTCCAATTAATGAGAGATGTCAGTTCCAAATCATCCTTATTCAAAATAAGCGATGTCATGTCCAAATCACCCTTTCCCCCCACGTGAATTTCAATGGTAATAATTCAATTCTAAACCATCGATGTTTCAAAACACCGACCTGGTTTTGGATCGATGTTTTATTAATATCGATGTTTTCATTTTGAGCGTCGATATTTGGAAACATGGATGGTTCGTTGATGTCACATCTTCCAATCGCATCCGTTTCGGGACTGGCCGAGCGGGACGCCTTCGCTTGGGCACGGCGACGCGAGCCAAGTCGTTTGGACCAACCCAAAGGTCGCGGCCGCCCACGCCTCATTGTAACCCCCACGCAGGCCCCCAGCACACCAACTGAACATTGACGAAAAGCCGTGGCAAAGTGAGATGTTGCACGCAACAGATTAGTACGAACTCGGTTTTATGGATAGAAAACACCAAGGCGACGGAACACAACTCAGAATTGGGTTTCATAAACATTTATCGGAAGCAGAACATCAATGTTTGTGAAAGACGTTTGTCATAAATTGTATCCTTTTCGAGGGCTATACAACGAACACCACCACCATTTACCTTTTGCCACTGGACTCAATGAAATAAATACAAATAGCATTTAAGACAACATAAATGCACGGAATGTTCTAGATTTGCGAAGAGTAAGATTCATCCTCTTAATTGTCCAATTCGAGGATTTGTTTTGCACGGTGACAAGGGAAGAGAGAGTCTCTGTGGCCAGATGAGTCAGTGTGACACGCTGAGTGAAAACTGTGGCGCGTTTCAGTGGATGCGTATTGTAAGGACAGCGCGATTCACAAAGCACGAGAAAGGAACTGCAAATACACTTTATACAAACTGTTCTAGTTACGGAATTTCCTTTCACCCAAAACACACAATAGGAAAGCACAAGGAGGAAACTCCAGAAAACCTTTTCAGATATATCAAATAAATCACAAATACTAACCAACGGTGTAAGCCACCTGCAATTTTACTCTTTGAAACATTACAACTGCTAATACAATTATTTTTTATTGGAACAAAAACAAATTACTGAGTTTGTAGTTTGTATTTTCTGCAGCGTTTCATTCAATACCTTTCGTACTCTATCTCCTTTTAAGAGAGAATCATACAAACAAAATATTATATCTGGGAATGAGTGTACGCAGCCGCAATCTTCAGCGAAAATACACACTTGTTTCGCTTTTTCTTAATGGACTGTGGATTGTTATATTCTTAACGGTTACGGACGGTTAAGAATAAATTGTCACAGACGTTTCCGTAATTCACAAAATTTAAAACACGTGAAGATGTTTACGACCAACCCTTCCATCACCTGAAAACAATCGTCCGCGTCGCGAAGTCCACCACCCCGCGCGGCCGCAAGCGAGGCGGGGGCGGGGGGGGGTGTTCCGGGCCGGCGCGCGCCTTGCTCGACCGGAGTGTGATGCCCCCACGGGTCGCCCGCGTTGTGGCTCCGCCCGGGCAGCAGCCCACCGCGTCGGGCTGCAGCAGGTGAGGCGAGGCGCGCACGCGCCCAGGCGCCCGCGCCACCCACTGCAAGCCTCCCAAGCACACTGCCAGGGCCACTCGCCGCGGAAAATGACCTAAGGAAACTCCCGAGACATTCATTAGTTTGCGGGCGCGTCAACGGCGTTTTAATCGTAGCCCGTAAGTGTAGTGCATGCACAATACTGGGCGTTTATTCTCCGCTGGAATGTGAGATATGGCGCCCACCTCCTTGAGGGGATATGAGGTTTTCCTCCTCCAGGTATATCCCCGAGCGTGACACGTTCTAAACTCCCGAGTGGAGGGGGTTTCTCGACATGGGTGGTAGTGTGGTGCCTGAAAGTGTATGTGTAAGGGGAGAAGGTTAGAAGAGGAAGGAAAGATCGCGCGCGATTCTTTGCTGTTTGTGACAGTTCTATTCCTGCATTCGTCTGGTTTTAATAACAGAAAACGAAGAAAACTATCAGTCAAACCAGCCGGCAGCTAGAAAAATCCTCCAGATCGCAGATAAATTCAACCTAGCTTCGTCTCACTGTATCTAAAATCCACCATCGTCGTGACACGAATCTAAGGACCTCCCTGATAGTGTCCTTGCAGAATCAAAGCAAAGGACCCAGCTTACCCGGTGATGTATCACCGATAAGGAGAAGCAATCTTGCCCAAACTACCGTTCCTATATTCCGGTTAAAGAGCTAGGATAAAGCTGACGTTTGTGAGAACTCCCCAAACAGAGATCTACCCAAATGCCTGAGAACCTAGCTTCTGATGGGATTACACCCAAACTCTTGAGATTTCTAGACGCTCGGCCACGACCCGAAACCGCAGAAGAATGAAGAACCGGCGCAAGAACTGAAGGCGGCGGCAATAACAATAAATTCCACCCTTCCGCGCACACGCTTCCCCCTTTCGCCGAGCTGCCTGCCCTGGAGGAGCCGCCCCATCTGCCGCATCTGCGCATTCCGCTACAGGCGAACGGCGGCGCTTCCTCGTGCTCGAGCGGCAGATGGAGCAGATGAAGGAGAGGCTTCCTCCTTTCGAGATGGCGATCGAGATCCGCCACGCGCCCGCTTTCCACACGCCGCCCTCTCCGCACTGCGCCAACACGAGGACCAGAACGGGGCAACGCGGTGCCTCATTTCCGGGAAACCGATCGAGTTTAGCTCAGAGCCAGTGTACTGTCGCTCACTCTACAATGACTCTGGCCTGGAGGTCCTTGGTTAATCTTCATGTAAAGTTCCCCCCAAAATCAAAATGTTCGTTTCAAATTCAAGGGTCGGCGACATCAGCAAGATCGACCGGGGAATATCAATTTCGATGAAAATTCTCCTAACGGTTTCGCTGCTAGCGTTGATCACGGACAGACAGGTAGATTGACACAGTGACGGACAGACCGACACAGTGATAGACACTGACAGTCAGGCTGACACTGACAGACAGACTGACATTTTGCAGTAAACCATTTTTTAAGTATTAAGAACCAACAAATCGTAGTTTCTGACTACATTATGTATTAGAGGAAATTTACTGCACTGTAAATATCAATTTTTTCGGTATGAGGTACCCCCGATACGATTTTCTGTGTCAAAAAATCACTTTTTCTCCGCAGTCTACACTGTAACTTCTGCCCTACGTAAATTGTATGCGTGAAAGTGAACGCAAGGTTTCTTACGAATACCTTCAGGTAAAGACACCATTTCTCTAATCGCAATTCAGCTGTGAGCCGTCCGCTGCGAGCGGCTCCAGCGGCCACTGCGCTCCGTCGAGGGGCTTCCGTGGCGCAACGGAGGGAAGCGGGCGGCGCCGATCGGAATCGCGCTACTTTCGCGTCGTCCGCTCCGAATCCAGCCCCCCTCCCCATTCTCTCTCTCCCCTCGAGAAGGTATCGCTAATCGGCGACCGGCGGCCGGTGGAAACACGCTCGTCGCGTCGAGCGGCTCCGGCGGCGACGATGCTAACCTCTTTTTCGGTTAGCGCCCGCTTACTTTCTTCAACGCTACTCCTCCAGATAAGCCGTTGCAGTCATGGTTCGCACGGTGATGTGATACAACTTAATGCGATGGGTTGCGGAGTGTTTTAATGGCCGAGCGTGAAATCTGAAGGCGCGTTATTTCTGAAAGCGTGACTGACCTATATTAATCAATACGAGCAATAAGGAATAGAGATTGTGCATTTCGTTTACACACACACAAAATGTTTTGAGAGAAAAAAATGAACACGCTTAGCAGAAAAATTGGCAGGCGAGCGAATTTTGCCTAACCTAGACCGTATAATTTGCTTCTTTTACTTCGTATGTATCCATCTAATTCACTTTACCTGCGATTTCTCAAATCATCTCGAACATACGTCATCAATTTTATAAAATAGTCCCTCTTCTAATATTGAGATATTATTGGACAATGGTTTGTATAGAGGAATATTTATAAGCTATGTAATCAACAAAATAAATAATTAAATGCTTAAATTCTTAAAGTTCGAGTACTTTAAGGAATAATGACATTATTCCTAAAAAAATAATTCAACTCAAAATATGACTGTTTTAAATTAAAAATACAATCGCAGCTATGCCTATTGAAAACTGAGTCTTTGTTGGAGCAGAATGGAATAATGAAAGGAAAAAGTAGTCTCACAAATGATAGCTTAATTCGCTTATTACAAATTTTTAAACGGTTTATAATAAACAGTGCACGCTCTAGAGATTATGAAGTAAGAACAATCAGTTTAACACGTTTGGTATCGCGGCATCGGAGAAGGAAGCTATCCCAGCTCTTACTTTCATTTCAACATACTATCTCGATTCTACATACCTTCGTAATACCGAATATCTTTTTCATCTTTCCCAGCAAAGGCGTCGCAAACTCGTCCGGATAAACCTTTGAGACGCAACGTTGCCGTTCGGCTTAAGCCGTAAAAAACCGTCGTTATGTGCACAAAACGCTTAAGCCGAAAACCGTTACATCGCCCCTGACGAAGCACGTGAGTGGCTGCGTGGCGGGCGCGCGGCCTTCGCCTTGGCGGGTGGCGCGGTCGTCAGCCCCGAGGCAACACACGCAGCGCACGACGCGCGAACGAACCGCCGCGCGCACTCCGAGGGGAGGCGGACAAAGGGGTCTTTCTCTTCTTTCCAATTAGCGCTCAATTACAATAAGCGTGAGATGCACACCTGCAGGACGGCGCTGTGATATCTGGAGACCATCTGGTCAATCACGTGCTTACTGTGCTTATTGCAATCGTATTCATTCTGGAAATGGGGGCGTAATATCACAATACTAAAAGAGCAAAACGACTACACTAACAAGTGAATGTCAAGTATCCAAATGTTTACAAATGACTGGCGTAAAAACGTTGCGACTTATCCAACTGTCGACTGTGACCCAAGATTTCTGAAATTAGGTTCCTTAAGACATCTGACACTCGATTGCAGTTTCCTTGGCTCTGGTGGATCAAGTGCACAGCTAGACCATCTACGAGGGCACGCACACATCCACGCGAGATAGCCCACCTACCATCTTTCGCCCAGAGGAGCCGAGTTCGTTGACGCTTCAATCGCTTCGAGGTCCCAGCCAGGGTCCAAACAATCCCACTATTTTTGGCAATCAATTCCCAAGAACGTCGAGATATTGCTTTCGAGCTACTTGTGTCCGTGAAAAATAAATTCTCAACAGTGATAGAGGATAATGAACATGCTTATGGTGATCACCGAATCAAGCTTAACAGTCAGGCTCCATCGATCAGACAAATTGTGCTGTAAACTCAACAAAGCGCTGGCGCCAGTGGAATTAAAGTAGCAGTTTAAACCGTACGGCATTGACATAATGTTTATTTTATGGCCAACAAATTCGGTAAACCTAACATAACTTCCTTCTGCTCATTTCCACAGGATTATGATCATCCAGACAGCGATACATTCCAAAACATCTGCTTTTTATAAAAACCGTCGCTGAGGACTATACGATGAAAAACGAGTAGCTTTCAATTTGTCGGCATAGTCCTAAGGCAGAGCGCTGGCTGGCATCTCAACACATCACAAGAGAGCAGAATTAACGAGTCCCATCTACGCAATGGGAAGGAAGTGAGGTAGTTTGCCTTTGCTTTCCACAAGCTTTCAATCACCTACTCCTTAGTCCCACACATCCAACAGAAAACGACGAAAACCACCTTCCACAGACAGCGCTGGCGCTCGCTTCCAGAGATCCCTAACCGAATTGGACGGCTCCCGCGTAACCGCGGACAAATATAAAATAATTTTCGGCCCATAAATTTCGGGGCGAACGACGCGGGCGTGGGCCGCGCGGTGCGGCCGTTTGAAGGATGAGGGCGATTGGCACGAGCGCCCGCCCGCCCGCCTGCGCCGTCGCCCCGCCCCCGCAGCCGGATTCGCACGGATTTAGCCAGGCAGCGGCGCGCGCCCACTCGAAGGCGCTTGCAGCGGCGGGGGCGGGGGCGGGGCGGGGACGCGGGCGGCTGCTAAGTTGGGCGCGCGCGGGGGCTATTTCCGCTGGCGGGCGATTAAAAACTGAAAAATAGAACGATTAGGCTCCTTAAGAGGTTTGGACGGCCCGCCGCGGAACGGGCAACGCGCTAGCTTTCCGCCTCTTATACGGATCATTGTTGCCAGGCGAAGACATATTTGGTAGGCGTCTCCGCGATAAGACAGAGCCGGGAACAGACCCATCGGTATCGTACAGGGTGCGGTACGGATAAAAAAGTAGACAATAGATAGGCATAGAGTGCGGGGCTGCTTAACAAATGATTGTGATAGATATTCATTGGGTAACGTACGTAAATCAGCTACACTGAGTATGAATATTAATGTCTCCTACGTTCCATTTCAATATTTAAAAGGACAATTACCGTTAGTGGTCGACGCATAGAGATATCAAGAGAGCAGTCGATTCTGAGTTTCTCTGAAGTAAATGAAGTGCGAGAGGGGACGAAGCAGACACAAGCCAAGCTGCGCGCCGAGTTCGAATCCTACGCCACGCTTCGGCGTTTTCACACGATGGTTGGCAACGTGGCGTCCAGAACACCATTCATCGCGATTGCCCAGAACGACACGAGTTTTGTGGGTCTCTGATATCTGACTGAATAATCTTACCCTCTGTTCTCTAGTATTTTCTGTCATTTACGTATTGTTAATCCTTCACGGAGGATATCTGGAGGGTCGCAACATTGGAAGAAGGCTTATTCAAAACGTTTTAAGTATGGTTATAACTGAAATAAATCCACGAGCGTCTAAGGGACTGGGTGAGCGAGGTACGTGTTCGCCCCCCCTTTTTTTTGTTGGTATGTGGAGTATGTTGGAAGGGCTCTCCGATGACCTACACTAGCTATTGAATTGTCTACCCCAATAATTTAATGGTGGCTAGGTCAATGAATAAATTACAAAGAATTAAAACGGCTGTAGTTGTTTAAATTACATAAATACAGAAAATGAATAATCAAAGTTTGGATTATTTGGTCTTAAGAATATAAACAAGAAATTTCTTTGATGAAATTACAAATTTATTCGATAATCCCCATTATCAAATAATGTTTGACTTAGCCGAATAAATGTTTCCCTATAATCTTTTACCATTCTCGACTCTTCACTAAACATTTACCCCCAAGAGAGTAAGAACAGGAAATTAGATTTAAACTACTATTAAAACATGGCAGGTCTTTTGAATTGACACATCCACTAAATGCTTAGCTCAGAACTGAAAATACTTAATTTTGTGGAAATTACAGTAAGATACCTCGCGAGAAAAATAATCGCGAGGAAGAGTCGAAAATTCAGTGTACTAGGGCAGCGCCGGCAGTCGGCTGGCGACTCGCCAATGTTGGCACACACTGCGATTTTGGTTGGCACGGTCAGCCCAGTGTTTCGACTACTACACCGAAAGCGAATACCCTTGTAGTACGAAGGAGTTGCAGTGCGTGCATCATCTGACAAATATACACGTATCATATAAGTCGCAAGAGAAAGCAAATGGTACAAGCCGTTCTCTGTTCTATGTCACTCGGTTGGAGTCATTCGATGTCACTTCACGTACATTGGAGTCCTCAACTGTCTTTCATTCCTAATACCAAGAAGTTAAAAATATTTTTCAAAGTTGTCATGGATAACGAAATCATTGTAATAAAAATATTTATTAAAACTAATAACAGCTTTGTTTTAATTCATTGCTTTCCATATGTATCTGTGGTATGACTTAAAAAAAAGCGAAAAGAATTTTCTCCGATGCTGCAAATCGACAATAGTTGAAAATATCGTCTTTTTTAATTTAAAAAAGATATTCATTATGTAATTATTTTGTTCAATATTCACTAGAACATATTATACGAAGAATTACTTTTATAATAACATAAGATTACGTAACACTAGAAAAGTGAAAACGTCGAACAACAATTACTGGCATTATTGGCGAGTATATAACTAAAAGAACACGATACATACTCATTCTTTGAAATGGAAATCGCCCACGAGAATATACTTCAAATTCATTGAAATTTCAAACCCACAAGCCAGAAAAGCCAGGCATGACAGCAAGCCATTTTCAAGAAAAATCTAACATCGCGATCGTAATCTACGAAGGCGATTGAGTGACAGGTGTCATCATAAACATGTTTTTTATACGTGAACAACCAATTCAAGCGTTCAGATCAACAAAACGCGGGGCACGAAATCAGGTACTTTTAATCGTCTATTTTACGCGAGAAAATAACTTAGTATGTGACAATAATGACTATTATTCAGACTTTTCTTGCCAGAAGTGCATTAGAGAGCTTTACTAGGCTCAGCGTTACGCAATCTTTAAGATGATATAACTAGTTATGTTCTCAGTGTCAATGCATTTTAATTATTTCAAGCTGTATTGTCTTATTATCCTACTTGCATTAATAATTAGTAATAAAATATTTAAAAAAGTATACCGTATACAATGGAGTTACGTAATTTTTTTTAAACTCAACATCTGTAAAGAATGGAATAATATATAATTTTCTTTACTCAAACGAACATATCACTGAAACAGAAGGAAGGTTTTGATAAACGAAAGCGAACCCCGTGGTGACATCTGCTTGTCCGAGCACAGCCGCGCCAAGTGCACGGAGCGCGCGCCTACCTCGCATGTGGGCGGGATGCTGTTCACCTAGGCGGCGCGCCTAGGCGAGAGATCCCGCGCAGCTGCTACCGGGTCGAGCCCTCGCCCGCTGCCTGTCGGCGAGGGCGCCGCGGACGCACTGGTCTCGCCCCGCGGCGCCGCCGCCTCCGTCCTCCCTCCTCCCGCCCCGCCGCCCGAGTATAAATGACCCCCATCGAGGACGGGGCGCCCTCGCCGGCCCGCGCAGACACTAATAGGTGTCCTAATTACTCGCCCAGTCTGCCCGCCGCCGCACCAATGACCGTCCTCATCCCCTCCCCCCGCGTCCTCAGCCGCGATTGTGTTTTGTAAATGGGTGATAACTTTCAACATTTTGTTTACGATTAGGGGCAAATGCAATGCTTTTCCGTGATTCTGACAGAGTCCAATAATGATCGAAAAATACGTAAGGCAGTACACTAATATTAAAATGGTAGCGTTAATATTTAAAATTTAATTAATAGATCCTTAGAACATTGTGAATACGTAACCTCAAGGACTCACAGAAACTATATATATTCTATGAACGTACCGTTTTTAATTTCATTTACATTTTTCACAAGATAATAAATAGTACATAATTCCTTTCTCGTAAATTCAAAAACGATCTTACAATAAATATATCTACAAAATCAGTATATTTATTAACTTTATTGCCAACAAAATTATCGGAGTAATAATTATTTTTTACGAAAAATGAACTGAATAAATGGGAGTCTTACTTTCAATTATTTCATTTCTTACGCGTGTCTGTGTGTTCGTGTGGTGCAGGGTCGTTGAGAGCAAGCGTGTGCAAAAGAGGTTTACATCACTGCATCGGTGCAGCAGAACCACCCGCACACACGCGCGAAGGCCAGCGACCGGCAGCGGTCCAATTAGAGCGGCTCATCTGTTACGTCCGACAGCTTGCGGCTCTAAATCGAGACACATTGGCTGCATCGCCCGCCAAACCGCTTCTGACGGCTGGCTCGCTCATTTCACTTTTCTACGATACACGCCAAGAGCGAATCTTATCGAAATATCTGCCCGATAAATCGATTCAAGATTGCGTATGTTTACATATCTTTTATGAGTCATGTAATGACGCACTCTTATGACTTCGGCGTTTAAACGTTTCGTAATTTCTGAACGGTACTTCATTTTTCTAATTTATAAATTATCGATGGTATTATTTTTAGGAAAATAAATTCAACGTTTACATATTAAACTTCTTGAAATGTGTATTAACAACATCCCTCTTCGGTAACCAACTCTACGTCGTAAGGCCATTTCTCTGATTCAATTAAGCAATTGAACCATTTTTTTTATTTCAAAAGCTCACTCAGCTTGAATTTTGATTCTCAATATTTTTTGAAAATTAATATTATTTACATTTTTTAAAAACATTTCTCAATGTCATCGGTAAAGTAGTATTTCATTTGCAAGTTCCATTAACATATTTTCATTCGTATTTTCTTTTCAAAATTTTGAGGTTTCACATTTTTCTGAACTATACCATACAGCAATCTTGCATTAACGAGGACAAGGAATTAATTTAACGAGATGGCACGAAGTACTTTTTTCTCCTCTCCTGACTTCATGGACCCTGAGCAATATTTTCGTGTGAGCCATCATCGCGGCGATGGACGCTTACTTAGCACGCACCGGAAGTTACAATCTGCGGTTCTCTTTAGCACCACAGAATTAGAGCGAAGCAGGGAATGGCGAGAGAAAAGCATTAGATGGGCCTTCTCTGTAACCGGACCAACTTTCAAGAAAACAATACGACTTATTGCTGCGTAACTTGAGTGACACCATTCATGTAAAATTAGTTATTACAGCTGCCACCAGCATTGTGAAACACACGTCAAAAACGTTTCCATCAATTAACTCTCGACCTGCCACTAGTATTGAATGCCGAATACTATTGTACAATTCAATTATTCAACCTAGCATTACGTATGCATCTCCAGTACGCAGTGGTACAACTTTCAGTACCATCCAGAAGCTAGTTACATTTCAAAATAAGTTCCCAAGAAAGACCCTGAGAGCACCATCGTTTATTTCAAACTGAAAATCATTGCGAGTTAATGGCAAAAAAGGAACACAGTAACACTTAGCACACCTTTCCTATCAAACTCTTTATTCTTCACCCTTATCCTCCATCTTTAATCCCCGTCGTTATGCTTCAAGGTTCCCTAAGGGTAGTATTAGACCATCGTAAGTGGTTTTATACTTTCTCTTAGCGCTACCTCAACTTCCATTGCTACGCTTTCAGATCAAACCTTGAATCCTGAACTACTCTTCCAACCGTAGACCATGCTCACGAGTACGAAATACATAAATACTCTTTCCCTATGGATGGCCATATTCCAAACGCTAATAAGTCAAAATGTACACCCCTTGAGAGACAGAAATTTTGTACGAGAATAAATAAACACAAGAAACCGTAAGGAAACGTCAGCACAAAATTGCATCTAGAAAAAATTTCAACCTCTGTGGTTTTATACAAATATTATATACATTCAACTTGACGCTCTCGCAATGTGGACAGATATATTGAAACTTTGAGGTATGATCTAATGAAAGTAGCACGCAATGTTCTCCAATAAATCTTGAAGGTAGTTATGCTATTGATTTTCAGCAAGGTCTAAACTACTACATTTCCGTAAATCAGGAAGCTTTTAGCAAAGCACTTAAGATAAAATGAACACATATTTACAGCCAAGAAGAGGGTACCCACATGATAGAAAACAATTCGAAAACCGTTACACTTCACGGTATCTTATCACAATTTGAGTACACTGGGAAAACATTTTTTATGGACTAATACGTATTTCCACGTTTCCTGTTCTGTAATGATCAACAAACAACGCTTGTAAAGTTATGAAAACGAACGGAAGATCAAATAAAGCTTGAAGTCAGAAAATCTGAAATTTAAATTTAGATAAATTGAAAAATATTTTAATTTCCTTTTTTAGTAGTATCAAAACTATTTACCTTAATTCCTTCCTGTTTCTCTCTTAAGGCCTTTGGTTTTATTACTTATTTACATTATACCTTGCTGTGTAGATAATCCACGTAATACTAGACCAATTTGACTGCATCCATTAACGACTTTCATTTAGAATATGAATTGATAAACAAACAAACTGCAAAATAACATTAGGTGTATTATTATTAATATTAATTATTTTTAAATATATTATGCAGTTTTCAAAATCCTAACCGAGTCATGGACGTGCATTACACACATGGATTCATGTTTGCTATTTTCACGTAAAGCAAAATTGGCATCTAACAATAAGGGAGATTGCCGTATACTACGTGGAATCGATATCAACAAAGCATTCTGACGCCTTGTTCTTAGGAAATTAATTGCTCTGATTAGTGAATCTTTTTCGTGTTTCCGTGTATGATACTCCAGAAGCACAGTCGGTCTTTGAATTCCACAAATTGTCTTTGTTCAAGAGAAACAATTCACTGATAACTGCGTCAGGCAGGCAATCGGTTGCGAAAGGCACCGTGCGAATGAGATCGCGTGTGTGTTTATTTGGATTAGCCCTTTACAACACGCCCTAAAAGATCGTGGATTGAAAATTTCTCGCATTGGCGGAATGCGGAATTGCGGTACGCGACTACTGCGTTGTTCTTAATATTTGTTTTAACATTACAGAAATATTATTTTATTTTAATTGTTTCATGAATACGAACGGTTGATACATTTATTTTCATGGTTCTCCAAATTTAGAGATTTCTTGCTCAGAAACACAAATTACCTTTTTTAAACATGTTTAAAAACACTTTGTAATATTATTGAATAACACAAAGGACACATTTTTGGATTTAAAGTACGAGCTGTCACTGTTTCTTTGTCAAATTGTCAACACTGGCTTTAATGTTGGAAGGAGAAATTCGAAGGCAGTGTTGCAAGTGAATGTCCGAAAATCTTTTGCTCAGTTTTGTCTTCATGATATTCATTCTGGAGAAAACCTGCTCTCTTTATTGTGACATGCAAACAAGTAAAGGGCCGCATTGTAATTTAAATTATTATTTGTTTGCGAGTGGCCAAAGATTAAGCCGTGGGGCGCAGGGGTGGAAGACCAGGTCTCTAGAGAGACCAACCCGCATAACCTGCAATACGCAATCGACTCACTTTCCACATCTTTCTGCGCAATCTCGCAGACATAAGATAACGAAATTAATTATCCTCCTTATTCACTGAAACTTTAATATCAGTTCTCTATAATTCTATTGTTCAAGGGATAGTGCCATAGCTACCCCTCGTGCTATCTAATAGATGAAGTAACTCGCTCCTAACAACTGAAATGTCACATAGAGTGTTCATATTTTTGCAAAATTTTAGCTTAAAAAAAAATCTACTTGTGCTATAACAGCACATACTTTCTCGCAATGTTTCTAGCGTTTGCAATTTGGAAGATTCAGAGAGTTCAACGAAAATGAAACCTGCCAAATTTGTTCAGTCTATCCGTGGAAAGAGAAAGAGCATTTTTTATAAAGTGTATTAACATCAAGTAGACATTACGCAAAAAAGACCGTTAAGATTTATTTTTTATACAGAATGTAATTTACTACATACGGAACAAAATCTATCCTTTTTTCATTACCGACAATACGAGTTTTTCTGTCGAAAAGTCATCATTTCCGCCGCAGAAATAATACTTTTTTCTACTACGTAAAAACAGAAAGACGAGAAAGTAAAATGGTCGGCTAGGGCAGGGGGTGGCACGGGGCGGATAAGGGAGGGTGGCGTGGCGGCAGGGCCGATGCGGGTCAGGGGCGGGGGCGGATCGGGTCGGAGCGAGCGGAGAGGGGGCGAAGGACGGAATTGTTGCGGGGCTGGCGGGTGAGGGGCGGGGCGGGCGTTGCGGCTAATGAATGGGCCACGCGCGTCGTGTTTATCCCCGCGTGCGATGGGCGGGCGCGGCGCCGTTCGCCCTCCGCCCGAGTCTCTTCGGACCGGGGGCGGCGACGGCAGAGCTCGCGAATCGCTCGCCTAAGCCACGTGCTCGCTAATTGAAACATCGTTTGGGACGAGCTCTCGCCAGATAGCGGGGGATCTGATAGCTATTGTAATTAGACAAGCCAAGACTAAGTAGTGGTTGTTCGTGGGGTAATGCTGTGAAGGACACTCTCTATAACACAGATTCGGGAAATTTTTTGTGGACAAGCTCTTACGTCTTCGAGAATGCCCCCCTCTCAAAGTTTTTCACGAATAATAAAAATACCAAGGGTCAGAATTGCATCAAGGAAACATATTGAACAATTATTTATACTGATACGTACTATAATTTTATACTAATAAACAATACAACAGATGTATACTATTACAAAATGTGCAGTTCGTGAATTTCACTACAGCTTCCCATGGACATTTAGTGGCTAAGAGAAAACACAAATCGTTGCATCCTTAAAAATGATGTAGTGGCTATAATCAGCTGTGATTTACTGAATTGTGAAAGTACGGTTTAAGAATCGTCAGTTACTCTGAAACGTGACGTAAGATGTTTGATAGAGGAAACGAATGTCTTCTGTTGTGAGACGCGCTTGCCAACACATACATGACTTCCTTTGTAACCTTTCCTGGTTTTATCTTCACTAAGTTATAATGAATTGAAGAACACTTCCGGCGATACGTTTCGTCAGAAAGTTCTTTCGTTTCGTCTTTCATACATTACAGTTTCATTTAATGAAGCATTTCATTTACTTTTGGACAATACATTTAAACTGATTTTCTTTGGTATGTGTGCAAGAGACACTGACTTTCCGTCCAACTTTTCTTGGGCTAGGCATCGAATATTAAGTCACAAGCACTCATTATTTCCTTTTCAGAAACAGCATTATCACTGATAACAGAAGCCCCACTTTGCGGATGCAAAATTAATTCTGAATGAACTATATAACAATTTCCTCCTCTCATTTCCAATCAATTTGCAAGTAACGTTACAAAATAAGACCAAAATTGTAATTGGAGTTGAAGTATTTAAAAAGAAGTTTGATAGTTCTTCTCAACCTCATTCCGAAAAAAAATATTGGCACCGGCGTTCGTAGCTTAGAATGTCAGCTCGTTACATTTTGGAAGCAATGCGGGCCAGACCGGGTAGAACGTAATGTTCCCCAGTATTCTCAAACTGTTCCAAAGCATTAACAGCGCTCCTCTCCCATGACGTCCGCTCCCCCGCACGCAGAAGCGTCGCGCTGCGGCGCCGTGCTTCTCCGCCCCGCCCCGCCCCGCCCCGCCCCGCCGCGTCGCGTCGCGCATTCCTGGCTGCACGAGTGTCGGATTCGGTTCCAGCGAGACACTTCGAAAGTCCTGCGGCACAGAGCGCTCAAAATGAATGTTTTCTCTCAGATGCAAGGGAAACGGAAACTCGACGACATTTTTAATTAACGATTACCGGGCAGACGTACATTTTATATTTTAGGCACATGGTGGCACATTTAAGTGAATATTGGTAATGAATGAGTGAAACCAACCTAGGACTGCAGACATGAACATGCATTGAGACCTGCATTTATGTAAGAAATTCCGAACATTCCATCAGACTTAATTCAAAAACGACACTCATTGTAGTTCAACGATGCAACTCCAGTTGCAAAACAACTTGAATGACGTTGGAGACGTTCGCGCCCTGTTTGTGTTTTCATTTGAAGCAACTCCTTCTACTTCAGGGTTGTCGTGTGAGTACGAACTCACAGGGCGGGGTGCCTGGGAATGTCTTTGCCCCTAGAAAGTTAAATGTCCTTTGGTGAAGAAGAATTTATTTATCCTTTCCCAGGATAAAATTAATCCTTATTTAGTGTTTTTGTGATTTCCACCACCTAGTGTGATCAAATGACGGACATTGAAAACAAAAATGTTCCGAGAGTGTGATTAGGATTCGTTCAAATAGTGTTACAGACCGAAGATGGTATTCGTTTCAATGTCCATTACTTGATCGGCCCTTCCTGAAGTTTTGAATGACCCCCTCTGGAGAAAATCGCCAATTCACAACGTGAGGACAATAAGCGAAAATCCCTGAGAAATTTTGATTCATTGACTGATTGACTTTTTTCGTTTATCCGTGACGCGTCAATTTCTACGATCATTAGTCCCGTAAGTGGTCATAAGTCCCTAAGATCATTAGTCCCATATATTTTAACACAAGAGCCAGCAGTGACCTCCTTCCCATGCTGGTTAGTCCGGATCTACATGTTGGTTTGCGGGGTGTTTCACACCAATGCATGTAAGTGTGTGTAAGTAAGGGGTAAGGATAGAACAAGGAAGAGGAAGGAAAAATTGCGCGCGGACCGTGAATCGTTTGTTAGGGTACCGCTCGGGCATTAACCTCGTATTGATCAGAGAAACGACGGAAAACTACCGATCAGAGCAATCATTCTTTAGAATTCTCCTCCAGACAGCAGCTGAATTGGACCTAGCTAGTACTCGTATGTAGCCGAAAATCCTGCCACCGTCGGGCGTGGACCGCAGGACCTCCCGGTCAGAGCCGTGCCAGGTCGGTGCCGTGCCAACCGCGAAGCTCTGCGGTGCACTCCATCGGTGCAGAGGCGCCGCGGGGCCTTCGAGGTGGGTGGTGGGGGTGGTGGGGGGGGAGGGGCGGCTGAGTTGGTTCGTCTGCTTCCGCGCCTGTGACGTCGCTTCGCGGAACGCCTGCGTCACCGGCGGCGCGTCCGCCGGAAGTTGCGTCCGCGTAGCGTCGCCTCGCGGGACGCTGTGCGACCGCCCAGCCCAGATCATCCGCCCCAGGCACAACTCGGAAGGAAGGGCCACAGCACTTTCTCGCACACTGCATATGAACGGCGTTTAGACACAAGAGCAGCGAGGATTGTAAGTTTATGATACCGAAAAAGTGGATAATTCTTGTTCCCAAATCTTGTTTAAAACGTTGTATGGTCAGGTTGTGGGACCTTGATACAGAAAATTTGACTCGCAGCAAAACCTGCGACACTGACAGCAGGTAACCTAAAGCAGGGTTTTCAATAAAACATTGATATTCCTGAATCGATCTGACGTAGCGGCTCCTTAAATTTGAAATGGATGTTTTAGTTTTTGGAGGCACTTTACATGAAGTCTCTAGAACACTTTCAATTCCTACCCCCCCAAAAAAAATCAAAATCTTAAATTTTCTTTACTAAAACCTGTATCTCTAACAAAAGTCACAACTAAATACATGTACAACTATATGTTCAACGCGATAATGAAAGACTTCTTTGAACCGAGTTAGATATTCCTCCCATTTCCTCTCGATGCTCTAAGTGTAAGGGTTCTTGGAGGCCCGCTTCCGCTCTGCACGCCACTTCTTTCAAGCTTTCAGTATTGAGAATAGAGTCCAGGAGTCTGGATACCCTTTGAAGCGACTGAAGTTCGTATAACCACTAGTTCTTCTCGAAAATTGAACGTGAATCACCCGATAACCAGATGAAACAAGCCTTGAAATAAATACCAAAGACGCAAAACAGATTAAAATAAACGAAAATAGACGCACTTGAACAATAAATTTCAATGGAATATAGCAAAGAACAATACACTGCAATCAATCATTTGTTGACACTATGTGGTCGTCCATAAATTACGTAACGCTAAAGAGGGAGGGTTGATGCAGCGTCACATAGGTGTAGGGGGGGGTCATAGTTTAGTGTTACGTGATGCTGACATTTATTTTTAAAATCTTTCAACATTTGCTGAAATTTTTTTATTCAATCTTATACTAAAGCATTTTCATATTAACAAATTAAAATAAAAAAATGTAATAAATGAAAGAATATATCTGTAAATTGAGACAGCGATTTATTGACATATTCAATGTGTTCATAATCGAATACATTCATAAATTGATATATTGAATTTTGTGAGTTAGCTCCCTTTTCACGAGGCACCTCAATTGTTACAATAAATGAAAATATCTTTCATCGATGATATATTGATTGAATCCTTTAGATTACGGAGAACATACAACTGATCTATAGTGTATTCTAGAACTCAATTAGTTGGTGCTGTAGAGGAGGAGCCTATGCGTCATCCACGACGGCATGTGCATGGCTTGTCAGAAATGTTCTGGCCTACGCGCCCTTCTTTCATTAATAAAATTGTCCCCAAACGAATTATTTATATGTTATGCGCTGTCCGCACCAATTAATTCTCACGTTAATTATAATAAATTTTAATTTACAACACACATACAATTAATATAACTTGTTTCTGCTTCATAATTGAGTTTTACATATTGTAATTGCGAGGGGGGGCATGTCGCAAACGTTACGTAATTATTAAAGGGGGTACAAGCGCCATTACAGGGCAAAGAAAAGGTATTCAACATACTCCAAATTTGCGTTAAGTAATTTATGGGCGGCCACTACGTAAATATTACTACTGTCATCTCAAAACAATATTCAGAAAAATGTCAGAATTTCCAATCTAAGTAGTTAAAGCAAACTAAAAGATAAGCTTACGTTAACATTTTATACAAATATTGAACTCTGAAGGTTGTATCCAACACGCCAGTCCGGGTCAATGCTATACAATTGGTTCGGGGTCGGTGATTTATTTATAGGCTAACAGTCCAACATGTAACACACAACAGTAACACACATGCACCAACGCTTGGTCAGTGTCAGAACGTCACACAGTTTCTAACTGTTTGTGGACATTTTATAAATAAACAAAAACGCGTTTTCGACATTTCTGCTCCGCCGTCGTCTTCTAGGAGACACGCGAGAGCACAAATGCTTGAGCGCACGGAGAGAGCGGGAGAGGCGCGTGGATAAGGCCTCTTCGGGCGCAGATAGGCGCCTTATCGCACGGACAGGACGCGGCCTCTGGGCCCGTTCGGGGCCGCCGCCGCCCCCATCGCCCTGGGAACCGGAGAACGCACTTTGCGGTGAGGCAGCGCCTCGGCGACCACAGGGCGAGTGGGGGGCGGGGGCGGGGGCGGGATGTGGGCGGGGTGGAGCAGGGCAGGGAAGGAGTGTGGGATGTGGGCGGGGCGGCAGAGAGAGAGAGAGAGAGGGGAGAGGGCGGAGAGTGTGGCAGAGCAAGGCGGAACGACGCGGGAAGGGGTGGAGAATGGACAGTCAGTCCCGTTGGCGCGCCTTCCGCACTCTACGGTTCCTTGTTGGCGATGTTCTTCTTGGTGTTTTTTCCTGTTTCACCTCAATACTAAGATGCCCACTATAGTTCAGTCTCTAAAATGAAATGAGTAATTACCGCTCTGGCCTGTTCCACTGTCAATTCTCTTAGTAAGAGGGGAGAACTGATGAGATAAAGGTTGTGCTCGAAAATTATCAAAGATGGATATCACGTTGATAAATGACTAAAGATATTGTCTGGTATCAATTTTAATCAACTTATGATCATTTCGATCGCGTTGCGATCATCATCAGAGCTAAAATGTAATACAAATATTATACAAATATTATTAAATACAAATATTATAACAGGTTGTAGGTAACAGGTTATTGTATGCACGATGCGTAAGCAAACTGGGTCGTACATACCTTACAGCTTCTGGGCCGAAAACAAAGTTCTGCGAATTTTTTTGGGCGTGTGTCTGTTTAAGAACACAGCCGGGCGGCAGCTGGGAGGGGGCGGGAAGAGGGGTGGGGTGCGGGTGTAGGGTCGTAAACCGCGGGGGTGCTGGTGGAGGCTGAGAGACGGTCGGGCGAGCGAAGGTCAGGGGAGTGGGGAGGGCTGGGGGTGGGTTAGGGGTGTACACTTTGTGCTAATTTTATTTATTTATTTTTTATTTATTTATTTATTTATTCATTGAAGCAACAGGCTTAAGCCCAATTTACATAGTTCGTTCGGATATAATAAAAATTTTAGCAGAGGTGACGAGAGGTATTTGCTGGTTGAGACATGTCATGTTCTGTTTTTTGAGTACGTTGTGTATGTGTATGGTTTCTAATTTTATTCTGTTCCAGTACCTGTTTTCAATTTCTAGAATTCGGAAATTTATGTGTTTATCAAATGTGTGTTTGTTTAAATTTAGGTGATCCGCAAAGTGTGAGACTGTGGTAGTGTTATTTTTCCATGCTTGTTCGTGTTCTTTGATTCTCTGTGTGAATTTACGGCCTGTTTGTCCTATGTATATGGCATTGCAATTGTTACACGTGAGAGCATAGACTCCGCATAAGGATGTAGGTGGGATTGGATCTTTAGTGTTCGATAGTGTTTTATGTAATGTGTGAGTATTGTTGAAACGACCGTCTCTCAGCCTCCACCAGCACCCCCGCGGTTTACGACCCTACACCCGCACCCCACCCCTCTTCCCGCCCCCTCCCAGCTGCCGCCCGGCTGTGTTCTTAAACAGACACACGCCCAAAAAAATTCGCAGAACTTTGTTTTCGGCCCAGAAGCTGTAAGGTATGTACGACCCAGTTTGCTTACGCATCGTGCATACAATAACCTGTTACCTACAACCTGTTATAATATTTGTATTTAATAATATTTGTATAATATTTGTATTACATTTTAGCTCTGATGATGATCGCAACGCGATCGAAATGATCATAAGTTGATTAAAATTGATACCAGACAATATCTTTAGTCATTTATCATATAAAAAGGTATCTACATCACCAACAATCCAATTAATAATGGATATCACGTACTTCAAGTTTGCAATTCGAGTAATATAATTTCAAATTTTGAGTGGATACTGCTAGGTTTTAGACTACAGATAGCAGTACATTGATTTTGAAAAACAAAAAACAAACAAACAAAAAAAAAGAAATAAAAGAGCCTTAAATTTATGTTTACGACACTTAATTGACTTAGAAATAGCTACTCATTATACATATGGTTTGGTAGTGATTTGTTGTTTGGGTACTGCTGATCACTTTAGATTGCTACAGGGAAGACAAATCGTGGCACCCTCAGGTCAATTCTCACCCTGCACAATTTTCGACAGTAGCTAATTCAGCCGCTGTGTGAGGGAGAATTCTAGCGGCCGCCTGCTCTGATCGGTAGTTTTGTGTAGTTTCTCCAATCTACTTCAGGTGAATACCTGAGCAGTACCCTAACAAACGGATCACAGACAGCGCGCGAGCTTTCCTTTCCCTTCCTTGTCCTATCCTACTCCTCACTTAAACACGTACTGAACTACCGCACACTACGCTACCGGGAGAGAAGTCGGAAGCTTAGAGCTTGTCCCGGCTGGGGCCGCGCCCTGCTGGTGGGACATCCTTGGTTGGGGAAAACACCGTAAGCCGACGGGCAGGCCAGCGCCGGACTTCGCCAACCAGCGGGGGAAGATCACAGCCATCTCCCGCGACAAAACATACACTGCACTTACGGGGCCAATTACCATAGAAGTTGACGCGCCCGAAATCACTAAACCCATCAATGAACCCACTCTGCCCACTCGCGTACCCGAGAGACGACAGTCGCCCGTGCCGCGCCGCGCCGCGCCGCGCCGCGCCGGTCGGAAGCCGGGCTGGCGGGCGGGCGGGCGGGCGGGCGGGCGGGCGGGCGGGCGAGCGGGCGAGCGGGCGAGCGGGCGAGCGGGCGAGCGGGCGAGCGGGCGAGCGGGCGGGCGGGCGGGCGGGCGGGCGGGCGGGCGGGCGGGCGGGCGGGCGGGCGGGCGGGCGGGCGGGCGGGCGAGCGGGCGAGCGGGCGGGCGAGCGGGCGAGCGGGCGAGCGGGCGGGCGGGCGGGCGGGCGGGCGGGCGGGCGGGCGGGCGGGCGGGCGGGCGGGCGGGCGGGCGGGCGGGCGGGCGGGCGGGCGGGCGGGCGGGCGGGCGGGCGGGCGGGCGAGCGAGCGAGCGGGCGGGCGGGCGGGCGGGCGGGCGGGCGGGCGGGCGGGCGGGCGGGCGGGCGGGCGGCGGAGCGGGCGGGCGGCGGAGCGGGGCCGGCGTAATTGCCCGGAGAACCTGCCGGCGCGGTGGACACGGCGGCGATCGGAAGCAGCATTACACGCCGCGAGAAAGCGCTGCCGCCGGTGCATTAGGCGGGGCGGGGAGGGGCGAGGGGGTCGCTTCACCCCCACCCTCGCCCCCGCGCCCCCCGACGGGCGCCGCACGATTCGGGCCGCGCCAGGCCTGCCGCCAGGGGTGCTCAAAAGACGCGCGTGCAGTGGGGCAGAGTGCGGTTGATGACGGCAGTCGGTGCCCGTTAACTGTCAGGGAGACTCTTCAAGGATATTTAGGCTAAAATGTGTTGACATTTTCTTGATTTTTCTATTAAGCTTTACAACTTTCGCAGACGTAAGTTTCTTGTTATATAGAATTCGCGAAAAAACAACAACACAGTATTCCCCTCAATTCCTCAGCAAAAGGATATATAAAGTAATGGGAAAATTAAGAATACATTGTACGCCTAAATATCAGAAATAACATTATTACGAAGCGGTACAACATTTTCCTAAGTAAAACACGTATCTTGGTTTACGTACTCTTCATGATGTGTTATTTGCTACATTCTCCTTTCCACAATTTTGGTATTGAGGCATGGAGAATCCTTAAGACCTAAATCGTGTGAAATCTGGTTCAATGAGGTTGGAAAAGGGAGGGTAATTCTAGTTAGTTGTTAGTCAACGTCCGCAAACTAATTAGTAACCGAGCCCCATGAGTGAATGAGATTAAATTAGATGAGAGTGAAGCAATAGTGCTTTCAGGACTAACGTTAAACAAACGGACCTGAGACCCAAATAGCGGCCCTAGGGCAACGCAGAGGGGGCAAGAGGAAGTGCTAGCCCCAGAAACCAAAACGGAAATGTCCCACCACAAAAGAACGTCTAGCTAGAAAATTCAGATTTACTTGCTTATTTCAAGATGATATAAAACGATAGAAGCAAAACAATATTTTAAAAAACGTAGTACGTGATTACGTCAGAATACCAGACTGAATTGTTCGGAAGCGAGCGAGGTCCGCGTCCACTCAGAGGAGCTGCTGTGTGTCAGCGCGTTGGAATGCCCTGCGACTCAGCAGGTGCCCGCGCGCACAGCAGCGAGGTCGGGGGCGGGGGCGGCAGGGTGGCACCGCCCCCCGCGCGGAAGTCCCATGGCCTAGCGAAGCGCGCCCCGCGTCGAGGGTGAAAAGCCGGTGGTGGTGGTGGGGGGGAGCGACGGCGGGGGCGGCAAACGCCACGGCGCAGAGGCACTGCCTCGAGCCGAAGCCAACGGCGGAGGTGGAGGTACGCACGGGTGGAGGCGGGAGTGGAAGTGGAGTCGGAGGTTGTGACGGTCGCGGAGATGGGGTCAAGCCGGTGGCGGGGCAGGGACTGAAGTAGGGGCGGGAGCTGGGAAGAATGGAGGGGGCAGAGGAGGGAGAGGCGAGGGTTGGGACGGAGGCGAAGGCGGAGGTGGAAATGGAGGAGAGGGTGAGTCTGCGGCAAAAAGGCATGGTACGCAGGAGTGGAGTTTGAGACGGGACGGGGTGGAGGCGGGGGGGGGGGGGCTGTGTCCGTGTGGAGGTGGAGGAAGTGTGTGTAGCAGGGGCGGGGCTGAGGGCGCACGCAGTGCCTCAGACAGCATCCTCCCACGCGTTCTTCGCATTCCAGAGCGCGCCCTTCTCTTGAGTTGGTCGCGCCGCCGCCGTCGCCGCCCTGCTGTCTCCTTCGCCGAAAATAAGTCGATTGATCGTCGTTGAGTAATGGACTCCTGCGGCCAACGATCCGAGGAATTCAATGACATCATCGTAATGCTGAATCAGTTGGGACGAGCAAAGAAGTTCATTACAGCGATCCCTTTGCGTCAAATGTGTCTATATGAGCAACTGAATGTTCTTAAAATAATATTTTCACGCACTTGAGTCCATAATACTCGTTACTAAATGTAAGAATACGCATTCTCATACATTACAGCCACATTTCATCTATTTTAACACATCTCTCTATTCACATCACACTCATGAAAACAAAACCCTTTCTCTTCATTCCACTCTGGTTGCTCAATTATTTCATTTTTGTACAAATAGTGAATTTTTATTGAATAGCCTCAGAATACGGCTGTAAATGATACTCCTACTATAGCAATATTTTGATAGAGGCGTATTCTCAGAGTGTACTATTTGGAAGTCAATAATTTCACATGGCATGCATTTTTTCTCTCTTAAGCTTGATAAAGTACACTCTCTCGCGACGTGAAAATAAAGTGGGTCACAAGAAAAAGATCAGAGTTTTTAATTGAGCAAATGCAGGGACCTCCCGCAAAGCCACAAAAAAAAAAAGACTGAGGGCGCAGATTTAACAAGGAATGGTCCTGTGTCGCCGTATCTTGCTCAGATAAATTCATCGACAAACTCCACGGATGCTTTTACCATCTGTCACGCCGAGTTGATAACGCGACGCCACCATCGAAGGCGCAGTTCTGTTTACTGCCAGGCTACAAGGAGCTCACATAACTCGTACTCCACAGCACAGAGACGGAAGCGACGAAGACGCTGTTCAGAACAAGTTGTCACTCAGAAATACAACCCTGGGTCAGAAGTCACGCCGCTTACAGACAACGCGTCACAACGCAGTGCCGGCAGTTGACCGGAGGAATCACGACGAATGGTGATTCGTCTCGATTAGAATCAGCCTCGTGCCCAGGAACTGCCCACAGGGAGAGCACGAGCAAGCCTACGTTACTATGTCCGCAGAGGGAAGCAGCTTAATCACCGTTCAGCGAGGACTGATGAACCGTGGAGACCGCCTCAGATCTGTGTCAAGTGCCGGCCTCGATATTCTTCTGTTGGCGGGATAGATGATCGCGCTTTGTATGGGGGCATCTCCAGATAATCGGCGACTAAGGCCTGTTTATTGGTTTGTCTACTTCATTTACCAGTTGGGCTTGATATGTATCTGTATGTCCTCGCATTTGGTTTTCTGTGTAGTGTTAAATAAACAATTGTATTAAAACACTGTCTACTGATTTGTTATTTCAAACATTACAGACTACAAGTGCTTTTCTTATGGAAAATCATTAAATTCAATTATTGTACATTATTAAATGTGACATTAAAATATTGTATTACATAGAACTCATATGTAAAATAATAATAAGGTATTTAATTTCATTATTCCTACAGACACCATTTTAGATTCAAGTGAGGGCGCCCGTGCTCCACAGCGCCTCCCCCTTGGATTTCGCCCTCTTAGTGTTAGAACACGAACTGTAAAAGCAAAATTTTGTCAATATAATGTGTCACTACACAACACATCCTTTAATATTTTAACTGGCCTTTACCTATGCTTTCTCAAAGAAGGAGGATGAGAAGTTGAAGGAAGGTGCAGGGGAAATAAAGGTCTTAATTCATCCCCCGACGAAGACCCCATCTGCTTAAGGTTCTGTAGCATTCGCAACCGGACAAGCCCTCCGTCGCCGCCGCCGCGCCGCCGCCGCACCGCGGACCGAAGACGAATGACAGGGCTCATTTCCAATTGCTGCGCAGCAACGCAGCGTCAGTCGTCGCGCCGCTCTAATGGCCTCGGGCAGCGCCGCCGTCAAGTGGATAACAGCGCGAGGCGCGGCCGCCGGCGGCAACGGTCTCGCAGCCGCGCTGATAAGAGGTTTTGCACAGCGTCTAGTACCTTAACGCACACGCTATCAACCCACTTCGTAGTCTCCGCGCATGCGCCAACCCCAACGTTACGCTCACGCCATACCGGAAAACGCTGTTCCATCACACTTTGCGAGTATAATCACGTGGCTTTTGCCGCTCACTAGTCACGTGATCACGTTATTTGTAATGTGTTCCCAACTCTGGTGGTAGTGCGGGCTGCTAAATCCATATTTCAAGGGCATCTATCGAGGAAACGTATGTACCCTACATCTTTATTGGTGGCATTAATCTGACAATAGTAATATTATTAATAACATAATTATGTATCAATATACACACATACATACGGCTGAGCCCCGTGGCTCATACTCGCTTTATCCCAAAGGGAATATTTTTTGTCATATTTCTTTTACATATCCCAATTCACACAAGGGGTTGCGGCCTACTTACCGCAGGCCTCCCGTGCTCATAACCGTCCAGGCTGGGACGCCATGGAAGGACTATATAATCTGATACGGCAGGAATGCCCAATATATACAGTGTGTGACTGGTGGGCAGCTCTGGCGCGACAGAAACATGTAAATAGAGAATGTGGCATGTTAAGAATTAAAGGCTGCCGCCACAGTTCGCAACTACTTCCATTTAGAGTGAAACGTGTAAAGCCCTTTCTTTTACTCCCGTTGCGCAAAATGGTTGCGGTACGTTTTATAATGATGGTCATCATGAAACAGCTACATTATAGTACAGTTGTTTGAACGATTGCAGAGACGTTTACAGTTGAGAAGTAATCAATAAATGGTCATCGTGCCATTAATTTTTTGTTGGATTATGTGCTGAGACAGTCCACGGTAAACCGCACGTGCACAACCCTGTCCCCTGTTCCCACTTCGAACTTCCGAAGTAAATAAGAAGCCCCTGCGAAACTCCACCAATTATTAAGCTAATAATAAATAAGAACAGGAACTGAACTTTGATGACATTCTTTAATTAATTGAACCTTAACTCTTATACTGTTCATTTGCAGTCGGACTGTGCTAACGCTTAACCAATGCCACCTGGAACACCAAAGAGGTCTGTGTCCACTAGGTGGCGTCCGCCGAATTGTGCATACCAGCTGCCAAATAATGTAAAAGTTTAACGAATATATATCTTTAGTCGCAATAAAATTATTGTATAAATATGGATGTAAGGGGTTAATACACACGAATGAAGTTTACGGTACTCGCTCGTTCCTCGTCCGTATCGTAATCCCACTTCTTCCTCAGGTAATAATACCCATAACACACACGCTCTAGTCACGTGGTTGCCTAATAACGATACGAACGAACATCGTCGTACCAGATACGAACCCACTTTTGAACCTCCGCGAACTCTAACGTTGCAGTATTAATTTTTGCACAATATTAAAATTTGTACTATTTTCATTATTAATATGTGGAAAAAAATATCTCGCCTTGACTTTCCTCGGCGGAGTTTTTAATTTAACAACAATGACTTACTCGGAAAATTATTTTTATTTCGGCCGTAAAACAAAAACCTGAGGAATGTTAAAGCGATCTTCTACCCAGGAATTGGCTCATAATGTCTCACTTAGTAAAAACCAAACCATCATCTGGTAGACAGTTGTGAACGAGTTTCTCTTGTAACAAAATAAACGGTTTAGTGGTGCTCGTCGGTCAAGGGAGCGATTACAAAAACAGAACATGTATGCGGTCTCATAAATTTTTTAGAGAAAAAATATTCGTGTTATGGGGTCACCGGTGTTTTCCGAACAGGTGAAATTTAGAACACCTTGTCCAGCGTCTTTGAAGAGCAAGTGTGTAAAAGGGTGCTCCAAGTATCATACGTAATTATCCCGAGCAACCTCGTCGCATTTCAAATGAGTCACTTTACATGCAATGATCGTGGATAGCGACACTGGATCGGGAACGTGTTGCAGCCGTTTGCTGACAATATCATTTGAGACAATGAAAGAAGAATATCTGCACTCTTCTTAAGGACGAACTAGATGGAGATTAAGTACCATTTTCCATTCACACATTGTTGCCTGTGGTTCAGAGACAGATATTGTAGTCAAATAATTACGAAAGTGCTTTGAAAATAACCTGTTCAAAGATGCTAGAAAAATACACGTTCACTAATATTCCCAGTTAACAATCCAAATTTCTTTATCTTGAAAAGTACTCATGTGAGATATAACGTGCTGTTAATTTCTTTTTGTGCAAGGGTTGAATTTTAAATGGATTCTAATTTCGCTAGATACGAAAAATTAGATTTTATTCGCAAGTGAAAACGTACAAGCAATTTTAGTAGTCTTAAGAAATTCATTTTCACAAGAGAATAAAATTTAGTTACACATACACGAGAACAATACTTTTTTATTCATTACTATTATGTAAACGAAAGGACGATATATGTGTCAAACATTTTTAGGGTGGAAGTATTAACAAACTGACAACCCTCAATATTGGATACGAATACATTTATTTCAATAAAGGGTAAAAACGTTTATATTGTCAAGAACAACAAAATACGAATATTACAAGCAAGATGAATTCGTGTATTATAAACAACATTAGAGGTGTTGCATTGAAATATTCCAATTTTAGAAGATCAAGTCTTCCTAACTATAGAAAATAATGAAATGCTTGGAAATAGTTATTGCTCCAAAGTATGTCCAAAGAAATATATTTAAAGAAAAATTGTAAGTCCTATAACGTCTTAGATTTTAAAAATTTAATATATTTATTACTCAAAAGAACATGATTGATGCTAACTGATGTCACTACAGTGCCTAAGGAAGGTCCTAAGTTCGCCAACCGACGGCGGCAGAATTTTTGCCACCGACTAGGACGAATTGAGTGGCTGTCTGGAGGAGAATTCCAGCGGCCGGCTGCTCTCATCGGTAGCTTTCCACGATTTCTCTTATCAATACCATGCAAATGCCGGAGCAGTACCCTAATAAACGAGCAAAGGACTGCACGCGATATTTCCTTCCTCTTCCTTGTCATATCCTCACCCCTTACCTATACACACACCCACCAAGACCACTACACTACCACACATGTCGGGAGGGCGGTCGGGAGCTAAATGCTTGTCCTGGCTGCTCCAGGCGGTGCCCCGCCGGTGGGAGATACCTGGTTGGGGACGGCAGGTCGCCGCCGGATCTCACCAGGCGGCGGACGAAGACCACCGCCACCTCCCGAGGAAAAGGAACATGCATAACGCTTACGAGACTAATGACCATAACAGTTGACGCGCCCAGAATCAACCAACCTATAATGCTAACCGTGTGGAAACGCACTGCACCGAACAGGAGGAAATGAACGCGGCATGCCGCTCCCTCCGCGACGCACGCAGTCGCCGCTGGCGTTCGTGGCTCGCAGAGAGCAGCGCCAGCCGCTGCCAATGCCTCGCTTATTGGCCCGGCCGGCACCGCGCCCGGCCCCAGAAGACGACGGCTGCGAAGTAGTTGTTAGCGGGATGGCTCCGGCAATTACGGGCATCCGCAAAAGTCAAAGAACTCATCGCCGGCTACGGAACATTTCCTTTCGTCTCGACTGGTCGGGCTGAAGACACGGCAAAGAGTAGCAAAATGCTACTCTAAAGAACTTTAAAATTTAAGACATACTGTTTGACTAGGTTAATGAATAGTATTTTTAAATATAAATTAACAAAACTGTAAGATGTTCGAGTTTTTGAAAATTTTGTTTACAGTTGCTGTCATTTAAAATACGATTTTTCATTTACTTCATTATTTGTTCATTCATTTTTCCTTACTTAAATATAAACATTAGTTTAAATTTAGCAAGTTAACAGTACGTGATAACGAAATACGCATTAAATAAAACAGTCATGTTTTAACAAATCCGTCAAATATATTTTCGAAACGGGAGAGCGAAAACCCTAACAAAAAACCTATGGTAGCGTCAACATTCTCATTTCAATAAGAATCATTTTAATAAGAATTAATTTTAATAATCAAATTTTCCAAATAAATTTCATGAATCTAAAACTTCTAAAAAAACAACAACGTAATTTCATGACAAACCTTGAACCATGACATAACCTCCCGTACCAGGTGTGAACCCACATTCCATAATAATCCCATAATGCACCACTGAGCGTGTTCAACATCAGTTGGTTTTTTTATCAATTAAAAACGTAGGTGTGAGTAACGCGTTGAACAACAACCATCAGCATTGTAATAAATAGAATGACAGATGAAAGTTCTCATTCTGTACAAATACCCGTAGTTAAATGTATTTGCAATGTGGGGCTCAATGAATTCTACAAAAGGGAAAGTCATTTCACCGCCGGACGCTAGATCGACACAAAGAGCAATTAGGGTGGAATAAGTTGCTTAAACATTCACGACTGAGGCTTCTTTCGGTTGCTCATTGCGTCTTCCAGTTATCAAATAAAAATCTGTATAGAAATCGTCTGACTTTAAAAGGCAAGATACTTTATTATCACAAACGCAAACTGCATTATCTCGGAAACGTTACCTAAAATGTAGGTATATCACCTTATAATAACATCTCATCACTCTCGTTATCCATTTTGATGCATCGTCTGACATATCAAGAGATTGTACTTTGAACTCAAAGTCAATATCATCCACCGATATCAAAAAGGTTGTGTTTTATAATTCTTGGGTTGTTACAAAATGTGTTGGCACAACACAATTTCATAAATTTCAAAAACTCACGCCAAGATTTGCTTTAATGTTCTTTAGCGGCTTGCGCGTGTGCAACTGCAAGACATGAGCCAGATTTTGTTATTTAAAATTTGTCATCACGAAGTCTTTGCTATTAATAATAATATCTTAAAACTGACACAGGTCGTGTGATTTTATCAAACTGATAAGCATATCATATATTGTTGTAGTCGCATGCATTATTGTGCTACCTCTGTCATAGATCTTGCCCATTTATTTCTTGGATTCGAAGGCATACAGGGTACGAGCAGGCAAAATTAAAGTCAAGTAAAAACTGGCGAAATATTTCATAATAACTCATCACTAGGAATTACATACGACATAAAATCCATTCGTCACGGAACTCTTATATCAAGTAGACAAACTAGTCCTAACACATGAATTATTGCTCTAAAATGTTTCTATTGACTACAATCAACATCTAGAAAGCAATTACAGGCAGAATTAAAAAAAAAACAACTAATTGGATGACAACCATCTACCATTATCACTTAACCATCTGCCAAAGTTTCTACTTCACTAGGCTCGACAAGACACGTGAACTACCGCCACCCGCTCCAGAGACGTCAAATTCATCCTCAAACATCTTTACAATATTTTTTGACAGCATCGCCGTCATCCACGTACCGAACAACGCAGCGGTTGACAACATGACTGGGGGCGCGAGCGGCCGGCGTCATTACGTCCCGAAGACCGATCCCTCTCCACCACAAACTGCCCCGCGGCAGTCAGCGGGCGAGCGACCGCGACCACAACCACAACCACACTGCTCCACGCCGGGGAGTCTTCCTTCGCAGGTGGTCCTCGGCCCGGCGCGTCCGATCCGACTGGTCCGGTGCACGTCCCTTGGCCTTCAGCGCCCCGGGAGCAGCGGCAGTGGTTGCATTGCGCCCGGAAGAGCATCGGCAACAGCCAGTGGCGCGTTCTCCACTCCCTCCCCGTCCACCCACTCCACTCGCCGCTCACCCCCCGCCCTCCCGCGCCGGCCCGATCAGGTATACACGCGTCCGGCTGCCCCGCGCGCCGAGCCGGGCCGGGCCGTGCCGGGCCGGGCCGTTGCCGTCTATTCGCTCGCCCCGCTAGCTGGGTGGTCGCTGCACCGGCTCCCGACGGAATCTCGCGCTTCGCACGGTCAGCGCCGCGTAGCGGTCGACCGGGCAACTACACGCTCGGTACGATCGCTCTGTTGGCGGGCGGGCGGTTGTTTGGAATGGCGGAATGTGATGGACAGATCTACTCACAGACGCGCGTTCCCGCTGACAGCGAGTCACGACTTAGACACTCGTGAAAAGTAAGCACTCCATTTAAACAAATAAGTTACAAATGAAAACATTTCGAGACAAAGAACAAAGAAACTTCATTTTGCTTTAATATAAATATTTTCAAACCACATTTCTCCTATTACAATTTGTTTGAGAGATGTAAACAATTTATAAAAAAAATGAAATTGATTACATATCTTTATATTAGTGTATTTATGATCCACACTTTTACAGTTATTGGAATTCGAAATCTGCCCGAAAGGATTTCGTTTTCTTATTTGCAAGTTAATTAATTATTAATTAAAAACGCATTTTGTTACAGAATATCAATAACACTTGAATGTTGAGTCACAGAAGACTCGAAATAACAGTGAATACTTATAATGTTTGTTATTGAATTATACGAAATCCATTGTACATTATTGTGAGAAAGATAATACTTAAAATTAATTGGGTTGCAGACAGTTCCTCTGAATTTCCGAAAATCCCTACGTCTACGTATTCTTGGCAACGGTCATATTCGGTCAGACGCCGATGCAAAGGCGTAGGAGTGGGGAGAATCGACGAGCCGTATCCCCCGCCAGCACGCATTGTTTTCCGTAGCGACCCGAATAGTCGACGACACCGCCAGCGCCAACACCTAATGTTCTGCCAGCGCCCTCGCCCTAACAAGACATCTGCCCGAACGAGATCTCACGACCGGCGCGATCCCTGGTGGTCATTGCGCTAACTATATACACTCGTGTGCAAACTCTACGCGACATCTGACGGGCAAAGTGGAAACTCGCACCGCTTCACTATACGTGAGCGGATGTTACCCCACTAGAATGCGCTGTTGGCAGTGAAGGGCGATTGTCATGCGTTACGGCGCTGATCGACGCTGCTCCACGCGAGACTGGGCACTCTCGTCCTTGCTCTCGATTGTTGCAACGCCCTGCATGACCCGGTTCCCTTGCACCTACCAATTTGGTTGAGTCACATACAATATCATTGCTAAGTCTTTCATATCTCTTCCATCGTAGCCCCGCTTGAATTTCTAGGAATATCAAAGTGAGAAACAAAACAAAATACAATTTTATCAACTGTGATGTTTTTTTCCAAGTATCTTCACATGTAAATATGTAAAATATAATGCCATGAAAAGCGGTAGAAACGAGCTTTGATATTTACTACAAAATACTGCACAAAGTTTCGTGTTATACTTTTGCGAGATATAATAATTGCATAAAAATAGAGATATGATTAATATGCAATATTTATTAATGGAAGAATTTTATTTTCATTACACAATATATTCCTACAATTCTCTAAACGCCAATACAGTTTTTTTGGCGCCCCAGGCCAAAGTTGTGGCCCCATAAATAGTTTTTGCAAATTTGGTTTTGTTCATATAGTATCAAAGTTACAATTTTTACTTGCAAGTGAAGAACAATGGGGAAAATATCTGTCAGCCAATCAAATACACATATGAATGCGACATTTTGCGCAGCGAGTAGCAGATTTAGTTTACAGAAACAGTAGACCCGGAATTAACATCAAAATATATTATCAATGTGTAGTTTAAATATTTTTATTAATATTACACACTAATATTACACATTGATATTACATGAGCATTGTTTAATAATGTAGGAATGTTCTGGCACTAGGGTAGAGTAGCTGACGGCACATTCCCGGTAGAAATTGGGTAAAACAAACAAAAGATTAATAAAATAAAATACATTCATGAAGTAAATTTTGACAAACATATTTTTTGAGAATATTAAAAAGTAATTTACTTCATAAATTATTAAATAGAAATGTGAATGTTGTTACTATCTGACAAGTGCCTTTCAACTACGTAAATGAAATAGTTCAGAAAAATTTTCCGTTTTAAATTGTTAATGTTCTTCTTTTCACGTCTAATAACAATAAATATTAGTCATAGATTTGGAAAATATCCAGTAAGTTCCCACTAAACTTTTGTTTACCATTTAGGAAATCCTATTTCATTACATCATTAAACCTTGCCTGCCCCTAAAAATCTCTCCTCAACGGCTTTCCCAGTCCCCGCCGTCCAGACTCCGACAACGCTCATATACTGAACTGTTCAGGTTCACTTTCAAGAAATGCGTAAAAGTGCAGTTAATACACGTCTTGACAGTGCCACAGCACAGGCTTTCTTGTGGCGGCGGCGGCGGCCGGCGATGACAACGTTCTCCGCGACAAGTGCCACGCGACCGGCCGACATCGGCGCGGCGGGTGCGTTTGCGAGCGAGTCAAGGCCGCGCTTTTTTACTGCCAGAGCGCGCGCGGCCCGGTGCAGTTCCCGCCGCAAGGAAAGCCACTGCAGCGGACGCCAATTAAAAATCACGAACAAAAGAGGCGCGGGCCGAAACCTGTGGGGATGAGGTGGCGGTGCAGGCACGGTGCAAGGAGAAGGGTTACAACTTTGCAGAAGTGCAGCGAAGAAGCACTCGGCGCCCGCATGACGCGCCGTAAGTACAGAAGCAGCTTCTTCTAGCCAAGGGGAAGGGTAAAAAAGGTAAAACATCTCTCGGGCATGAGCCAGAAGTGCCACGTGAAAAATGCATCAAGCTCTGAAGATCACCATAACGGATCTTAGGTCCAGATTCACAAACACGCCCAGACAATGCAAGTTATAGAAGAATAAGGGTATGGCAATTGTCCTATCTCTCAGATATGTCCCACAAGGACCTGGGTGATAAATCTTGGGAACAGAAGGTGACTAAACGTTTAAGGGAGTAATCTGAAAGAATATTCGATTCTTATGTTTCAACTGCGATACTGAAGAACAATAATGTTGGGACATTCATTGTTTTGAATATGAGATTGTCTCTGTTGCTTCAAGGGAATTAGTTGCTTCTATTGGCCAGAATACTCACTATATTAATCTGCTTCTCTTACCATATCGTCGTTCATCGAATCTGTTATGTTCGCCTTAATCTGGATTAAATTACCTCTTGGGGCTGATGTAACAAAGGTCATTGCAGCGCCAATTTAAAATTACAAACAAAAGAAGTGCGGGACGAAACTGCATGCGGGGTGTAAGACCTGTACTACATTCCGTTCGAGCACTGCAGCTAATAAAGCCTGGAGGGCCCTTATGCACGTCACGGTGGGAGGCAGTTTCAAAGGTGGTCAGAAACGATATTAAATTATGCCACAATAAGAACATGGAGATGTCCATCTTGGGGCTTTCTTTTAAATTTGGGTTTCTGTTGTCATTCTTTGTTTGTTATATGTGTAGGAATACTATGAATAATAATGCCTGAGGTTTCGATACCAAAACCAAAGAATCAATATTTAAAAACTAAATTAACGGAATGGTACAAAGAAAGGATTTAAACTTGTGCATTTTACACCATTACTGTCATTATTCTATATTGTATGCGAATTTGGGTACAGTAAGTTAAAACATAATATTAATAAAATACTTTTTAATGACTATTCACAGTGTCTTACGTGCATTATAAACTAAATCGTCAATATGATTCTCTCCTCATTCTGTTCTATTTTGGGCGTATCACGATCTATCACATGGAGGGACCCCGCAGTTTTGTTTCAATTTCTATGGGCATTGGAAATCAGCAATACAGATAGATTCTATAGATTTTCAGTATCTTAAGTTTAGAGACAGTAGATTTTTTGAAAATTAGTAATCAGTAAATTGTATTTTATCTAATTTTATAGAAATAACTTGTTTTATATTTCAATACTTTTTTTAGAAATACATTTTTATTTCTATAAAATTCCATAAATTTCAATTTACTGATTACTTATTTTACATAATTTTTATGGATTGTCTTAAAACTTAACATAATGAAAATCCACAAAATTTATTGACAGACAATGAAGACACTAATAAAAAATATAATACAGATAGGCATTTTATAAAATGAACGGGATGCTTCGGGTCGCGTCGAGAGGTTGGTTGCCTAGAAGAACTCGTTACTGGCTTCCCACGGTCTTCACTGTGGTCACTTTCGTAATATTAACTTTCGTAAAGTTAAACTACAGTTCGAGATCCAGCCTTTCCTTATGGGAACTGGTTTGTAGAATGTACGTTACAGCTGACGCAGGGGAGTAAATAATGCACCGAAGAAGGAAGATTTGGAAAGAGAGAAAGATGCTTCTATATCGGACACGAGACTAAGAAGATAATCGTCCTGAGAATGGCTGTCTTTCCGTACTAAAACATTTTTTTTTCTCGATTACCACAAGCCCCCTGGTCGGTGTCCATCGTCGAAACAGTTTCGTTCCGTTTCTCAAGAAATCAAAGTTTCTTTCGGCTCATACTATTAAACTTGTAGATTAGTTTGCAATTCCAGGATATGCAACATCCAAAGTAGCAACATACCGAAGATGAGTGAAAAAAGGGTTTGTAGTAAAACATTTATATGGTGTTGGCACACTAATGAAATATCAAATCTTAGGAGCACAATGTAAACAATTTATAAATGCATCATAAAGTACACATACCCTTTGGTCTTCTTCACATTTTAAGCGTAATCGTTTATAACGTGTATGGTATTTTGAACCCCCAAACTACTCTCTAGAAGTCACTACCGGGCACTTATCTATTTGGCCTTTTCGACATAATCACTTGAAGACCTCGTCACATACGAATATGTGGTGTTTCAAGTGTAGGCATTGATCGATAGAGGGTTGTAGTAGACGAAGATTTCCTTCTCTGTCGAAGTAAGTCGAATACATCCCACTATAAAATACGGATCTCAAAAGAAATGTACACAAACTGTCAATACTTAACAGAGTGGCAAACTCTTCTGCAATAGTTCTAAAGAATGACTGAGGGTGGAAAGCGACTGAGAATGTGGAAATGTAAGAAACTAAATGGTGTCTAAGTGACATTACTATAGTTAAACTTTGTAAATTATTGGACAGATAAAATGAAAGGTGGTACGAAACTACCTACTCTACAGTCCCAACAAGGGGTCAAGGGTCATCCAACTACTCACTGAAAATAAAAATGTATGCACCAGCTAGAATTTGCAGAAAGGCACACCGCAAAGGCATCAAGTTAGAAACATCAAGCTGATCATGACTCTTCAAAAAAAAGCGAATCTTTAGAGGAAACTGAGCCCAATCAATAAATTACATCCAACACATGCACATACACTTGCATTTCTTCCTGGAACGCCAGAGTAGGAGGGCAGCGAGGTACTCACCGGTGGTGGAGGTGGAGGTGGCGGAGGAGGTGGCGCGCAGCTCGACCGTCATCTCGCTCTTGGAGGGCTTGCGGCCGGGGCTGGGGCCGGGGCTGGGGCGGCGCTCGGGCGACTCGGAAGCGCGGTTGAGCGGGCGCTGGTAGCCCGGCTGGTAGTCGGGCGACTCGGGGCGGCGCGGCCTGGCGGCGGGGGCGGGCTGCTGCTCCTCGTGCGGCTGGCGGTTGAGCGGGCGCTGGTAGCCCGGCAGCGCGCCTTGGGGCTCGCGGCCTTGGGACGGCTTCCGGGTGGGGGCGGGGGCGGGGGCGGGGGCGGGGGCGGGGGCGGGGGCGGGCTCCTCCGGGGCGTCCACGTGGCGGTTGAGCGGGGGCTGGTAGCCCGGGACGGGCGACTCGTCCGCCAGCCGGCGCGCGGGCCGCTGCTGGGCGGGCGTGGCCCGCGACGGCTCCTCCGGGCTCTCCACTTGCCTGCGCACAGCGGTCATGGAGTGGTTGATTGGCGGTGCCGAGCACGTCAACTGGTAAGGTCAGTAGTCCCTAGTGTAGTGTATGTTTCCATCGCGGGAGGCGGCGGGCAGATGCCGACCTATACGTCGGCTTGCGAGGATTTTTCCCCAACCACGTATCTCCCACCGCAATAGTGTAGGGTTTGTGATATTAAGTGTGTGTGTGTGTGTGTGTAAGAGGAGTGATGATAGGACAAGGAAGAGGAAGGAAAGATGGCGTACGGTTCGTGGCTCATTTGTTAGGGTTCTGCTCCAGCACTGATGTCGATGTGAGTATTATTGATATTGTTGGCCTGGTGCTTGATATTTACTACTACTTGCCGATAATTTGCGTGCGTGCGTGTGTGCAAGTGGGGCAGCGCCTGACCTGTTGAGCGGGCGCTGGTAGCCGGGCAGCGGGCGCTGGGTGCCGGGCTCCTCGGGCGGCACCTTGCGGTGCGAGTGCACCACCACCGGGGAGTGCGGCGACGACGGCTGCTGCGGACGGGGCTCCTCCTGCTCGCCCACAAAGCCACCACTTCTGGTTACAACTAGCTAAATCATTTCTGCACAATGGACACATGCAACGTGCCAACTGTACTAATTTCATTGCTCAGGCTAACAGCCTGTGCGAAGGAGCTGAACATCTTACGATTACAAATAACATCACACATAATATCATTTTCACACATATTTACAATACAAACGAAAAAAATAAAGTGTAATATAATGTTTCTTTGCAGGCAATGGAAATTTGTGAATTTGGCATTAAACGTGTTGCCAATCCGGACAGCTGGTCGGAAAGGTCTCGGGTTTGAGTCTCGCTTAGGCGTACATTTTTATCAATGTGCTGTGGCTTGATGAGCTTTGTCAATGCCCTGCATCACCTTTCAAATCATCTTTTTGTTTTAATTGTAAAGTATTAAATTTTAATTAAACAATATATTCAAATAATGTATTTTATAGAAAAAGTGATAATTTGAGAATTGCTCCAAAGCATTGGCTTTGACTTCCTACCTCGGGCTCGCTGTCACCAAATTCGGGCGTCTCCGGGCGCCTGCTGACGCTGGTGACGCAGCCGTTGGTGATGTGTGTGACGGAGCTCTTGGCGCGGTGGGTCTCGTGCACGTGGGCGCTGCTGCTGCTGGTGACGCTGGTGGTGGTGATGGTCTGCTCCGAGATCATGCGCTTCACCACGCGGATCTGCGCGCGGATGCTGCGCCGCTGCTCGTAGCCGACGGCCTGCTCCAGCTGCGCAACGACACTCCCCGCTCAACTCAGCTCTCTTCCTTTTTATTTATTTATTTATTGCAAAAAACAACTGTCCACATTTCAAGAATATGAAATGAAGCAAAGACCATCTCAGAGTTTGGTCCAAGGTTCAAGGAAAACTTGACCAAAATCTGATGAAGATCGTTGTCTTTGACCCAGAATATTTTTAACCAAATTGTCAAACTTATAAATAGCGTAAAATTAATTGTATTAAGTACCAAAGGTATATACATTTCATTTTTCATTTGTTGAAATATTTTGAATTTTCAATAAAGTGTACTATTTCGGCCATGTTCTTTGACTCACAACATGTTTATAAAAATTGTTATAGATATATACGTATAATAACGTAAAATTATTTGTATTAAGTTCAAAATAATTAAAATTTTGTCGTTGATTTGCAGAAAAAAACGTGTTATGCTAAAATAAAGTTTCATTTTCCCGTTTCCTTATTAACGATAAGATCTCTAATACACACTTGTGCCACTAAAGTAGTGTCTCGAGCAGCAGTTTAAATAGCGCGTGAAGCACAGCGAAGAGTAGGAGAACACAAACCCGAATCCAGTCTGACCTCTAGGAGCTGAGTTCAGCGTTTTCTCCTTCACTGTATTTTTTTAAAAAGAGAAACTCGATATCCTTTAACAATTTGGTACGTTTTGCGTTTTATAGGACCTTTGTTTGTGGTAATAAAGTCAGGAAGAGCAGGAAGATGAAGTGGGTGAATCAACATAATTCGTTCATTAAAATCAGGATTCTCTATTGTTACTTGTAAATGCAGAGCGTTTACTGATTTGTAAGCGGAAAAATACAATGTAGACTTTTAGTGAAAAGTTATGTACATATCCACGTTTTTCTTCGCCAAATGCAAAATATTCCATTAAATGAGAATACATAAAAAATTGCTAGTAATAAAACAATTTGGATAGAGCCGGTAGAAATAACAGTTGTTCAGAAGAAATAATACCTGTAACCAGTTGACCTTATATATATATATATATATATATATATATATATATATATATATATATATATATATATATATATATATATAATCCTATGGTTTAAAAACATTTGTGATGAAAGAATCTATTGCATATCATTGTATATCATTTTAACATTAGGGACTTCATAAGAATAGTCAAGAACACTCATATAAGGGCGAGGTGGCAGGTTTCAGAGAAACTCCGGTTACCCTTAAGAACGTACATTACATCATGCATTTCCTTGTTACTGATTCGAAGCCAGAAGACAAAAGTTTATCTTGGCAAGTGTTTTGATGATGGTTGTTTAAACTCGAATTTTGAAATTATTTTCTGGGAAACAATTCAATGTTCCTATGAAACTTAATTTGCCGAAGAATACAACTTGGGAACCGTGGATATACAGAAGATATTACGTATTATTTTAACATCAACGGTCTATGTAACCTATAAGTCACATTATCAATAGACGAATTACATGCTATTAGCTAATAAATTCATTCAAATACATATGTCAACAATTAATTCCATTAGTTTAACATAATGAATTATTACAACTTACGAGACATTCAGTGTTAACCCTTCTTTTCAAAAAATAAGCTAATTTAAGGTTATGTGGAATCAATACAACAGATTCCTAGATTAACTAAAAGTAAGGCGCTTTATTTCATGGAGTTTGTATTTTGTGTACAATAATGCTTATCAAAATACACATGAGGAATGGACTCTACAATCAAAAGCGAAATAAACAAAATGCAGGCGTTCTGTAGCTGTTTGGTTCCATTTTAGGCCACATCGTTTTTTGTATGATCGACTTCTGTCGATGATTTGTGTTAAATTTAAATTTTGCGTATACGTGCAAGAACATTTTTTGCTTGAAATTTTCTGTACCGATTTCAATTTTTAAATGGTTATACAATTACAAAGTTAATATATTAACGATTGTCACATGCATTCAACTAAACATTTGCGGTACAAAACCCAATATCTTGCTCTTGTTTTTAAAGAAAGAAAAAAACTGGCTCCTGAACCCAGGTGATTAAAAACCACAAATAGTGGCTAGATTATGAAATAATTTGAAGATAAAATACCACAAGCGTTTAGATACTTTTTGCTTTAATATGTTTTGGAGCTTAACTTTATGGTAAGCAAAATCGATAAGCATAATGATTACTGTTGTTCGAGAGAAAACCCACTTTGTTCGGATACATACAAAGAAAAATGCAAATCTATTCTTTGATTGGGGAACGAATAATAACAGTCCTGCCCGATTATCTTTATCTCCCTTGTTTCTCAGCAGGAAACGACCTCCTGAGAAGGGGAAAATTAGTAATATCTTCAGCGGACTAAAGCATGACCGATCTGTGGGCCCCATAATAACATTGAAATACTAAGCATACGTATACTAAACGAGTACGGAAATCAACTCTTACCTCCACATCTTGTATAATAATATTTATGTATACAGTAAATATTTATCAAGGAATATAAAATTTTCTTTAACAAGTTATAGTGTGGTCTCTCTTTAGCGAGTCTTTAAACACGTACTTCGTGTGCTGATGTGTTAATCCACCCCTGCTGCCGAATCTAATAATGGTGCTTCCTAGAGCTTTCTGCAAGTGATATTCTCATGAGATACAGACTGCGACCTAATTGCAAAATTAGGCAAAGCACTTTCATGTCCCTACAACTACAAAATGCTAAAGAAATTAATTATTTATAAAACTGAGAGAAACATGACACTATTGGTTTTTCACACCTAAAACGACACTTGAATTGTATTTAGAATCGGTAAACGAGATGAAAATCTCGAAAACGATACACCTAATTTAGTGCACGATGTTTATTCACGAAATTGTTTGTCAATAAGCATAGCGATTTCAGCAACAAATTAGACATATCACTCAAAATTTACCGTTTCATGTTTCAACTTTCAGTATAATGTTTCTATTTTGCACAGTAGCCTGCTACTATCACGGAATGTAAACACGTCATCAATCATACGTAATTACATAGTTTTAACGCAATTGGCAACAACCAGCATGGCTATCAACACACTAAAACAATTCCAAATCTTCCCAAAAAAGGTCATTGTTCCGAATGCGGCCCTGTATTTATAATTAGTATTTTATAAAAGCATCGTTTATGTGTCAATGTACCTTAATATTCCTCTGGAAACTGAGAAGTATCCAAGGAAACAATTAAATAAAAATAAAAGCACGAATTCCCCGTTACAGCCAACAATGCCAGAGAGTACGAACCAAAGGCACCGCCATGGCGGTGATGTACGTCGTGATGACCTCCATGGCGGAATGGTGCGAGCGGAACTGCCAGCACGAGCGCTGCAGCGGCGGCGGCCTGTCTCGTGCGCGTGCCGGCGCTCAGCTGTTTGCTGACGCGGCGGCCGTCGCTTGTCGACGCAGCGCCCTCGTCACCGTCACCGCCGCCCCGTCTGTTTCTAGCCGGGTGATTTCCCTCCCACGCGTTTGTAAATACTCTCTTAGACAGCGCGGAAGCGGAAAAGACAATTCTGGACTTGAATGGGGGGTGGGCGATTTCCAGTTATCCGAATTAAATGGGAATCTAACCGTTTCCGGTATGCGGAAACACGGATGATTGAATAAAGCTATACAAGTAAGAACGACTTGAGATGTAGAAAAAGCTTCAGTTTCTGAAATTAAGTTTATTATAAGATACAATCATGTAAAATGTTTACTTGATTTATTAGAAAAGATGTCATAATTATAATTAATATAATATTAATAAGAATAGATTTTACTAAACTAGTGATTTTGTGGCAAAAAATAAATCTTAAAATCACTGCCAGTATAAATGAATATTTATATAATTACTTAATTTAACAATTCAAGAATTCGTATCAACGTGTTAATGCCTTATACTTCAAACCTAACGGAGGTATGAAGACCACGGAGTCATTATCATATCTAAAATTTCACCGAATACTGAACAAGAGAAAAGAGTAACCTTGTCTCCAATCCATGCACAAATAAATCAAGAATCCTAATTTGAAGATGGAGATGAAATTGTATTGACTGAAGACATCTTAGAGATAATACAGGATCAATCCTTAAAATTAAGAAATGAATGTTTGAAAATATATAAAAATGATTTACTGACTATTAAATATTTGATTGAATGAAGACTTTCGCGTTATAAATGGTTTGTATTCTATAGGACTACATTTGGTTAAAAATTTTCAAGATAATAATAGACACTGGATTTGTATTAATTCACATTTCTCCTTAACCCATATCTGATTATGAAATTCATTGGAACATGTTTCGTGATATTGAAATAATATTCACGCAATGAGCATACTGATTTCTTAAGATAGAATCCAATTTCTGCAAGTGAACAATACGGCATTCTAAAAGAGCGATCGGAATGGTAAACACGACCGGCGAACGAGCCCACCTGAACAAGAACCCCCGTGTAAGCAACCAGTCTTCCGGGCAGGAGCGCGTCCGCTGCCTCCGCTGCAGGGTCGGTCGTTGTGTTGTCTATGCGCCGCGCCGCAAGGTTACGCAGTCACGGGCAGCGGCTTCGGGGCTCGCGGCGCGCAAGGTTTGTTTGGCCGCTCGACCCCGTACGCGCTGCGTTGCGCACTGTGCGATGTTGTTCACTTGGAGCATGCTCGCCGCCTGGCCGGGTGCTCAAGCATTGCCACGTGGTATGCAAATGAAGGCTGTGTATGTATGTTCATGAACTGAAGGACTTCGGGCCGCAGCAAAAAATGCCACACCAGCCAGAGCAAGCCGCCCGATAGGGCTAAATATTAAAATATCGATTTTGGTCAAAGTCTCACGTTGTTACTGCCTCAAACTCATACATGTAAATGCTTCAAACTTCATAAATTGGACAAACAATAAAAAATTGGACCACCCATGTTGGCTCCAGTTTATATCTTCGAAACGGTTTGAGATATCGCGATGCGTTAAGTTGCTGTAGATGATGGGATAAATAACATATTTCGTTTTCTACGACATTTTTTCTTTTAATTTTAGAGATATTGACGAAAATTTGATTTTTTTAAAATGGAAGTATATATTTTTCTACCACCGTTCAAAATACTCGAAGGGACGAATACATTGATATACATTGTTAGAATTTGGAACGTTAGGAAAGAAACTAGAGAAAAAATTAATTCTTCATTTTCTCAGGCATTGTTCCGAGGGTTTCCGCAACGGGTTTTCGGAAGGCGGAAAGAGTCTCGCCTTTGCTGGCGCATCGCTCTCTAGATAGAAATCGAAACTGAAACTTTGTGTTTTAAATATAACAATACTTTCTTTGCATTGCTTTCTTGCATTGATTTCTCACTTCCATATACGTCTGTTTCTGTATTAGCTTCAAGCATAACAAACATTCTTTGTTACGAAGTCGACTAGTAAGATAATAAACGTATGTTTCTATTCAATGGTAATGTATTTATGAAGATAATAGAAAGGTGAAGTATGAAATTCACACTTTACTTGGACTAGCTCGTATGAACTCGTATGTAAATTTTAACAATGTTTTACAGTAACATTTGTAAGGTTTGTAGATCATTCAATCATTGCGTTGTCTCATTCCTAGGTTCCTCTGGCTTTGATAATTCATCAATTATTTTCTACTGAAACCTACGTACAACTATCCGTCTCCAGTACCAATGCCATTAAAAATTCAAAATGCACGGTACCCTTCCTTTTCCGTACCAAAATTTACAAATTTCATGATCAATTTGTAACAGATTAAATTAATTTTAGGTTACTAACAAATATTTAATTAATCATCACATCACTCCACGTTACTTGTACGGCTCGGAATCTCTTAACGTAGGTTTGGCCGAGTGTACAGTTGGCACACGAGAGCGAGGTCGCGCCTGGAGAGGTAAAACAAAATGCGAATCAGGGAAGGTCAAGTGCATTTCGACCAAAAAGTAACAATCCTAGGGAACCAAAAATGCGGCTAAGTAATAATTTAATTAATTGAAGACCAAAGTTACATACCAAAGAGTCAAAGCATGATTATAATCACTTTCTGATTACCTTAATTGGTTGATCACAAATGCATTCCATTGAACAATATGATCACTAATTTTACTCTCTCAGAGAAAAAAAAATTCTGTCAGTAACATAACAGTAGTTTTTTGATGTAATTATCGTCACACTTTTTTATGTAATACATTATAATAAAACAATAAAAAGATCTAATATCATAATACAATATATGAAATGGTTTGCATATATATTTTTTATTATTGTATTTATCGAAATTTTAAAGAAATATACAAAGGAAGTAGCATAAGACCATTAACAGGAAGAGGAGAAGAAGAACGACAAAAAGAAGAAAGAGGGGAAGGACAAGACGAAAGAGGACAAGCAAGACTAGGAGAAGGAGAAGTGATGAAAAAGAAGAAAAGAAGGGAAGAAATATGAAAGAGAAGGAAAAGTAGAAAAAGGAGGAAAGTAAGATGAAGAAGGAGGAGAAAAAGCTCCGGAGGGTTGGGAAAGAAGATGAAAGAATAGAAGAAGAAAGGAGGTCAGGGTGGAAAAGAAAATAAGAGAGAAAAAGGAAAAGAAGAAAAAATGGAAGAGAAGAAATTAGAGAAGAATGCGATGAATAAGAAAGCAGAGAAGTTGGATAAGAAGGTGAAGAAGATGAAGAAGACAAAGAAGAAAAGAAGATGAAAAAGAAAGGTTTCGACTGAACCCAAATCGCTTTATTTTGTACTCTATTAACGAATCATATACTCCCAACATTCATATTTGTCGCTTATGAATCCCAAACAGCCTGCATATTTAACACATTACACCTACCAAAGTAAATAAGTAAGGGAATATAAAAATGGAAAGTGTGAGAACTGCGCAAGAAGGCTAAGTAGGAGGGAGGGAGGGACTCACCAGGCGCTCGAGCAGCTCCAGGTCGAAGATCTCCTCGATGACGAGCTCCTCGTCGCGCACGCGCACGGTGTCGCTGGAGCGGCGGCGCTGCGCCTGCAGCTGCGTCTGGCTGACGGTGCGCAGCGCCACGCCGAAGCGGCCTGCGCGGGGCGACTCGCCGCCCGCGGGCGCCGGCGCGGGCGTGTCCTTGCGCGGCGAGCCCGGCCGCCGCGTCGGCGACGCCGCCTCCTTGCGAGTCGGCACCGACTCCTTGCGCGTCGGGACGGACTCTTTGCGGACGGGGGCCGTCTCGGGAACGGAGTCCTTCCGGGTGGGGAACGAATCCCGGCGAGTGGGAACCGACTCCTTACGGACAGGCGAGGTCCTAGTTGGGGAGCTTTCCCTCGAAATCGAGTCTTTTCTGGTGGGGAACGAATCGCGACGTGTGGGAACCGACTCCTTCCTCACCGGTGAGGTCCTGGTAGGTGAGCTTTCTCTTGGAACAGATTCCTTCCTTACAGGAAACGAATCTCGACGTGTGGGAACTGATTCCTTCCTCACCGGAGAGGTCCTGGTAGGTGAGCTTTCTCTTGGAACCGATTCCTTCCTTATGGGGAACGAATCTCGACGTGTGGGAACTGACTCCTTCCTCACCGGAGAGGTCCTGGTAGGTGAACTTTCTCTTGGAACCGATTCCTTCCTCACGGGGAACGAATCGCGACGTGTGGGGACCGACTCCTTTCTGACAGGAGAGGTCCTCGTCGGAGAGGTGTCCTTCGGGACGGAGTCCTTCCTACTGGGAACGGACTCGCGCCTGCTCGGAGTGGAGTCCTTCCTGGTGGGAGTCGGCTCCTTTCGCGGAGATTCGGGTCTCTTCACCGGCGACTGCCGCCCGCCCACGGTCGTCCTGCGGGGCTCCTGGCGCGTGGGCGACGCGCGCTCGGGGCTGGCGCGTTCGGGAGCGGCGGCGGTGGGCGCCGGCGCCACGCGGCGCCGCGCCTCGAACACCGAAGGTCGACTCAGGATATCGATCTGGCGGTGGTCGCGCGGTTCCGGCGACTCCTCGCGCGGGCCCTTGTTCTCCGGCTGCGGTTCGGGTCTCTTGCGCGGGCCGTCCCTCTTCGGGAGAGGCTCCTTGCGAGCCGGGGCCGGCGCCGCCTGCTTCTCGAAGGCGGCCCGCCGCGCGCTCACCGTGTTGGCCGGGATCTCCTTCCGCGGGCGAGGCGCAGACGCTTCCTGGTCCTCCGGGCTCTTCTTCCTGGTGAAGGTGTCCGTGGGTGCGCGCGGCTGCGAGGGCCTACGCGCCGGAGAGGCGTCCTGCTCGTCCGCGGGCGCCTTCTTCCGAGGGAACGTGTCAGTGGGATAGTCGCGCCGCGGCGCCGAGTCCTTGCGCGTGGGCGACACGTCGGCGTCGTCGGGCTGCTGGGGCGAGCCCTTGGGGCGGGTGTAGGTGCCCGTGGGGTAGTCGGCGCGCGGTTGCGAGCCCCGGCGTCCGTCGGGCGACTGTTCCCGGGGCGAGTCCACAGGAGAGTCCCTCCCGGGCTGAGAAGGTCTCCTCGCAGGAGAAGTGTCCTCGTCGTCCGGATAGTCCTCCTGAGGAGCCTTCTTGCGGGTGAACGTACCGCAGGGGTAGTCTTTCGTCGGAAGCGAGTCCTTCCTCGTGGGGGAGGGCTCCTTCCTGGTCGGGGAGGTGTCGTGGGGCGTGTCCTGCGACGGCTTGCGCCTGGGGAACGTGTCGCTCGGGTAGTCCTTCTTCGGCAGGGAAGCCTTACGAACAGGGGAGGTCTCGTGGTCTTCGGGAGACCTATCTTGTGGCTTCTTCCTGGTGAATGTGTCGCTGGGGTAATCTCTCTTGGGAAGAGATTCCTTGCGAACAGGAGAGGTCTCGTGGTCGTCGGGAGACCTATCTCGTGGCTTCTTCCTGGTGAATGTGTCGCTGGGGTAATCTCTCTTGGGAAGAGATTCCTTCCGAACAGGAGAGGTCTCGCGGTCTTCGGGAGACCTATCTTGCGGCTTCTTTCTGGTGAACGTGTCACTGGGGAAATCTCTCTTGGGAAGAGATTCCTTGCGAACAGGAGAGGTCTCCTGGTCGTCGGGAGACCTATCTCGCGGCTTCTTCCTGGTCAGCGTGTCGCTGGGGTAATCCTTGCGAACTGGTGAGGTCTCGCTGGGCTTCCTGGGCAGCGACTCTTTCCTGGTGGGCGAGCCCCGCCTGGGCGACTCATCACCTCGCGTGGGAGACGAGTCCTCGGGGCGGGCGTCGGGCTCCTGCCGAGACGTCTTCGGCCTCTCGGGCGAAGGCGAGGCTTCTCGCGAAGAAGGCGCGCCCCTCTCCGGGGACCTGTCGGCCGGTCGGGTGGGAGAACCGGCTTGCGGTCGGGTCGCTGGGCTGTCGGGTTCCCGACCCGGGCGCGGAGCTTCGTCGTCCTCGCTGGGGTAGTCCCTACAGTAGGGCTCCTTCGGCTGCGCTAGGGCGGTCTGCTGCGGCTGGGGCTTCGTGGGCTCGTCCCGGCCGGACTCGAAAATGTCGATCTTCTTCCTGGGCAGCGTGGGGGAGGATTTGGGCGAGGTTGCGATGGATTCAAACATGGCCTTGGCCCGGCGCACGCTACTCGGGCTGTCGAGCGGCCTCGGAGACGGCTCATCGGGCTGCGAGGGCTGGGACGTCAGGCTGGGCTGGTAAGGCGCGCTAACGCGACGGCTCTCTTCCAGGAACAGGTTGACACGATCCGCCACGCTCACGTTACGGGTGAGTTCCTCCGTATCGGATTCGTCCAGATCTGTGACTAGCTCCGTGCGGCGAATAACTTCCGTACGTGTTTGTGGCGGCTGAGTGGGCTGCGGTCTGTGCTGTACGGGTTGTTGAGGCTTCTTGTCCTCCGGCCGCTGTTGGGCTGGTTGCTGGGGCTTGGACTGGCCCGGCTGCAGAGGCTCGTCGTCTGTCTGTTCCTCATCGAACGGCTCCTCTTCCACCACGGGCCGCTGGAAGGGTCTGGCGGGCGAGGGACGGCGGCGGGTGATGTCGTCCTCGTCCTCCGGCTCGCTCACCTTGTCCGCGTAGCGAGGACGCGACGAGTCGTCGTCACTGGTGTCCGTGACCGGCTGCGGCCGGCGCAGGTAGTCAGGCGAGGACTCGCGGGAGGATTTGGTGGTCTGCTGCTGCAGGGTGACCGTCATGTGGGAGGTGCGGCTGGTGGCCGAGAGCAGGTGGTCCTCGCGGGTGGTGGTGGCTCGAAGGCGCCGCTCGTATTCGTCGTCGTCGTCGTCCGGGCGGGGGCGGCGGCGCACGTCCAACTCGCTCTCGTTGCCGTCGGTGTCAGTGTACACGAGCGGGCTAGGGCGGCCGTCGTCCGTGGTCGCGTCGGGAACCTCCTCCGGTTCGTCTTCCGACGAGCTTGTGTACGGCTCGTCGTCTGTCGGTCCAGGCCTCTTCTGGGCCGGCACGCCCTTCCGGAGAACGTCGGTTCTCTTCTGGCTGGTCACAGTGGTCGTTCGCCTGTTGGTGGAAGTGTCAGGACGAGGTTTGCGCTTCGTCTCCGGCTCGTCACGCGGGCGGGTTTTGTTTTGGATCGCTTTGGTCGTCCTGTTGGAGGTGGCTGTGGCGGTCACTCGGGTGGTGCTCGACGCCATCGTCTGTCGCACAGACGTCGTCCTGGATTTGGCGGTTGTGGTGTTAACCGTTCTGTCGGTGACGCGAGTAACTGAAATTTCAGGCTTGGACACCTGTCGGCACGGCTGAGCCGGGCTCGGAGACGCCGGCTGTCGGCGGAGGATGTTCTTATCGCTGCTGGCGCGAGAGATGCGAGTTTCCACCACGGTGCGGTGAGTCGCGGGGCGGGTCGGCTGGCGAGCCGGGGACTGGCCGGTGGGGCGCCGGGCCGGCGACTGGGCGGTCGGTGTGCGTGCCGGGGACTGCCCCACGGACCGGGCGGGCGACTTGCCGACGGGCTGCCTGGCGGGGGACTGCCCCAGGGGGCGTGCCGGGGCCTGGCCGACCGGGCGCGGGTCGCGGCGGACCGGGGCCGCGTAGTGCGGCGTGGAGCGCGGAGCGGTGCCTGTCGGCGTGCGCCTGTCCGCGGGTGCTCGCGGCTCGGGCTTGCGCTGGGTCGGCCCCCTCGCGGGCTCGGGTCGGGCCGGTGCCCCTCGAGCGGGCTTCGTCGCGGGAGCGCGAGCGGGTTGGGGCTTGCGCTGCGGCGCCGGGGCGGACTTCGGTGCGGTCTTGGGCGCCCTCTTCTGCTCGCGCGGCTCGTCATCGTCCACGTCGTCGTCATCCTCCACCAGGAACGTGTCGGGAGGGGACTCGTCCTGAATGCACTCGATGAAATCTTCGTTGTAAATGTCCTCATCCTCGCGGGTGCGCTTGGTGCTGGCCGTGGTGATGGTGATGGACACGGGAGGCACCTGCGTAGGACGCGCCTTGCGAGGCTTGTCCTCCGGGGCGTTGTCGTCCTCGTCCTCGGACGGGCTGGAGTCCGGTCGCTCCACAGACAGCTGAGGCACGAACACCTCCGTGCGTTTGCGCGTGACCGTGTCAGTGTCAACTACCTCCCCGGTGACCGTGTTGACCACGTACGAGGTATCCACGACGAAGTTGGTAAGATCGCCCGCCGTTTTGACCGTCTCCGGGCTGGACACGGTTGACGAGCGGTCGGTGAGCTGTTCCTCGTCCTCCGGGCGACCGGGGCGGCCCGGTTGCGTGGGCTTGCTGGCGGCGGGCGCGCGTTTCGGCGCCTTGCGATCCGGGCTCTCCTCGGGCCGGCGGCCGGTGCGCACGAAGGCGGATTTTGGCTCCTCGCTCGGGTAGCGCGGCCCGGCAGGGCTCTTGGCCAGGCGGTCGTACCCGTTGACGACCGGCTTGCGCGGCTGCTGGCGGTCGGGGCTGGTCGGCGACTTCTGCGGGAGGCGCGACGTGGGCCGCACCGGCGTCCGGCCGCCGGGGGTGGTCGGCGAGGACGGAGCCGCGCCGTGAGGACGCTCGGGGCTGGCAGACGGCGACCGGCGTTCCGGGGATGCGTCCTGCGGGCCGCGCCTGGTCGGGGAACCGCTGTCCGGGCGGCGCTGCGGCTGCTGCTTGGGCTTCTGGGGGACGCCGGTCGTTTGACCGGGTCGACGCCTCTCGGGACTGGACTCTGGCTTCTGTGCTGGGGACGGCGTGGTCTTTGTGGGCGTTCTTCCAGGCGAATGCGGAATGCGTGATGTGGTGGTGGTCTGCTGCGTGCGTTTCTTGGTCTCGAACGTCTTGACGATGCTGGACACCGGTCGGCGCGGGATGTCGTCCGTTTCCGGCTGGTCGTGACTGCAGGGTTTGCCAGCGCGGGGGATGCTGGAGGTGCGACTGCTGGGCGATGTCTTTTTGGGCTGGGAGGGTGAGCGCTCAGGGCTGCGTGTGGGGCTGCCGGCCGTGGGTGTGTGGTCGGCGGGTGAGCGTTGAGGCGATGTCGTCTCGCGGCCGGGCTTCTTCGGGGACGGGCTGCGCTGGGGCGAGCCCCTCGTCGGGCTGCCGGGCGCGCGGCGCGTGGGCGTGTCGGACTCGCTGTCGTCCGTCGGACGCCCGGTGTCGGGGCGGCGTGATGTCGGGGACGGGCTGCGCTGGGGCGAGCCTCTGGTCGGGGATTGACGAGGCGCTTGAGGCTTGTCGGGCAGGCCGGGCTGGTCGGGTTTGGATTGCTTGCGGGTGGTGAGGGTGATTTGCGTAGTGCTGACCACGCTCGGGCGCTCGGGGCTGGAGCATGGGGAAATGCTGGGAGACTTGGGCTGGCCGGGCTCGGGTTTGTCCTCGGGCTTGGGCTCCTCGTCCTCGCTCGTCTCGTCGCCTGGGCGCTTCTGGGCTGGCAGCGGTCGGCCCACTTCCTTCGTCGGGGAGGTCGGGAAGTCCTTCGAGTCCTGTGGTTTGCCAAAGGCCAGAGTCTGCGGTCGGCTGTCCTTGGGAGTGCTTGGCTTGCGCGTAGGGGCCTTCTCATCCTCCGGAGACTCCTCCTCCGGTCGCGTCCTCTCGCTGTCCAAGAACTCCTGCGTCACGAGCTTCCTCTTATCAGTGACCGTATCCACGGTGACCGTCTCGTCGGTAATGGCGATGTCGGAGCGATGCAGCGCCATGTTCCGAATCTCCTCGTCGGTTCGGGTGACCTTGGTCTGCACGGGCAGCCTGGACGGGGCGGGCGATCTCTTGTCAGGAGCCTCGGGCGCGTCGGAGTCGTCGGTGTCGGCGGGCCGCGTGGAGATGGGCTTGCTGGGCTTGATGGGCTCGCGTCGCTCGTTGGGCGCGGAGACGGGCCCGGCCTGCGTCGGGGCGGGCTTCTGGGGCTGCGGGAGCGGCGCGGGGGCGTCCGGGCTGGTGCGGAAGCACTTGATGGGGGAGAACTGGGCGCGCTCGGGGCTGGAGCCCGGCGAGTCCGGGCGGCCCGCGGAGGGCTGCTTGGGCGCGCCGGGGGAGTCGGCGGCCGGGCGGCGAGGGAACTCGCAGGCCAGCGAGCCCTCCGAGCTGTACTCCGGGGAGCGCTCTCGCGGGGCGCGCTGGGCGGGGCTGCCGGCTGGTGACTGAGGCGACTCCCGTTGGGGCTTGGTGGGGGACGGCGTACGCCCGCCAGGCGCGGTCTTGGACGGCTCGGGCTTCGAGTCTTTTCTCCTCGGAGTCGGCTCGTCGCCTGGTTTGACCGTTGTGCTTCTGGTCGTGGTCTTGTCCTGACTCACTTTCCTGCTGGTCGTGGTGATTGTGGTAGGCTTGTCTGTGCTGGGGCGTCTTCCAAAAGGAGCCTTATCATCGGGTTGGGTATCCCGTGGCTCACCTCTCTCACTGTCCAACAAATGTTGAGTCACTCTCTTCTTCTGGTCGGTAACGGTCTCGTCAGTGAGTGTAATATCCGTATGCGAGAGCAGAGTAGTGTTACGGATATCCTCATCAGTGCGGGTGATGTTGGTGGAATCGCGGCGCGTCACAATGGTGACGTCAGAGTCATCCACGACGTCGGTGATCCTGGTGACGCGCGTCTCTTCGTCGGTGTCGTTGAGGGTGACGGTGGCGGTCTCGTCGGCGGCCTCGGTGTCCGAGGTGGTGGTGGAGGAGCCCCGGGAGCTGCCGCGGGAGCGCGGGCGGCTCTGCCGCTCCGTGCGCGGCTTCTCTCCGCGCGGCCCGTCTTCGGGAGCGTCCCCGCGGGACGGGCTGTCGCCCGGTGACGCGCCCGGCGTCGAGGAGCGCTTCTTGGTGGCGGCGCGGGTGATGCCCGACGACAGGCGGCGCTTGTCTTTGGTGACGGAGGTGCGGCCCACGGTCACCACCGTGGACGACACATGGTTGCGGGTGGGAGTGTCGCCAGAAGGACGGCGAGCTGGAGAGAAGGTGTCGGACGGCTTGCGAGCGGGAGAGCTGGCCTCCGAAGTCTTGCGAACGGGAGACGCCGGGACGCTGTCTTTCGGTTTGTCCCCGGAGCTCACGCGGCGAGTGCTCGTCTTGGTGATGGTAGTAACTGTGGTCGTCCGGTCCGAAGAAGGCCGACGCCGGTCCGGTACAGTGCCATTGGGACTCGTCTTGGAAGGCGACTGGAAAGGTTTGGTTGGGCTGGTACGTCCAGGAGACTGGTACTGCTTGGTCGGACTTGTTCTTCCGGGTGACTGGTACGTCTTGGTGGGACTAGTGCGACCTGGGGACTGGTACGGTTTCGTGGGGCTGGTACGCCCCGGGGACTGAGGAGTCTTGCCAGGGCTGGACGTTGGAGACGAATATGGCTTGTCAGGGCTTGATCTGCCAGGCGACTGCACAGGTTTGTCAGGACTTCTCCTTCCAGGGGATTGGTGCGCCTTGTCCGGGCTTGTTCTACCCTTGTCAGGGCTCACTCTTCCCGGAGATTGGAACGATTTCTCGGGGCTGGTTCTGCCGCCCGGAGTCGTCTTGTCAGGACTGGCGCGGGGCGATGATCTAGCCCCTGGCGCTTTCTCGGGGCTGCGCGGTCTGGAGTCAACGGGAGACGTTCGGCGAATGCTCTTGTCGGGGCTGGTTCTGCCCAGAGAACTCAAGCTGTTGTCCAGACTGGTGCGATTCCTGTACTGCTTGTTGAACCGAGTGGGGCTCGCGCGGTCCAAGGATGTCTTGGACGACGAGCGCGTGGAGGACGGAGGGGTGAACCTGTCCGGAGACGCGCGCAGAGAGCTGACGAAAGCGTTGTGAGTGGGGCTCACGTCCACGCTGATCCGCTTGGGCGTGTAGTGGGTTTGATAGGTGGTGATGTACTCTCCGTCCGGCACTTCTCGGGGGCCGGCTGGTTCTTTGTCCTTCGGTGCTGCGGGCCGCGGAGCTTCCTGTGCCGGAGCTGGTGACCGCCTGTCGGGTTGAGTCGGTTGAGGCTGCTGGGCCTGCGGCTGTCGGGGTTCTTGCGGCTGTCGGGGTTCCTGCGAGGGTCGTGGTTCCTGCGACGGTCGTGGTTCCTGCGGCTGTCTAGGTTGCTGCGGTTGCAGCGGCTCCTGCGGTTCCGGCTTCTCAGACACCTCCTTCTTCACCACGGTGATGGTGAACGTGGCTGCGTCGCGGGGGGCGCGGTCCGTGGTGTCTTCCTCTCGGGTCGTCACCGAGGTGACGCGCTCCTGCTGGATGAACGCGTCGTTCTGACGAGACACGGACTCGCGGTCGTCGCGCCCGGACCGGAAGACGAACTCGCGGCTGACGGTGTCGCCGTCCACGCGGCGCGTGTCGGCTTGCTGCTGCGTGGAGGAGACGATCGTCCACGAGCCGCCGTCGCGCGTGTCGGCGGTCGCGGGCGTCGCCGGCGTGGCTGGTGTCGCCGGCGAAGAATCCCCTCCGGGATGCTGGGAGAGGAATGAATCCAGCTTGTGGAGCTCGCTCATGATCTTCTGCTCCACCACGCGGGTGTTGGCAGTGTTCGAAGTCGTGGATTGTTGCTGCTGATTGGTCTGCTGTTGCACAGTGGTGTTCCCACCGACATTCACATCCAGAATGATCTCTCTGTTGTTGCAGTCACCGCCGGTGGTTGTGATGTACTCCACTTTGTGCACGGGTGTCGAGGTCATGGTGATCTCGCTGGTGACCGTTCCTCCACGCGTCTCAGAAGTCTGAGAGCGCTGCACGTTCTGGCTGCTGCTTCGAGTGACGGAAGAAGATGACGAGGACTGCACCACTTCAGAGCTGCTGCGCGAATCTCCGCCGCCTCGGATGATTTCAATGGTGGTGGAACCACGGGTCTGATCTCCAGTATCAAGGTCACGGATCACAGAGGTTCGCACGGTTCCTTCGAGGGGGATATCTTGGTCCAGCGAGGACGTAATGACGTTCCTTGTTTCGCCGTCACGCACCGTCGAAGAAGTGTTAGTCGACGAGGACGAAACCTGCTGACGGGAGCTGCTGCTGCTGCTCATACGTGAACTGGAGGACGAGGACGACACCCACCGCTGCGAGCGGGAGCCCCCGGTGGTGGACGACGTCTGGATGACGGTGCCGCCGTCGCCCGTCTGCCGAACCGTCACGACCCCGCCGTCGCCGCCGCCCATGTCGTTGTCGCACGCGATGGCCTCGCCCCTCGGGATGTGCGAGGTGTTCTCGGAGCTGGCGGACTGCACGCTGGTCTGGACGCCGTCCGACTCGGAGTCGGCCGCCATGTTGCGGCGCTCGCTCTGCGCCGAGGAGCGCACGACGGTGTCGCCGTCGGGGCCCGTGCGCGAGCTGGAGCTGTACTGCTCGCAGGCCGAGTCCTGCACCACGCGCCAGTAGCCCGTGGAGCCGTCGTCGCCCGGCGAGCGGCTGAGCGCGGCGTTGCGCGCCTGGCGCGTGTGGAAGTCGCGCGTGGGCGACTCCGAGTCGCGGATCTCCTTCGACTTGAGGGTGAGGAAGCCCTCGTCCGCCAGCGAGTCGGCGTGCGTCATGCCGGAGGCCACGTAGGAGCTGCTCTTGGTCACCACCTGCTGCGGCAACAAAACAAGCGAACATACTCTTATGCGTTATATCGAGAAATAATATCGAAAATTCCCAATATCGATAGTGTAATTGGAAATTTCAGATATTTTATAAAAAGCATTAGATTGACATTAGATTGCCTTATTATGTGAATTGGGTGCAGTTATGAAGTATTCGTTGCTACAAACTGAATACCTCTTTTTTTGCCTGTATGCATAATGCAAGAATCTGTTAGCTACTGACAAACATGTTCTTGGTGAATGTTAACGTGTAATGCTTAATTTTGTATATATATATATATATATATATATATATATATATATATATATATATATATATATAATAACACTAATCTCTTAAAATATTCCTATTATATTTTTCATATTTCCATATGCATTTATATCTTAAACGTATTATATTATTGTAATTATTATTACATGTTATCATTTTCTTTATCATTTTTCTGTACTATATTTTGTGATTACTAATATGCCGGTTAGGAGAGACTGGTATTCAATAAAATATTTATGTTGAATTGCCGCAAGGAATGTAAGATGCAGTATTATGGTTATGATGGCGACTTCATAAGCTAATAATCCATTAAATAAAAACATTGGTTTATACGACCCTAACATAAAATAAAATCTACGTGTCTCTATTTTATAATAATTCATAAATATTCAAGTTGTATTTACGATAATTGGGAATTGAATACAATTTGATTGAATTCAAAACACTGAAAAAGTATTTCCATTAAAAATATTTTAACGCGGAGTGTTTTAAATTAAATATGGTTAAACATTATTTCCATTAAGTGAATTATCATGAGAAGTAGTAAACCTTAAAAAAGACCAAACAACGTTATGATCTGTTGAGCCTTTCTCGAGAACATTTAACACTTAAATAGCTTCATGATTCTTCATCGTCCAACATTACAAATTTCTGACACATTCATTTTGCTTTCTTTATTGCGGCATTTGAGACTTAAGCGAAACATTTACCCTCGTTGCACATTTTTTAAATTTAGCGAATAACTTATAGCTTTTTGTTGTTTTTTTTAGAATTTGAAATACAGTCGGTATTCATTTGAAGGAAACACGAAAGGAAGATTTGAATATTTTATTATATTATTTTTAGACGTTTTAACTTATTTAGTATTACTTTCATAGCTTAATGTATTGTATTTATGTATTAAATTTTAAAAGTCGCTTTGTCACTAACGAATGCTTGTATTAATTTTTTAATTACATTGAATATTTTTCAATTTGCTGAACAGAACAAGATTATACGGACTTCTGTGTTTAGCATGTGCAAGGTACACTAAAATACAGAGTAACTAATATTAATAAAATTTGAATAATTTATTTTCTAAACCAAGGAAGGAAATCCCTTGAGAAAGGATTGGCCGTTTTCCCAAAGTTCGGATTTCCGCAGAACCCGATTGCAATTTATAAGAGGTTATTAAGCCTAACCACTTCTAAATCGAAATGAAAATGATACTAAGAACAAAAACACGAAATTTAATTACAAAATACTGGATTTTATGATAAATATTTAATGAAAACGTTATTTTAAAATTGTATTGTATTTATTTATAAACAATCTTAAAATAAAACGTATAGGACATTTTTAATGTGCAACTTCTTTTCTGATGGTCGACTCATTGATTCATAGATGCTTAATGAGAAGGTCAGCGCTTATTTTCTGGTTAACCTACGCATTGACTGGCCCAAAACTTATTGTATCATTAGTGTGCACCTAGGCGAGACTAATATAATGATAAAAATCGCAATTCTATAAGTTTTTTTAGGCTGCGAGAAATTAAATAGCAAACTTTCGCGTGTTAATTTCGGCGCCAACAGCAAGCGCTGTGATGTCCCCGTTTTAATTATTACACTCTTCAATATTCCAAAGATTATTAAACTCCATTGAAAATGGGTCCTGCCCAGTTCTCATCGCGTTTGACAGCTGTGTTTTGGGCTGGTTCCACGCGCGGACCGCGGCAGAGGGCGCTCACCTGTCGCGAGGAGGCGTTGGAGCCGGAGACGGTGTCGATGAGGTCGCTGGCGCTGCCGGTGGAGCGGAACCCGCCCCGGCCGCCGCCGCCGCCGTCGCCGCCGTCGAGGGACGTGGTGCTCAGCACGTCGCGCAGCACCTCCCCCGTCGTGTAGAAGTCGCGCAGCCGCTGCTCGCGCAGCTTGTACATGCGCGCGCGGATCTCCTTCTTGCGCGCGAAGTCCTCCGTCTGCTGCCACTGCAACAAGCACGCGGCGCCCGCACGCGTCAGGAAAGTGTGCCACAGGGTGAATAGTAGTTCTAGGTATTACGCTGATACACAGAGTGTCCGCGGAGGAAACGTCAAAACTTCGCAAATTAGCTCTTACGGCTATTTTAAGCATATTTTGTCTAATAAACACCTTCTATATTCCGAATGGCTGAACCACAATAAGCACTCTAAAGTTTAGATTTATTCAGTCAAAAAAACACTAAAAACTGTATGTGACGTAGGGGGAAGAGATTATCTGCGCACGTTTTCTTGAGTTCCAGAATCCCTTCCCGTCGTTTTAACTATAAATAGTCGAAAAGTGAGTAAAAGATTAACATAAATAAAATAAATAAATTAATTTTAAAAATAAATTTTAAAAATCGTAAGATTAGCAATATTTGAAAAATAGTCATTTTCGTTTCTGAGTTATAGAAAAGTTGGTTTGAAAAATACTTTATATGCAAAAATTTGCATAGCAAAAACATATAAACACTCCAGAAACAAGAAAATTGTTTATTATTTACAAAAGAAATGTAAATATTTGTATTCAAAGACAAAATAAGCACAGAATTTTTTTAAAAAAGTACTGTAAATTGGGTTCTTTTCTTATGTGTGTTAATTTTTCTTTCTAAACAAATCTATTATTTTTTATAAATAATAAACAATTTACAGTTTCTGGAGTGTTTGTATGTTTCTGCAATGCAAATGTTTGCATAGAAAGTTCATTTTCAAACCAATGTTAGAGTGCGACTAAGCTATTCGAAAAATCCAAGGAGTTTATTAAGAAAAAATATGCTTCAAAATGTTTTAAGAGCTTATTTTTGAAGTTTGGACGTTTTCTCCCCGGACACCTTGTATAGTAAACAATGGGCACGGTTTAAGTTTTTAAACCATAATCATAGACGAGGTTTACAAGAAACCTAGAAAGTTATTTGTGATATCGCCGTGTGTTGTTCAACAATTTTCGTAATGTCAACTTCTTATTAAAGGACTTGTTTCGCAAAAGAAGTACCTTTTTGGTATAGGAGTTCCACTGTGCCTTCTTTCGCTTCAACTCATTTGTTTGCATTGTTCTTAATCCGATCGTTCAAATACTTTTCGTAATATTGTCCGTTAATATATCTGCACAACAGCCCCCCGTAGAAGAATGAAAAGGAAACCTTAATGGCCGCAGGCCGTTAAGGAGCCAAGAGATCTTCGAACTAGAATTTATTTAAGTTAGAAAGCAGTTGAGAAACAACATAAGTACCATAGACACACAACCTGAATAATACCCACAGAAGCTATTTTCTACTCTATGTATATTGAATACATTCATTTTTTTTTGTTTTTGTACAATTCACTGTAACTAGCAATCCGTTGCTTGTGGTTTCTTTATAAATACAGTCAATGACTTAAGTTCGTCTCGTCTCGAAATGGGTCAAGGGGACAAAATGAGACAGGGGACAAGAGAACAAAGCGGGACTAGGGGACAAATGTGACCAAAAGACAAATGAGACAAGGGGCCAAATAGGATAAGGGAATGCCCTAAAATACCAAAAATTACAATAATTTTTTTATGTAGCCATGTGCTTCCAGAAACAATTTTCTAATATGTTCTTGCGATAAAATCTTGGTCTTCTTGTAAATGTCGCGTCTGAAGCAGGAATCGTAAAGATTTGAAATAGAAGATGGCGTTGCACACCTACGCATTAAAAGCACAGGCGTTTCTTATTCATCTTATTTTTTTTCTTATAAGAAGATGGAACTATTACGAAAAGTATTGAACGACACACGGCCAATATCACAAATAACAGACTTGGTTGGTTATAAACCTGGGCTGTCGCGTCGGTTTACCAATTTCAACCACATCTGTTATTTGGTGTTAATCGGCCTCATGACGTAAGAAACTATAATGGATGCCGGCCGTTATCACCGTCTTTTCATTTTAACGTGTGGGTGTCGTTAGTTTGATATAACAAGAATGCAGCATTACTAAAAAGTAATTAACTCATCCATTTTGATTAATATCCAGCCATTATGTATAATATGTATCAAATGTTGGTTAAAGTGATTAATGAAATTATATTCAGCAATTCATTTAGTATAATGATACACATTATATGGCCAGAGTTAGTGAGAGTCATTCTCTTAAAAAATTAATCACCTCGTCTAGTAAACATGAGTTGGTCTGAGTAATCATTTTGTAAGCTGTAAAGATGAGGAAAGCCACGCCGGCGAACTAGACGTAAGCCGAAGCCAACGTCTCCAACATACCGACTGGCGTCTGTCTGTATGTATTCTAATACCTTTAGGGCGCAATTAACGCCTTGCTATGCGAATCGCAGTTGGTGAAGAGGCTGCGGTCTTGGACATGCGCGATTAACAAAACTAATTAATTAATTTAACTTGATGATACGATAATACTTGTTAGAACTGTGTAGTGTATTTTTACAAAACGCATTCCCGAAAGAGTTTCCTGTCCAAATCTCACGCATAACGCAAAGAATTTTCTTTCCGATTAAATACTGTCATCTCATAACTTAATCATCGATTACGGTTCCTCAGGATCTCCTGCTTCATTCGACACACTGAGCACTGCGGCCCGCGGCAATGACGTCGCCCGAAGCCCAAACGCGCTATCGGCTACGCAAGTGGGATGGGATGTTTCAGTCCATCAGCAACGCAGGTAGGCGAGGGCTGGGTGACTCATACCCAGTTGACCCAGTGCCTACCATCGCCATAGAAACAGAGTCGCCTTCAAACTAAACTCAACCCCAAAGTTTCCGCAGTACTTAAGTATAAATCCCGTGCGAGAACTCTCGGAAAATCGGATCTTCTCTATGCCTCCTCATCTGAAAGAAGAAAATTATACGTCTGAAATACTATTTTTAATAAAATATGAGATATTTAATTTCCTTCATTTGATTTATTTTTCATCGAAAAACTGTAAAAACAAGTATGCGACGTATGGGATAGAAGTATACTCTGCGCATGTTTCCTTGAGGCCCAGAATCTCTGTCCCACCCTTTTACTAAATATAGTTGAATGGTAAATAAAAGTACCAACAAATTATTGAACTTTTAAAAACTAGACCTTTTCACCTTCGAGTTTCAGGAAACATTTGTATCGAAAAACGAACAACAGATAAGATTTTATAGTATTGTTATCAATTAGTAACCCTCACCCTGGGTCTCCAATGGTCCACCCCTGTTATCACAGCCAGAGAAAGAAAGCTCAATCATACCTGCGCATAGTAAAGCTACGTTTTTTTCCAAAAGCAAAAGAAGGGACTATCTCAGAATTATCTAGAAAGATCGGGGAATCTTGTCGAAAACTATGAACTTCAGGATAGAAAAATCAGTTTTTAAGGGCCTAAGACGCGCTGTTTTCGAGTTATACATGATCGATGTGAAGACACAGACCGAGCGAAGTGTACGTAGCGGGACTGCACTAACACCTAAACAATTTATAAGCGTTATTTCAACAAAGAATATTTATGTATAACGTGAAAGGACAATTAGTCACTTCTCAGTTAACACCTCGTTAGCTGTCAATGGTTCGTCATGAGAATCGCACAACGTATTTATACTATAGAAATATAAGAGGCGATTGTAACAATATTTTAGCCCCTGGTAGTCGGATAGTCATTCTCGTGTAGGGGTTCAAACCCGACATAATGTGTGAATTTATCAATGATGAGATCTGTTTCATAGCTTCATGTAATTCATTCTCAACTATCATTCATTTACAACTATCATCCTCACTTCCTAACCTGGTATTGCAATAGAAATAGACTAACCAGGAAGATAAAACTTGTCCCATACAAAACTTATCCCAGAAATGTATCCAGTATGTAGACTTATCCCAGAAATGAAAATGGAAAATGGTGTGGGAATGATTACCGCGAAGTTATTCGCAGAATAGATCTATTACATCTATGTAATAAACTAGGATGAGTGTCTCTCAGCGATCGGTAGAGAGCAACGTAACATGAACATTTAAAATAATAATAATAATAATAATAATAATAATAATAATAATAACAATAATAATAACATTTTTCAAGCCTTTAAACCAATTCTCTTCATCTGTTATTTCGTTACGCACTTCCTCTCGTGTTATATTTCATCTCAGGTTGATTTTTATTCATTAGTTTGTATCAAAATTTAATAATAATGTTACACAATATGTTATTATTTTTTTATAATTTTAATTGACGTAATATTGAAAAATAATAATTTGTTTGTTAATGCCCAATTTCGTATGGCCCTAAAAAATCTTCGTCGTCAAGTTGTATGCAGTGTCCGAACTCCCCCCACGAGCACGTAACCTAAGCGTTTTAATACCGCAAATACCAACCAATATTACGAACCCATCCGGCTCAGAATTACTATTAATCAGGGTTGATGTAATAAAATGCTTCAGATTTAATAAAATTAACCAACTGGTAGAAAACGGTTGGTTGCTGAGGCGAATAACATGAAATGACATTTGAAGAACCACATCCCCACGTATTAAAATATCGATATGACATAAAAATGAAAACTGTATGTTCCCTAACATCAAGAAAATTCGTTTATTTCATTGGAAGTTCATGCAGGCCATATGTTAAAAACGATGAACACAGTTTGTTGTCACGGAAGATTAACAAAGTTATCAATAATTAATTAATATTAAGAATTTTTATAAAATTATGATATACTTCTTTTGCTTGAGAAATGTGGGCGGTACTCCAAAAAGACATTTAACAGTGTTTCGTCATCAAAATAATATGCCTTCAAAGTTTTTTTCATTTATCGAACAATGAAGGGCCATAACTATTTGACTAAACGTGCTAACACGTTTGTATGAGAGGTATATGGGTCATCCTCTCAAGTTAATTATGTCATAATTTTGCATTTTTGTATGTGTATAACAAATGTTGGGTCGGAGGTACATGTGCAACATTCCTCCAAACCTAATAGTTATAAATATGTGTAAAGAAAGTTTGAAATTTTGACCATTTTCGATTGCAGGTTTAATACACAAGAAAAGAATTCATAACCTTCGAATCGAAAATGACGTCAGCCCCATGTGAACCCATAGAAGATCGCTGCGGAAGAAAGCGCTTGTGGGCTGTGCTAATAGGAGTCTCGTAAAGACGCGACTACTTTAGGAGAAAAATAAAGATAACACCTCGAATCCGAAGTCTCCAGTATTCTTCCTCTGAAACCGAATCTGGATCAGTACTGAATAGAGTAACGAAAATCACAATACTCTTACTGAAACGTTTCTAAAGAACCCGAAAATGTAAGAACATTAAAAAGTAAAAATTAAACCGATTCAGAAACAATAAATCATCATAAGGTGAAAGAGACCCAACAAAGAAGTGATCCCAAAGTAAGGAAAAAGTAAAGGAAAATAATAAACAAAATTCTTATTCAAATCGAAAATTATGTTTGCTAGAACATAAACCGAGTAAATGAAGTAGCTCACTGTACCAATGGCAATGTTTCCATGAAATTGTTGGTTCCATTCACAATTAAGTTCGAAATTTTGAAAACAAATTAGAAATGAATGAACTTCATATATGTTACTCACATTAGTATGAAATAATACGACTGCAAAGGACTGGGCAAATTCTCAGCCCTGCATTAAGTATGTTTGCAGATAAAACAAACATCAGAAAAACTTAATGCTTTGTTCAGGCGTTAGGAAGTGCTGTTAATAATGGACGCAAAGTTGTATGATCAGTATTACCAAAAGAAACGGTAATTCTCTGTCAGAAATTCCTTACAAAGGGCTTTTCCAAATTTTGAGACAGATTTTTGGAACTTCATTTGGAAAGTACACTATAATACAAGTATTATACAAATCATATATAATAAAATCATATATTATTATTATTTACCCATCATCTTTCACTTTTTTAGCAAGAAACTATTTCTTCACCACTAGACATCACCATTTCACGTCTTATATGTTGGCCAGTAGCACACAAATAAGGGGTATACCAGGGTATATTTCGTATCCCTTTTATAAAGGTAGGTTGGGGGATTAAACTAGGTCTTATACGATATTACACATTTAGAGTAAACATTTCTTTTACAGAAAAAATATAACAACAGTCTAACAGCAATTGAATTTGAAATAATTTGACACAGACTATATTTCATGTAGTTTTTCATGACTCATTATCTGTAATTACATTAATGTTACTGTGAAATTGTAAGTAAAGTTTTCTGAGCATTGTGATTGTGATTACTGAATACTAATTACCATACTGGACTATATTTCACGATTAAAACTGCCCCAAAAGCTTTAGGAACAACAGTTAAATAATTAAAAAAAATAATTAATTAAATTTATATATTTTTATTAATAAATAATTAAATTAAAATTAATTTTGAATTATTATAAGTTATTTTGTTTTCAAACTTTTAAAATATTCTTCACTTTGTAAAAATTAATTTTAATTAATTACAAATTGTGAAAGTAAATAAGAATAAAACTAATAAGACTTAAAATAATAAAAATAACTATTATTGTGAGAGCATCTTGCTACGCAGGGTGCCAAAACTGTATAAAAACCCCTGCTGTTAGTATTCTGATATTTTCCACTGCTGAGAAAACCGTTAACAGTTATAAAATAATTTAATTTTAATGTTATTTTTCATATACATTCTATCTATTTTTGTATGTATGCTTACATTTTTACGAATTTATATGGCATATAAAAAATGAATAACCACGATCCTTGATGACTTTCTGATAACGTTGATTCAACTTTCTAAAGTTTTTCTCATTGTCATTTTAAACGGTATTCATTTCACTTTGGGGTAACGGATACGCTAAGTAATGTGATTTAAAAATGGTTCCGAATTACAAATCTGGATAAAAATTAAGTTCAGAGTATTCGTTTTTGAAATTAATAATAAGATATATTTCATGTTCTTAACTGTTCAGTTTATAATAAAAATAACTTTTTTTAATTTAACGAACAAAACAAAATTTAAAAATCACTTTTATTTCCTGAATTTTTAACTCCAAAATCAGTACAATTAAATTAGGTCATATTGAATATAATTCATTGTGCATTCCGAGATTATACACTTTATTGCCTATTTATGTCCTAGTTATGGCAAACAGTACACATGCATCATAAGGCTTTTACATTCTCTCCTATTTCTGCACTTTCATAATAAATAATTTTAAATTAAAAGATCTCTTAATCATCCTAATAATTACAGATTTTAGAAACATGTTACTTAAATTAGTAAAAAATTGATAACTTCGTAATTTTTTGACGAATTTTTTAGACGTTTTATACGATGTAACAAGTTCTTGGTCGTAATGAAAATGATCTCATTATGGTATATTTAGTGGATTTGAGAAGAGCAAGGATACCATTACTATCCTCCTGGAAAGACATTACCCATTAGGAATCAAAAGCGCTCTCGAGTTTTTTTTACTGGTGTGGGTTTCTTTTCTCACCGAGAATGCCATATCTCACCAAAATTTCAAGAAAAATATATTGATCAAATCCGTCAGCATACAGAGATCGTTTAAATTATGTTTTAGGCTTATTCTACATTATCGACATGCTCAAGTCAAAATGCACACCCAGACAATTATCATTTTCAATCTGAAATGTCTCGGTCAAATACTTTTCTTCACTAGCAGGTTTCGCATTGATAAATAAATGGAGAAATAGATTTGATTTTGGGCATCTGACATACTCTACAACTACAGACACTTCAAAAGCGTATAATAAAATACACGGTTTTTCTCTTTGTGAAATCGAAATTTCTTATAAAACAAGAAAAATGATATACCTTTTTGGAGAATGGAAAATTATTCAAAGGCGCAAATGAATTAATTGTTTTACATTTAAATTAAATAAACATTAACTCATTGAATATTTCTGATAAAGTCAGTAATTAAATATTTTGATACATTTGAAAAAATGTACCATAAGTTTAAGAATTAAAATTATATTTAACTAAGTTCCGTTAAATTATAAAAATCAATAAACATTGAGGTGGGTTCTATTTATTTGATACATGAATTGTATGGATGAAGTTAATTTCATCAGTACATATGTCATACCGGGAAATTAACAAATTATACTCAGTGTTAATAACGGGACTATGATGATCAAATGGAAGTGGAACAGATGAATTTCCAATAGTACATGATAAAAATAATGGACGTTTCATTATCGCTATTTAATTCATGATTCACAAAATCCCATACATTATTCCACGGATTTATTATTTCAAGAACATTCATATCAAACACTAACAGCTAAAATGAATTATGGCAAATTAGGATCTTTAAAAACATATTTGTAAAAATCTCTTAATGCAGATTATACGCCATTTTGTTTCGCAGTGTTCAAGATACATAGAGTATCCTTTACAGTTTATTATTCAAATTAGTTTTTTTCTGAATACATCTAATTAGGTAGAAATATTTCTTTAAAATTACACTGTTTCCGGCGTTACACTCATATTTATGGTACAAATTTCATAAAATAACTGAGTTAAGTAAATTTACCCCTTATTGAAGCCGTTAAACGCCAGAAAAGTAAAATTACACTCTAAATTTGGTTTGATTTAATGATACAAAAGCAAAGATAACGCTAACAATCCTCAAAATACTACATATTCGTCAATAAAAGAATTATCTCAATTGCCTACGATCGTGCGTAAATTTCAATTATTATACAAAGCAAGACCTGTTGCCAAGGCACACGACTTGACATTCATTATTCCCATAGGCAAACATGATTCTCGCGAAACCGTTCTCGTTCTAAAACTTTCCAGCGTTCCAGAAACTGTGGGCGATACTTCAAACCAGGACGCCGCCATTTTGAAAGAGCTGTCACGAGCTTCGTGGAATCCCGCGTCGACCATGAGGACGCCCACGAGGCACCGTCGCGTGGCCTCAACCTCAAAATCATTCGTTCGTGAAAGGCTCTCTTTTGCGACTAAAGACACTTTGTGCCCCACACGAGTGCACGGAACACGAAACCAAATGCCAAAGAGCGTCAGAGCTTTAAAAAACCAGCCCACCGTATTTAACGAAATGATGAGAACTAGCAAGACGCTTAATAATCATTATTTTAATATGAATTGTTTTCTGCAAACAATATTATGCTGTTTTTCTCTGAATGTTATACCAAATACGCTACCAGTACGTTGCCTGATACATCTTTTTATTTGATCGTTTTACAATGCCTGTAAGCTAACATTTAAATGACGTCAGATGTGAGAAATGAAATACTAGTACAGAAATATGACACATGTAATATAGGCTTTTTGAGAACCTTGGAAAGACATTTAAATTCACATAAAAAGGCTTGCTTGTAAAACACATCACATCTATTCCACTAGAGAAAAAAACAGGAATATATTCGTGAGTGCCGATTAGATAACTGAACAAAACATTTTGAGGGAAAACTGACTATAAAAATACTAGTTAATATAATAATAATAATAATAATAATAATAATAATAATAATAATATGATCCATGAAAGAATTCACGCAAGTCACAAATAACGAATAAAAAATCAGCTCACCAAAAGAGATGCAGTGCCTTCAAAGATTTGATTATCACTTTTTCAACACGTCAAAGATATTTCAAAGAAATACACTAGCATCACACTTTCTGCACTGCCATAAACTGCACACTACACCAAATCCGTTTTCAAACACCGTCGCAATCGCCTCGTCTATAAAAAATCGTCCGGTCTCTCAAGCAACGCATGGCTCCGTCACATAAGCACTCCATGCACTCCGGCCGCACCGGAATACACCCGAACCAAACCAGTCCGCTGCGATCTCCCGGCAGCCGGGCCCTCACACACACGCGCGCAGGACACACAGCGCGAGCAACAAGTGGCAACTCGTCACCCACCTCGGCTGGCGCAGCGGTGGCTCGAGCCGATGAAGAGCGCCGGGCCGGCGCGGTCCGCAGACGGCGGCTGTGCGCTCGCGAATGAGCGGCCTCGGCGGCGGCGCCCACAGACTCCTGCTCCGGCGTCCCACGCCCCCCGCCCCCCGCCCCTCGCCACCGCGACGCAGCCGCCGCCCGCTTCACGCGCGCGCAAGCGGACTCGCAGGGTGATGCGGTGGCGGAGGCGGCGGAGGTGGTCGTGGTGGAGGCGGTGGAGGGGGAGGTGGTCGTGATTTAGGTGGACGTGATGGAGGCGGAGGTGGCGGACGTGGTGGAGGCGGTCGTGATGGAGGCGGTCGTGATGGAGGCGGTCGTGATGGAGGCGGTCGTGATGGAGGTGGTCGCGATGAAGGTGCGTTGGCGGTCGTGGTGGAGGCGGTCGTGGTGGAGGCGACGGAGGTGGAGCCGGCGTTGGCGGCGGAGGCGGCGGATGTGTGGGCGGTCGAGGAGGGGGCGGCGTTGGTGGCGGACATACTGAATGCAGGGCGGTGTGTTGGAAACAGAGACGACGGCAGAGGTGATGGCGAATGTTGGGGCGGGGCTGGTGGAGTTGGCTGTTGGCGATGTCGACAAAGGGACGCGACGTGCGCGGTGCAGGTGGAGGTGGCGTTGGCGGTGGAGGTGGCGGTGGCGGCGGTGATGGTGGTTGAGGAGAAATAGAGGCCTAGAGGTTCCGCTGAAGAAGAGTGCGTCGTAGGTGCATGAAATGTGGGCGACTAGATTGCAGACACGAGTACAGGTTCTCAAAATGAAGACGGTAGCGTCCTCGGATCCAACAGAATTTTAGTATTTAACATGTTCAAATAGGCTTCTTTCTTTTGCATACTTTGTTTGTTCTTTTAATCTGAATGCGTGGTCGGTGGTCGGTGGTCGTGATGCAGCGGCCTCGGCGACTAGGCTGAAGGGGCGAACTTCGTTGAGATGGATGGAAGACAAGCTGAAGGGTGAATTATCTGTTTGTAAGCAATTTATGATTGAAAATAGTGCGTCGATCGAAATTCATATGACTAGTAGAGAAGTACATAGTAGAGTAGGAAGCCGAATGGGAGAGGAGATGATAACTCGGTGATTGAACGGCTTACAAGCGTTTATTTTTACGGGCAATCGTACGGTCATTGGGAACCCTATTGACCCCGTGATGGCACTAAGATGGAGATATCAGAGGGGGATCGGGAGAGGGCGAGAGAGGAGTAGAGAGAGGGGTAGGTAACAGGTCAATTGCTTTTTTTAGTTTTTCACAACTAGAAATCGTAGGGTACATTGGAGGTATCGTAGACTGAAATGACCTCAGGGTTGAAGACCGGTTCACAACAGGGTGATATATCGCCTTATGAACAAGTGAGAATTGATCAGTAGGCAGGTGAGCGGTTATAGGTACGATTGGCTGTGGTAATACCGGAGATAATCCGAAGTTTCTCGATGCGATCAGTCATTTCGCAAAGAGAAAAGCTAGTCAACTAGCGATTGACTGAAGAGAGCAGTGGGTGTGAGGCTGAAGCAAAGCCGGTAGCTAAGCGAGTGGATGATCACGTGAGTGGCTCGCGAAAGGGAAGGCAGCCAAGTCGGAGGGTGAGGATGAAGTGACGATGACTGAGCAAGTTTCTGCGGAGAGGGTGAACAGGTGGAGCGCAAGCAAGAACCAGGAAGACGAACCGACTAGTCACACAACAACTACTCGTATTTGCCCTTCGATGTAAATTCCATCACTCCGTTTGGTTTTAGAGTATGATGTCAAAATACCACGACATTCATTCTCGTCCCCTGATTAGCGCCCCTCAGAACTCAATCATCATCCTTAACTATCTTCTAATTCATAAGTAAGTACTCACTACGTATCAGTTGGAAAGAGATATACAAGTGAGGACGGACAAGTGAGGATGAGTGAAGGGTCATGAGAGAGTCCAAGGGAGGGTTGATAGGACGTACTAAGTGTGCCGCAGGGAAGATGATGAAAGCAAGTGAGTGGAGAAGTATAGAAATGTCGTGCGTCAGGTAGGTGGTAAGCACTCTCTGAGAGGGAATGAATGGTGAACGATAAAATACTGATGATTGAGTAAATAAGTGGATGAAGGGTGCATAGGTGGAAGGCAAGGTTTTGGCGGAGCGGTCTGAGAGACTAAGATGGAGATAATACGTGAGGAATGTCTAGTGAATAGGAGGGAATGGGCGATTGGGAAGCAGACTGTGGATAAAAGCGAGACAGAAGGCAGGAACGGAGGGAAGTGTGCACATAAACGGTTGATTAGAAATCTGGCTGTAGATAAACGTAGTCGGATGAGTATTGAGCAGGCGGTAGACACGCGGGCTGAGGGTGATTCGAAAATTAACCGCAAATGACGAATGGCAGGTGACTAGGAGGCACACACAAACGCAAGGCGGATGAGAAGAGCGCAGGTTGGAGGATCTCGCCACTTCGGAGATCAGGAAGCAGACCGTGGATAAACAGCAGACAGGAGATTAGGAACCGGACTGGCTAAACGGAAGGCGGGCGATTCGTGAGCAGACAGTGGGCAGACGGACGGCGGGCGAGCCCGAGGCGGGTGGGCGGTGGTGCGTCGGCGGGTGCTGGGTGGGTGAGTGGGTGAGCGAGTAACCGTCGAGCGGGCGGCGGCCGGCACGAGGCGGGCGGGCGGGTCGCGGTCGAGCGGGCGACCGAGCGAGGAGCGGAGTGGCGCGGAGCGAGAGGCACCCGCTCAAGGTCTGCAGCCTCCCGCAGGTGACTTACCCCTCCCGCCCGTCCGCTCGCCGGCCCGCCCCGGCCCGGCCCGGCCCGGCCCCGCGCCGCTCCGCACCGCGCACCTCAGCTCAGCTCAGCTCAACTCGACTCCCGGCAACAGCGCGCGCGCGAGAGGCGGCCATCGCGCCCTACTACGCGCCTGCACCACCGCCACAATGCCACACCACTGCGACGCCGCCACTCCGCCACCGCCACTACTCTACTCCCACGACGCCACGCCATGGCGAAGCAGCTACTGCGGTGCCATTGCAATTCGCCACTGCAGCGCCGCCACTAGGCCACTGCGTACCACACTAAACCACCACCAGGATTTCCAGATTCATCACTGCACCACCGCTTCGTTGTCAGTTCGATTCGCCGCCGAGCCATCGCCAATGCGATGTCGCGACGGTTCTATTGGGATCCACCATATGCCACCCTACTCCATGACACGACGCTGGCACCTCGACGCCACCGCCAGTGTTCCATGCCATTGCGTCATTGCTTCAATGCTACCGTCAAGACAACATTACCACCGGCCACTATCCCACGTCACGGTCTCGCCACCGCCATTGTCATGGTGCCAACACCATATGTTGCGTAGAGTGAACACTTCGACATTAAGAACAAACGTTAAAAACGTCTAGGGCATGCAGGCAGGGTAAAGATTACTTTTTACCACTGAGCATAAGTTGAGTTGGGGCACCTCATTGTTTTAAAGAAGTTACACACGTGGCATTTCTGCCCCTGATTGGTAGGCAACATATCCTGCACTGGTGTACAGAAAGTAAATGAACCTTCAGGAGACAAATGCACACAGGGAATATGGAGGATTTTGTTATTATTGTTAAGCAGTGACTACGATACAACATGCATCGCTTTTATCACGTATGAATGAAACTCACTGATTGGTCACTGATTGGGAACCTTTTCATTAGGGAGTTCGTTTAAGTGCCAAACACTAGTGCAGGATGGGTTGTCAATCAAACATGAGCGTCTAGTCAAAATGTGGCTCTTTTTGTTATCTTCTTATTATGAGATTTCCTACTTGTTCATCATCAAAAGGCGAGTATCATCGACCACTTCTAGATTCCCTCAAAATTACTAATATTTATTCTGAGTCAACCTCAAAGCAAACGGACAATTTTGCTAAATAATTCCGGTTAAGAAATGCTGCTCAGTAAATGGAAAGAGCTTCCAATTCATTAACATGAAGCTTGCGAAGGTTTCTATAGCTTAATGAATGTAATTACTATACGGACCTTTGAAATATTCCTACCAACGTGATTTCTTTCTTAATTTAAAGGAAATATAATTCGCCTGTAATGACACTGTATCCCTAATCTCATACTAGGAACTATTTGAAAATTACATATACCGAAGTCTTAGTTTCATTAATAATGCACAAAGCTTTCACCAGTTACACCGCAATTAACATTTTTTTAATTATTGAAAAGGTCGATCATTCCGTCTTCCATTATACATTCTTTTTTGCTATATTCAATTAATAAAATTTAATATAACAGTAAGTTTATTATCAAATAGAATGTTATATCCCTATTCATTAATTTAATAATAATAATTTTTGGAACTCACCGTAAATAAATCAGAGTTATCATTTACATAATCATTTCAGTTACCTAAGGCGTTGTGAAAAGAAACCAAGGAAGAAAGTTCTTGTGGGAGTATCTTCCATATACTTGTTTCCGTACACGTACTTTCCCAAACGTTTCCCAGTAGTTATAGCATAACAATAGTATTACTTGAGAAAGAACTGTAATTTTCACGACACATACGATACAGAAAGACATACGAAATGTGTTAAAGAACGTACTTATATTTAGATCAGAACTCGTTCACAATAAATTCGGAGAAAAAGTGAGTCAAAGTAATAATGATAGTATAGTTTTAACAGCTTTTCCTTTTTATTTTAGAATACAATTTATTCAACATTTATTTACTGAATGTACCTTTAATAACAGCGACATAAATTAGACAATTTTCTGTTCGTTTATAGCAGAAGCCGTTCAAGTAGCACATAAATTATTTTTTCGGACATTGAAAGTTCTTGAATTTAGATCTGAAACATCTTAGGATTCAGTGTCTTTTACACGCTGCAAATATACAACACGAGATAACTGGTTTTATTTCCCTCTCGAATAAAGACGAACAAAGGCGGTTTTTCTTCATTAAAAACATACAATTTACCTCGCTTTAAATGTATCATGGTTCAAGTTCAAGAAGGCACATTTTTCAAAGCAAAAATTTTCATTTTAGTTCATTTTGTAGCAGCATATAATTAGAAGTAAAGACCCTCTTCCGATGCGTGATTCCACGTACCTACATCCTCAATTACGAGCACCGAATGGAAGCAAAATCAAGCACAAAGACGTGCGTTTTCTTCGGGCCGCGGACGCACCACGACAATTAACGAGGAAACGCAAAACGAGGGGGCGTCTCGCATGTTTTGCGCATCGCGAAGGCCGCGCCCCGCCATGTCCCCCTGGGAATCCCGCACTGCACTCAACGGCGCGCCAACTCCTTCAGCCACGCCTCTTCTCGGAACTCGACTACTATACAATATACCCGTACAATTTGCTTACAATAGGCTTGGTAATTCGGTTATTGATTTATTCGTTATCTTACATACGTTCTTTATACGTTACAATGTCGTAAAATTTCTGTTTTTCAATGCAAAGTCTCGGTATTTATAATATTGTGGTAGATTTTCTAAAAAAATAAGCTTCCAAACAGTTTTTCAAAATCAATTTCATTTCAAAAGATACAGATTTCGTTGCATGCAGACCTACTATTTCATTAATAACCATTAATCAATGTCATTTCTTCATAAAAAGAAGTCAGAGGATAGAGGGAGAAAGACAGAGAGAGTGAGAGAGAGAACGAGAGAGCGAGAGAGAGAAAGAGAGACAGAGGGGGAGAGAAAGCAACAGAGAAAAATAATTGGAGGGAAAATCAAAGGAGAGTGAGAGATATTAGCGGAATAAATCAGAGAGAAAGGCTCAACAGGGAGTGTGTGGAGAATTTTAATGTCGAGAAAAGACATACATCGTACCGACATTTATCACTATCTTCTCCACAGCTATTTTGGGCAACCGATTCTTACATCTGATACTTCGTGTACCCCAGAACAGTAGTGCAATAGCTCAGGCTAAACTTAACCACTGGCGTTTTACACGTCATTGTTTCGCATTTAAATCCCCAACGCAACGTCACGACGGCTCTCTAGCTCGAGGAGCTTTAAACCGTCTTCGCGTGCGCTCTCGCACGTCCTGACCCGGGCGGCGGCGGGGGCGGGGGCGGGGGCGGCGGCGGAGGCGACACCTGGGAGCGGTGACGTCGCGACCGCGTGGGCCCGCCCCGCCCCGCTGCAGCCGCCGCCGCCAAGGCCGCTGGTCGCGGCCCACGCCCCCCCGGCCGCCGCAGCCTCCGACGTCGTCGCGCGTGAGTCATCCGCGGCGAGCGCCGTTCGGCCGGGCGGCCGGCCGCCCGGCCCACGCGCGCCGCAGCCGATGGGTGGAGGAGGACCGTCTTCCTTGTGCGGTGCGCTCGGCGCCTCCACGGCTGTGGTGGCTCAGGGCATCAACTGACCCCAGTGCGGTGCCTCTGACCGGGAGGGCCTAGGATTCGACTTCCTGACAGTGGCAGGGGTTTTGACACTAGCCATAGAGTAAGGAATTTTAGCGGTCGACTGCTCTGATCGGTAGTTTTCCGTGGTTTCTCCGATCAACACTAGGCAAAGGCCGGAGGAGTACCCTAGCAAACGAGACACGGGCAGCGAGCGATCTTTCCTTCCCTTCCTTGTCCTACCCTCACCCCTTTCACTTACTTATTCACACGCACTTACACTTACACTTAAATGCACCAGATAACCACAGGTGTCGGGAGTTCAACCGGAAGCTTAGAGCTTGTCTCGGCTGGTATTTCTCGGTATTTCGCTTGTGAGAGATACCTAGGTGGGGAAAACCCACAAGCCGACGGGTAGGTCGACGCTGGATTTTGCCATACAGCGTGGGAAGGTCACGGCAACTTCTCGCGATAAAAGCATGCACTACACTTACGGAACTAAAGACTTAAGTGGCTGACGCGCCCCGCGATGCACCGGCTCTCCCTAACGCATCTCGTGTGAGGAAGTAGCACACTGAGGATGGGCAGTTCATTAAGAACAGTACACAATGTATTTTTTTACGGATCTTGGATTTCAAAATGAACGAACAAATTTTATCGAATCCTAAACTAAATCTTCAAATACGATACAAATATCATACGTTTGAATTCCTAGATTTTCTCAAAACTCGAATCTAAACAAATCTTGCTAAAATAAAATTAAGAACCATAAGTTGACGTAATATTTTATATCTTGGAATAATGTGCAACGATAAGATAATTGTGAATTTTTCAATAAATTATAGTTTTACAAGAATCAAATATCGTATTGAAAAACGTAAAAAGCGTGGTCTCCATGCATGTACATTTCCTGAGGAATATCTTCCTTGTGTGGCCGTTATGGGCGCCACCGTCGTTGCCCCACCTATTGCCTCGATGCTCGCGCCTTCCGGAACGCAATGCTCTAGTGTGAGGATATCTCTGGCTAAGGTCATTAATATTGTATAAACGGATTTACAAGGACTTGCTGAAAGAAAAAGGACAAGAATAATAATTGAATACTAAACGAATATTACAATTGTTATTAGAGATGCGACAAATCCTAAATTCTCTCGAATTCGATTCTTATACGGTTATCGATCTTTTCAATCTTCCGAAACTCGAGTAATCTCTATTTTCCATTATATGACAGTAATGACGTTTAATGCGTTCCTGGTTATGTTGATACCTTCGTATAAATTAATAAACAAGTATTGTCTAATTATCTTAGAGTTTATTGGCTTAAAATATTTTCAATCGCTAAGCGATCAACATTAAACCTTAAAATTACATACAAAATTATTTATTTACAAAATATGTCCACGTTAAAGACTGTGGCGGATGCGTAAGCTAACTCTATCGATGGAATGCACGATGCTTTCTTGATTCATGACAAAAAAATCCACAAATTTTAAAGGATAACATATTTCCAGAAAATTAAAGGTTTTCCTAAATTTAATTAGGTGTTTTAAATCCTATTTGAAAATGCGCAAATCAATTTAAGGTGAATATTTTGCATTCAACTACCTCTGTTATTGTATTAGAGAAAGCAAATGTAGTGTCTTTGATAGGTTACGGTCTAGCAGTCAGTGTAAGGAAAGTGAGAAAAGAAGTAAAGTGCCGAATCATTCTATTGACGAAAAATACGAAGATTCGTGATTACAGACATAATGTAGAGTATATTACATGCACTGCTTCATTTGTTGTCAGAAAACTAAAATATCACTGCTTTCCACAATATTCAAGCTAGAACAATATATTTCTTTTCATTTTTTATCATGGGACAGTAATTTAAACCAATTCAGGTAAGAGAGAACGGTGCCACACTACCAAGAAATTTAAATCATCGGAATTCAGAACACGTTTACCTCCACCATTCTTACTAGAAACGAAAATTGAATTGGAAGTGTCGTTAACATTCGTTCATTCTTGTTACGTGCCATGTGTCTACTTAAGGATGGTAACGGGATTTTCTTCTCCAAACCAACTCTACTACTGCATAACAAAAAATTATATCTTTCGCTCCTCCAAAATTTTCTAGAAACTACGATGACATCCACTTAAAAACATATAGTACGTTTCAACTACTGGCGGTTGCACAACTGGACTTCCACTCACTCTCAAACGAGGATAAAACTTCCATGGACTATTACGTCTAGTACTTTATAAATGTGTACGGCTTATTGTTATTACCTTGTTTTAATTCTCAGTACATTACGAAAAATAAGATAAATAACTCCAAAAAGTATTTTTACTCGAAATATAGGAGCAGGAAATGCATAAATCAAAAGGATTTATGATCAACTATTTTTTACCTTTCGCAGGCGCCATTTGGCCCTTGGCCAACGTGCACTCACCATGCGTCGCAGCAGGTCCTCATCTTGGATGAGGGTGACGTCGCTCATGTCCGCCATGTTGGCTGCCTCTCACCTGCGGCAGAAAACAGGTTCGCATAAGCCCATGTCTAAGGATGGAGATTTCAACGCACGAATAAGGTAGGAGCTCTCTTAAGGACTGAAGCGGGGAGAAAGTGACTCCACTAACTTTGCAATTGGTCCTTGAAAAAATTGACGTCAAGTTGCGCCAATACTTCACCAGAAATGCGGCAGTACTAGTACAGAAAGAAGAACTAGTATTAAAAGAGGAGTTATTATACGATACAAATTGGTCTCCGTTATTTACTAGCAATTCATTACAGAGGCAATTCTCATTATATTTAAAACTGTAATTTAGTAGCGAATTGGAACAGATCCAAAGATGTACACGTACGAAAGAAAGAAACCAAAATATCTAACGCAAAGATCCAAAAAAAGCACAAGTTAACGTGGGGTTCACTGCCCGAGAAACTTCAACGTGTTTGCATGATATTCGAGTAACGTTTATGCAGAAATGCAAATATGAATGTACAATCCGTGACTAAAGCAATCAAGAGTACAGTAAGTTCTATAAATTTAGTGAGATAGCATAACGTGTAAGGTTTCTGAAATGTATCTGCGTAGAGGCTCAACTTCCATAAATATAATGAAAATTGTTAGGAATTACAAATTTGTCTTCTTTACAGTACCATTAAGAACTTGCTCCAATTAAGAGATAATGCTTTCTTACACATTACAAACTATTATTTAAATACTTATAATTATTAACAGTTCCTCTAATAACTGCATTCTTTTCCTTTTTCTCTTTCTCCCTAACCTTCTTCGTATTACGAGTCACGACCATATAAAATGACCCATTGAAGACGTAATACATAATTTTAAGGTCAAAGTACTCTTTCGTACGCCACATGAAACTCGATTACCGAAGGTAAGAAGCCGAAAAGCCAAACAAAATAAGAACACTCGAGCTATCGGGTTTCGAGCGTGGGCTCCAGAAGTCAAGAACAATTTCACGCTCCGAGAGAGTCTGGCCCCATTCGCCCCACAAAAGCGCTGACCTGTGATTTACTACATATTTAAGAACCGGGCGATCGAGAAGCAGTACTGCCGAGGACATGGGTGTAACATTTGGAGAGAAAATTCGAAATGTACGTTTGGAGTGATTCATCACTTGATCACTCTTCATCACTTGATTGAAGACTAAAATTCATTCAATCAAGTGATACTGTTATGAAACACGATAGGTAAATATTTAAGTTATTAAAAAATATATTTGCTGTGGATTCAGAATAAAACGAGTATAAATTTTGCAACACAAGACTTAGTTGAGTAGTAAAAAAGTGATGCCAGTTAACCTGTGTTTTTCATAGCAATGTTATATCAAACATGTGTCATTCTATATGTTTACTCCGAGGGTACAGTATGTTATTATTTATTTTATTTTATAATATACTAACAGTTGGACACTGAATGTGCTTCAATCGACAATATGGACTTTCATCTTGACTTCATGATCACACTATTAATTCTAGGAAAAGGTAATGGGTGTTGATCACCTAATTAAATCCTAGTTTACCAACGTTTTGGAATTTGATTAATCTCTCCTCATCACTATGGAACAGATAATTACACTATTACTACATAGATAAGTCACAAAATTGGATAGAGTACATACAAACAAACTACAAACTGATATTCTAAGTTATTGTACATGAAAAAGAATCACCATAAATAAAAATGAAAATAATTTCTGTAATGAAATCCACCTTACTAGAGTTGTACATTGAAGAACATTTCAAAAAGTGGAACCACCACATGGTATCATGATCACCTACACTCACATCATTCTCTCCACGTTTAAGATTGCATGGTTGGTACTATCAATTATGAATGTTCAGCTAGAGTCAATATTTGATTTCCTGTATCATGTATTGATTTCATTAATTCATTAAGACAGTGTCTACAGCTGTACAATTACTGCTATAATAAATTTGCATGAAATATTTTTTTGTTTATGTGGTCAAAATATTTAAATACGTCTGAAGTCGGTGCGGGTCGACTCACCGACTTGTCACCGTGGCTTGTCACTTTCGAAGTTAAGTTTCAATATATTTTCACTTTTAAAACAATGATTTATGAAGTGGGGTATGTTTGCACGAGTCTCTCGGTATTATTATTATTATTATTATTATTATTATTATTATTATTATTATTATTATTATTATTATTATTATTATTATTATTATTATAATAGTAACATTTTAAAAGTCATAATTATTTTATGTTAATGTGTTACGTAGGATGTTAGGATAGTTAATGGATTACTATGGATGGGAGGCGGTTGTTTGTGGGACGTTGTGGAAAGCACCGTTGGAATCACTCCTTGAAAGAAGCTCATTGGGAATCCTGAGCAGTGGGGACTCCTTCATAACTCTTTGAGCTTCGGTGCTCATTTCGAATGAATCGAAGCTAGCGTTACGATGAAATAGTATCGATGTTGCAACTTCCCATTTCGGCGGTGTCGAACTAATAGCTACTAAAAATGAACCCGCTCGTAACTTGCTTCCCACATGGGGGTTTGTATGCAGGACTATAGAGAACACTGAATCAATATGTTACGAAATACTAACACTTAATTAAATCATTGTAGTAATAAGGTTAACATGACAATGGATTTGAATGATAAAGCGTGGATCTGTAAGATGACAAGAAAAAGAAGGAGATTTGGCAGCAAAAGAAATCAGAAAACAGTATAATATGGAGAACAATATAAAACACCTAAGACATCCATTCTACAAAAATACATATTTAGAAAAAAAATCATTGGTGGCTTACACTGAAAAGTAAATAGATAAACGTTTATAGCAAAATGTAACTACAAAGTTGACCTCTGGAGTTGCGTGTGGGTATTTGTTGTTTGGAAAACATATTTCATATGGAAGAAAACAATTAAGAATAGAATGAAATTAAAAGTACCTCACATAAGAAATAATGACAAACCAGTTCTCCGAAAAAGAATTCCTCGCAATACTCGAAGCCGTGAATGAATACTCAAAGAATTGACAGTACTTTTGTTCAATTCTTTGAGTTCCTCCTCTTGTTCAACTGTATTCATTAAAGCTCTCGAGCTAATTCATCGCACGAGCATCCTTGAAGCGTGCTTAATGAGCGAATCAAGGACCAGGCCAGATAGAGCAAATGAGCCGGGAGCAAGTGACCGGTGACGCAACGAGGTGAGCGTTCGGGGAGAGGCGAAGTGGTTCTGGGCGCCGCGTGGCGGCAAGGGCAGGCAGAGCTTCGCGAGGAGAGTCTCGGCGGAGAGGAGCGGGGAGGAGTGGCGGGACAGAGAGGGGTGGAACGGGGTCACGTTAGGGGCGTAGGAAGACACGGGGGTGATGTCGGACGGCCTGGTTACAATCAGGTAAGTGCTTTTAAATCCAGACACGTCGGATGCGAAAGGGTACGGACGGAGTGGAACAGAACGTGTGTTATAACTAGGTCGGTATTGATTGGATTATGTCGGGGAGGTCTTATCATATCGGATCGTGTCGAGTCGGGACATATTGGATCGTGTGTTGGAGCATATCGAATCGTGTCGGATTGGGTTATGTCTCTGCAGACTCGGAGAGAGGCGGTTGCGGAGCGGCAAGAACGCAGTTCCTCTAGAAAATTTGCGGTGGCCAGAGGCGGTGATGAATGGCGTGATTTATCGTGGAACAGGCTGTATGGGGTTTAGGAAGACGTGGGTCGGGGCTGTGCATACTGTCCGACGTGATACTGCCAGGTTACGATTCGGTGCTTTGAGATCGACAAACATCCACGACGAACATGTGGAATAGCATATTCCGTGTCATGATTGGGTAGAGGTGAGTCGGGTTAGAATGTCTGTTCGGTCATGCGGGTCGGGTTTCTGTATGGACACAAAAATGGTTTTGAGGGCGCGAAGCGGCAAGGAAACGCAAAGCTTCGAAAGCAAAGTCAAGGCGTAAAAGTACCTGAGAAGAATGGCGGGAGATGGTGTGGAGCGGAAGAGGTCACGTAAAGTGCTGTAGGAAGACTTGGGACGAGGTGGGAGGAAAGGCGACAGGGCGTAAACATGAGGGGAAGAGATGGCGTAGAGGTAAATCAAGCGTTGGGTAAGTTAACGTTTGTCGGCGCAGATGCAAGGCAACTCGTCTCGGTGACGATTGGAGAGGGTCGCGTATAGATGGAGCGGAACAACAAGTGTCGTGGTTGCGGCGAGGAGGGGAGGATTGTGCCGCAGTCTGGAAGAAACGGGCGGTTTGATTCTATCGTTTACCGTCGTGCCTGGGCGGACACTGTCAAATTGCTTGGTTGGGTAGGGTCGTGTCGGGAGGAGTTGGATTCGTTTCTTCGTCGTATAGATGTTGTATAGACGTCGTATAGGAGTTGGATTCGTTTCTTCGTCGTGTCTGGTCGGACACTGTCAAATTGGTGGATTGGGTTGGGTGGGGTCGGGTCGAGTCAGGTTGCGGCGGCTCATGTCGGATGGTGTTGGACTTGTTTGTTCGTCGTGTGGAATCGCGTTTGGGCGAGGAAGAGCGCGCGTGTCGAGTAGTGCGAAGTCATGTTTCTTCGTGTGTCGCATCGGGGCGAGGCGCGGCGGGTGGCGTCGCTCTGGACGGGGCGCAACGCGGCGGTTGGAATCGCGGCAGACCATGCTGGGTCCCGTACTGGCTCGTGCGGAGCGTGTCCGGACATATGTATGTTGTATGTTGAGGCTCATCGGAGCTGTGGAGCGTGTGGGGAGTGTAGTGATACGGGGAAGGCTGGGACGTCTGTGGTCTTTGGGGGAGCGGGAAATGATGGATCAACGTTCTGAGAGACTGAAAGGGTGATAACAGGGAACGGAGGCAGGGGAAGTATTTTCTCCAATCACACTACGGATTCCTCAGTCACTCAATATTTCCAGCCACATCCGAATAGTATGATGGATGCGGGTTGATGTTAGAGCAATGATGCAATGACAGGGAAAACGGGAGCACCCATATACATCCTTAGGCGAACCTGCTTTTCACACAAGTTCCAAATATAACGAATTGAACAATTGATATAGACATAAACCCTGGCGCCTAGAACTGCAAGGAGAGCAATCCGCCACAACACGGCGCTTCGCCCCGTGCGTTGCGGGTGGGGCTGGATGAGTGCGTGGTAAAGCGGGGAGAGGCAATAAGAGGCGGGGCAACGCAGGAGCGGAGCGACACAGATCGAGATGAGGTGTGGTTGTGCGCGGGGTGTGTCGTGAAGTGAGGAGAGGCGAGGCCAACTGAGGTGAGGCGACGCGGGGTGAATGAGGGCGGGGCAACGCAGGGCGACGAGGAGCAAAGCGACGCAGGCGTGAAGACGCGGGGCGGACAGGTAAAGGGGAGACGTGGCGAGGCGACAATAGGAGGGGCGCTGGGGGACAAGGGCTAACGACGTGGGGGCGAGGTGAGGCAATGCGGAACGGAGTGGTGCGTTCCATATGCAGGATGTTTAAAAAATAGGGGACCTAATTTCAGGTATGTAATCCCCATAATCACTCATGCCACTCCCTGCCAGGGGCACTGCGGTGACCTGAGTTGATACCCTGAGCCACATTGGCCGGCTGAGTGCGGGGCGGGGCGTCTATTCTGCCGGTCGAACGCGGGGAGGCGGTGTGCGAGCGAGGCGGCGAACGGGAAGCGTCTGTGCCCGCGGCGCGTGGCGTGGCGGGGCGGGGCGGGGAGCGCGTCCGCCGAGGTCTAACGAGCCCACGAGCCGCCCCCGCGCGCCCGCGGCGCCGCCGTCACCTCTGGCGGGAAGTGGGCGGCGGAGGTCGCGCGCAGAACACAGGGGCCGCCGGAGGTGGCGCAACGCAGGCCCTTCCTCGCGGCCCCTCTGCGCCTGCCCCGCGCGCGCCGCCCGCCATTACGGAGGCGATGCGGTAAAACGCTCAAATGGAAAAGATAAAGTCTCACTACATAAAGTAGGCAACGAATGAGAAAATGCTGAGATGGCCCCTTGTTTTGCCTCTGGACATATATGTAGCTTCATTATGCGCACGTTTTGTGAGCTCTCGTTTGCTAGTTGCAGTAGGAGTAGGGGCGAGGGTGTGTGTTGTTAATTTACTATGCAGTACTACGAAATAAATCTACTTCGTTAACCGATGCAAATAGGTTTTCTATTAATTGTGGGAGAAAATGTATAGTTTTTAAATATTGCTTACCAGTCTTTGAATGCACCATTAAACAAAGGTTGGAATAGAAATTTTGGCGCTCAAATAAACTTGTGCGAATTGTATTTCTCTCCCATACGTCACATAAAACTTTTACTTTTCTGACGAAAATAAACGAAATCAAATCAAAAACTATAACACACAATGAAAAATATTTATTTACATTTTTTAACATTACAGATTGACTGTTTTCTTACGTTTCTTTAAGCTGAGAATCAACATACAGGATATTCTACGAATCTCTAGAGGAAAAAATCTAACTAACATTTACAAACATCCCACTCATCAATTAACGCTATTCACACTAGATGCATGTAAGCAAATATCATTTATTTTCTCTCAGCATCTGAGCATACAGACGAGGCAGGCAGTTAACGCATTGTAGGCCACGGGGAAGTGCGGACGGAGAGAAATGGCGGGGGGGCGATGGGTGGTGCCGGGCGCTGCGCGGGTCGCGGGGAGGTGACAGAGGGGGTGAAGAGGCAGAGGTGGGTGGCGTCGGCCTCCCGCGGTGAACCCGCATGAGCATACGTTCACGTCAGCCCTGTGACAATCTCCGATGCTTCAAACGCCCCCGCCCCCGGATACTTCGCTCGTGAGTTCACCGCGCGTAGATGATCTTTGGATTCTTGACGCGCGTTAATACTCTATACCAGCCTTACAAGGAAATGCTTTGCTGTTAGAGCAACACCACCTCGAATGTTATATCTTTGTTTTCGCTACCGTGTTTTATTTCAGAAATTGAAATATTGTAGCGATACCGATTTCATCATAATTTTGTAAACGAAATTCACCGGATCAAAAATTAAACAAACAGACTTGGCCACCCGGATTTCTGCCGAGAGATTACGCAGACGGTCACACGTGCGCGACTCCGCTTATCGCGACAGTCCCTCCCGCCCCCGGCACATTAACGTAGTCGTTAAGAGGGTCGGCATTGACAGATTCACTGGGCACACGTGTTCACTGTGCCGGCTACGAAGTTTCGAGATCGCCCGCTCGTTTCGGGGAAACCCAAATCCATAATTATTTACGGACAACGCGCCCCCTTATGCAAACATGGAACGATGTTCTAGAAGGAATTGGAATAACACTACATGCTTGCAGCTGGCACGGAGAGCGGAAAGTTCTGTGGCTTCTCGCGTGGCGATTGGCTGAAAATAGTTCACTGCGCCACTACTTTTAGCCAATAGCTACACGACTATTACAAGGAACTCGAGCATACGAGAATATTAGGGTGGGGGGCAAGAGTTAACTTGATGCAATTTCGACTGAGAGAACTTCAGAAGGGATTTGAATTCTAGGCAGAGCAGTCGGGGCAGAAGCTTCTTTCGGGGAGCTAGTCGTCGGTCAGAGGCAAATTTCGCCTCCGCCGGACTTATAAATTTTTCATCAATCAGACGGGGCCAGAGTATTAGGCGTCGGGGAAAGACTAGAGTGTCTCTGGAAAACTTATTATTTTTTTGAGCTTGAATATTAGACTGAGGGCAGTTGAGAGAGGAACTTATGTGGGGGTGGGAATTATTCGGGCGAATATGCCTATGTGGGGACTTATGTTATTTTACTGCGAGTTTTGAGCTGTGAGCCGACTGCAGTGGAGAGAGAGAGATTTCTCTGGGGTGGGTTTTCGTCGTGAAGAGAGGCGAATGTTTCTCCGATCGAATTCTGAACTGTCCGAAGTTGTGTTCGACAATTATCATAAAAGTCAGAGAGAGACGCATAGTTGATCACTCCGTTCCTGAGATCGTCCGGCCAGTCCAGCTAGTACTGCCAGTTTCTACCAGAACTTCCAGAACCGCTAGCTCAACCAGACTTCTAGACACCGCCTACGCAGCCACGCATCGCAGCCTTTTCGTGACGTTACGGGGCGGCTGCCCAGCTGGCGACGAGAGAGGCCATTGCCTTTTCCCGGAGGCATTTTTTTTTTTTGGAGGCCGCCAGACGACCCCCTCGACCGCGCTGCGGCCCTCCCCGGCTGCACAAAGACCCTTTTTCAGGCAGTATCGTTCAGGGCTACCGCCCTATTGTGTAAATTTTTTGTAATGCGGTGTCACGCTCTGACACATTGACCAGTAATAATTTCACCCATTGTAATTGTTAGTTATAATTCTTCTTAGTTTTTTAAGCTTAACTCCTAAAACTAACTTTTCAATTTTTTTTTCTTTCTTCATCTAATTTTCCCACTATTCTTTTTATTCAATTTACGAGTGTAACTTCCCTGGGGCATGTTAATCATATTGCCCAGGAATAAATGTGAATTTTTACCAGTGAACAAGTGTTTATTTTGTGTTTCCACCGTACTGTGTAACAATTCCTTCCATCACCGACTTGAGCTAGCGTCAGGGCCGCTATCCGATTCCCCAGGTAACCGGTAGTGTTACAATATATAGTCAGTAAAAAAAAGGAACCACAACTGATCAAGTTAAGCACATACGTGCCAAATTATGAAAACTATTAATTTCAGCACTACTATCAGAAATTCTGTATAAAAGGAGAACACTTTAAAAGAAATTCATTGGTGCAAAGAAAATTCCAATCAGACAAAGAGTTTACGAGATAGACCAGAAACAAAAAAACTCAACTGATCAAGTTACAAAATACTCCCACATTACGTGCCAAATTTCGAAAAATATTAATTTCAGCACTACTATCTGAAATTCTGTATACAAGTAGAACACTTTAGGAGAAATTCATAGGTGCAACGCAAACTCCAATCAGACGAAAAGTTTACGAGATAGACGTGAAACAAAGAGAATCTCAACCTATTAAGTTACAAAATACCCCACATTACGTGCCAAATTTCGAAAAATATTAATTACAGCACTGCTATCAGAAATTCTGTATACAAGTAGAACACTTTAGGAGAAATTCATAGATGCAAAGCAAACTTCAATCAGACGAATAGTTTACGAGATAGACGACAAACAAAGAGAACCTCAACTGATCAAGTTACAAAATACCCCCCCCATTACGTGCTAAATTTCAAAACATATTAAATTCAGCGTATCTATCTGAAATTCTTTATACAAGTAGAACACTTTAAGAGAAATTCATAGGTGCAAAGCAAACTCCTATCAGACGAATAGTTTACGAAATAGACCAGAAACAAAGGGAACCTCAACTGATCAAGTTACAAAATACTTCCCCATTACGTGCCAAATTTCGAAAAATAATATTTTCTGCACTGCTATCTGAAATTCTGTATACAAGTAGAACACTTTAAGCGAAATTCATAAGTGCAAAGCAAACTCCGATCAGGCGAATAGTTTACGAGATAGACGAGGAAAAAAGGGAACCTTAACTGCTCAAGTTACAAAATACCCCCCCATTACGTGCTAAATTTCAAAACATATTAAATTCAGCGCATCTATCTGAAATTCTGTATACAAGTAGAACACTTTAGGAGAAATTCATAGGTGCAATGCAAACTTCAATCAGACGAATAGTTTACGAGATAGACGAGAAACAAAGAGAACCTCAACTGATCAAGTTACAAAATACCCCTCCCATTACGTGCTAAAATTCAAAACATATTAAATTCAGCGCATCTATCTGAAATTCTTTATACAAGTAGAACACTTTAAGAGAAATTCATAGGTGCAAAGCAAACTCCTATCAGACGAATAGTTTACGAAATAGACCAGAAACAAAGGGAACCTCAACTGATCAAGTTACAAAATACTTCCCCATTATGTGCCAAATTTCGAAAAATATTAATTTCAGCACTGCTATCTGAAATTCTGTATACAGGTAGAACACTTTAAGAGAAATTCATAGGTGCAAAGCAAACTCCAATCAGGCAAATACTTTACGAGATAGACGAGAAACAAAAGGAACCTCAAATTATCAAGTTACAAAATACCCCTCCCCCCCTATATCACGAAGTCATATTTTTATAGTACATATTCCGTAGTAACGCAATTATTATCATTCATGGTGATATATTTTATACAAATTATATTATATATGATGTATTATAGACTTATTCTGTGGTTTCCATGAGATGTTTCGATAACTTATCATGTCCTGGAAGTAAGAGAAAGGTTCAGCTACATACTCGACTGGTGTGTTTGCATGAGAAGTGGCAGTTTTGTAAGACCGTAATATTTAGAAATACTCGCTTTTTGTTTATTCAGACGCTACGACACAAAATAATCCTTGATCACTCGTATCAAGTATTAACAACTCTAATTCACGAGTATGGTACGTTAATGCCTATTTTTTCGGGCAAGACATACACAAATCGTGACTTTTGCATACAATATTTAAGAATTTTACTTAATAAAACATTTTTGTTTTGTTTGAACAAAAATGGAATGTTTTTTCACGTTTTTCAAACCTTCATTAAATATAAGGTAATCAACTTCGGATCAAACTATGAATATAACCGACTGTGCCAATAGAAACTTCAAATTTATAAAATGCCATCCGACCTAGACAATTTTTTTGGATTAGGTATTTTTATTAATTGTTCAATATAATGAAACACCAAATCCCATCTTGAAGGGTGATGCCAGTTTTGGCATGGTGGATCGCTCCTAACTCTAATTTAACATATTTTAATCATCTTCCTTTTCTTCTCCGAATACTTACTCCATAATCAGGCTAAATGTTGCCGTAATAGGTCCATGTAGTTCCTCGGTAATAATAATAATAAAAATAATAATAAAGACATGGAAACCGGTAGAGAAGGGCCTAACGTGATAGACAAGGCTGGGAAGGTATAAAAGCTTAAGAGAAAGTGTGAAGAATGACGAGATGTTACGAACTTTGAACTCTCTGAGACAGGAAGCAGCCGGGAGCGGGCATCAGCTAATAACAGCAATCTAATAAATAATAAAAGCAAGTAAAACATGCAAGATTTTATTGCAACTGAACGTTTTTACTTTCAAAGCCAAACAGTTTCAACTGTCACCGAAAAAGAGGGAGATTGATTTTCGAACAAGTTTTCTCGTGTCCCAGAAGTCAGCTTTTTGTCAGTTGTTCGAAACGAACGATTGAACTGGCTGGGTAACAATTCTGTAAGTGGGTTACACTGCATTCTTTGGCGTCGTAAAGGAGCGATGAACATTCAAGATTAAGCCTTACTTTCACCACACGTTCTGATGTGACGCGCATGGAGCGGCTGGCGGGAGTGCACGTGTACAGTGAGCAGACTTGGGAAGAATAATTTAAGGTGGACACCTATTGAGGCCGCGATGGCATTCTCGTGTAGTAGGCGGCGGCATTCTAACTATTCGAGATTTGATTTTTCATTTGAGATCGTTCTGGATTGGAGTAAATATATTGAGTTACGTTTTAAATACTAACAAGGCAGGGACTGCCGTATCATGTCGAAACCTGCCTTGATATGTATTTTTTCAGTAATACCTTTGGTCACATAAACATCTTAGGTAAAGGTTAAACTGACAAAGCGAACGGGAATTTACACGAAAATATCTTCACCATCAAGATTATTTTCAGCGCCACCTAAATGTGTTTATCTTCAAAATTTCTAATTAGTGTGAAACCCATAAAGACGAAAGACGTTCTGAATCTATTGAATTAAATTTACCTTAAAGCAATCGTTTACTTATATTTTGACGAGAAAAAAGGATTACGATGTCATAGACGGTGTATGTTGATGGATATCTAGTTGATGCCAGATAACTCATTATAAACTTGATTTTAACGACTGTTAATTTATTGAAGGACAGAAAATCATTATAATAAAATAAAAATGACTTTATTATTATTATTATTATTATTATTATTATTATTATTATTCCTAAATTCGTCATGTTTCGGTTGGTATTAATCAGAGAAACCTCGGTAAACTACCAATCAGAGCTCTAGAAAACCTCCGTTCGACGCAGCCATCTCCTGCTGAAAAACCGCCACCGTCGGGATCCGCACCCAAGACCTCGGGCGAGCCTCCCAGCAGGAGCAACGAAGGTGCAAAGGCCAGCGTCCACTTGCAGACTTCCGGCGGCCTTCCGCCCTCCCGGGATCCTCCACGCGCGAGCTTCCTGTTCGCCCACCGCCCGCCCACCGCCCGCGCGTTGCATAAGCGCAGGTTGGATTCGCCGCTGACCTCACGGCGTAACGAAGCAGCCACGCCCCCTGCCCGCCGTCGCCGCCGCCCCGCCGCCGGCGCATGTGGGCCCGGGGCTGGGCGGGCCACGCGCAGTCACCGCCGCCACCCACTGCGCGACGTGCTGCGCGTGGGAGGGGTCACCCCGGCTGCGAGGATATTTCGTCTTTGACAGACAGCTAGAGCATGTGCATGATCGCAACACGCGTGGCTGGGGCGGTGCTCCGCTGGTGGAAGATAGGACTTGGATAGGGGGAACCCCAAACCGACGTGTGGGTCGGCGCTGGATCTCACCATTCGTCACCTCTCGCGATAAAACATTCACTAAACTAGGGAGACTAATAATTTTAGCAGTTTTTGCGCCCGGTAACACAATAATAGATAAATACATTTTGAAAGATTAGATATATAATCACTTTGCGAAGCGGGAGGGTAATGATGTTTTAAAATAATATTCAAAACATTGTTGTTAAATGTTACAATAAAAACATAATTGAACTTATGGCCCTAGGCGCATCTTGTGCGCCTGAAAGCGCATGGGCTATCTGTTTGGAGGTGCGAAAAGATCCTCCACTCTCCTATCTCAATCAACGCTCCGCAACTGGGACTGGGACCAATTGCTTGCTTTAGATCCGTCGCTGAGTCTGCGCTTCGCATCCCGGCCGAACCAGATCAAATTGGCTGTGGAAGGCATTCTCCGCTGCGTTTTTTATAGGCTGGTCGTTCATCGTTGTTTGTTATCTTTTTGTTTCTTTGAGTTTTGCACGCCTCTCCAAAGTTCCTTTATTTTGCAACCCGAATCATCGCCGTCATCAATCACGTATTCATTTGCTTAATTGAACTTTCAGAATCCGCTTAATAATGTGTCATGCAAGCTCTCAACGCTATTGGGATACACAGCTGAGTGATGGCCAATGTTAAATCCTTCTTGAATCATTTGGCAGGATTGAATATTTCGATTCTAATACTTCAGATGTTGAATCGATATCACAAAACAGATTGATAATGATTTATTTTCATTAGAAATACACATTGAAAATACTTGCCTTTATATTTGTACTTTTGTTTAAATTGAAGAAGTCGCAATTCTATAATGAAAAGCCTCATTTCTGTAATTTTTGAACGCCAGCTGAAAAGCATAACCTTAACTCGTACAAATTAAAATATGAGTGTGTTTGAGTTTTATGTTTAGACTGCTTGTTACTTTCAATACACGATTGGGCAGCATTTTGATCATACTTGTTTATTGACATTTAATTTCGATTATAATTTTTTCGGAGTTTTTTCGAGACATTTATATTGCATAAATGAAATGATTAATACCACTACGTAGCTCTAAACTCTTCAATTAGAGCATCACTACTCTGCAATGAGTCTAAACGATCCTTGAGATCGACAATCGTAAAATTTCAAAAGAATTTTTTCCGAAGAAATGATACTGTTTATGTTTATTCTTTTCCGACGCGTAACAACTAATAAACTTTTTCTTTTTAATTAAATACGCGCATTGAATACGTGGTCCATTTAATAAAAATTTGGCTATAAAAGTTGCATGCGTGCTGCCAATAGATGCAACAATGCCCCTGCCCGCGACGCCGCAACAAAGAGCGCGCCCAGCGTGCAACGGCGTGAATCGATGAACGAGGGAGTCAGTGAGTGCGCAAATGGATTAAAACTCTGAGCGGAGCAGCGCCCCAGCCGGCGCAAGCTCGAAGCTCCCGACAGATCTCCCGATATATGTGGTACTCGTAGTGTAGTGCATGTAAGAGTAAGAAAGGAATGAGGAAGGGCATGGAAGATGAAAGAAAGAGTGCGTGGTGTCCGTTGCCCGTTTGATAGGGTATTGCTCCGGCATTCGCCTGGTGTTGTTCGGAGAAACCACGAAAAATACGGGTCAAAGCAGTAGGCCGCTAGAATTCTCCATCAAACGGCAGCTGAACTCGACCTAGCTATCTAGCTAGTGTCGAAAATCCTGACACCGTCGGGATTTAAAACCTACGACCTCCCGGTCTGAGACATTGCAGTGATATCAGATGATATTGTTAGCCACCTCAGTTGATAAAAAACGATTGATGTTAGATTCAATTATCTCTCACTAAAATTTTATATCCATTATTGCGAAAATTCGCATTGAATTTATTTCGTTTTGAAGAACTTTTTAGACTTATTTTCAAGGTTATGCACTCCACAACGTAAGCTTCTACAGATGGCTTATCTTAGCTTGAAATATGGATACAGATGTTTAATTTTATATGTCAAATCATTTCCATTTGACATTGATACTATTATATCATAAATGTCAGGGACTATTGTATCCCATCACTTCTTCGTTATAAGTCAAAGACAATCCATCACCAGTACTTTCACATATTTACTGAACAAATGACTGGAGAGTTATAGGAGATACAATACGAGTAACATAAACAGGCAACAAGGAAACGTAGTTACACCCGAAGGATAGCCATAAATCACAGACCAGCTGAAAATAATGTCTTACAACCCTAAGAGTCACAAAGTGAGTTGAACGCGGAATCGTCAGAAAATAGAAATACGTATTTTTATTTTTTGTTAGTCTTAGTCCTCGTTTTGCCCGAATGGTGGGACAGATGAAGTCTAACCGTGAATAGCAGACGGGCAGACGCATGCTACTCGATTACTACATTTTCCATTAATTTAAAATACTGAGAACTTTAGCTTAAAAAGACATTTTAGCTTTCTTCTTAATTACTCGCGTTGGCGCACGAAGTTCTTGGCAATAATTGGAACACATCGGTTTATCGTCCCATCTAATCTATCTTGTAAATTTCTTTAACAAATTGAATGCGAGTTTTACATGTTCCCTTGCAAGTGTTAAGAGTAGCTTGATGAATTCTTTCCAGAACTTATTCGGGGCTCTTTGAGTGTCGCGTTATAATAAAGTGTATGCCGGCATGATTTCTCGTCAATGAATTTAGTGTATATTTGTTTTTACTTATTATATGTGGATAAATTACTATGAAATGTGGAGAGAAAAAAATTACGCAAAATACTACTACCGTATTTTTAAAATCATTGATACGTTTTTAAATTTGCAAAATGCGTAAAATATCTAAATTTTGCAGTGGAAAATAGGGTTACTTAGGTTATGGATTGCTTAGGCTATGACCTGTACGTTCTAATAACAAATTAACAATGTTTTAAAGAAACTTAACAATCAAATATTTTAATTAGATTTTGAGACATTACGAAAGAATTTTTCCCGATAAAAAAATCGTACTTTTTATTTCCTTTTTTGTATAATATTTCACATCTTTCATTAAATTTCAGTAATATGTTACTATCGGAATACATCGTTTATATAAAACACCCACTTTCTTTAAATATATAATAATAATAATAATAATAATAATAATAATAATAATAATAATAATAATAATAATAGTTATTTCGTACTCGATCAGCGATTTAGAAACACAATGCAATTCACTTCGTAAATTTCACACGTTTCATGTAATTGAATATTAAATATTGTTTATAAGCAACACGTTCGTTTTCTGAATAAATATCATTATTTTGTGGCAATCATAGGTTTTGTTACTGAATAAACAATCGTTTCTTCGTTCGCACAGTTTAGTACGCCCCTCGAGTAGTCACATGCCAGAGAGGAAGGCGAGCAGAGAAAGGTTAACCGGTGTTATATTATAAATCCTGTCCTTCATTCATTTCGTCGTTTTGTTGTGCGAGACGCAGTCGACCTATCGAAAGGAACTGTCGTTTCGTCTTCTGGCGCAAGGAAGCGTTTGACTGCAGGGTTAAAGTCAGTAAAGCAACGATTGCGAGGTTTTTAAAATCGATTAGTGGTTTGAAATGCGAAGGCCACCGAGTAGATATGAACTATCAAATTTTGACGGGTTTCAAGTAATGTAGGATTATTTTTTAATTGCATTTTGCAATACATCTGATAATATGCGCTTGAAGAATGGCGTTTGCCACGCCATCGTCTCCCACGTTCAGAACGTAGTGTATTAGATTTTCTCTGACCTGTTAATTTACAGAGGGCCCTGGATGTGGTGAAACTCAAAAGGCTAAAATATAGATGACTGCTATTCGTTTGTTACCCTGTGTACAGAAGTTGGGAGATTCCTGCAGAGAATAATAATGGGACAAAGGTTATTTAAAAAAGCCATCTCTATTACGTGTCCGGGGCACGAGCAGGATACCGTGCAACCAGGGGCGGTCGTCTCGTCTCTCGCCTACCGTGTCAGCGGCGCGGGGCTGCGTCAGTCTCCAGAAGAGCGCCCGCTGCGCATCCAGGTCGCCTCCGGGCGCCCCCGTGGAGGCAGGGGGGCATTGCGAGCGACCGGTCGCCCGCCCCCGCCCCCGCCCCCGCCCCCACGCCCACTCCCGCCGACGCACAATGCGGGCGAACGGGCCGAAGCAACAGCAAGGGAAAAGGGCAGTAGGATGTGAAGGGAGATGGTGGGTAACACCTGCTGCGTTTTTGAAGAAAACGATGGCGAATTATATTACACCCTCGAGTGTCTCTCGTATCCCAGCCTCCATTTTTCTCTATCGCTCTAGTATTCATTCTTCAATTCTATCTTCACCATTGCCTCTTTTACTCCTCCCCGCGCAAGGCTAGATCTTCCTCTTCTTCGGTCGGTATCCATTTTCCTCTTCCACACTATTTTCAGCCAACGTTCTTCACTCATTGTTTGCGAGTGTGTATGCCACGTAACAGCTGAAATGTTTGGTCACAAAGACGTGCGCGTCTTCGCTGTGGCTCCGGCCCACTGCGCCCTAACGCGGCGCCCTAACGCGGCGCTCGAGCGTCAAATGGGCGATCGCGCGCGGGCGATGGCAATCTGGGGCGATCCTGCTCGGTCCGGGCGGCGCGGCGCGGTGGGGGAAGGCTCCGAGCTGTCGGTATGAGGGGAAACACGTTCTATTTAAGAATTTGAGGAGAGTGTATTCTGCTCCAGGGAGAAATCGGAATGGTTATTCTTTATGAAACGTGGGGTCACTGGATTGATTGATAAGTGATTCCAGGCGCATCAGCTAGGTCATTATTCCCGTAAGTGTAGTGCACTTTTTATCGTGGGAGATGGAGGTGATATTCCCGCTGCTGGCTGGGGAGATCCAGCGCCGACCTATGTCAGCTTGCTGTTTTTCCCATTCAGGTATCTCCCGTTCTAGTTGGGCTCTAAGCTCCCGACTGGTCTCCGGACAAGTGCATAGTGTACTACGTATACGCGTGTGTGTAAGTAAGGGGTGAGGAAAGGACAACGAAGGATAGAGCCGCGCGCGGTCCGTGGCCCGCTTGTTAGGATACTACTCCGGCATTCGTCTGATGTTGATCGGAGAAGCCGCGGAAAACTACCGATCGGAGCAGCCGACGCTCGAATTCTCCTCCAGACAACGGCCGGACACGACCTAGCTATCTAACTAATGTCAAAACCCTGCCACCGCCAGGACTCAAATCCTAAGACCTCCTGGTCAGAGGCACTGCAGTGACATCAATTGATGCCCTGAACCACCTAAACCAGTGTGAGAGTCTCTCGAACAAAATGCTGTTGCAGTGCCGCTCATTTAAATTACTAGTCAACGCAATATTAAACAATACTGTATTGGATACATTTCATAATAATTTGTACGCATGCAATTAAGCAACGAATTAAACACGTTGCACACACACATTTTATGAAAAATTAAACATTTACATTAATCTAATCGTCATTCTTAGAAAACGTTATCTACAATTAACATTAAACGGATGTTTTACAGTGGTTTCTTACGAAATGGAACGGAAAGATTAAGCCAATTATGAATCGGAATGCTGTTTCATTGGCGATAGGGAAAAGTATCGCATACTCACAGAAAAGCTCATCCAAAGCGGCCTTCTAGAAACATTTTGTACCACATGAGACTCGCAGACCACCCAGAATAAATACACAAAGAGACTTCTCTTCTGAAATAGCATCTGTCTTTAATAGCTGTGTAGAAGTATCATTCCAAATTCACATTATCACTTAATTGGAGTCACATGATCAACATTATAAATAAACTGTTCAATGTACTTCGTCTTCGGCCGTCGAAATGACTACTTCCTAAACCGGATTACGAGTCTCTTAATAAAGACGGAAGAACTTAAAAAATCTCTCCTCCTTTTCGTCTAGAATGCTAACTCGTTAACCTTTTAAGAGGGGAACAACTTGTAGAGCCAACATCTACATTTTATAGTGATTTTAGAACGATTTTATCTGTTTATGGACTCTTTTCTGTTTCATCATTCTCAGAACACGACAATTTGTATCGGAACTTCATTTTCGCCCAGAAAGTTGGCCTTAAGGCAAAGCGACCCGTGTTATAAAACCTACACGGTGGCGACCGCAAAGAGTGATGGGCAGTACAAGCGACAGGTGCCCAAACGAGGCTTCCTAGCGCCGAAATCTGGCGGAGGCGGACAGACTCACGGTCGCCGTTGCTTCCGCGAGTAAAATATATGTCGTTGGCGAGTCGACGAAGTATCAAACAAACTTGGTTAAATGAAATTCAAAGAGTAGGAATACAATGAGTTTATTGCAGAAGTGAACATATACAAATTATACAAATTTCAGATGAGCAGTGTAAACTGGTACTGAACACCTTTCAACACTTTATGGTGAGATGAAGAAATGAGAGAGCTGTACGACGATGTAGCGAGATGGGATGTTAAATTATTGTAGATGAGAGGATGAGTGGGAAAGAGAATAGGTTAGATGAGACCAGGGAGGAAGAGCAAAAGAGCACTGGAGATGGAGAAGAAGGTGAGAAGGCGGATGGAAAGGTGAGCGATAGAAAGGAAGACAGAGGACTGGATGAGAGATTAGCAGGTAGGGTGAGATTGGCTGGAGAAGGAGAAGGGGAGGGCGAGTGAGCGGGTACGATGTCGTGACAGCGAGTGAAAGGGCAGACTGAAGAATTAGTAATATGTTGAAGTGAGAGAGCCGTTAAAACTGTAGGTGAGTAGGTGAGAGGGCAGATGACAGAACAGGCAAAAGGGAGGGTGAGAGCGCAGGGTATGTAGTGTAAAGGTGTGAAAACAGAACGATAGGACAGAGAGGACAAAGGAAATATTTCCGTGGTTTGTGGCCCATTTGTTAGAGTACTACTTCGGAATTTCTCCTGGATCAGAGTAACCTCGGAAAACCACCGATCAGAGCAGCCGGCCGCAAGAATTCTGCGTCAGACAGCGGCTGAATTCGATCTACAGATATTCGATTCGCTCTAGATCGCTAGAGTTCAAAATCCGCCAAAGTCGAGTCTAGGGCTCCCTGTCAGAGTCGCTGGAGAGGCAGAGGCTATTCTGACTCTGTCTTCAGCCTGTCAGACAGTTGCATGAGCGCGCGGGAGCGTGGGCGGGTGGGAAGATGGGTGGTCGGGCGAAGTGTGAGGCGGAGCGAGAGCAGGTGGGTTGGGAGGGTGGGCGGGTGGGTGGGGAGATGGGTGGACATGCGAAGTATGAGGCGATGCAAGAGCGGCGGGCGGTCGGTCGGTCGGTCGTAAACACGGGGTTTGGGACTCACAGGCTTCCTCTGTGCGCCAACAAGTCGGTCCGTTGTCGCGGCCGCGGCGTCTGGCCTCTTTACGGGAGCGACGGCGCAGCGCCAAGAAGCTTCTGCGACGCGCAACTCGACCTCCGCAGCGGCGCCCGCGCGGCGCCCTCTCGCGCAGCTCCGGGGGGGGGGGGCGAACGGATTCGACCGGCCAATAGCACGTCACCAAAATGGAAACCAATCTATTAAATTCGGTATAAACTGGAATGAAATTAATTGAGATGCCCGGTTTAAATTCGTTAATAAAACTATCTAGGATCCTAGAAGTAAAATATGGCTAAAGCGGATTTAAGTTACGTCCGTATTAAAAATATTTTATATTCATTATTGGATATAATAAGCGAGCTCAAATCAATCTTTATGCCTTAGCACAGTCGTAGACTTCGGCGGTCAGAGTCTGGCAAGTGTTCTTTGTTTGAGATGCACTTCAACCCTCGCTCTTTGACGTCGTTTGTTGTTGTTGTATTGACGTGTTTGTTGTTTTATTTCTTAGAGGTATCAAGACGCATCAATTTATCTTACTTTTCAGATGAAGCCATTTCCAAATGCCAATATTTTCTGACATTTTCTGGACGACGGGAAATGATGCAGGGCATTTCAAGAAGCTCCCGATTTTCGTCATGATTCATTTCATATTATTGATTAAAACAATAACAATGTTATTTCCTTGAGGTTAAGTCGTTTAACCACTATAGAATTAATAGAAAGCTATTAAATAAAAAAATATGATCGACGGTTTGCTTTGTGCAGAGAAGTACCTTTCGAGAAATGGAGATACGTAGCTTTCCTTCAAGTCATTTTATCATATCCAGTTCGGCAGCAATTGCAATCTCTACTCTCACCTCTTCATTTACAACCAAGTCGCAGAAGACCTTTGATGCCGGGGAAAGTACGGATGTACATTTTTCTCCAAAAAGGGGAATTTGGCAAAAACAGGTATTATTTAGGGACGGAATTAGGGAAAGATTTAATCGCACTTTTGTCTGTGATTCGTATAACCTTCACAGTTGCCCGATTGACTATCTTTCGTGGACTATATCGAGAGCGTAGGCTTCCGCGTAGCGTAGCCGAGAGCGTAGGAGTCAGTTGGCTGTCCGGGAGACGCCGCATCCTAGGAACAGTTGCAAACGTTTCGCCCGACACTTTGCGACCTTCCTCAGGGCAAGACGCATCAAAGCACTCATGTGTAGGACGCAGCGTCTCCCGAGAAGCCAAGTAGCTACTGTGGTCTTTATCGGTTGTCTGGAATTTGTAAACTTTTTAAAGTGTATTTAATATTAGCTGGTGTGAATCGCATTTCGCTTGAATTGAGAGTTCGAGTTGCGCCTAAAATGTCTCTCCTCTTCGGACTGTAGCGAGATAAGTCAGCAAAACTCCAATAAATCCCTTATAATCTACTATAATCGTCGTGGAGAAGGATAGTGCTAGTAATGGCGTTCTAGAAGGAGAGAATACTCAACATTTTAAATACAAACACATTTTCGTTTGTCGCAGTCGTCTTTCCAACATTTCGCTCATACAATCAGAAGATGCGAAGAACCCAGTCACATCCTCGTGTCACCGTGCAGGCGGAGTTTCTCCGCGCATCCAGGGAAAGCAGCAACTACGCACACGTACATGCAGTCCGCAAGCGCAGGTGACGGGTGCCAGTGCTGTCACTAGGAGTTATTGCACTCCTTGCACTCCGGGGGAGGTTGACTGCCGACAGGCGACAGAACGTGAGGGAACTAACGAGAGACGCTAAGTACGGAGCCATTGCATAGATTGATGAGGTTGAGGATGACATGTGGAATTCCTGTTTCAAGTCTAACAACGAGAAAAGTAACCTATTTCTCTTTCTTCAAAGATTCTGCAAAATGAAAATTCTAAACGTTCATTATACCAAATAATTATTGACGTCCAAAGTATGTCGTATGGTATTAATATCCTAGAGCAACAGGGAACCTCCTGAGTACATTTCGGCCATTTATATCTACGAATTCTTGAGGCGAGTGAATGTGAAGTACATAACGAGGGGCGTTAACAGAGCCATTGAAAGACTGGTGAGAGCACATGTTGAATTCCAGTTCCAAGTTAGAGTTGGAAAATAAAATAGATTTCTCTGCCTTCAAATAGCCTGCAAAACGAGAATTCTAAAAACTGGATTTACGAAATAATTATTTGTGTATCGGGTGCTAATTCTAAAGTCATTAGAAATATTTTTAGGTCTGGATTGGAACACATTGAATTCGTAATCCTATTTCTTTGAGAAAAAAAACGCTAAAGAAGCCACTTTCTCTTTTTCAAAAAAGCTTGTAAAATACTGATTTAATTGTTTTCCCTTTAAAAATGCTTATGGACCACCAGATACGTAATGATCGCCAGCAGCAGACGTTATTATCCGGACAAATTTGACTATTTCAACCTCACAATTACAGACCAAGACAATCTCACAAGATTAAAAGAAAACAACGTATGTTAATTTTTATTTTCAAAAAATGGGATGTTTGATGTAGAATTATTTCAATCCATTTCTTGTTTTTTATAACGTTTTATAACGTCTCGTTTAGTTTAAGTTTATTGTTATATTATTCACTTCGAAGGTACTTGCACTTCTCCCCACAGTACGTCAGAGAGATTTTAATTGTTTTATGTTAAATAAATAAATTTGAAAAATCATGTAAATGTATAACAATAGCTCAAAAAAAATAGTAGTTCTTTAATATATTGGTCATATGTAAGATAAGTTTTTTAAAAGAAAATACCTGAATATATTCAACAATTGTTTCCTTCGGCTTCCTTTTCGCAAATAGATCGTACTTTCTAAAGCAGTACCACTATCAACCGTGCTTATAACATGTGATAATGGATTCCTTCATTCAACTTTTAATGTAATTATCTGTCACTTCAAGGAAATGATATTTTAGTTGCAGTGGTTGTCGTCGTCATGGCTTCAAAAAGAAATTGGGTCCACGTAGGATCTACTTCGTGGAGGTCGCTGCGCTATTGATCCGTCAACGGTCGGAGATGGTAGTAGCAAGTTTACAGAATTAATGAAGTCTCATGACTAATAAGAAATGACGACAGCATCTCTCGAGTACTTCAGATGTTCCGATTCTAAATTGCTCTAGCGAACCCATGAAGAAACAGATTTTAGAGGAAGTTTAAGACAAGTGTACTTCTGAAAATAAATGTTAACAGCTTATATCTCATCAATTACTCGATAATAAAAAGTAGTACGTGCCCCAAGTTATGAAATTCACCAACGAAATAAAAGAGCGAAGAAACTGTTAACAATTAAACAAATTTTGAAATACTGTGGCATTCATATATCGCGGGAAACACTAATTTGTTCCAAGAAAATATCAGCAATAAAAAATCAGCACAAATACGAGTAATGTTTCACAGCACTCGAAGCCAACGTACCGCTAAAGAATCAATCACTGCCTTCTTGTCGAAAGTCATATCATATAACCATCTGCGAACGGTTCAGAAATATACGAACAAATAAAACAGCCATTTACAAATTTTCGTGGGTAGGAGTTTGCTGAAAAGATCCGGGAGACATTCTAAAATGGAACTACGCACACTACAAACAAAGGAAGAAGACATGGTTGAAAGAACGGTTGAACAGGATGTTAGATGTTCGTATGAACGTTGGCTGACGGACGGCAAAGCCTGTCATTTAGGCAGGTGAGTGGACGAGAGATTGGACGAAAGGTTGAACGGATGACGGAGCAAACCACTGGACGAACGGCTGGGCAGACGGTTGGATGAGCTAATGGACAAAACCCTTGCACAAACGGTGGGCAAATGGCTGATCTGCCAGTTGGACAAATGAACCGAATAAAATGTGATGAAATGACGAAATAAGGAAAACATTAAGTCTTCAGAAAGGTAATTTCTAAGCATCATATTCCACTAAAACACGGGTTTAAAATTTATATATCAAAGTGTACTGCGTTCCACAAATATTTTGAACAAACAATTTGAACGTTTATAAAAAGACCAGACTATTGCATAAGAAAGGTAAATTTATAATCGTTCCATATAAGATAAATCGATTTCGTAGAGACCGATTTGTTGATTGAGAGGTTCTACCTGTGAAAGCATAGAAATGGTGTCGTTGCTGAGTTGTGCTACATAAATGAAGTTTGTGTTGAGAATATTTAAAGAATGCCCTTTATCTAGTTACAAACTCTCGGGTTTACTTCAAGCAGAGCAACTAAAGTGAGACTCCTTTGTGGACGTGCAGTCGAAGAAAACGTCTAGAGGAACTTCTGGTCAATCTTCCAAAATGGTTGCGGGCGTCAGTGGACTTGGCGAAACCCTCAACTGCAGATACCGAAGGGTTCTTCGGCGCGGCTGAAACAATTGCCAACGCGACGTGGGGCTGCGCGTCACCGCCGAGCGAATCGATCGAAAAGAAGGTGAGGATCCTTTGCGTGAGTGCGAGTACTGATTCTGGGAGAATCATCGATCCCTTAGATGTAGTAACGCGATGGTGCCGTCTTCCTACCCCACTGGAACGAGAGATTCGGCGCCGAACCACGTGTTAGGTATTTATCTTCAAGTGTCTCCCTCATCGGAGCATTATACCTGCTGGATCCATCTTTAAGATCGTGAGTAAACTTCTGACTTGTGTGAATGTGAAGCGCACGAAAGTGTGTGTGTGTGTGTGTGTGTGTGAGAGAGAGAGAGAGAGAGAGAGAGAGAGAGAGAGGGGGGGGGGGAGAAGGGACGCAAGTTTGAGGCAGAAGAAATAATATTTTCTTGGAGTCAGGTGTGAGGGGAGAAGAGGGGACACGTATGAGCTTTTTGTTATAATACTACACCAACATTCACCTGATACTGATTGAAGAAATCTCAGGCAATCAGAGCAAAGCACCGCAATATATCTCGTCCAGGCAGGGGTTGCATTCAACGTCGCTATTCAGCTTGTCAAAAATCTGCTGCCGTCGGTAAGCAAACCTCAAGACGTCCCGGTCACAGACGCTGCAGTGTCAAGGGTAATGCTCCCACTGAGCCATCCGCGCGTCGCCGGCCGGCGAGTCGCAGCGCGGTGCGCAGCAAGCGAGGCGACGGCGGCAGGCACAGGCAGGCAAGCGGGCAGGCAGCAGGCGACGTGCACGCGGCGCGGCGCGGCTTCCCGTATAAGGCGTCGACTGCGGCGGCGGCGCAAGCGGCCCACGCCGCCGCCCGCCCGCCCGCCCGCCCGCCCGCCCACTCCGGGCACCTGCGCTCGCGCGCGCGTATGCGGCGCACAGTGCGCGCGAGCGGGGCGGAAACCCGGCTTCGAACCCCAGTCACTCCCAGATGCATGCTTGGGATACGCAACGGATGGGGTGGCATAAGGAGACTAACCTACGCTTCGAGTCCTATGCTTTGCGTTGCCACGACAGAGAATTTTCACCTCTCGTTATACAGCTATGTCGATGTCAGACGCTGTCTGGAGGAGAATTCTAGCGGCCGCTTTCTGTGCTGTCTCGGAGCAATACCAGGCGAATGCCGGAGCAGTACCCGAACAAACGCACCATGGACCACTCGCGCTATTCGCTTCTTCTTCCTTGTTCTATCTTCACCCCTTACTTACACATACAAACAACTCCACCAGACATAGTGCAGGACCAGTAGGGAGATTAGCGCGTCTCTAGACGGGGCGGTGCTCTGCTGGGAAAATCACCCGCTAGCCGCCGTGCAGGTCGGCGCTAGGTCTCACCATCACCGCCCGAGATACAACGTCCGTGACTCCGACGGAGCTAGTAACCATAGCAGTTGACGGGCCTGATAACATCAACAAATCGGTTTCCGCGGGACAAGATTAATGTGTTTGAGGCATGACCAAATTACGGAGTTCCTTTATTAAACTCACATATTCAACATGAACGTTTAATATTAATGTGGAAATAAAACAGTAACCGTCGTAATTTAATATTAATGAAATAAATACAATACAAACGTATAAATTTTATTTAAATATATCAGTCTATTTAAAACTATCAGCTACACGTTTGCGCAGTTTAAAATGAGCATTATATACGTTTTCAAATGTGATTTAAATTTCATTAAATCTATGCAGTGCAGCAAAATCTATGCAATAAACAGCTAAAGTGTAATGTACATGTTCATCAATTAGAAATATACAAATGTGTTTAAAAAATGCTGTGGACCTCTATCAAAGATGGAGGCGGCAGCATGAAGCCCGGGTCCACGTTACCTGCTTATGTATTTATCGACCCCGTAGAATATGCGATACTGTACCCCGATGGTGATTCAGCATCTCATATTATATAACGTGTGTGTTGAGAGTATGAGAAACTGAAGGAAATCTCCAAAAATGAAAATATACTTGTTTTTAACTTTTTTGTGCAAATTTTAAGTATTATTGTTTGCATTCAAAGTTCACTTTATTTTGATTTTAAGCATAACTCAGAGCTACACTTATTACAACATTGTGATTTTACTTTCTGTAATGTGTAAATTAAGAAGTATTCCAATTTCCAGAATGATTAAATATTATTGAGTTGGCCCACTGTGAACGGTAGTGGTGCAGGCAACAGCACTGGGTGGTGGGGCAGTGGTCGGTGATAGGACGTCGAACCGGAGCGAGTGACGACGGCACTACTCTCTCAGCAATGCGGAATTAGGACAATGGTATTATTACTTAGCCGAATCCAGGATGGCACAATCTGAATATAATTTTCGTGATGAGAATGATTCCCGCAGATCACGTTTTCGAACTACAATATAGGGTTGACGAACAAAGATTTTTTAGAAATGAGTGTTGACAGTTACTCTAATAAACCTCAGAACTCAGGGTGCAAGTTCAAGTCAACGATGGTTTATATGTGAATATTAAAGTAGATAAAATATCTTTTAACTAGAATTATTTTAAAACAATTCTTAAAATGAATTCAACATAAAGTGACCAAACTAATAACAAAATAATTCAATTTACTTTTTTCTAACATATCCATCTACTCTATATTTCGTAAGTTAACCTTTTCGTTTCTACACAAAGGCCTTCTCGAGTTGTTAAAACGGTTGTACAACTACATTGCTCCAAAAATAAATATTATAAATTACGAAGACTCACATTTGTAAACAATATATACTGTTACTTATTTTTATTGAGCTTCTTTATAAATTGATTTCAAGTTCAATAAACTATTGTTAATTTTATTACTCGAAGGGTCTCAGAAAGGTCGAAAGAAAGTATTTATACTTTGGTTAATTTCAAACTCCCTTTTTCGAAGATTTGTTCGTTTTGCAATTTCGAAGAGATATATAACAAGGTAAACTTTTTTTAAATTCATCAACATCTAGTTAAAACGTTGACAGCATGAGAGCAACATTGCACACACTGTCCAGAAGCTGTGTGCAATCACAAACGAGCAAAAGAGCCATTGTCTCGCAAACAACGTACTGCAGTCTCCCAAGCAGTCATTTCCACCGAAGACTTTCCCCTCCAGGACTCATAAAACGTTTACAAATCAGCCGGCATTGCGAAGTTCCATGCTGCCGTTGAGCGCTCGCCGAGATTTGGACGCAGAAGATGAGAGAATAATCGTTTTCGGAAAGTGAACGCTCGTCTCCTTCCTCTCGACGCAAGCGACCGCTTCAGAAGCGGGGTCACCGCCTGCGTTCGCTCTGCCTGCGCCCAGAAAGGAAAGGCTTGCGCAATGGACCGGAAATTCTGTCCCCCAAGAGACAGATGGATGTCGACATACCCACTGGAACCAGGGCAAGGGGACGTACGAGGTACTTGCGCCTCTAGGAGGCACACTTGTCACAGGACGCAGTGATTTGTCACTTAACTCAGTTCGAAGAAACAGATCATTATCATGGATGTGGAATAGAAAAACGAAATGATGACTTGTTAGATTGCTTTCATGCAGAGCATTTTGAACCATCTCCTCCTGATGATAAAAATATTGCACAGAAATTTTCTCAGTTTCTTTGTTATATTCTCGTACACTACATTATCGTTCTTTATATCTGTGTTAAAAAAGAGAAAGTTTTACTTTTGTAAGTTGTTTTGATGTATGATTTTACCTTAGGCAAGGGAATATAATATTTTTTGTTTCCCACGGGAACAATAGGCGATAAATGAATACTACCTTATGCATTTGAAAGTAAGAGTTCAAACAGAAACAAATACGAGTGCCTCCTGTCCTTTACTTTTGTACAATCTATGAACTAATACTTCACACAATTTAAAAGTATTAATTGTTAGATAAAAGCCATTCTGTTTTTGTTAATATATCTGACATAGTTGCTGGATAATAAATTTAATAATAAATTTAATGGACTGTAAATGAAGTGGCTTGTAATGGAAAAGAAGTGTTCAGCAATAAACCCATTTTCCAATTGAGAACGTTTACTGTCAAGGTATTGAACGTATACTGAAATCTTTCTGATTGTTTTATTATGTGGTGCAGTGCATAAATATTTAAAGCTAATTTCTTCGAAAAGGAGGTTGGTGAAATTACAAACTACTTGATACGTATATAACTTCTCAATTAAGAGCCACTTGATATAAAAATGTTGCATTTATATTTGCTTCTGAAACCTAAAATGTTTTCCATAAGTACTGCTTGAGAATTCTTTATTTCTACAGCTGCAGAAGAAATTATGTCGCATTGAAAACCACTTTGTTTCAAAAAAAGGTTGTACGTTCTATTTGCAGAAACAGTACAGTTCTAACTACAATAGAGAAGGAATCGTCTTATAAAATATTTAGTGAACAGGACACGTAAAGAGTTCTAATTTAAGAAAAAAATGAATATTATCACTCAAAAATCTTTTCTTTTCTTCAATGCAAAATTTCACAAACCCCAAGATAATTGCTTTATAATAAGGATTTCATTAATCACGAGTCTGCTCTAAGGAAAAGGAAAAGAAGGATGTCTTGACGTTGCAACCGATGCGTCGGTCGGACAGCAGCTTATTTACGCCAATCCCCTGTAACTTCTTTCTACAAGACTGACGCGTTTCAGTCTCGGCTTGCCTGATAATTAGCCGACACGACCAGTGTTGCGACAGCATATTTAGTGGGTAGTGGTAGCTGTTTTGACGATGTGGAAACTTTTTCAATATCACATCACATTATATTTATAATATGAAAAAAGAAGAGGTAAACATTTTCAGAGCAGTAAAAAATGTTAACTCGTCCCATAGAGCACCTGGTTTTGGAGAGAGTTAGGGAAGGAAAGTGTGGGGTCCTTAGTTGATAGTTTGCTTCCGCAATGCATCCATTCGGGAGCATGAACGTCACTATAGTGATGCCTCTAAAGTGACGTTCGAACTCCCGATTGGATGAAACTCTCAACAGCTGATGCCTGCGAAGGGCAGAGTTGGAAAAAACGCAGTATAGACAAGTCTCACTTTCATACTGCAATCAAAATATCAAAGAAACCTAAGCAGAAACTGATAATGTTGTAGATAGGAAATTTGATGAAATCATTGTATTATTCTAAAACTCCACCGAGAAAGACAAAGCCGGCAGCAGCAACAGTGAAGATGAGTGGCACCCCATCCACTAATCACACCAGGTCACAGGGCGACCATATCGAACTGCAAATTCCTCCCTGGGCGTGGTAGGGGATCGTACGCAACGAAAGCTCCTCCTCCGAAAGCAGAGTTTAGAGCAGTAGCAGCCTACGTTTCGCCTAAGCCTTATTGGCAGGCCAGGAGATCGTAGATGAATGACACTTCTCTTGTTCCCGATCCCTCTGCCCACCGTGCCTCCTCGAAGATCCCCGGAAGGAACTGGAAGCGCTGCGCGTGCCCGCGGCTGGCCTGGGCGTGCGTCTGCTATTGGTGTGTCCGGTCGATGATCTTCGGCCAATGCGCGCCCCCGGGACGCGACCTACGTCACGACCGCCTCTCCCGCTCGGCGGCGGCGGCCGAGCGGCCTTTTGCGGAAACGTTGGTCCGCGCCCATATACGTCTCCTGTGGCGGCGGCGGTGGCGCGACATTTCAACGACGGCGGCGGCGGAGGGGTTTTTGCCCGCGGTGGCGGCGGAGGCGGCGGGTGATCGCCTGGAAGTGGGTCAGTCGCCGGCGGCGGTGGCAGGGATGGGGTGGGGACGGCGGCAGCGGAGACAGAGGCGACGGAAGCAGAGGGGAGATGCTGGTGGTGCATTCATGGTAATTGTGGAGGCGGCGGTGGTGGCGGAGGTGGAGGTGGTGGTGGTGGTGGAGAAAGGGGTGACGGAGGCAGCGGTGATGAGGGCAAAGGTGGAGATGGTGTCGGTGCATCGATGGTAATAGCGGAGGCGGTGTCCACGAGGAAGGTGGTGATTTTGGTCATAGGCAGCGGTGACTGGGCGATAGCGGCCGTGATGGCGTAAAAAAGTGATCGTGGCAGCGGCGATGATGGCAGTGGTGGAGCTCCTGACGGTGCATTTATGGCAGTGGCGGAGACGGTGGCAGCGGGCAATGGCGAGGGGTTGGGCTGGGGCAACGATGACGGTGGCGGTGACGGCGGCTAAGCGGGCGTCGCAGTGGGCGTGGGGATGGTGACGGTCGTAACAAGGGCAACGATGATGGTGGTGACAAGAACATATCGATGAAATAGTGCATACTATACTGTATGACCACTCACGGCACATGCGAGTTAATATCATTTTTGAAGACCCCCCTTTATAACTACCTAGTGAACAAAGCTTGTTTGCCAATTATTAGGGATCATGCTTCCTTCAGAAAGAAACCATTGTCGCTCCATACGAAACTGCATTTTGCTTTCTTTGAAACTAGGTATTCTGGACGCACAATATGTATGCACTCAGCCGTCGTGGCAGGGGTGATGATTGGGGTGCCATGGAGACGGCGGCGTTAGCAGTGTCGATGAAACACCGCTGGTGGTGGTGGTGGTGGTGGAGCTTCCAGGAGAGAAGAAACCGCGTCTGCAGATCGCTTATGAAGCGCACGCAACCGCACACCGCCCGCGTGCGGCTCCCGAGGGCCGGGAGTTGTCGGAGGAGAACGTCGAGAATGACAATTGGGAGGAGCGAAGAGGGTTGCGCCGAGGTTGTTGAACCCACGGGTCAAGGTGGGGCGGCTTAGGGCTGAATGACATATGCTATACGGATTTGACGATACATAAAGGTTAGCACGTTTACTGCGCCTCGAAAACACAAGTAAGTTCATCTGTTTATAATTCATGAATACAATGGGTTACAGATTATTATTTATACAGCCATACAGCATGCTGTGCTTGTACATATAATGTAAAATTGTAAAGACAAATTGTGAAGTGCAAGTAAGGCAACGTTGCAAATAATGTAACAACTAATGGCGTAGAAGTAAAGGCTACGTTGCGTCGATGTGATAAAGGGCGTTTTGCAACTCTTTGCCAGAGCAACAATAATGGGAGCACTTATGTTATGCCGGACTATATCAGAACACCATAAACATATTTTTTGGTACCTGTAAGAAGACAAATATACGAAAAACGTCACCTCCTTTATGACAAACTAAAAATCTTATTAAAAGATCAAGGCATAAACGTTTTGTCTGTACACCTGGTAGAAATGAAATTTTGCTTTTCGCCGGTATACGTATTTGTCCCCAGAACAAATATTATTCATTTTAAAAATACGGATATAAATATACGAATACACCTGTTATATAACTAACATTGTGGTGGCAATGATAAGACCTTTCGCCTAGGCAGTACCAGAGATAGGGAGTTTCTCGTCCTAGGAGTCTTGCTGTTGCTTGACGTCAGCTGGGTCGTAAGAAGTGACACACTGGGTACAAGACTCCAGTCGGTACGCGAAGTATGATAACAAGCAGAATAACAGTCAAATATTTACATTTTGTAGCCAAAATAAAAAATATTTTATTTTATTTGGATTTGCCCCCAAGTTTCTGGGTATTTCACAAAACCATAAACATCATATGGTCGGAGGAAGCATAGTTTCTTTGAGTTTCTTCACACATTGAAAATTTGTAAATGGATATATTTGTTGATATATTGAGTTTGTTGATTGTGATTGTATTTATATTGAGTTTTAGAGTTGTTGGATATCTAACGCAACTTATATGTCCGAAAGAGGCCACTAGTAACACAGATAATTATCTCTGTTACTGATTTCTGTATTACGTGTGATATAATGTAATTACCGTATTTTGTAGACAATAATGTTTCTAACCCGGCGTGCCCCATCTGGACTCAACACTGTGACAGGGGTGTGAGGCGAGCGGCGATCTGCACCCAGAGCAAGTGACGGAGGGGTGGGCGTGCCCGAGAGCAACGGCCGGGGTGGGGCAAGGGGGTGGTGAGGGGGGGGGGGGGCGTGGGTTCGGAACGCGGCCGCGTCCCTTGCGCAACGGCAGCGGCCGCCCACGCGGAGTGCATCGGGGGCAACACCTCTGTTGCAGCTGCAGCCGCCTCCAGCCTCGCAGAGGTGTGGATTTGAATTTCTTTGAAGGTTCCGATCGCGATTGTTATGTGTTGCAGCTGCTGCAGCTAGGATGAGTTTCTGAGAGGAGATTTAAGTGAAATCTTAATAACCGTTCACCACACAGTACTCTAGAAAGAAAAAAACTTCATATGCTTTCTTTATTTCATGACCATTGAATGGTCTAATAGACTATATTGAATTCTAATGAACACGAAGAACATTGAGACCTACACCTCCATAGACGTATTTCTTTCTAGAAAGTATATTCTAATTTATCCTCTGAGAGTGAAAGCACTCTTAAATTTCTTGAAAGGTTCTGTTAACAAACATTAGCCAGGAGGTTTAATATTTCTTTTCCACATACCTCAATAGTCCTATTGCTATATTCTCACTTACGATCCACGCACTCATTATCTATTACCTAGTACTTGTGAATATTCAATAGGGAGGCAATGCTTGTGCAGGCATTCAGTAGTTTTTTAGTAATTGATTTATGGGAATTTGCATTTTTTAGAGATTTGTAACAACTTTGGACCATGGACCATGACTACGTATCCACCGCAAAAGCACAGACATTCTTTTCAATAACATGTGTTGAGTACCCATGTTTTAAGGGGAGGCTGAGGATTTGATTGAAGATTTACAAGCGCATTATTTATAATATGAGTCTCCAACAATAGGCAAAAAGTACCAAGTATTATCTAAGGTTTGTTTTTCTTCAATTCCTTACTTTTCATATAAACCAATGTTAGTCATGCCAAATAACAGTACAAGTTGGTACAACAGTACATAGCTGCATTACACTGCTGCAATAATGGATATTTACAACTAAAATATAAATAAATCAGTGGTCTTCAAAATGTCTTACACGTTTTATCAGCGATGGGCAAAAATTCCCCATGCACAAAAACCTATAATGTTTCCGTTTTGAATTTGAACCACAAATGAAATCACATATATTCAGATGTTTCAACCAACTGGTATTAATAAATATCAGAATTACTACTATTATATTTTTTTTCTAGGAAATAAGAAAATTGGCACATTTCATCCATTATTGATAAAACTAGGATTAAAGACTACTACAAACACATATGCCTATGAAAATGTTTCGAGCTGAGGTTCTCGTAGTTAGGGCGTTCCTCATTTCGACCTCATGTACTCAAGAGGATTCCTCTTTGATTTTGATACATTCTAATGAATGCTCAGTCTTATCCCTAATGTACTTCACTCTGATACTGAGACTTCAGAATTTGGATATCACGTGTGTGTTTATTAAATTAATACAAGAATAATTGTAATGAATAGGAAATTTAATATCAGAACAGTTAATTAATTGAAGTTAACGTCATACATCATAGTCCACCCGCATTCATTTGTTCCTAATCCACTCCTCTAATTACCGCTGCGTCGATTATCATCCTAACTACAGTCTTAATGATTAAAACTGTGTCTTAATAGGTAACAGGTTTCAGTGAATCGAATGGCGGCACTTAGTTATTACGTCTTGAATGGCGCAGGAGACAATTACAGAGCAGTAAGGGACTATAAACTGTTATTATGCGTCTGTAATTATTATGGGTCTTTCAGGTCGCCGATGATACGCCTTGGTGGAGAGGATCGTAAAAAATAGTGAAAAAATACCAGAAAATTTTTATAACATAAGGACAGATAAAGCGCAACATTTACATTCAGAAATAACACGGATACTTATGAAAACATATTTTTAATCTATTTATTGAATATCGGAGCCAGTAAATGTTTGAATGAGTTATTTGTTTGAAAGAACGATAAATATCAATGGTTTGAGAAATATTAAATTAATATTATAGAAGATATATCGAAGATTGTAGAATGATTCAGTACAGGATCAGGAGCTTCTTAGAAATATTCTACTGCAAGTTCGTTTTAGCCATTATTATCTAATGTTAGTACGTGGTTTGATTGTATTTTTTTGTGGAAGTACATAAATGACATTTTATTTTTAAATTAATATAATGAGTAATGTTCTTTTGCTGTGGCTTTATGACTTAATGTCCATTTTCTAACCTTTCTCGCTGCTATTTCTCAATTGTTTTATCGAACAATAACATGCCACGCAAATTTATTCTTAGCACTATGGGGAAGGTCATTTACACAGAGTAACTCAAACAGAATAACTTAATTACGATTACCGGTAATTCACTCGTTAGTTGTTTGTCCAAAAGTTAACTCAATTTCCTTGTCAAAATATAAAATTTCAATTATTTATCATGGAAGGTTAAGCGGGGAGACAAATGGGTCGTGTTTCGAAGCCAAACATGTGAACATGGCCGGCGTCGGGTGCTCGCAGAAAGAGGTTTTTATTGAGATGTAAACATTTGTTGATGTATATAAACTTGAAGATAGAGAAGAGGGGCAAGTGTACGGGAAAACCCCGAAAAATCGCTCTAGTTCACCGCAGATTTTACTTGGATCTGGCGGGGAATCTGCCTTAGATTGAGACGGTCAGGAGTTAAAGGTGACCCCAGCGTCATGACCTCTTCTGGCCAAGCGTCCAGGGTGGTTCTTCGGGGAGGCTTGAGGTAACAGGTTATATGAGAGCAATGGCTTCGCGAACCAGGATACAGAATCCGGTTTTCGTCTGTAGAATGGGTGAAATGCAAATTCAAAACACAAACAATAAGCGTCGCCCACCCTGCAATGTTTTGTTCTTTTGTTTCTTTCGCTCTCATCGACACTCATTTTCTTCATTTCGTTTTCGAGATGTCTCAATTACGTGAGTAAATCTTACTAATCTTCACATTCAACATCCAGCTTTCGTCACATTAGTCCACGGTGTTAACTAACAACCATTATCTTAATTCCAGCTCTCTAAATAATTTTTGTTTCTCGTAAACGTTTATAAATGGATGTCCAAAACTTTATCTCCCAAACTTTCATCACTGCACATCCCTGAATGGGCACACGCGCGTTCATATTTTCAGGACAACGATATGTTTATCTTCGTGCAACTGAATCCGGTTCTCAACACTTTCGGGCCTCGTCGTCTAACCTTCCGCTCCCACACGTCGTCACATAAGAAACAGCGAAACGACGGGGGCTGGCACAAGCCGAGAGGGTCGTCGACGCGGCCCGGGGGCGGGGATGGGGTCGCGTTTCCACGCCATTGGGACCTCACCGCTGGTGACTCACCGGCGATCGCCTCCGAAACCGCAGTTTCCTCAGAAACCGACTGGTACCTCTCGGCGACTCACGATGCGGAAAACGGGAGGATCTTAGTGTCGCAAGGTATCTGATACACGCGGGCGACACCGGGGTCGTTTTTGAACGGGTATGGGAGGCTGCTCCACTTCTCAAATATACGAGATGGGTTTTGCAGTTAATATACGTCCAGTTCTTCCTCGAACTCCTACGACGTCTGATGAAACGGCTCGGATATCGTTTTTTTTTTTACTGAAGCAAGAGGAATACTAACTCTTTCACAAACTGTTATGATTTTCTGTGGGTCTGTGAAACAAAGTTAAGTCTTTGACCTGAGTCGTCGTTAAAAGTTTTATCTTGATGACCTGAAACCGGGTGGTCATATTTTATTAGAAGTCATTTATGAGTTCCAAATACGAGACGTTCATTAATTTAAAGTCTACTCTGAAGATGAACTTACTTCACATTTCCTTACTCTATAAAACAATTAATTTATGATTACGATCACATCAGAATAATAGGATATTGCCAAATTTGTGTTAGATAACTTAATGTAGCGTATTTATATTTCATGGAAATAATATAATGACTATGTCTAAATAAATAGCAGAACAATTTATTTTCTCATGAAAACTATGTATAAGAAGCTATAAATTCACTCATTACAAAATTTTATTTTTTCGTTTTTTTTAAATGGCACGTCTTAAGCTCCAAGGGACGATCATAAACTATTAACTGAGAGTGCATATTTTATATGGTCATTTGAAAATCTTTAGATTCAATTATATTCGGGTACTTTTTTGGCAAAAAACTATATGGTCTCGAGGGGAGCAATAATTGCATCGATAGTAATTTTTGATTTTATATTTTGGTTGATAGTTGTCGAGTAGTAAACCCAGAATTGAAATTCAGTTTTGGAATGCTGAAATCGTGGATCATGTCCGTGCCGACCATCTGAGCTACGAGTGTATACTTTGAGTTAAGTCGGTATGCTATCATTCAAGAACGTAAAATGGTCGATCTTCCAATTCATTATTCATCGTTGAAGGTTTCCTATTATTTGATAAAAGGAGACGTAGTAGACAGAAATAATGGATTTGACTATTAGGATTAAGTCTGACAGGCGACGTTGTTTTTTGCTCGGCCCCTCTGTAGACGTTTGTACCAGGAAAATATCACCGTGTGCATACGAGGCGATTCTTTCATCGCAGCGTTCTCTGCTGAAGTTCAAGGCTGTGGCCACTCCACACGCGAAGCGGTGCCGTGAATGCTCGTGGAGTGGGACCCGAAGTGAAGATGAAGGTAGAGATGCAGGTGGTGTTGGAGGACGAAAGGTAAAGCGGAGGGAGAGACCATGACGTATGTGGTTTGTAATGTGTTGGTTGGTGGTGCAGTGAATGGCGAGATGTATCGTGAAGTGTGCGGACTGTGGTTGATGACATGGTGGTGGTCGAACGTGGCACTGATGGAGTATTTTGAGATTTCTTTGGTGGAAGTGGCAAATGGGGGCACGTTGTGAGGCAAGAAAACGAGAGTGCGTGAGTATGTGTGTGAGTGAGAGTGAGAAAGAGAGGGAGAGAGAGAGAATCAAGTCAGATGACTCACGACGACGAGGTGAATTAATGGCATTGTTTGCTTTGACAATTGAAAATTATATACTGGTAAATTAAAACTACACATTTGTAATGCGAGTAAAGAAAGTAAAGTACAGAGTCCGAAAAGGAAACTAAAAATCTTAATTAATATAATATTTCATCTAGCATTCGTATGACTTAGCATGATTAATATTTTACAGTTATTGACAGTTACGTATGTAAGAAATAACGTCAAAAAGTACATTAGTATATTATCGAGTGCATATTGATTTTCAAACATCTGTATATTAAATCTGTAGATGTAATTCGAATGTTTTATAATTACCGAGATCTATAGTTTTATATTGTAGAGGAATATTACAGGATTTCTTGTTACCATTGTAATTTAAAAACTTAATGATTCACATAATTGAAACCGCTAATTTCTCTGTTAAGGAATTCGATAAACTCGATTGCTGGGCATTGTATTCATATTCACGACGTTAGATAAAAATATGACAAGAGCCAGTAAATTGTGTTGAATTTCGTTTTGAAAACGATAGAATGAAAACATTACGGCAGTTAATGTATTAACTTTAAAAATTATTAAAATTAGGGTTTTTACTTTAAAACTGTTAATAACATGTTAATGACACTGTGTAAGTGACAACACATATAGAGCCAGCTACCTTTAATTTAAAGAACAAAAACCAAAATTTGCTTGAGTAGAAATCTCATGTCTCTTTCTAAACAAAAATACGTTGTGTTTTAAAAATACAGATTTTTTAGGATTGAAATAATTTGTACAATAATTTAAATCACATAAAAGGAGCAGTCACTGACGAAATAGGAGCTGAACAACCCGCATTGTCTCGTCTAAGAAACACACTCCTATTTCATATTTTCCTTCAACATCTCTCTGACATAGACACGGATTGAATATTTCTTACATTTATCTGTCTCACCTACCGTATTATTTTCTAAAGTCCTGTCACCGCCTTCCTACTATATTTCTAAAATTATCCTCTCGATAACCTTGGTTGAAGGTTTTAGCTAACAAAATTACTATCAGGGATGTGACAGCAATTTACCACTTCACACTTTGCTGGTACAAAGTTGCTGGACTAGTCAACTGAAGAGCCTGGCGACTGACTGTTGTACTGTCATTGTAAAACCAAATTCAATAAAAAAGATTATTGTTCAAACTTTCGATCACAGAGGCGATGACAAAAGAGGTCGCGAGGCGAAGAGATATGTTAATCGTCACCAGAAGGACGTGACGAAGCAGACCGTGACAGCGTTAGACACACTGTCAGTGTAATAATGATGCTGACCATATTCGTAGCGCTCGCGGCCATGACACTAACAACCGGACACACGCTGCAATCGAGTCGACCGAGTTACATCGGCAGGCGCTAAGAAGTGTTTGTCACAGTTACTTTGCTTGACAGCTTCAGGCCTTTTTAAAAACTTTAGGAATCTTTCATGGCGCGCATTAAAAAAAAGGATTTAAAAAAGATTGCACGTAGAGTAAAATGAAAATTGTAACTACTTATAAGTTTATTTAACAGTTCTGGAATGAGGGACGATTTTGCCCCTTGAGCGAGGTTTATCTTAGAGTTTTCTCTGATTTCACGAGCGTTTTTTACAATGACTCTCGAAAAACTAGGTTTAAGAAAATTTTCATTTTACGAACTACCGTTTCACATTTTTATGCATACAGTTTCTCAAAGGTCAATTAGTTTCTTCATGTCTATATTAGAAAAAATATAGAACATACATATTTTTTGCAACGCTGGCAAGTTTGAATTATTTTCATGACTTCGGCGGAAATCCAGTGAAATTCCATAGTGAAGGATTAGAGCCAAAAGCCTTTCAATGTAAGTAAACAATCTATTCAAATGTTAACGAAACGATTTTTAGGAATTTATTTCCCCGACTTCAGAGATGTTCTGAAGTGTAAATAAACGAAAAACAATTAAAATGTGATAAAATATAGTCTACAATGCAATGAATATTAATCGAATAATACAATGTGAAATGTAAAAGAACATTTTACAGAAAAGTAAATTTGGCAAACAGATGATTTAAAAAAGTAAATAGAAACATTAACTAGATAAAAATTGAATTTTCCCCCCAAGTAACGTGGAACGAATTAACAGGAATTACTTTAAAGGATCATTTCACAAGCACGATATTTATATGAACAAACGCCATTTTAAAACCAGGAAGGAATGTATGAGAGATGACAATCTGCAGTTGAAAAGAGGGGAGGGGTATTCATATGGAAAATCGTGTTAAAATTATTTTTTGGTATTTTTTCTAAATTTCATAGTATATTACTTGATTAAAATTATTGTATTTTAAATTGTGAATTCACATTTTACATTTCCCAATATCACATTTAATTTGATCAATGGTTAATTTTTAAACAGTATAAAAGCACTGTAAGTGGAAATAAAACTCTGAAACACGTGTGGTATATATTTGAATTTGCTTCATTGTGAATGATTATTTCAGTTTCTATTTACAAGCATCGAATTAATAATATAAATATAGTACCCAAATGTGGAGATGTGAAATATCACCCATGACGATACAAAAGTTGGCAGAGACGATCACACGAGTGAGGGAGGAGAAAGATGCGGAAATGCCTGGCAGTGGCAACCGCTGATGCAAGTGTGAGCCGGTATTTGTGATTGCACTGAGCGGTGATTAGGCCACGATGGCCGTCGCCGTTGACGGCGCAGACAATGCCTAGGAGAGGGAAAGTCCGGCGTGTAAAGCGCGTGTCGCGGAGGAAGCAAAAGAAGAAGTGGCTGCGGGAGCGGCGGCTCTAGTAATCAATGGGCGGCGGAAGTGAAAGCGGCGCCGCCAGTGACGCTAGCAGCAGGGAGAGAGGTGGTGGTGGTGGTGGTGGTGGTGGTCGCGAGTACGGGGAAGCAGAAGGTGGGGTTCCGAGGGCGGAGTTTATGTCGTCGTTAGAAGCAGTGATTGCGGACGTAGAGACGTCTACATGTACTACAGCAGCAGATGAGGGGAATAAAGGTGGATAGGAGAGAGGAAAGGAAACGTGTTTGGAAGAGACCGAAGCGTAGTTGCCGCTAGCGCAAGAGGAAAAGGACTAATTGATTGGCTAAATGATGTTTTCGGGCACGTCCACTGCTACGACCATTAGTCCCGTTCGTAGACTGATTTTTTAAGCCTGGACATGGCGGTGTTCCTTCCCCGTTCGGTGGTGAGATCTACCGTCATCTTATAGCTCTGCTTGCCGGGGAATTTTCCTTCCAGGTATCTGCCCCCTCTCCCCCAGTAAGGCCCCCCAGCTGCTTAAACAAGCTCTAACTTACGGTGGTGGCTGCTCACATTGTACTGCTAGTTGGGTCCATAGGAAATTTCGGAAAGGAGCCTCTAGTTTACGCAATAAAACATTTATTTAAGTAAATATGTTCTGATTTTCTTTTTAGTTTCACAATTTGGAGAATACTTTTGCAACATTCGGGGAAGAGGCTCTCCAACTAATCGGGCAGCTCTGTAAATAGTTCAGCAAAAATGAATTGTATTAAAAGTATCATTAAACTCAAAAATTAATTATTATTGTGTGATTAATTTATTTAATAGTAAAATGTCGTATGTAAGTAAAACGTACAATGGAAAAAGGAACTTACAACCCTCTTCAGTTAGGCTGCGCACGCATAAATGAACGGGTAACCAGATGTGCTAAATCTCTAAAAATGTAATCGGGCCAATATTAACATCGTAGATTCGAAATTGGAAAATATAGCTAGGGCTCGAAAATTGGTTTTAATGGCCTCACACACGTTTTTTAAGTATTCATGACAATAATGGATGAAGTGTAAATGTTGCGGGTTGATGTTTGTCGTCTAAATGCTTTACAGCAAAATTTCCTATATTCTAGGGTTTTGAACTTTGTGATAAATATCTGAGGGAAGCTACGTCTTTCCAGAAGTCGTTCACTTACGTAATTAATTGTTTGTTCCATTTTATAAATTGTATAAGCCACTTTTCCTTGCGTAAAGGATATGAGAAAAAATACTGAAACACTGGAACAGATTACACAGTGGAGTTTGTGAAGAAGTGTCAGAGACAAACGCAAAGTAAGATTTGGGGAAAAAGTATAACATACAGTAGAGATAGTAGAAAAGTTGGAAGTAGAAGCGGGAACAGAGTTCTGGAGAAGATGTCGGCTGGATAAGAGTTTTCTGGAGAAGAAAATGCTGAGAGCCGATCGTGGACACAAGGACTCAGGGTAATCTTGGAAACTCCAAATTTGGAGAACTATAAAGAGATAGAACGCTTTCTGAACTTCCTGTGACGTCTTCGAGGAAAGAAGTGAAGTCAACTCTAGAGGGAGAGAGAGGCTGAGTCGTCGTTGGTTCACGAGGAAGACCGCGAAGGCGGCAGCGATTGCAACAACGGCGGAGGGGCGGAGAATATTCATTGTGTTTTAACGCAATAGAGAATAATATCAGAGAGTTACGTCTGAAACGGAGGCGCTGGTGGGCGCAAAGGCGGATGTAGAGGTCACTGGAGAGGCCGGCGGAGAATGGTGCTGAGGAGGAGCCGACCGCCGAATCGGTGGCGGCGAGGAAGAAGCAACGGATTGGCTACTAAATGAAGGACGAGAAAGAGGGCACCTTCAAGTTATAGAGAAGAAACTGTGCTTGGACAGCTGCAAAGAGGAGGCTACAAAGAACGAATTCAGCGATTGGATGCTGGAGGAGTACGAGAAGAGGGAAATACTTAAAAGAAATACGGTTCAAACTGTAGCGTCCGCATATACGAGGACGTCATCGGAAGAGGTAAAGAACAGGCTAGGGTGGGGACAGAGGACAAGACGGAGGGGACGTGAAGGAAGAGGCGGTTCCAAGGCGTGGGAGTTACGGGAGGCGAGTGGGGAAACTGAAGAGCCGGACAAGAAAAAGGAGATCGATGGCAAGTTGGAGTCGGAAGGGGAGGCGAAGGCAGAAGTGGGAGCGAAAAAGAACCTGCGGTGGAGGCGAAAGCGGTGCTTGATGTACTAAAAAGAGGTGGATGTGAAGGCGGAGGCGCAGGCGAGGTCGGGGAAGGAGGGGGCGGAATTGTAGGCGGAGGTGCAGACATTTGTTGAAGACTGATGCAGACAGGGGAAACTGCGATGCAGACGAAGGTGGACGGGAGGCGGAGGTGAAGTTGCATGCGGAGGCGGAAGCGAAAGCAGAAGCTGGGAGGCGATAGCGGAGAAAAGCGAAGGCAGAGGAAAACGTGGAGAAGGAGGCTTTGGTGGATGCTGATGCAGAAGCGAAGGCTCAGAAGTTGGAAGTGTAGGCGAATGCACATTCGAACGCGGAGGTGATGGCCGATTTGTAAAAGGAGACTGAGTCTACAGTAGAAGTTGAGCCAGAGGGAATTGCGGAAGATAAGCAAAGGCAGATGAGTAAGAGACGGAGTCTGTTGTGGATACAGATGCGGGGAGGAAGGCAAAGTAGATGGAAGTTTAGGCGAATACAAAGACAGTCGGGGAGGCGAAGGTAATGTTGGAGACGGAGGTAAAAGCGCAGGCAAAGCAAGAAGCCGAAGCATAGGAAGGCTTAGAGAATTGTAGCGGTCAATAAGGAAACAGAGGTGATGGGCAGGCGACGGTGGAGAATCAACGGTTTATTGATTGCTTGGTTAGTGTTTCCGGGCGCGTCTGCTGCTAACATCATTGATCCCGAACGTGTAGTGCATGATTTTATCAACGGGGTGACAGTGATTTTCCCCCGCGGATGGCGAGATCCGGCGCCGACCTTCATGTTGGCTTACGGGGTTTCCCCAACCAAGTATCTCCGACCAGCAGGGCACCTCCCCAGTCGGGACAATCTCTAAGCTCGCGAATGGCCTCCGCAAATGTGTGGAAGTGTGAGTGCAGAGTGCAGAGTGCATGTGAGTGTAAGCAAGGAGTTAGGAAAGGACAAGGAAGAGGAAAAAAAGATCGCGCGCTGTCCGTGGTCCATTCGTTAGTGTACTGCTCTGGTATTCGCCTGGTCTCGATCATAAAAATAACGGAAAATTACCCAACAGAGCAGCCGGATGCAGGACTTCTCCTCCAGACAGCAGCTGAATTTCATCTAGTTACGAGTATTTTGGTAGTAAGCAAAATCCAGCCACCGTCGAGACGGGGACCATAGGAGCGGCAGGCCAGAGGCGCTGCCGTGTCATCAACTGATACCTCCAGCCACCCCAGCCGGTGGGCACAACGCACACGTGGCATTCCCCGAGGTGTAGGCCCCCAGCGGAGTCGTGGGCGGGGCGTGGGCGGGGCGGGGCGTGGGCGGGGCGTGGGCGGGGCGTGGGCGGGGCGTGGGCGGGGCGTGGGCGGGGCGGCGGGCGGGGCGTGGGCGGGGCGTGGGCGGGGCGTGGGCGGGGCGGCGGCGTTGAATGGGCCCGCGAGCCTCTTCAATGAGCGACCGCCGCGCCGCCGCGCCCAGGCGCCGGGACCGCGCGGCCTCGCCCGCTCGTTTTTTGTTTCCGCTTTCGGGATATTGCGCGATAACCCAGCGCGATGCCCCACCCGGCCACGGGCCCCGCTCAGCTGTCATTAGGACGCCGAACTCGACTCGTCAGTTCGTTGCTTCCAGGCGATGACTCGCGCTATTTTGGGCTGTTTTGGAGCGAGATACTGACCTAAGGCTCTTGCGGAGTGTCGGATTTCTAAGCAGATAATTGGATAATGAGTCGTTTTACGCAGGCTGTTATGTGTTACGCAAAGTAAATTCATTCTGTTCGTATAAGGCAAAACATATAATTAAATTTATCTACCTAACGTCGCCTTTTACATTTTTTGTAGATTAGAAACGAGAAAAACAAGCCATGGCATTGGTCCATTTCGCGGATAATAGTTTCCAAGAAGGCAGAAAAGAAACATCATTTGTATGCATAAGTAAAGTGTTGCATAAACCGTTACCGGGAAGAAACTCAAACTTCGAAGAAAACAGCAAGTTATATCTGGTTAGTTTTAGTCAATGGCAGTACGTTGTAACAGTGACTGAGAAAATAGGTATTTTGTAAAAGTATGCATAACCATTTTATAACTATGAATATGCTATTTTACATTATTTTCGTTGTGAATTTTTCCAGATATGAAAAGACTGAATATGATAATATAATATACTGGGGAAAACGTGAAAAGAAAATTAAAATAATGACATTTTTTAAAGTTGTTAGCGTTGAGAACAATAAACTTGAGGTGTCGGGATTCTTGAAATGCAAAACGGTAATGCAATGAGGTCCATGATGAATGATAGCAATAGTGTTATTGGTGTAAGTGATGTTGGATAAATGGTGACATGGAAGGTAACTGAAACAGCAGGAACCCGAGAAAGTCTATTTTCGTCCATCACCAGTTCGATAGACACGGTACAGAATCGAATCCGAACGCCGGCAGTGTAAGGCGTATGCACTAGCTCTGCCCCACGCAAGAAGAGGAAGAAGGAGGGGAAGAGGAAGGGAAGTAGGAAGTGGAGAATGGAAGCAGAACGAAATGGAGAAGGACGAGGAGGAAGAAAAGGAGGAGAAGACGGAAGAAGACGGGGAGCAGGAGGAAGAGGGAAAAACGGTGAAACCGGTGAAGAAGTAGAAAGGGCAGAAGAAGGATGAGAATGGACGGAAAATGACATTAGAAGTTGGGGAAGGAAGCGGAAGAAAATGGGAAAAGAAGAATGGAATTAGAAGACAGAGAGAAAAAAACCGAGCAAGAGGAGATAATGGAAGATCAATGATAGAAGTAGGAAGAGGAGGTGAGGAAGAAGGTAAAGAAAGTGGAGGAGGATTTTAGAAGAATAGATGAAGATGAGGGAGTAGATTGTGGAGGAAGAGGAAGGAGATGAAGTCGGAGGAAAAGATCAAGACGACGCTGAAAATGCTCTCATTTTGAAACTCCAAACATTCGAGCGCACATTATCAATGTTGCCTAGTGCGTCGCGTGCCGTGTTCCACGAGCATTCCGCGGCGCGTGGGCAGGACCGGGGGGCCGGGCTTCGAGCCCGGACGGCGCGTGGGCGCGGCGAGCGGCGCCGAGTGGGCAGACAGGTTCGCGCCCCGACGCGGCCCATCGTCATCACCGCACCTCTCGCCGCGGCGCTGCGACGTCACACATGGCTCACCCCTCGTCACTCACACACACACTCGGCAGCGCTTTTTTACCGCCTTTCGCAGAGGTGGCTCAGGGCACCAACTGATGTCACTGCAGGGACTATGTCTGGGAAGCTCTAAGTTGGAGTCCCAACGGTGGCAGAATTTTCGACACTAGGGTGGGTCGATTTAAGTCGCTGTCTGGAGGCTAATTCTACCGGTCGGCTGCTCTGATCGGTAGTTTTCCGTGGTTTCGCGTTCATTCCTTTCTCTTCCTTGTCCTATCCTCACCCTTATACACACACTTGCATGCACTACACTACCACACAGGTCGGGATCTTACAGCTAGGCCCGTCTGAGGCAAAGCCGCTCTGGAGGGAGATACCTGGTTGGGGAAGGTCGATGGCGGATCTCACAATCGAGTGGGGAAAGATCTCCGCCGCCTCCCGAGAAAAAAAATCATATCCTGGTCACTGTTGGTGTTGGTGAATAAACATGATTTATAACTTCATTATTATATTTTATTTTGTTTCGCGAGTCGGACATCATGGGACCACGCGATATGTCTATTCCACCGGGACTCAGTCATGTCCATCGGGGTAGGTGTATGGGGGGATCAGCATTTTAGCGCTTTCCCATTTTTACACTCCAGGGAAGTTAGCCCTGGAGGATGGGGTGTAATTGTAATGATGATGATGATGATGATAATGATGAACGATGAAATAGACACACACAACACAACTATGCCCTAGGCGGATTTGATTCCGCGATCACGCCCCTGCACTACTACCTCGCGAACTCGGCCAGCGGCTGATATTATTATTATTATTATTATTATTATTATTATTATTATTATTATTATTATTATTATTATTATTATTATTATTTAATATGGATTCAGACATTTTTTCCATGCCTTCTTATCGTAGGGTGCCAACAGTACCTTGTTTTAATTCGATTGCCGTCTAGCCGCCCTATCGCCCATCTTCACGTGGCCGCTGGGATAAAGTTATTAGCGCTGGCCCCTCGGCCTGGAATTCTAATTACCAAGCTAATGGGCCCTCCGCGTTGGGGGGCAATTTAACGCACCTTGACGAATTGGGTCAATTTTATCAGAGCACAGTGTCAGCTGAATCGGGCGAAGTTGATGCATGATAATTCTGACTGGACGACTAATTAAGAGATGCGGGGTACAAAAGCTGTGAGGAAAGTTTTGGGCGAATAACAAATATGAATCAATTACACCACAGGTAACTACATAGTTTAAGATTCCTATTATTGCACCTTTCTCAAAATAAATACTTCACAACGTACTTTTCTTTTCATGGAGACCATTAGGTGCCCAATAAGTGAAGTTAGTAAGTAAACACTTCTTCAAAACAAAAACGATCTCATTGCTCTGTATCGAAATTCCATAACTTCGATTTGTGCTTATTGTGTAATATATCCCACCCATTACAGCTTATTGTGTAATATATCTTATGATGATTTCTTCATTTTATTGTATTTCAATAAAACAATGTTCCAAATTATGGTAGAGGGTTGCATCGTGCTCTAACATGAAATGCGTGCCGAATGTTCCCAGCAGGGCCGCTGCAGCCCTGCCTCCCCGACGTGCGGCACGAGCGCCACCCCGCGCGCGCGACGGGCGGCCGCCGGAGCACGGGCTTCGCAGTGGCGCGACGTCACGCGGCGGCGAGCGGGTGGGTGGCTGGCCCGAGCCCACGGCGCGCGGGGAACTGGTTCCGAGCGCCCGCCCCGCGCCGCCCCGCGCCGCCGCCTCGCTCGCCGGCCTAAGTCCCTTATTAGGCGGCCGTGCCGCTCCCGCGCCAGCACGGTGACGCTCCGCCAGCTCTTCTCGTGGCGAACAGCACGGGTCTGTACGGGCTACTGGAGCCAGGACGGGATGATGTGCTTCAATTATGAAAATGTGATTGTTACTCTTCTCTTTCCCCGTCCCCGCCCCGCCTCCGCCCCGCCTCCGCCCCGCTCTGCGCTCTCCACGCGCGTCGGTGTAGCTCCGCCACGCTCCAACCCTACCTGGTGTACCTTCACAGCCTGTGACCTGGAGAACCGAGATTCGAGTCCTGACGGTGTAAGCATTTTCGACACTAGGTCGACTTCTGTTGGAGGAGAATTCTAGTGGCTGCTCTGATCGAGTTTCTTCAGGCGAATGCCGGAGAAGTACCCTAACAAACGGGCCATGGACCGTGCACGATCTTTCCTCCCTCTTCCTTGTGCTATTCTCACCCCTTACTTAGACATACACTAACATACACTACACTGCCACACGTGCCGAGGTCGGGAGCTTACAGCGAGTCCCGGCTAGGATGGTGTCCCGCTGATGAGAAATTTCCAGTTGAGGAAAATCCCACTAGCCGACGGGGAGGTCTGCGCCGGTTCGAGAGGGGAACGATCACCACCACCTCCCGCAATGCCTTACTCTCAGGGTCATTATGACCTTAGTGATTCCGGGCGCGTCATCTGCTAATCAATAAATCAATCCAACCCTATTCTTTAGAAAGGACAAGGACAAATCATGCGCTTGGCATAATTATAGTGGCATAATTATGGGTTTTAGTTATAAAAATCTGATTATTGTTCTCTCTCTCCCTGTCTTTCTCTCTCCTCTCTTCGCCGCATTCGTGATCCCAACTCCACTGTCCACTCGCAGGTATTGCTCCGTGAGCTCTCAACTTTACCCTGTAGGAACTGTGTATTTAATGGCGCAATGAAGCATTGGCGACATTATGAATCTTGAACACGATTAATTTTTTTCTTATTATTATCCCTCTTTGCCTCCTCCCCAGCCGATCCCCGCGTTTCAGTAACATTTCGCGAACTGTCAAACTAACTTTCCCGCAGTTTCCGCAGGAGCTATTGCACAAATGGAATTATGTATCACGTGGATGAACGTATTCCTATTTTTATTCTTCTCTCTCCCCGCCCCGTCCCGTCCCGCGCCTTCCCCCGCGAGCCGGGAAAGGTGATGGTTTGCTTTCAACTTTCTACTCCAATTTTGCGATACGATGGATTCAAGAGGTTCTTGAAAATATTAAGGTAATTCGTAATATTGAACAATCTTCTTTCGTCGCAACATACAATAGGATTTTCAATTAGGTTATTATCTTTAAACACACCAATTACCATAGTTGTTCTCAATTTGCTTGTATGATTATGTATGTCACCAGAAAGATTACCAGATCCGGCTCTAGTACTGTTTATATTAAAAGAGTAATGTATATGAGTAAGGTTCTGAAGATTTCTTTTCGTCATTTATGGGAGTGTTTAGTTCAACAAACTACAATCATCGGATAGCAAGCGATTGTTTCACATGATAGAAATCATGAAACATGATAAACTTGTTGTTTGATGATTGGATAACTGCTAAGTTATTCTTAACAAGTTCTCGCTATACCGTATGTCTTCATTGGTAATAACCTGATTTCTCCTCCATACATCTTTTGTGAGAATGACTTGTCTCGATAGGCGTTCAATAACTGTAAGATTTTCGATCATCCAGCTGCCACATCGAGCGTACTTACACAAAAGAAATATCCAATCTTAATGAAATACTATTAATTACAAAACATCTAGTGCACAGAACAACACCCCTCGGCCTGCCTCTCACGTAATAGTTTTGTAAACGAAGATTTGAATAATACTTTTGTCATCGCTCAAGAGCACTCAGAGAACACGTTCACAAAATTTCAATGGAAAATTTCTAGAATATTTGGTATCGTAAGTTTATAAAAAATGCGATGAGAAAACAATTTTAAACAAAATAATTAGGGTTCAAATATTGAAAATCAGGTACTAATAATTATTATATTTAATATGTTACATACACAAAAAATACTTATATTTTTAGATCAAGATTTAAATATTTTTTAAAGAGAAATATTTCAAGTTTTAATATCCAAGTGAATGCATTAAGTATTCCACCTCCTACAGTGACAATTAAAGAAAACTTGTCTGTCACCAAATTGGTCGTAGGCATCCGTATGCACTGACAGTCGTTACCAATTCTCCGTCAATGAGCGACGATTATCATACTAATGTAACCACATACCCGAAGCGTCTTTATCCGAAAACCTGTTATTTTCACGCGATTTCCGTCGCGTTAATTGGATTGCTCTTGCGCCTTGAATATCATTTCACACCGACTCAAGTTCAGTGGATCGCCAAGTTGACGAATTCCAAGTCATCGCGTGTGTCACGGCCGGGCTTGAAGCCGCGTGGGCTGCGGGCGGGCTGCGCTGGGCAACGCAGTGGGCGGGGCGCGGCGGCGGCGAGTGGCAGATATAGGTTAACGAGTTCGACTTTTCGCAGGCGCGTGGGCAGCGCGGCAGGACGCCGCCGACGTCGCTAATACCGCTGGAGCTTCTTCTCGCGCAGCTGCCGCTCTGTCGTCACCTCCAAGAGCTCGAAGGCGGAACTGACGGATTCCATAAAGCCGGGCTTACACGACACAGAATTCAGTTTTCAAAAACGTAGAGAAGGGATTCTGTATGCAGTTGCGTGGTCATGTAGAATTTTGTTGGAGTTAAATATGTGAAATTATTTGACCACAAAACAACTATTCTTTTTAATATATTATAAAATAATCATGAAAACTGTCGGAAAGAATTTATCCATTTTCAGTGGTTGCCATGCATTTGCCCTGTATGTTTCATAGATAAAGACAAGGAAATTCTCCCCAATACTAGTTTGCGAACGATTTTATGATACCTGAATTAAAATCGTGAAATTTTGGTCACATAATTTCTCTTCTGCAACTCCAACAAGAACATCTACCACACGATCTCCGCTGAAACTACGACGTTATATAGATTTTCGTACAGAAATCTGGATGAATATTTTTTTCTAATAACGTTCATCCAAAATAATTTTACTAATCCTTTTACCTCTACTAATCCGAGTTCCCGAGTGATTTGAGTTATGAGTTGATCCGCGATATCGTGCGATTCCAATTATCCGCCCAGAGCAGTCGCCACCGTCAGCCCCCGAGGCGAGGGCCGGGCGTGCGGCGTGCGGCGCCGGCTGTATTTATATCCGGGCGCTCGAGAGGGGTGGAAGGGGGGGAGGGGGAGGGGCAATCAAGGCCGGGAGGTCACCCGGAGCGTGAAGCCGCCCACGCACGGTCACCCGGTGTCGTCAGCGTCGAAACGCGCCTCGCCTCACCTCGCCTCGCGCCGCACCGCTGCTCGAACAGTTCCCGCACGCGCCAGATTTCTTTGACACCGAAAGCAACGCAGCGGGTGCTAGAACAGAAGTACTTTGGTTGTGGTGACGTGGGGGAAACGAGTCAAGATACGGCGAATATGTGTATTTGTGGGAAAATCGTTGGATTGATGGATTAATGATTCTGGGCGCATCAACTGCCAAGGCCATTAGTCCCATAAGTGTACTGCATGTTCTTATCGCGGGAGGAGACAGTAAATTTTCCCCGTTAGACGGTACGATCCGGCGTCGCCCTACGCATCGGCATGTAGACTTCCTCAGCCAGGAATCTCCCACCAGCGGCGCACCGCCCCAGCCAGGACAAGCTCTAAGCTCTCCCGAGTGGACTACTACTAAGTAAGAATACTAAAAAATAACGTATTTTCTCGAACATAAACACTTTTCCCTCAGAAATATGGCAACAAAAATCGAGTGAAGCTAATATCCGATAATCTCAAAACAAAGTGAAATATTGTTTATAAAATTGTCTTTTACTTTTCGTTGTAATAAATGCATAGATATTTTTATTTATGACATCCCACATGCAATTTTATTAGTACTCGCTTAGAATGAACATTGTGGGGAATTATCAGTTTTTAAACAACATTATTATAACCAATATCATACGAAGTACAGACTGAAGTTCACCAATTTTTTGTCAAATCGCAAATACTCAGGGAGCTTTATGCGTGAGGGGGAGATATATTCGAGGACAGAACTATGGTAATTGCTGCTGGTACGATGACGTTATTTCTCTTCGATGAGCCACACTATTTTATTTCGGCCTGCTCTCAGATCAGCACAATGACGACACACCGAGATGCATTTGGACGCTGTTCTAGGGCGCCACTATAGGTGCGCTGGAGAAGGCGCGAGTCGGCCGGCCGAAGCGCTGGGTTGCCGGTTCGAATCTGCGGGGGGGCGGCGCTCCTCGCTGCAGGAGGCGAGTGGGCAACGCAGTCACTGGGACCTGCGGCGGCGGCGGTGGCCACGCGGTGCAGCGCTGCGCTGTGCGGTGCGGGAAGCTGGAAGCTGCTCGGGGTGCGCGAGCGGGCAGCAGAGGTGTTCGGAGGAGAATGCGGAGGTAATGGAGGCGGTGGAGAAGAAGAAGGTGAATGTAGAGATGGAAGCGGAGTAGAAATAAGAGACCACAGCAGTACTCAGCGGCGGATGTCCAGTTGCAGATGAAGGCGACGGAGCCGGCAGGTGGGGGCAGCGGCGGCGGCGGCGGCAGGAGCGGGGGGGGGGAGAGGCGGATGTGTGGGTGATGCAGACACGGAAACGGAGGCGGCGGCGGTGGAGGTGGCAGTGGAGGTGGCAGTGGAGGTGGCAGTGGAGGCGGCGGTGAAGGCGGCATAGGGGGTGCAGCAGTTGGCTGTGCGGTGCTAGAGGCTGACAGTCGCGCTGGGTGATTAGTGCGGAGAAGAGTGCGCGGAAGCGGACAACAACGGAATGGCAATTGGGGTGGGGTGAGGGGTGGCGGGGGCTATAGCGGCATCGGCGGCTGCGCTAAACGGTTGTGACAGCGGGGCTACAGGAGACGACTGCAGAGTGAATGTTGGGGCGTTGGCGACGGATGGGGAGGGGGAGGGCCGATACTGGCAAGGGCTCATGGAGGTGAGGCACGTGGTCGCGCTGTCTGGGAAGCTGGACGATGCTCTAAGTGCTCACACAGACTGCCCGGGGAAGGAGTGACCGAAACTGAAGCACAGAAGGCGATGAGTGAGGAGCGTCTGCTGCAAGTCTGCATTACTATCTGGTCATAAGAAAATTAATTTAACGTCTTAATTCAACACACGGACATGTCGCTTGGAAAGTGCTGGGTTATCAGCCAAGTCTATAAATCAATTCATTATGTAATCACTATGCCTTTTAAAGAGATTTTCAACAATAATTAAAAGTGACGTAAAATCCGACCCATGGAGTTAAAGTGGATTAGACAAAATAGCGTAGCACTTTTAGCGTAGTACTAAGTATTGGTAAGTTAGTATCATCTTCCATAATCATCCTTTCATGTTGAACTTTTGACGCCAACAATTTACAGCTAAAGTTGTATTTAAGCTTAAAGAGTACTCGGAAAAGTGTTTCCATAATCTGCCTTTTCATCCAACAAACACTGTTTAGTTACCGTCACAATCGTATGGAACAGCCATAAAATATAGATAGGATGTCAATTGGATTGAAAATCTAATGTTGGACACAATGGTAACTTTAAATCAACTGTACACATCTCGAGTCCCAATCAATTACTAACATCTCTAGTATAATTTATAGCAAAGAAAATTTCATTGTATTTGCAAGTAAATAAAATCAGTACATTTGTCAGAAGAGTCTAACATAAGTCGTCTCTACTAGGAGACATTTCAGTCAACTCGTAATACTGAAGCTCGAACGCCAATCTTCCGGTGTGTACCGAGCCGCAAACACTCCAACGCAGAACTGAAAATGAAGTGGAAAAGTAAACAGAATGATTCATGCGACAATGCGAATATCACTAAAGGGTTTTGAATCACCGGCAGGAATACGAAGTTCCCCTAGAAGGCAGGACCCTGACGTCAACTGCGGCAAAACCGCGCCGACACGCACTGTGAGAAAGCGGTGCGTGTGGCCCTGGGTTTATGGATATTATCCGTCAACATTGCTTACTTTTAGGCCAGGGATGAAGCAATACGAAAGACGTAAATAAATTTCAGATGGACTCAGCAGCACCCAAGCGAATAAGTTAAATCAGTAAAAGTCACCAAAAAGAAATAATAAACACTGAAGTAAAGATGAAAGAACAAGAAAAGATTGGAGAGAATTTTAAAGGAAAGATTGGAGTCCGGAAACCAATTTACTATTTATTTAAAGGCCAAAGACGAGTCGAAATAAGAATTGTTTGAAAAAAAAGTGATATACGAATAAGCGAATAAGGTTGTGATGATTTAAAACAGTAAATTTATCAAAATATTACGAAAAATTGAAGTTTTGTACGAGCTAGCATAGTGTATATTTGAAATTCCTACAGCTTTTTTATTTTAATCATACACTCATATAGTTAAATTTAATAAATTAATTTAATTAAAATTAAATGCTGATTATGAAAATATTAAGGAAACCAAACAACTGTAATATATTAATTTTAAAATGCTGGAATGTCTTTAGGTAAATTGTTCAGAGGAAACGGACACATCATGGTTAATATTTACTCAACACTATTTCTTTCGTATTTAGATGTTCAGAAAGAAGTGACAAATTTTTGAGACATACACGTTTTTTTTTTCATTTAAGACGGCACAGAATAACATTTTAATATAAGAATAAACTTTATGAAGCCAAACCACATACTTTTCGGTGCCAAATAGGAAGCTTCGTCCATAAAATCCTAAGTTAACCACGTATGCCATAATTTTGAAATGTCGCCTTTATTTACCGCGTCCGTCATTTATTGCATCACCGTGTTCCTCACCTCAACCCTCCTCATTCTCCTCGTCGTTAAAGGCAGCGTCTTTCTTCGCGTTACTTTTACAACACAGCTAACCATACGTGGGCGCTGGACTCGCGTTACGAGCAAAAAGGGGGCTTTGGCAGAGCCCGTCACAGCGTGTGTGTGTTCCGGCTTTCAAAGACGCGCGAGTTCGCAAATTAGCACGCCGCGACGTTTGGAGCGGTGCAACTTCGCGACACAAAGGGAGGCTCAGCTCAGCTCCTGTCGTCTGGGGTGGCCGCTTGTGAAATCTGAAGGCCGTCTCTTTTAGGCTCCTTTTACGTCACGTTCGCGTACATATAACAAGAGTCTCTGAATGGCTGACCTTAGAACGGATTTGGCCTTGAGAATCTAAGGCAATGAGAAAAAAACCAGAATAGTCGAAGTCTTAACTGTTAGGCAGGCGCTGTATCCTAGAAAATGTCGCCAGCATTTCGGTCGTAAATACCGATTTTCGCCCTGAAGAAGGCAACCATGTCTAGGCAACTGTCCAATCGAAGTTTCATAAATAAAAAATATCCTACAGACTTAGCTAGAAATTGTATAATAAATAAAACCAACAACTTGATTTTGTTTATTTGTGCAAGTTCTTTTTTAAAATTTTCTACTAGTTTGGCCCTTCACGCCTTGAAGAACATAACAGTTTCTTCCAGTTACATCAGAGCACAAGTACTCTTACTTGAGCTTATGTTTCAAACTATATACAGTTCTTGTTTACATTTAATACAAAAATATAACATTGAGTAAAAGCATATATACAGTTATTGCAATCACATATTATGTTTATAACCTTATCACCAGCAATTCATGGCGGCTTTACGCACTCTTTTGGAAAGTGAAAATATCCTGTATGATATCCATAAGCTGTACGGCCAAGGTTGAAAGTTCTTTTGCTAGGACAAGTTTCAAGCCTTAAATAAAAAAAAATGATAGTTTATTTATACACACTTTAATGCAACTAACGTTTATTTCTCTTTGGATTTGTGCATTGGGAGTAAACCAGGGAGCTTTGGCAAACAGACTTAGAGATTTGTTTTGGATTATTTCCAATTTATAATATGAATGTTTGCAGCATCTATGTGCAAGAATGCATAATTAATTACTGTTTTTTATACAAAATGTACTATCTTAAGTGTCCCTAATCACTACATAATTCTCTTTAACCCTCAATAGTGATGAACGTACTATTATGGAACTTGGATAAAATGAGGAAGAGAATAACTAACTGGATCGAGGTATACCAGAAAAAATACGAATCGGGGGTGCATATATATGTAAATATGTGCAACTCATCTCTTTGAGTGCACTGTTATCAATACATGAAAATAATTATCAATCAATAGAGAAAACGATATACCTGCCCAAAATTTTCTGTCGGTCATTCCTGGGAACGAAAAGAAATGCAAAGTCATCAATCCTGATTTACAGGAAATGTTTCCACTCACGAAAAGTCGTTGCGATATTTCAATCAGAGGAGCGTGAATTCAGAGCAGTATACTCATTGACGATCTAACCCAAGCTCGCTCGTTACAAAACCCCTGAAGTCATCATCTCAAATACCTGCCCAGGAAGAACAGCTCTCGTCTCGAGCGGAAGTGAGAAGGCAAGACATACGCCGTCCATCGCAACACCCTTACATAAGCAGTGGCGGGCGAGGCCATCGGGCAGGACGGCATCTCTTTTATTTTGCTTCCCTTCTCCTCCGCCCCTGCCCTACGGCGCTGGGGAGGCAGGCGGAGCACCGGAAATGGGCGCCGTTGTGTGCGAACGCGAACGCGCACGCGGCGAGTACACCTTACGATGGACAACCTTACACGCGAGGGCACACACAGCTCTGTTGTGTCGGGCAGAGGTGGATAACTAAGACAGAGGGGGCCATCTGCACTTCTGGGCGTCCTTTTGCATTAATTTTTTTTGTTTATTAACATAAATGTCATATGGCATATTTTGCGTACTATTAAATAAATAAATCGCATTAGAAAGTGAATAAAACTAACTTTACTGATTCAATTAATAATAATTTAATAAATAATTCAATAAATGTTCTATGGGACACATTTTCATGCTTAAAATGTCGTTCGATTGATCTGGAACTTACCAATGACAATGTACACGTTACCTCATTTGAATTCTGATTTGGCGAACTATTTCTGAAAAAGATTCCAACGTAACCAGCAGTCAACAAATTAATTTTTGATATCTATATGATCTTCACTCTATTGGTTAATACCATTCAACAATGATTGTTGAACTGTGCGCACCATATCGATTATGAAAATGATAAAATCGATGAAAATAATTTCAACAATTTATGTATGTTCACAGCAATCGGGTTATTAATTATCGAAATGAATGGAAAACCTCGTACTAGAATATCGTTTTATTCAATTTCACGAGTCAACGACCTCAGAACAGAACTAACCGAAAGGAACTCTTTACAGGATTCATTGTTTGTTTGAGGGCGCGTCAATTAACCGTCGTCCCATGTCGATATTTACTCAATGATCACTTTTACAACAATTTCTTTAAACTATTTGTTAGCAAAGAAAACTTCGCAATGGCTTTCTTTTACAATGCATATGGTTGGCGCGATGGTATTCAAAGCATTTATTTCCAGCATATATTTCTTACTTAATGTTGATATAGTATAATATTTTCTTTTTTGACACTAAGTGCATGTATTAAGGATTTATTCACGATAAAAGACAAACTAAAATTTTTCGATATTCCGATGTCCTGTTTATACAACAAGTTCCGCTCTATGATGTCATTAGAAGGAAACACTACTGTACTCTTATTGAGGAGAATAATTGTTAGATGGCTGGAGAATACGTACAGTTTTTTCGTACCTGATACTTCGGTTTTTTATTAGTTAATTTATTTGGGGGTCTTGATGTAGTGTTTTATTTGACACATACAACGGTGCATTTGCTATCCTGCGAAATGGTTTGGTCTGGCAGCGTCGCGTAAATTGCTCTGAAGTGCCGCAAAGAGATTTAACAGTGTGACGTGTACCTTAAAGTACATCTTGTACATTGAAATTCTACTGGTTAAATATTTTTGATCGTCAATGTAATAAACAGGCTAGCTTTTTCATCTATTTCTAATACCAAAAGTACAAAAACAATGGAGAGTGTGTTACAACTCGAAAGTTCGCGCTTCCGAGGAGGCTGAATCAGGATATTGTGCCGATGGTTATCTAAATCGTCATCATATGGGCTTCACGTGGGCGACCATGACTTCTCCAACTACAAGAAAACAGATTTGGAAGCCAACAGAAGCGGTAAGTCATTACGCAGCAATATCCAAATGCAGTAGAAGGAGAATAAATGAGAAATTAAACACGAAACCAAAGAAAACATGTGGAGTAAATGAAGTAACAAAAATATGCCAGGAAGTGTACATTTTTACCAACCAGACACTGCAATTCGACGCCATCTGTTTTGGATTTTTTGTTTGTAAAAAACTCGAAAGCACGCATATTTTAAACGAATGCGTTTAACGTGAAATTTAAGAATTTGAACGATTACACGCGGAAATCATTGTAAATTGTTACTGTAGCAATATAACTTTCACAATAGTTATGTAAATACAATAGATTCAGCTAATATCACCCGTGTTATTTTTAATAAGTAAGTTTCGCAAAACGTTTTTAAACGTTATCACAACGCAAAATTAGTCGTATTCGTCGACACGAAAGTCGTACAAAACAATAATTATGAATGTTCCTTCTTGGTGATAAAATCTCAAGGTTTTTATATAGGCCTATATGTGTCAATTCATTTCAATTAATTGAAGTCATGATTTTAAATAATGGGTGTAAAATGCATTTCATTGTAGCAGAAAGGGAACGATGTGAAAAAGTCATATGAAATTTTTACGTGGGCAGTGCTGCGCCTTTTAAAGTGGCGACTCTCTTGCTTGTTTGTCTCCATTTAGAGAAAGGTCACAGGTATTACGTCATACTTGTTGCTTTGAGGTAAAGCCATTTATTAGGTAGTACTTCCTACTGCGTCCTTTCTTACAGAACTATGAATGCATGCACCTGCATTCATTGAGCAGGTGATGTTCTGAATATGTTTTGTTTTTCAAAGTCAACCGTTTATGGATAAATAATTACCAAAGGAATAAGAATCAGTAACAGCCTTCATTTTCCTTTTTTGTTATTCCGTAATTCAAATATATGCTATTAATAAATAAGCAGAAATGCATTTAGACAATAAAAACGTAAAAGTAATTCAGAGAATGAAATAATATCAAAAGATGGAAAAATACAACATTGTAGATAATGAAAAAACTGTGAAAAGTAGTATACATCGTCTGAAGAAAACATAAAAAGAAAAAAAGAGAAATGGTGGAAACAGGACCACCCGATGACTGCGCAACAGAATGAACATGAGAAAAGTAGTATAAAATAAACAAATAATGAAAAATAATTCATTTTCTGTTTACATTTAATTTTATTCTCTAATTTGAACCTTTTTTTTCTTTTCATTTTGGGCGACGCTATCGGTACCTGTATTCAAATCTCGGTCAAACGGAGAATATGGGGGAGAAAGTCGAGGTTCTCCCGATTCGTCAGTCTGACATTTCACAATTTCTGCGTCATCACCAACGCCCTTCAGCTCAGGTGAAACCCAAAGGGCATAGATACGGAGAAGTATAATAAAATTTACACAAGATGCAATAAATAGCGTTTCCCTGTTCCTCTATACAGAACATTCCGTCAGCTACTATCATCCTACATAATGTCTCAACCGAAGACTGCATCGAAATGACGTTTTCACTGAACACCAAAATATTTAATTCTTTTCATTCAAAATTGCTTTTCTAAAATTAACATACAAGAAGTGGTTATTTAATTCTTTTGAAGATGTATACATTGGAGGCGGAAAATTTATTTATGGCATAAGAACTTAACGATTCATTAAATTATTTTCGAGAAAACGATATTGTGCAAAAACTTAATTTTCTTGTCACCTAGATCTGTAGAAAACCAAATACATCCCTTAAAAGAAGCTTGATAGGTAAACATTCGCCAAAATGAACATTCGACAAATAAAATAAATTTAAAAATTAAAATAAAAAAGAAACGCGCTTGTTTTTTATTAAATACAAATGGAAATTTGAGAATTATGTGTCAATAATTATCATTGTTGAAACTATTTCACGAAATAGTCTCAAATGGCGAAAATCTTTCACAAAGTTTTTAATCATTTTAACTCTACCAAATATGTACACTCTTGGAAACATAAAATTTCGCGTCGAAAATGCCTTGGCCCGAGAGGTTGATGGCGCTGGACATCCCTGCTTACCGACAGCGCTATCTAACGTTTATTTTCAAAACTACGTTCTGTAGATCGAACTATAATTAAATTTATTTTATTGAAGAGCGTATTAAATACTTTAATGACCGTTGAGAGCTAAATAGTAACAGTACAGAGGAAAAAGACTTTCGTGATTCCTGCCAGTAAAACAGAACTGACATTAACTTTGGTGAACGTGATTTTGCTTTAAAGTTTCGTTAATATAAAATGTGTTGTTATAAGAGGTGTATTAGAAGGGCGAAAGAATGGCTCAGTGTCGAAGTGGTGTTCTAGAACTCGTGAAGTAGCGGGTTCGGTTCCCAGTCTACGTAGATATTTTATTCATTCTACAGTGCCATATAATCCACAAAATTACAACATGCTAAATATGTCGCGTCAATGTTATGCATAATTTAAGCAAAATTCTCGATTGCGAATAAGGAATGCAAACAAGCAATTCTCAAAAAGCGGTAATACTCGTAAGAGACCAAAATAAAATAAGCTTCTATAATCTTATAGATAATAATCTTGAATTGCGAATAAAAAGAACATTAAAATATTGCGTATTATTTTCATTTTTACTCGAATAAAACCATGAAATGGAACTCCTAAAAGCTCGGAAAGACAATTCGTTTAACAATATCACAAAATTATAGTGATATACTGACAAGAAAATGTGACTTGTGTTTGTATCTGTAAATAATTCATTAAATCCCGTTGGGACATCTCTTGTTTGCTTTGATATAACTTTTATTTCTACTATACTACTATATATAAATAATTTTTTTTTAAATTCTGTGCATAGACTCCCTTATTCTATTGATATATAATGTGAATAAAGATGATGGAACTGTTGATGTTCTGTAATTACAATAATTCTTAGTGTGACAAGGCTTTGAAATCCAATGTCTACACTGAAGTAAATAAAATGGTTTTGATGATAAATGTGGCTCATTGATTCTGATGATGCGATCTTTTTGAGATCCCTTGCCTTCATGTGGGAGGCCTTAGTTATGTGGGTATTGAGATTTCGTAGCTGTGAAGTAAAAAAAATTCAAAATACAATTTGCCGAAAACGAGTTTGTCTTGCTATTGAAGTTCATTACAATATCATACAAACATCTATTTCAGATGTAAGTAGAAATCCATTATGCGTATTGAACATTTTTTATGCACAAAAAATATAATACAGATTGTAAATAACAAATAATGGCAGAAAATAGCGATTTTTTTCATTTCAAAAACTATTTCTACCAAAAATTAACGTAAAATATGACTGCTTCTAGTTGAACATCAGACTGCCAATTAGCCATATTAGCGATGTCATTTTGCTTGCTACAATATTCTCGTTCATAAGACAGTGGAATAAATTCATTTCTTTTGTTGAGAGAGATTATCGATTTTCTCTCGTAAGCCTCACGGTACTACCGACTTGAATCTGACCTTCGCAGCACTTCCGTGTTTTCGACAGCAGGTCAAAAGGAGATAAAGGGCTCTGCAGCGTTGCCACTTGGTAAGAAAAGAAAAATCGCGGCTAAGCAAATTGAACTACTCCGCATTCATTTTTCGACATTGCTCACCATATCCAAGCCACACGAAAGCGAGTTATCGCATTAGTAGAAGAGGGTCACCTCTCTGTTTCAGAGGTGGCGAGTCGGTATGGCGTTGGGGCAAGAACAGCGCAATACTGGCTTAAACGTTATCGAGAGACGGGAGAAAACTAGGAACGGGGCTTTGGCATATTTCAGATGCTGACCAAGATGAAGTTTTGATACAAGCAGCGGTGGAAAACCCTTTACAAACTTCTTCACAACTGCAAAGAACCACCCGATTTCCTGGATGCTCCAGAACAATACGCAACAGACTTTCGGAGGCTGGTCTGCGATCCAGAAATGCAGCTCGAAAACCAAAGCTGACAGAAGAACACCAGCTCTATCGGCTGGCATTTGCGGAGGAAAAAAACATCGAGACTGGGCTGATATCATTTTCTCTGATGAGAGTATATTCTCCTTCGCAAATGATGGTCCCGTTCGCGTTTTCAGGCCCCAAGGAAGCCGCTATGATTCTCGGTACGTAAAGCAAGTCCCCAGGTCAGGTCGTTTCTCAGTAGCAGTTTGGGGCTCGATATCATCTAGTGGGATTGGAATGATCCATAGAATCCAAGTCCACTTAAATGCTCCTCAGTACATCCACATACTGAGAGATATCATGATTCCATAGGTAAGGCAATTGCATCCTGTGGGGATAATTCAATTTCAACAGAACCAATCACCGATTCATAAGTCGGCTTTGGTTCAATCGTTTTTTGCGGAGAAACAAGATATTCAGGTTGTTGACTGGCCACCATGTGCACCAGATCTGAACCCTATTAAAAAGGTTTGGGCAGAGACAAGACGCACCATGGCCGAAAACTGGCCTGATCCGGAACTTAACAATGCTGATGCGCTCTGGCAAATAATCCTGGGAGGAGGTCGCTCACAGTGAAAACTATGCGGCGAGACTTGTGGATTCTCTCCCACGTAGGATGAGAATGGTCGTAGAATCTGGGGGGGGTTGGATTCCTTATTAATGTATTCCTTACATTTTCTAGAATAAGATATTTATAAATAAACAATTAATGTAAACAATAGAATAAAATTTTAACAAATATGTAATTTGGAGAATTAAAAACAAATATTCATAGAAAGGTAAAGAGCCCTTTTCAGAGTTCTTTTGTTTTAAAATCAAAATAATACTTTATTGACACAATAGAGAGAGTACTGTAATACAGTTCATTTGACAAAAAAATCACGGATAAGAAAAAAAAAACAAAAAAAAAAAGAAACGGACACACACTGGATTCGATCCGGCTGCATAGAGTTCAGGAAGAAACGATTCTACCAATGAGACAAACAAGCACTTTTGTAACTTAATTAGTTACATAAATATTATTGGGCCAAATTTCGGAACGTTTGAAATGTCTCCAACATATTTCGATAATTACAAATAATGTTGAAAGATGCATGTCTTCTTTCGAAAGGAATTAAAACACGAATTTTTGAAATACATATATATTGCTTGCATACAGGGAGTCCTACCAACTACGGGCAACCTTCATAACTTCTAAACGGTTCCCGATATCGGCTTACATTTTCACTCAACTATGCGGAATCATGCGGCAAGTAATATGGTGTTGAGATATTGTTTGAAATATTTTTAGTTTTTGACAAATTTAATCATCTTTGATTTTTAAATAGCACCCTGTATTTTTCTCACTAGCAATAGAGAAATGCAATGCTGTAACATTGCTAATATTTTGATTGTTTTGTGCATAAAATTATAGTTTATGGACTGAGATTTTAAATTAAACGTGCAATTTGTTCTGTAGCTGCCATCGCAACTGTCGCTTTTGGCGAACGTGACCTTCGCGGCCTCTCCCCTCTCCCCGTAAAAGTGCCCGCACCACGAAGGCAACCTTCCCAAAAGGAGACAGTTGAAAGGGTTGCATATTTACAGTTGAAATCTTATATATTTAATTTAAAATCACATGGCGGAAAGTATAATTTTCTTCTCAAAATACTATCAAAGCATTAACATGTGTTACATCATTGCATTCGTCTATTTATGATCTATCTATTGCTAGTGAGATAAATACTTGGTTCCATTTAAAAAATTAAAGATGATTAAATTTCTCGGAAACTAACAATATTTTGAACAATATTCCTCAGGCACATTACTTGCCTCATGATTTCACATTGTTGGGCGAAAACTACATTTCGATATCGTGAACCGTTTAGAAGTTATGGGGATGGCCCGTAGTTGGTGAGACTCCCTGTTGAACACACAACTGTTGAACAGATAACAAATAAAAAAGAATAATGTAGTTTGTGCATCTCCCGGCAAAAAATAAGGTTTGTTTTAGTTTAAATTTTGAATATACTTTTGCCCCACAACAATTGAACTTGACAACAATGAACAAATTGGAAATGAATTCGAGTTGCCATAATTCTTTCTTGATGCGTGATTGCCTTCCTAATGTATCTTTTCTTGTCTTCCTATTGATGGTGATTTTTTTATTTTACGAGCGCATTTTCATGGTCAGTTTTGGTGCTCTACGAGATAAAAATCATTATATTTTTGTAAAAGTAAAAATAATAGAGCAATACATTAAAGTTCATTTTCTTCTTGATTTACCTATGCATCGCGCACGCGGGCGGTATTTGGATCGCTTTCTGAACACTTTTGCCTGAAAAATATGTCAACTGAGTTTAGCCAGTGACAGTGCCCAGGTATTATTAGGGACATATATACTTATCACATAGTGCCTTTTTTCAAATTTCGTGTGTAGAGTGTGATTGCATTCAATAGTTCAGGAGCGACTTGCAGGAACAGTCTTAACACTTGTCGCGCGCCTTCTTAACACTGGCCAGCGCAAAAAAAACTAGGCATTTTTGTTCAATCCTATATTTCACCAATATTTATACTCTGATTTCCTCAAATGTATGTTATTATTATTATTATTATTATTATTATTATTATTATTATTATTATTATTATTATTATGTGTTCATTTATCTAAGACATTGGCTTTGCATTATTACAGGATTCAAAGCATTTAGAAGAATACTGAAGATATCTCATGTTGCTTGACGATGTTATTTATAATACCTGCCTCCGTATTGGGTGTGGAAAAATATTCAGATTGTTTCCTTTCACGGAACTAATACGAATGACGAACGGATGCAGGCAATGCCCGAGCGTTATCTCCGAATGCATCAAATGTCAATTCTACTGAAATAAATGCAAAATTGTTCTAATATTGCGAGAATCGGCGAATTGAGAGGTCTAGTTTCAAAACGCAACATTTTCACCAATGGTGAAAAATTAGATACTGCTTTCAATAGGGGTCCGTTGCAATTACGCGTCGTTTTATAAAATGATTTGTAACAAAACGCGTTTTTTGTTCCCTCCAGAGGACCTCCTGAAGATCATGGAAAGATCGCGTTATGAATAATAATGTGTTAATATCAGAACGCGATCTTTCCATAATCTTCATTTCGTTGCACAGTACGATCTTTCCAATTCAGAACATGTATCATTCTGTAGAAATCAAACTGGCCTAAGCATTGATTAAGCTGATACTGAAAATGATTAGTGTTGTGAACGTCAGCAGTTACGGTCTGCTGATCTTCATATTTGATAAAAAATTTCACATGGTATATTGAAATCGAAATGAAATAATTAACACTATTGTAAAAATACTTAATGAAAACAAGTTTTTTTCACCAAAAATACGTTTTCACAAAAAATACAAAAATACTTAAATTAAATTTCAAAATTAGTCTTTTTTAAATTTTTCGCTCAACTTTCTTCGTAATGACTAGACATTCCTTAATTATCTTATTCTATTGTTTTGACTTTCACTAGCCAAGGGAATTAATCTCAAACATTTAGCATAAGAATGTTTTAAACAAATGATATGACATTTTTTTGTTTTTCTCAAAGCAGACTGGAATGGAGAAGTCCCATTTTCAATCTAGACCCCCGCGTTATCGGCCAACATTTAATTTTTACATATTTTGATTGTTCCACGTGAGTTGGGGACTTTTGGCTTAGTTTTCAAATAAAATATTTATGTAATGTTTTGGTGTTATTGATCCTGCTCATGCTGGCTGAAAACTTTTAGAAATCTCCAAAACGTTACGGGCGGTCCAAACACCGCTGCGATAACTAAATCGTTATAAAAATGCTCGAGCGGTACAGGACTAACATATATTATTGTTATCTCCACACTACATAATGCACAATTTTTAATATAATGGATCAATTTTCTAATTTTTTCACAATTGAAATATTCGCCTTCTTCGCGACAGCGAATTTTCACCGTTTTATGCATAAAATTGTCACGACAAATGTAAAATGTTATAGTTTAGTGGATTTTATTGCACTGTAGAATGGATAAAATACCTATGTAGGGTGGGAACCGAACCCGCAACTTCACGAGTGCTAGAACAGCACTTTGATACTGAGCCATTCTGCGTCCTTGTCCCGCTCCTCTTATACTAACACATTTTATATTAACGACTCTTGAAAGAAACATTACGTTTTCAAAAATTTATGTTAGTTGAGTTTTACTGGCAGGAATCACGAAAGTCTTTTTCCTTAGTCCTACAACTATTTTGCTCTCAATGGATTTTAAAATATTTTAAACTCTCTCCAATAAGATAAATTACATTTTCATAGCACGACCTACAGAACGTAGTTTGGGAAATAAACGGTAGATAGAGCTGTCGGCAAGCAGGGATGTCCAGAGCCATCAACCTATCGCGCCAAGGCATTTTCGACGCGAAACTTTATGTTTCCAAGAGTGTACGTTTTTCTTAGTAATTTAATTGAAAATTTCGTACTGGACTGTAAATGTAAAATTCATACATTTAACATTAACAATTGTCAACCAGCATTATCACGAAAAGAACACTTATTAGGAGAGTTTATTATTAATATTAGGGAAACCCACAGCTCCAAGTTCTCTTCTAGGCTAAATACCTGGCAATAGTTTCAAAATTATTTGGAAATGCACAATTGGCGAGATCTCTAAAATATTCATGACCTCATATATCCAGCAAGTTCCCTTTAATATCCTCAATATAATTTAGCATAATAACTGCAATTCGATAGCAAATCAGATAACAGACAGCTCCAACAAAGGTTTTACATGCACATGCGTGACAACAATATGCAAAATGAATTCAATTCGGGCGGCAATGGGATTATTTCGAATATTGGGAATTCTTAATCCCCCAAATTCCTCCCCCGGACTATGTGCCCGGCCAACGGTTCAGAAATTATTGAAATGGGCATAATTGGCGACTTGTCCCTTATATTGATGACCTCATATCGAGCCCGTTCCCACTAATCTCCTCTTTTTAATAATCTTCTTTTAACATTTTACGTCTTCCATTGCATGGATGATTTACATCCCGTCCATTAATCGCTCCCATCCTTTTCGGCGAGTTTGACAGCACAACTGCAGGTTGTCGCGGCTGTGGGCGTGGGCCGCGCCCGTGACTCCCCCAGCCCGAGTGTCCTCGTTGCCGTGACCTGCGTCATAGCAGCGAGCGGAGAGACTCGTCGGCGCGTGGGCAGTCGCGATTCTCCCTGCCCCATCCACGTGACCCCCTCCGCCTCTCGGAGTGGAATTGGAAAGAGCCACGTGGTCTTCATTCGGTCGTGGGCCGCGCCCCACCCCGCCGGCCACCGCGACGCTTTTGTTTTGCATTCTAAGACGCCTTTCGTATGGGGAGCGAGAACGGACACTCTTTCCCAAGTTAAATTCGCTAACAAGCATCATTTTTTCTAAAAGTTAATAAGTTGAAACTTGCCAGGATTTTGGATTAGTGTTTAACACATACACTACTTTGCATTCCTGTGTAATAATTATTATTTTTTATTAAAATTCATTAAAAAATCATTAAATTTCATTCCTTCATTAAAAAAACAACTTAGGATGGACATAGGTAAATAAAATATGGGTTTGTGTAAAATATAAAATTACACAGAATGTTTTAAAGTAAAAGAACAAAAATCGAGTTTTTGAAGTCAGAACGTCCTCTGGCTCCCCTGAGGTAACCGAATTCTCATCGATAGGAGCACAAGGAAAGTGTCACATTTGAAAAATCATCTGTTTTTGGTAAGTGAAGCATTACATTTAGAAACTGAGTCAATCCTTACACGTAAAAAAATCATAAAGCTTACAAAATTGCTGAGGTGCACACTAAAACACTTTACTTTTGCCTATAAAGTACACATCTCTATCGGATTGAAACCGTTCTCCAAATTGAACATTTTTTAGATGTGTCATTTTCTGGCGTCCCGTTGATATTTCGCGCTCAAAAACGTTTGAGAATAGCAGGAGTTTTAAGGACTACATATTTGACAACTAAAAATATACCAATTTCTCAACGAATTTTTTTGACCGAAAAATACTAATTTTGAAATGAGTAACTTTTCTTGAGCACCCACACCAATATTTCGTTTCGATCCTTAACACTATGGTAAACTGCCCCTCTATGCAAGTGATGTATTATATTTAGATCGCGTCAGTACCACCAACAGCCCTGGCACGGATCGTGGGCAACGTACTAGCTTCCCGGGGTGCGATACATGGTGCGATTCTCAGGCGCGCCAGAACGGGAATGGACGGGAAAATGAACATTAATATTAAAATTGATATTAACTGTTTCATTGATAAATTATAGTTGCGTTCTAACACGATAATTCATTTAAAATTAGAAACTCAACTCAGGAGAAAATACGAAAGAAAATGGAAAAAAATTGTACAAATAAATTCTTTTGGATGGTGTTGAAGAAAAATGTTTGCGAAGAATTCTTAAGCTTGTTTCTAAAAACTTACAGACAGTCCTGTTATAAACGTCAACTCACCGGACCTGTAGGTTTTCTTTACCACGGAGTTTCAAGGACCAATGCACATTTGTCAGCAACTCACCTGTAAAAGGAAAACAACTTACATTAATATTACAAAGATACAAAACAATTACATTAATAATACATGTTATAAAGTTTACTAATAACTCTTACTATAAACAACAATTTCATTTGAATGTACAAAATGAATATACAAAATGTGTATTGATACTTAATTTTATTGAAATCCACTGCTTTAAGACTGCACAATACTAATGGAAATCAAGGTGACCAGATAATTCCAATTATTAAATTACATCGGTTTCGTCTCAATTAGTCCACAAACGTACGGGGTATACATTAATTTCAAGTCAAAGGAAGCGTGTGTCATTTGTGAATCTACGTAAGAACGCAACTGAGGAGAGCGGAGTGGACAACACACGCAGTCTTGTCCATCAATAGCACAGCCTGAGGGACGCAGGGCGCAGCCTTCAGTCGGTCGTTTTCGAAGCGCGAGAGTGGAACGTAGCAACACAGGCGGACGCGCACACTCGTCGGAGTAGAACAACTAGTGGTGCTAAACCAGCAAGCACTTTCTCACCCGTATTTCCACGCCAAATTACACGAAAAAACACTCACATTTTCGAAAAATTGTACATGACCTTGTTTCAAAATCAATCTTAAAAAAAACGATTTCATTATTATTAATCTCTATCTTCGTAATTGTAGTTGTAGGAAGTCGGCGAAACAATTTTGAACTTTTGCAATTTTCGAAAAATCAGGTTTTTTAACGAACATGTGACATGCACCATTATCTTAAACATCCTTTACACTAACTACAGAATTTAATCACAATCGATGGAAACTTTTTTAAATTTTGAAAATTTCCCAGGGGCTTCATGTAAACTAACAGCAAAATTTAAATTTCGATTTGAAATTCAAGGGGCCGTGACATCAACCAACTCAATTGAGGAATATCAATTTGGGAGACAATGGATTGAACAGTTTACCAGCTGACGAATGCGGATAGACTGATGATTTGCCTTCATTCGATTTTTCGGTATCAAGGACCCATAAAAAAGGATTCCGGCTACAGCACGCATAGGATTGTGTTTCTGAATTTAGCAATTGGATTTATCCACTTCTTCGTTACCAGGGCTCTGCTTCATTACCAGAATTTTTCTGCCGAAAATTCGTAATTTTTCGACCAGTATAACGTAAATGTCTGTATACTGCGTTGTGAGAAAGTAAAAAGGTGAGCATCAAGATGGAAATTGGCACTTCAGGGCCCCTCCCAGGGGCAAGTGTCCCCGGATTCAGAGAGTAAGATCGAATTCGCGGAGGTCACTGTAAATGTAGACCTTAATTTACCGATTCTTTTTCTTGATACTTCCTTTTCTACCTTCTAGCTAGGAATTTACGAGTAAAAAATCTTGAAATACATGTTGTTATCGCAATGTGATGTTGAGATTATTTCATAATTCTGGTGAGCGTAAGTTACTACACGGTTTTGACAATACGCTAATATGCACTTGTTACATTTCGTGATGAGTCAAATTTTGAAATTGCAAAGAGATAGTGCACTTTAATATAGCATTGAAAAACATGACACAACAGTGTTCCTGAAAAACAAACAATTACGCATTTTTACTGCAACCAGATCTACTCCATTCTCTGATTAGCACTGTAAATGCTGACTCGTTACCCCCATTACATGCACAGCAGCGAAACGATATTAATACCTCCGCATAAACGTGCGAATAACGACTTGTGCGCGAGCAAAGAGTAGGCTCTTAACGAGTGCAAACACATAATTCACAGGCTGCTCCGGTGTGTTTGTCGTTTCATTAACACTAACGGTTGTTTATCTGCCGAATCACCGATTCACTTCGAGACGTTCTCTACCCGAGGATTCAGCGAAGGCCTCACCAAACCTTGCTCTCTACCGCCAGTCATTCACATAAGAATCTATGCATAATGCCTCCTTGTAGTCTCCACATAACGGGGAACAGGGCACTAACGATCTATTGCCAAGCACCTGTTCGTGCACAGAAAATAACCTTACGGGGTGCTCATGTATATTCTAACAGCCAGGATACATGTAAGGACACCATATTACAACCAATATCAGCTGCGGACAAGGCGTTGAAGACTGAATGGGCTGCTAAAAGTAGATAGTTGCGCAACACTTCAGTGGGGATCATCCGCGATCAAGTGGCCAGAAAGGCCTTCAGGTAGTAGTGATCAAATCACGAGCTACTCTCATGAACCTTGAAGATTACGTTGAAGAGTATGAATGGGTTGCTAAAATAGCGATAGTTTCACAACTCTTTAGAAGGGATAATCCGCGGAGAAGCAGTTATAAAATTAACTGCAGATACCTGTGCTAAAATCCTAAACACTCCATTACGATCTCACTCTGATAAACCGTAAAGATTATTATAGGCATTGAACATTTCCGTTCTCTGGTAGTACATTAAAAATTTTCAAAGAACCCCTACGAGTTGTCACGAAGGGATGAAAGAATATTTTTGAGAATTGGTAGTCAATGAGTGGTATTTAGTAAGTCTGGTCCAGGAATGAAATTATGTCCAACAGACTCATCAGAGTTTTAGAATGCGAAAAATATTATTATGAGTGTCATTCCTTCAATAAGTTGTTAGTTCAACCACCTCATATTCGCACGCTATCTCATACGACTGATACACCACAGCATGTGATGGACCAGTAGAGAGAAGAGTTACGAAAAAATGGATAGAAAGAGGGATAATTTTTTTTAATCAACTGCCCTGATTGCGGCATACCATATGTAATGTTAAATGCCAGTTGGTATTAATTTGACGACTGGATTAGGCAATCTAATTAAGAGAATATCCGAGAGTAGTTATTATAAGTTTCTATCATCTTACGACGGTTGTTCCTAACACCCTACATTATGTATTCCACATACGGATAGATAAATGAAGTGGAAAAGCGATGAGAAAGAAATGCATTGCTATTGTCTTGTATACTTGGATTTTTGTCTCTATGCATTTGCTTTTTTCAACCATCCAAGACGTCTGTGCAGCTTTTCTCGGGAATTTCGTTTTGTTCAACGACTGCGACTGTGGCGACTGTGGCGTCTAAGGCGCGAGTCCCGCAGGGGCCAGAGCGGGGCTTCCGGGTGTCTTCCACGAACTGCAAGGCCACCGCAGTCGCAAGCGGCGACATCTCGGCCGCGACGGGAAAAGTCGCAGGCGCGGCCACTTTCCGTTGGCAGCGCCGCGAATCCTCATTTAGTTGCGAGCGCACGAACGCTCCTTATAAGGAGGCTGCCCGCTTTGGTTTTTTCTCGTGTCCCGCGCGAATTTCGATGAATATTGTTTTTCTCACAGCGTAAGATATGCCGAAAAAATACGGAAGGTTCTCCAAGCGTTTTTTTAAATTTAAGTTATACGAAAATCATAAACCATAGTTTTTAAATACATATTAATTTTTACATCATTTTTGCTCTCTTTTACTGTGCAATTTCTTATGTATGATAATAATTTACACAAATGTTGAATTTTGGCATATTTTTGTACATATTAATACAATAAATTTACGAATCTATCTTCCTATTACTGAAGCAAAAGAAAAACAACGAATGCAAGAAAGAAGTCAAACATATTTTTTTATTTTGTTTGTGAAGCTCAAAAGTAATAAGACATATTCGTACTATACATGTGTTGTTAAACTCTAGAAACTAATTGAAAATGTACAATTATAACTCTTATTATTAATATCTGCCTAGGTCTCGAATTCCAAATAGATGGTAACCTTGGTGCATGAAATGTATAAAAGGTCATATAACATTTTTTGTATATTGAATTCAATACTTTATGTTTATATTTTCTGATGAGAAATTAGAGGAACCATTTAGCAGTTAAACTACTAAAAAGTGAAAAATCTTGCTTCCTTTCTTCTTTTTTATGTGCGATTTATACTCAAGAAAAATGTAATAATAATATGTAGCCATTCTTTTCTAAATTAATTTAATTTCTCTCAGATTCTCTGAAAGATGTGTTTTCAAATATTCTTACATTTACAATCGTTTGAATTTTGAATATACGTAAAAAAGGTTTACAGAGAATTAGCATTCACCAAGCAATAATTTGACTCAATTTTAGGCTCCGTAATTCGACGAGAATTTATGTCTAATTCATGAGGCTTTCTTTTCGATTACGTTTATTAGGTGGAAAGAAGCTTCAAATTCTGGAGACACAACATGGTCACGCCCATTTCACGCATTACTATGACGTTAAGGAACAAATTATTCTCGAATATTTTACCTAGCTTCCTGTTCACGGTTTTTTCTGAAGACCACACAGGAAAGGTTAATATTATTTTAATATTTTACCATTTTAAACAAAATTATAATAATATGACAAGTTGACAGGTTTGAAATTGAACTGCGAATATCGAGAATTTTTCGAGTTGAAGAAACACATCTGGTGAAATTTTATATATGCAGTAAGTAAGTGATGACATCATTATGTATTAATGATGCAATATATTATATTTCAACAAAAAGAATTAGTTAGAATTAATTAGAATAAAAGTAGATCAATTTTTGTTCTCTCCTATTTCAAACTCAACGCTTTGTTTATGGTAAATATGACTTCACGAGTGCGTGAAACGTAAGCAAACTTCCAGTTCGAAATGAATTTAAAAGATTTGGTTAAAGAAGGTAGACATTTTCAGTAATTTAAATTAACCAGAATATAACCAAAGAAAGTAAAGGAGAAAAGAAAAAAGGTTTGACAGTTCAAGATGCTGTTTATTTAATTGTGCATAATCAATCCTTGAATGTGAATTCAACCTTCACATTTCTTCGAGTAGAATTTAGAATATTTTGGTGGTTGGTTTAAAGAGACCTGCGAATGAGACGTTTGGAACTTCGAGTCGAATTTGGAACATTTCGTTGGTTGGTTTAAGTATCAAGGAAAACGCGAAAGCGCTACATCCACCAGGGAGCGAACTGCCCCCGGGGACCCGGCCCCCCTCACACAGCGATTTCTCCTCCGCCCGATCGGCCGCCGCCGCCCGTCCACGCGCCGGCCACGCGTCACCTTTTCAGGCGCGTGACGGATCCGCAAATTGCGGCCCTGCGACGCCACACGCAGGGAACAGCCGCTCGCTTCGCGCTCACCGCCATCGACACGTCGGAGAAGGAGCTTCGAGTCAGATAATGGCGGCGCGATAGCAGCGTGGCCCCGTTGGATCTGGGCGAGTGCAAAGGCGTAATGGATCCAAGTGGCGCACCTGCTGCCTTGGATGTTGCATGCACTTTCCGCCGATCTGTGTCGGTTACGCCTCAACGCGAGCCGTTTCACCTACGTTTTCACGCCAGCGCCTTTTCACGCTGATGGTTGTGACGAGAGTAATGACAGATTACCAACTTCGGGCTGCACGTAGGCTTAGTTGAAAATCAATGAAAATGACCGAAGGAGAAGGAAAATAGAAAATGTGGATTTCAGGGCAGTTGCAATAAAAAGAAATCTCGTTTTTTTCAGTTAATTTTTCGGGCGTCCTCTTACGGGATGATTGTCATCAGGGACAGAGAGGAGATTTCCTAACCAATCAAGGAAGGGAAGTACATGGATTTCCTAACCAATAAAGAAGTGATACATGGATTATTTAAATGATAACATTCAAATATATATGTGTGACGCACAATGAAAGTATTCAACATAAGATAATAATGGTTCTCGTCGCAGCCCCACATACTTTGCGGATATTTTTATTCGAAAATAAATAGTAATTAATGTCCAAACGTGAATGACATCCCCTAAGAAATCAATCGCGTGAATTCTTAAATAGACGTCCCTGTTGTTAATTTGAAGAGCATTGACTGTTTGAAACAGGACATTTGTCACTGCATACGATTTATGAGATCGATGGGACACATACCGCCTTGGGTATTGCATCCACTTTCTAATGCCATTCTGTGGCGGCTTCGCCTGGGCAAAAAACATTTAATCTGCTTTTCATGACTGAGCCTTTAAAATCTGATGATTGTGGAGAGAGTAAGAGAGAGAGAGAGAGAAATAACCGATTACAAACATCGGGCTGCACGAAGGCTTAGTTGAAACTCAATGATAATGTCTGCAGGGCAAGGAAAAAAGACATACTAGACCGCAGAGATGTTGCAATGTAATGAAATCACGGTCTATTTTTCTATTCTTCTTGTATTGGTATCAATGCTTTTTGTAGTGGCATTCCTTACGGGGTGTTGTCGATGAAGTACTGTGAACTAATATTTTAAAGATTTTCGAGACAATAAAATGAAGAATGATGTAGATGATTAAATATGACACAAAATGACTCCGCATTCCACGGTATATTCACAAACTGAAAATGAACCTGACCTGCACGCGTATCTCGTAAGATACAAGATGTCTCCGAGTTAAGTCCCGCGTGTTCAATTCATGGTACTTGGAGCCACTGAGGATGGTATAAATTATTCCCGAAATTCTGTTATATAACTATTAATTCTTCTGGTTAAATTATATTGTAATATACTTTGTGGTTGATTCCTTCTCGATCCATAATCATTATGGATTTTCACAATATCTTTGCTGCCAGCACGGAATTTATACAACTCGAAATATTTTGCCATTGCAGTGGATAAGTGAAATAAAATGGTTGAAGACTCGTTATAATTTTACAAAAACAAAAATTATTATTATTATTATGTTGTAGAGTACAACAAAGATTCCTTTAACGTTGAGTTCGTAGTAATCTCAACTGTTAAAGGTGTGAAACTACAAGTATTTCAATGCTACTCATTACATGACGTTACGAAATGCAAATGCTGCGAAAACCTCAGATATGTGTGTATGTGTATGTACGTTCTGTGTGTGTGAGTGAGTGAGAGAGAGAGAGTGAGAGAGTGCTAATTTTGGAATACTTTACTAAAGAGGTATCCTTGTACACGTAGTTATTATTATTATTATTATTATTATTATTATTATTATTATTATTTGAAGTTTTATTGATTTCTAAAGCAGGGCTGCCTTTGCATTTAAGACCACTATTAATCGATTTTTTCATGTAGGTATAGAGGAAGAGAAGTTTACATTATTTGTTTATCATCTTTTTCTTCTTGTTAATCTACAGATCTCAGCGACTTTTATACTACCTTGAGACGGATACGTAACTTGGAGACTTCAATGCCGATGACTATCTGCAGAATGGCAGTGATCGCTCGGGGCAGGGTTGCAAACACCTCGCCATGAAGACCGGGGAGCGCTCTTAAGTGAACAGGTTCTTTAGTCCTTCATGTCAGCCTCCGCAGGATAATTATTGTGATAATTGAGTAATCGCATGTGTGAAAACACGTTCGTTATGTGTGTCATTTCTGACATGCAATATGTCGTAAGATCAGAATTTGCGTCTTTTTTCTGAGAAATTGAGCAAAAATATTTTATCGTGTAAGACAACGTAAGACTTCTGGGAGAGGCTCGAGATTTTCCTTAAGTTAAGAAAATTCAATTGCCAATTCCAAAGAGTTAAGAATTTGTCTGCAATCATAAAATTATTAAATAAAATATTGTATATAATATATGGCGAAAATGACGGATATATCGAGGATCAGAATAATGGGCAACATGCCCCGAAGAAGACTCAAATAAACCATTCAAATGTTGGCTTGTAAAACACACATTTTGCGATGTTTCAGGATCACTCTCCAAGAAAAACGATTCCAAAACATTTAAAAACAAGTCCAGAAACCAGAAATAACAACTTGCGTGTTTATTTCACATTGTTTTTCTGACACCCGACTTTTATCGAAATTCATTTTATAATTGCAGTTTAATTAGTGGTTGTTAAGTTGTGTATTCTGAATTAATACTCCATATCGTGAATGGTGTGTAGCAAGAGAGGAACCTGAGATCACAAAAAAGAAATCGAGAAAGGTCCATTCTTCAATGGCGTGAAGGCTGGCACGATTATTATCCAAAAGGAGAAAAGCAAACGAGCGAAAATTGCTTCTCGTCATCCACCAACGCCTTGTTTTCACGGTTTCCACGAAACGCACGCATCTCTCGCTGGGGCGCGCCCCGTTACGTAAGGCTCCGAATATTCGCGGGATGCACCGGCTCAAAATCAACAATTGCATGCTGAACAGTTATTGCCGAGACGTATAAACTCCACGGCGCAATTTTACTAACAAAAATAAGTCTCAATCATAGTCGAAGGAAAGCTCTTTTAAAACACATACATACGGTTAACAACACATTAGCATTTGTTCCTCAAACAACAAAAATTCAAACGCCAATAGTCATTTACAGATTTGCAGTAATACAACAAAGGAGGTCAGCTCATAGGACTTCAGCCCCCCCACCCCAACACATCCCAGAAGCCGATAACACATCACATCTTCATAAATATGGTTTTTACTTCTCCTCTATTGTAAGGAAAGTCACGAATACTTTGTAAACTTATAAATAACTATAAATCAACAAATTAAAAATAAATTTTACACCCCATTTACAAAGAAATTCTTTATAAAAGGAAACACGTCGGCTTGATTTTCCCACGCCTCAAATAAAACAAAATCCTGGTATTGGTCATTTTTTAACACACAAGAAACAACTCAAAAATATAAATTCTCCCTCAGTACAGTTAAATTTTCAGAGTGGTTCTAAACCATGACCTCGTTTTAGAAATTTTGATAATTTGTAAAATAGTTGTAAAGATTTTGGAATATCTTCAAAGCATTTACACGTTCTTATAAGAGGTGCTATTTTTGACTGAATCACTTTTTGACGACCACCACAGAAATATGAAAGGATGTGATTGAAAAAAACTCCGAAAACATCTCATCTACCATTGCACCCTTCTCTTTTGTCGCAGCCAGAAGTTCATCCGCGGCGTTCCACTCAGTGATTGCAAAAAAACAACGATATTTTGTACACGAAACATCGATGTATTTTAAGCACGAAACAAAATGTCGATGTATTACCATAGATGTTTAGTTTTCGATATTTTTTCATCGATATTTTTTTTCAGAAACATCGGCATAATTAATAAATTATCATCGGCATTAATAAAAAACTTTGTTAGCTTATTCCATGATTTTGAACATGGTAATATCGTTAAACTGCATTTTGAACCTTGCCTGTGTAGAATATTGATTAGGAAATTAAGGTGACCGTGCCTATTAAGGCAGAATATACATTAAACCGATATTTACCTATTATGTTTATTAGACACTGGGCGTTTTACTTTAATCGATGTCTTTCATCGAAATCGAAAATTATTTTGTTGATGTATCGAAATAGAGAATCGAATAAGAGTTCCAAAAACAGTCCATAACAGTAGTGAATTTCGTCATGAACTGATGATACAATAAATTGTATACTTTGTTTTGGTGTCTCATTGTAAATTCATGAAATATTCACTAACAAAAAACATCAAAAGGAAACAAAATGGGTAACAATGACGAAAATGATGCAAAGATCCAAACAATAACGTAAAAATTAAAAAATGGCAAAAATGACCCAATAACTATACATTTCTATCATCTATATGACGTGATAAACATCCATTTAAAAGTTGGTTACGTCTAAAACGCAACAATAAAAAATATGACATGTCATCAGAATGCGCGCCCCGTCCATCACCAACCCCACTGCCGCAGGGCCCGAGGTGCGCCGCGCCGCCGCGGGAGGCGCCACAACCGCCGCCGGGGCAGGGCGGTGCGGTGCGGCGCGGAGCGGCGGCCGTGTTTGGAGGCGGTGACGTCACCCGTGGGCGCGCGCCGCCCGCCCCTCCCACCTCCCCTTCACGACCCCACACCTTCCTGGCAGCTGCGGAGCCGCGACGAGCGACGGCGCGCGACGAAGGAGGTTGAGAGTGTAAAAGGATGGATGAGGAGGGTTTAGGGAGGAGTATACGCCACAGGACAAGGGAGAATGAGAAAGAGAAGAGTAGGATGATAAGAAGAAGAGGAGGTGGAAAAGGTGGTGGGGGGAGAGAGAGCGAGGCGGAGGAAATGATGGGGCAGGAGGAGGAGGAGGAGGAAGGGAAGAGGGGTGGAGAAGGAAGAAGGATAAACAAGAGGATATCGTGGGAGAATGAGAAGAAATGAGAAGAGGAGGGAGAGGAAAAGGAAGAGGAGGGAGAGGAAAAGGAAGAGGAGAAGGTTGAAGGTAATCCGGTGAAATGAAATTGTGTTTATTTTGAGGAGGAGGAGGAGGAGGAGGAGGAGGAGGAGTAGAGTTGCCGAAAACTATAATACACCGTGCATAATTAGAGATTATACAGTGTCTTAAATCACCTTGGTGTATATTTGAATGGGCAAAAACCAGAACGGTATAAGTGACATTTTATACATTTTGAGAAAAACGAGTTTATGTTAGTCTCGTGGTTTTAATAATCAATTTAAATGCCTATATTTAAGGATGATGACACAAATACCACGTCTTTACCGTGATATTGGATTAAAAAACAGTTTTCTCAGTATTTATGAAATGTCAAGTATTCCGTTCTGGTTTTCCCTCTTTCATTTTATTAAACACGATCATATATTTGTGTATCTGGCTAATTCACTGAAATCCTCTGAATGTTAAAAATACAATTACGGATTTCTAACACCGATCCCAGTTCGGTGTACATCGATACACGAAGCAAACTCAGTTTGGCTGAGCATCATGTGAGAAGCTTAGCTCTCCCTTTTCACACGTTTAGAAAAGAATAATTAAAACAGTACTGATATGTTAAATATTAAAAATATAATCAATTATATCATATGTCGTATAAGACAACATTAAAAATGTTACAGCGCATTCAGTTTTTCTCTTTGCATCATGCATGAACTACGAATAGTAGAGGTACATTATAAAGTGCACTCGTATTTGGAAGTTCGTTCGTAGACGTAGACGTATCGGAAACATTTGAGAAGCCCGATCCGTAGAAATCGTTTCGCAGAATGTATTGCTCCCAGGCCGTGCATTACTCTAAGTATGCATCGCACCCACCTTCTTAGGCGCACGAAACTAGCACGACACCCAAAGATGGAGAAAGTCGTGTAGTGATTCAAACGGTGATAGCGGCGGTGACGAAAGAGGCCGTATGTCAGCGACTCACGATATTTATTTCGTACGAGATGACAGAGCGGAGCGTGGTTGCTGTGGTAAGGACGGCGGAGTCGCCCCGGTGGCTTTCGCAGAAGCGAGAGAAGGCCTAGGGGCTTCTGCAAACCACGTACTCGCACCACTCAACGCAATTCCGGTTTGCTCCAGCTCTGAGATGTCGCGTCGGCGACCTCGAAATTCCTTTGCTGTGGCCAATAAAAAGAGAGGAATTTTACAACCTCCACCCTTGACATCGATAATAGAAATAACGCAAGGAAACATTCACCAAGAACATTAACGTCAGCGGATATTGTTGCTACAACGAAGCGACTTCTGCCTTGGAAAAAATTATTTTACAAGAACTTTTGATCTATGAAATGAATGTATGTTCGGTTTCTTAGTAAATAAGAATACTGAGACAACGTACACAACACGTAAGATATCTCATAAATTACGAGTATGAATTAATACAATAATTGATTGTAAGTTGTATTACACATTTCAGTAATTGATGGATATTTTCATTGAATACCGTTCTCAGCAAGTGACTGTAACCACATCAGCACCTGGTACTCATGAACAATCCTCTTTAACACATCGGGGAATCTTCGAGGAAGAAAGCGGTAACGATATCATTGAAAAAAAATCAACATTTCATACGTATTTAAGTAAGAGAAAAAATTGAAATTGTCATCAGAAGAGCAGAAAGAAATCGAGTAATATAGAAAGAGAGTATACAGTATATAGAGTAAGAGAGTGTATAGTGAAATAGAGTCATAAGAAGTATCGAAATTTGGAGAGAATAGGCTCATGGCACGTAAACATTAGCCCTCAGGACCTCAAGAGTTAGAATTCCTTGAGCTGGGTTTAACTGAGCACCACGAGAAAGAAGAGATACCACTTACCAGCACGATGGAAAGATCAATAAGAACAACATACTTCACTGCCTAAGCATGAGGAAGAAGAAAAAGAAAAAGAAGAAGAAAAAGAAAAAGAAGAAGCAGAAATGGCGGTAGACGTTGACATTAGGTGTAAATGGGAATGATTCAATACTTAATTGGATTCGATTGATGTTCTGAATCATTCTGATTGAGTTCTGAATCATTATTCACGATAAGATCTAACTTTACGAATCGATGCTTTCAATATCAATTAATACCGAGTCTTCATTTAAAGAACGGAAATAATATGCCTTTTTAAAAAACATTTTAATACTCAAATAATTTTGTGAATATTAAAAAGAAAAATATTTCGTGTTTCTATTCACGTAACTTTTCCGTAAATACTGAAGTCCTTTATAGTACTAGGAAGGAATATATTCCGGGTTTCTTTCCTCTAGGACAAAACGACAGAGACGTACTTTGAAGTGAGTGACTAAACATTGAATTTCGTGATAATTTTTTCAACGTCAGAAATCAACATCTTTCAGTATTGATATTGATATTGATACTGACATTGGTTTTGCGTTTAAAAACCGTGGTATTATCGATATGTCAATATCAAAACCTATACTCGTAACTTCGAACACAAGAGTATCGATGCTCTAACTATGGAACGCATTGCAGCTCAATCGTTTGTTGCGCCCCCTTTCCTCGGACCTCGGACGCGGAGTTCTCTTTCCATCGCTGGCTCAAGCGCGCTCCACTTCCTCTTAATCCGCGCGCGCCACGGGCTTATGCCTTAATGTGCGATCATGCCGTAACCATGTACAGCGCCGGCTGCCCGCGCCATGGCCCCTGCCAGGCGCCGACCGCGATGCTGTGTCACGGCGCCTTGCCCTGCTTCGTAATCACCCGAGATCGCGCCGGTAAAGCAATAAATGCATCGATATTTTAAGGTGTCGACGTAATGAGCTGTGCACTTCATTGGTGTAATGGGTGGTCTGTTGGGTGGTAGTCGTGCAATGCCCAAACTGAGGTTTAAACGCAGGTCAACAGGGAGAATGAGAAAGAATATTACAGAATAAGAGGGGCCTAGATGTTCTTATATTTCTACTGCAGAATATCATACACATCTTACTGTTAATTGAAAAATTTTGAATTACACTTTGAGAAAACCAGTGAAATTTTAGTGACAATGAAGATAACCGATACTTTAATCCAATGCTATTCTTTATACTTCTCTCACAATGCATTCAGAATTGGAATTGAGAAGAAAATTTCTCGGATTTATTGACGTTCGTTAATTTGAAACTGGTGTGTATATTTTCTCACCCTGCACACTACCTTTTGTCGGATACAGATGGGCGTGTGTGCTCAGACACTGCTCGGGATAGCCCATCATTTCTACGCCACACTTTATAAAACAAAGGTTGATTGGTTTTTGGTTGTTAATATCTCAAAAGTTATAAAAACTACATCTTCAAACAAGGACTACATCTTGTCAAGGCGTTAGAGTCACTCCCATTGAAACTTTCCGAAGCGCTCTATTCGCGGCGACAGCGTACGTTTATTATTATTACTTTTTATATTTTTTATTGTTGCTAAATTACATAGCTCAGTAAATATAACTATACATGTGTATTAAAAGACTTACATACTATACTTAAATATAAACTTACATAATGTTACAAGAGGGAGGAATTCCTTTAAGGGGTCCTCAGTCAGGATCTAAATCTGCAAAGTTTTTTCGGAATATGTGGTATGGATATTTGTTTTTTATTCTTGTTTGGAACATGGGGTTTTTGATCAGTTTCAAGGGTGAAAGCGTTGGGATTTGAGGAAGGTTAAAATGAAAGTTGGAGGCCAGATTCGTGATGTGGTATTCTATAGGTTCGGAGTTAAATTCATTATGGAGTTGGTTGTTGGTTATATACCAAGGGGCATGAGAAACTATTGTTAAGCATTTATTTTGCAGGACTAGTAGTTTGTGAATGTTAGTTTTGGCAGAGTTGATCCAAATTGAGCTTGCATATAGGTTTGGTGGTCTTAAGATTGTTTTGTAAATTGCCTGTGGCTGATTTTTAGTATATTGGGCTGTTTCTGTAGATTAAAACCTTGCCATTTATAAGTTTTCTCCAATTTAACTTGGTATGTAGGTATAAACCTAAGTATTTAATGGGTTTATTGGGGGGGTGCCAATCTATTGTATTGTTATTTAGCGTGAGGGGGAGAGGAGGAGAGTAAGGTCTTAATGTAAATATTTTTGCAGCTGTTTTGCTAGGATTTAACTGAATTTTAAGTTTGGAGGCCCAACTGTCTATCATGTTTAAATATGTTAGATACGAGTTCTCAACTCACGGAGGTCTATACCAGAGGTATACATGGCCGCGACAGAGTACGTGTGAACGAAACAATAATCGACACGTCCGCAGATGCGGAGCGCCCAGTCGGGTTATTATGGAAATCTGATGAAAGCCGCATAAGGGCGGACGCGAACCCAAGACCTCGGGCTGCGGAGCAAAAGGAGGCCGAAGCGGCGGTGGGCGGGGTGTTACGTCAGCGACGCGCGAGGTGTTGATGACGTTTTAAGTGCTTCCCGGAGGTGCACGCTCGCCCACGCCCCGTTTTTCGAGCTGCTGCGCTCGTCGAGGCCCACGCCGTGAAAGGCTGAGCGAGAAACGATGGAAAAACGTCAGCGTTTACTTAGTATTAATGATGTGAATTGAAAGAGTGCTATGGGTACTCCTTGAACAAAAAATATTTATTACAATTAATAAGAAAACGAATAATTGTCAAGGAAAAACACAAGATCCTGTAATATAAAAGAAAATTTAAGATTTGCAGAAGGAAAGGCTTCTTTTAGTGTTCGCTACAGCCTTTCCTCTATGATTGTATGTACCGGTAGCCGACAGAATTATAAACAAAAAAATTAGGATATGCGACGATTCTTTTCATATCAGTTGCGACATTGTGATTTTATAAAAAAGGGAATAATGTTCGGAAAACTTCACAGATTAATCTTGTGTTAATAATGGAAATTTCTTGGTTTTGCCACACTGAATACGCGACCGACGAAGATATAGAGGAATAACTAAACAGACATCGAAACGGCGAAATACCACTTATGGAAGAAGTAGATGAGTATGATGAAGTTGTCTGAAAAATGGAATTCGGAAAACATCATGCAGATTTAGTCAATCCAGAAGCTATTTTTCTTTCTACTGAATGAAACTGCATTCTTCAAGAATAATTCACAATGATGCAAAAACGATGGCAATTTAATGGTTCAAGCCTGGCAACGCGCATTTTATGATGGAATTTGGAATAATATAGGAGAGTTAGAGAAACCAGCAGAGCATCTAAACATACTGACAAAAAAAATGCGCACGAGGCACTGTTGTAAGCACTGACTTGAAATGCAATGACGAAGCCTGGAATACAACAGAATCGTATCCAAAACTTGAGTTGTTCATCGGAACTGGTTTTGATCTTATTTTTTTACGTCAGTGTCCTTTGCTTTTAGGGTATTTTAAAAACATTTTAAGAGCATTTAGTTGATCGGTTTTGGCGATGTTTAGGTCATCAAAATCCGCCCACTATTCAGCACAATGTTATTCGCAGGCGAGTGCAGGGGTGCGGGGGAGGGGCTTGGAGAGGGCGAGGACGCGTGGCACAGCGGACGCTCCGAAGGTCGCGCGAGATCGTTAGGCCAGCCTCCGCGGTGCCGCCCCTGCGCGTGCCGTAATCGCCGCCAGCGCAGCCCCTGCATTTCCTGCTTCCTGGCCCCGGGCGAATGCGACCTCCAGCCCTCTGCAATCTCATGCTGTCCTTATGACAGTTTTGCGTAACACGTTTTCGGAATATTGGTAGTAACATTAATACTTAGATCGCGTGTGATCCTCCTAAGAGGATAGATAAAGCTGTTGGATGCCAGCCTGAGAATTATGAGGTGAAATGATGACGATGTCAGATGATCGTGGCGTTTTGGAGCCATCCTAACATTCGCCTATATGACCGAGGGAAACCACGAAAACCTGGTCAGGAAGGTCGGTCCGGGAATCGAAACCGGGCCTCCCGAATGCGATGTCCGCGCGTTACGCAATTATAGATGTGGGTTTTGAAAAACGTTACTATACTTTCAGATATATCTTACAGCTGGGAAACAAAGTAACTATTTCAATAGAAAGTTAAAACTTTTCTATTATTTTGAAGGACAACGTGTCAAAAATTAGTCTATCCGAAATTGCAAACAAGGTATCTCTTCAAAATTTGCCAATACCGTGACAAAGAAATTGAAAATATGAACATTTCGTGTCAATTTTAAAATAATTAAATAGAAAAAAATTCAAAAACATATACCAGCATACCTGATTTTGAAAGTTACTGCCCATCGCATTCTTAAGCTCGCACTCTTGTCAATATTCTGACATTCATAGTAGATTATCATTCTTTTTCTCTTAAATTTGTTATGATACTGACTGTAGCACTAAATGACATCACAACTACAACTTTTATGTTCTTTTGTGTAATTTTTAATTGTTCTAATATGGCACTTACATTTTTTGGAAACAAAGGTAAGATAAATACACGAAAATGATGTTCTTGAACAAAAATTAGTGAAAGAAGTCAAAGAGATGCAATGTAATATAGGTCGCAAAAACATTTATTACAATAATTATGAGTACTAATACATTTATATAGAAGTTCATTAAATATCAAAGATGATATCACCAAAAAATAAAATAATAAACAGATATTTTTTAGTGGATCATCTTTGAATGTTCCATCTTAGACTTTTACTGCAGGCGTCCACTATTAGTACTCCCACTTCCTTAGCTCCTCCAGTGCATGCGGCCTCGTCTCGCATTGGTGGTTGACACCGCTAGCCACGTGCGCTTGTTGTGGTCGCCTCAACCAAAAACGCACCTCTTGTCCGACCGCAGCTCGCAAGAAAAACTATCAGATATCTACATTCTGAATATCGCAAACGAACCCGGTGTCTTCTTTTAAACGGTTAAAGGCATGCGGAGATAGAGTTTTGCAGTGTGCGATTGTGTTATTTAGAAGCAGCTCGAGAAAGATATTTAAACTAAAGTACTCACACTCACGAGAAACGGGCACAAGTTCTCACAACACACATTTCCTAGTCAACCGCAATGGAACAACATTAGCAGCCTCACGTTTTTTTCTCAGTTGCTCAGCAGAACGCGAATCGGCATGCAAGTTGCAAAGTCAGCTGAGAGTCAATAGGAGCTCTTTCGTAACAGTTGTATTTACATAAGATGCGTCTGAAGATTGTTTAAAGAACCTTCCCCATGCGTGTTTATGCAGAGCCGTAGGCCGAGACGGAGACCTCTCCAAATATTTCTCCAAACGCGTGACATCCTTGCTTTCTTCTCTCCCGCTCCCCCTCCATTTCCCTCCCACGCATCTGCTAATGCGGACGGGCAGCGGGAAATGATGGGGCGGATATTTTGGCCGACTCCGCATACGACAAATCACGTATTTCTTTGTTGGGAGTTGCAATGATATAACACAACAGACCTCAAGCTGGTTGAGAGAAAAATAAAGTGAGAGATAGGAAGAAAAAGAGAAAAACAAAAAGGGAGAGGAAGAAACAGAGAGAGATTGCAAGATGGAGAGAAAGAGAGAGCGAGAGAGAGGGATATCTTTATTTGTGGTGAGGCTCAGGCCTAAAGCCCTGCTGAGAAAACTGAATGAACAAAACAATAACCACGAAATAAAGAAACAAAATCGAACCACACTTGAAATCTGACAAGGAACAAACAAATAACCAAATATCTCACACACACATACGAAATACCTCAATTTACGAAATGTCACCGTCACCGTCCTCCAGGAACTCGCATCGCTGCACAATCACACCAGCAGCCAAAAATATTGGCGGCAGCGCCTGTGCCCCGCCTCGTGAGCGCGCGGACTGGTCGCCCGCCGTTAAGGCGAAGCCTTGGGAAGAGCCGCCGTCGGCGCTCTGCAAGGCTTTTAGCGCCTAAACAAGGGGGCGCCTTATACGCTAACCGTGAGACGCCGTGCGGGGCGATACGATGCGAGATGAGGCGCGGCGGGGTTGGGCGGGTTCGGGGTGGGGACGGGCGGGCGGGGCGGGGCGTGAGGGGGGGGGGGCGTGGCAGGGCGGAGCGGGGCGGGGCGGGGAGGATCGAAGCAAAGGGAATCAAGACTTTAATAGACCAAAGTACGTGATTAATTGGTACCCTATGCGGATATAAGATGGTGTTCTGAAATACTTGTGTTAAAAATGTGCGCAAGGAAAAATAATGTGTACCGTGCGATTCAAAATGTGTACCACTGAAATCATATAAGATAAAGTAACCTTCCTTGACCTATCCTGTCTTTTAGTTACGTACATTTACACGCACTACACTACCACACATGCCGTCAGACTGGTCGGAAGCTTACAGCTAGGCCCGCCCCGGCTGAGTCGGTACCCCGCTTGTTGACGGTACGTCGGCGCCGGATCTCACAATCAAGCGGGGAAAGATCACAGCTAGATCCCGAGAATGAAACATGCAATACACTTACGAGACTAGTGACCTTAGCCGCTGGCGCCCCCGGAATCATTAATAAATATTTTCCACGCCCTCACATCCCTTATTTTTCCGGTCTTGGACGTATAGGCGTTCTGCAGTAAATCAGCTGCCTCACGCGGGAGAACGACGGCGCCTAGTGTTGGGTGGGCCGGGGAGGGGGAAGGGCTAGTGTAGGGGCGGGGCGGGGAGGGTGGGGCCGGGTGCTGGCCACCGGCCAGACGGATTTGCCTTTAAATGACCGCGCGGTAGCCACGAAGAGGATAAATGGGATCGCTGATCTATTATCTGGTTGTTGAGCTACAGGGTGTGTGGGAAACTCGAGGTTGACGGTAGGGGAGCAAATTAATCAGACGGCTGGTGTTACTAGGTCGGCTTGAGATTATAATGTGCATTGGGGCATTGTAATGGGGATTGTGCAGTGTAAGGTTAATTAGTTGACAGTGTTAAACAAAACGTCATGGATTTCGGCGTCACTTTCCTTTGAATTTCGGATTTACGTAGGCCGTTGGGAGAGATTGTGAATGATGCAGGTAATACGTAAGTACAAAAATGATGATTACTGTTAGATTACAACGATTGTTTTAACTATCGTTTTAACTATTGTTTTATCAAAGAAACTTTGTTATCGCACTGTTCTGCCTGCTGCACCGTACTTTAAGGTTATTTTTTATTTGTATGTTGAACGTAGTGTAAATGCACTTTTATGAAAATATGATACAATAAACCGTCATTCTGATGTGTGTATTTGCTCACGGAAGGATGCCAAATGATATTTGCAATTCTCAAACAACCTCGAAATATCGCACACAAACGAGATTAATAGCACTACGCATCCTCGCCAATAAGTAATAACAGATATGACGGTTTCCTTTTCTTTTTTAATATATTTACGCATGTAGAAAGACCTTATCAAATTATTTTATTCAAATTGTAATTTCGAATATTAAATTATTGCAAAATGATTGTAATCCGGTGGTATTTGTAAAAACCCGTTAAAATGTTTCCGGAGAGAGCTTTAATGTCCGCAAACACGATATGAGATGTGAATGAGAAGTACATACTTATTAAGCAACCATATAAAACCATTAAGATATAATTATAACATCATTTTATAATCTTGCAAATGAGCATGAAATTTGGAAGTTAAAAACATTTTATACATCAAATGACAAAAGAAAATTTTGGTACAGATCGAAAAGATAAAAACCCATTAAAAGTTGACACATTTTACGTTGGTAAATTTTTTAATTAAATTATGGAACAGGAACACTAATGCCCATCATCAGTTCCCTGAGCCAAAATAAAATCAGAGCAGCAACAGAGCACTCACCAAAAACGACCAAAATCACTGTCATCATTACTGACCTTCAATACTCCTTTGACTCTATAATTAATTCACCTTGAGTATCACTTTAGGTTCTACTATGGCATTACTGTCGAAATTTAAAAAAAAGAGTATCTTTTTTAGCATTATCCACGCGGACGGCCTTGGTCCTTCTTATTCCGTACTTCCATCTGAAAGTATTGTGAAGGGGGAATATAGCAGTTTGATGCCCAAACTCAAGAAAACTGTACTGTTTAGAAAATGAATTTCTTCTTCCAAAGGAATCCAGTCGGACATAATGAAACAATTCTTTGAAGCGCGATGCAATGAATTCGTAAATGTTCTGAAGAAATTGCAACAAATTGCAAAAAGTGTTAGCTTTGAGGGAGATGACCTCGAGGTCCTGCATGTCTCTTCCTTGTGTACTCGCGGGTGGCAAGGGGCTTGGAAGTACGGCATATGGTGAGTGATTATTTTTAACAAAGAAGCTAAAGGAAATAGATGAAACACGTGCACAATACGCGCTGTGTAGTTGGCAGCAATTCCAAACATTGCTTGTGTGAAGGTAATCAAATTCAGTTAAGGATATCAAAAATAATTTGACACAGTGAATTTGACTCAATTTACACGAGCATTTATAAGACAACGGCGAGGCTTAGGGCGTCTTTGGCCCCCCATTTAACACAAAACCTTCCAACGTAATCCAACGTAAAAAATTTCCACGTATTTTACGCCAAAGACTTAAGGCTGAACTTACGTCGTCAGCGCAGCTTCCACAAAAAACATTTCGCCTTATTTAAATACGTTTTACACTTATTCCATTTATAATCTGCTTTTGCTGTTTATCAGAGATCTCCTAGCGTGCGAGGCGTCAGAAGCTGTGGCGGAGCGTGATAGAGAGTGGCGAGGAGAGGCAAGGGTAGAGGGGGACGCGTCTGGATGGAGCGGCGAGTGGTGGGGCGATGGGGCTGGGTGGAGACGCGGGGCGGGGAATGAAGGTCCGGGCAGCGGAAAGAGGGGCCAGGTGGTTCGGAGAGGTGGCGGGGTGTGAAGGGCGTGAAGGAAATTTTCTTCATCGATTGCTTAGTGATTCCGGGCGCATTGACTGCTAAGGTCATCAGACCCGCAAGTGTAGTGCACGTTTTTATTGCAGGAGGTTGTGGTGATCTTCCCTAGCTGGATGCAGAGATCCGGGGTCGACCTATCTTGCCTCGCGGGCCTTTCCCTAACCAGCTATCTCTCACCAGCGTGGCACCGCCACAGACCGGACAAGTTCTGAGCTCCCGACTTGTCGCCCGACAAGTGTGATAGTGTGGTGCATGGAGGAATACGTAAGGGGCCCGCTTGTAGAGGGAGAGCTCCGGCATTCGCCTGGTGTTGATGGAGCGCCGTGGAGGCACTGCAGTGACATCAATTGACGCCCTAGGTCACCTAAGCCGTAGTGAAGAAAAGCGGGAAGCAAGACGTGGCGGGGCGGAGTACGAAGGGGCGTGGTGTGGTGGAGCGGGTGGGAGCGGTGGGTGCGGGGGGGGAGGGGCGCTGGCCGACCGCCAAGCGCGTTTGCCTTTAAATGACCACGCGGCGCGGGACTCCTCGCGCGGGTATTTTTAGCCTGCCGCCGCCGCTGCCTGCGCCGTGTGCGGTCAGTGCGCGTTTTTTGCGGGTGTCGCAACGCGAAAGAGAGCGCCCCGCCCCGCCCCGCCCCCTCGCGCGGGTGCGCAGAGCAGCGCCCTCATTAGCGCATAGTGCGCTTTCGCAACTCGCTCTCGACCATTACTTTGTCTCGTGCGCACGGTGTAAGCCGAACGAACGATGTTGCAGAACGGGGCAAGCGGAAATGAGGCGCTTGGATATGTGTGTCGTGCTGTACATTACTATGCCGCACTTTGCGGGGCGCACACAAAGTAAATAAAACACTGGGTACACTACACTGATTGACTCATTGATCGAACCGGGTGCGGCAACGGTTAAGGTTATAACGGCAAGTCCCGTAAGTGTAGTACATGTTTTATAGCTGAAGGTGGAGGTGATATTCACCCCCCAGTCAGGACAAGCTCTAAGACGGGCCGACGGGTCTCCCGGTAGTGTAGTGCATGTAAGTAAGAGGAAGATAGGACAAGGGAGAGGAAGGAAAGATCGTGCGTGGTCCGTGGCCATTCATTAGGGTACTACTCCGACATTGATCGAAGAAAGTACGGGAAACTACAGACAATGGCTCCAGACAACGCCTGAATTCTATCTAGCTAGTGTATAGCTGGTAACGAAAATCCTACCACCGTCAGGTCTCGAACCCTAGGACTTTCCGGCAAGAGGCCCTGGACTGCCATAAATGCCCTGAGCCACCTATGTATGTAAGTACTTAAAAAAACAGTTGTATGGTAACATAAATCAACACTGCAGACGGCTAATGTACTGAAAACAACCGCAAGAGTATATTTTATGAGTTTCGTACCGTACTTAAATATACCGTACATAACTCATGTGGAAGTGATTTTGGCATACTCATGTCAAATTGTTGCGATCCGCAGGTCGGTCTACATTGCATTCGTACGCATAAAAAACGCACCGCCCCAACCGTGACAAGCTCTAAGCTCCCGACCGATCTCTTAGCACGTGTGATAGTGTAGTGCATGTCAGTGTAAGTAAGGGTTAAGTATAGGACAAGAAAGGAAAAGGAAAGATCCCGCGCGGTCCGTACCCGTTTGTAGGGTTCTGCTCTAGCATTAACCGGATATTGATCGTAGAAACCACGGAAAACTACCAATCAGAGCAGCTGGCCGCTAGATCTGTCCTCCAGACAGCGACTGAATTCGACCTAGCTGACAAGCTGGTGGCAAAAATCCTGCTACCGTCGGAACTCGAAGAGAGAGCCTCCCGGTCTGAGGGACTGCAGGGACATCAGTTATTGATCTGAGTCATCTCTCCGGACAGAATAGTTCGAACTCGCCAGACAACAGAATTGTATAAAATGGCGAAATGAGCGGGGCAAAGGAACGCGCATCTCCCCGTATCTAGGGCCTTCTGCTCCCCTTGTCTGCAGCAGCATCTGCGGGGTTGGGCGCGGGACGTGGGCGTTGCCACGCCCCCTTGCTGCTCCGACACGCGATCTGCCGGCGCGTGGGCGGCACGTGGGCGGCCGACGCTGCAACTGCGCCAGTGCATAACGAGACACAAGAGGAGCAGCCGACGTGCACGAGTCTTATTACTAACTGGCACAGGTGCGGTAAATAATGTGACTACTTCAATGGCTGGGAGATTACATGTGTGCATTGTCTACTTAGGTATTAAATCAACAATACAAAGTGCACCTGGAGTAAAAAGTACTGTTTTACATTTCTACAGGAGATTTATTTTGTTGTTTCTTGCATACAAATTGTTCTAATATACAAATAAAATCTTGTTCATGATATCTAAAATATTTGTAGAGAAATATCAGAATAGAGAATATCAGGAAGGAATGGGAGGGCAGGGAGTGGCTTTATCAGGGTCAGCACGGTTTCAGAAATGGTTTCTCATGCGAAAGTCAGCTAGTCTCACTTCTACAGGACCTAGCCGACGTAGTTGATGAAGGGAAAAGGGTCGACGCGATAGTAATAGATTTTTCCAAAGCTTTTGATGTTGTTCCACACGATCGTCTTATAAAGTAATTAATAGATTCGGGTATAGACACTAGAGTAGTAGCGTGGATAAACGAACTACTCCGAAACAGGAAGCAGAAAGTTCGAATCGGTAGTTACCATACTTATCAACCTCGAGAAGCGTCACGTCAGGAATTCCACAAGGAAGTGTAATCGGACCACTCATGTTTCTGGCCTTCGTGAATGAATTGCCGACGAATTTAGCTTCAAATGTACGACTCTTTGCAGATGACTGTGTAATCTATAGGATTATCAACTCGGAGGAAGACGAGGATATTTTGCAGCGAGACTTAGACAAATTACACATCTGGGCAGAAACAAACGGCATGGAAATAAACAGTTCAAAGAGCAAGTCCATCACGTTTGGTAGGGGTCGAAGTTATAATGAATTTGCGTACAAACTGAACAATAATGTTATACCTCGAGTCACGTCTTGCAAATACTTGGGAATACAGCTAGACAGTAAATTGAGCTGGGAAAATCAAGTCAATTTCGTTGTAGGGAAAGCCTGGAAATCTTTACATTTTGTTATGCGGATACTGAAAAAGAGTACAGTGAGAGCCAAAGAACTAGCATATATGTCATTAGTGCGACCTATATTAGAATATGGCGCGGTATGTTGGGACCCATACAGAATTTTGCAACAAAGAAATCTAGAAAACGTCCAGCGTAGAGCATCAAAATTTACTTTCAGGGGTATCAAGATTAAAGGGGTCTGGGAGTCACTCGAAAGGAGAAGATTAAAGTCACGTCTCTATGCAATGTATAAAGCGAACACAGGCCTTCGAGCGTGGAAAGAAATTCAAAGTCGATTAGGGAAACCTACATATTTCGGCAGAGCGGATCACATGCACAAAATTCAGACAAGAATTCAGAAAACGGACGTTGGAAAATATTCATTCGCGAATCGCACTATTAGGGACTGGAACAGTTTGCCTGTGACAATCTTCGATCCCTTTCCTCAAAGCCTGAGCAAATTTAAAAATAAATTTGTTTCTTGAATGTGGATATGTTAGAAATACATTTAATAAAATTCAGTGCATTTACCTATGTCTTCTTTGTAATTAAGTATTATTATTATTATTGTTATTATTATTGTTGTTATTATTATTGTTGTTATTATTATTAATGTTATCATTATTAGCATTATTATTGTTATTATTATTATTATTATTATTATTATTTTTACTATTATTATGTGCAGTGCAGTGGCGTGAAGTGCAGTGACGTTGTGCAACTGAGAGAAACGAGTGAGTAAGAAAGACATTACAGCTCGCTGTATCGCAGTGCGGTGAAGTGTGGTGAAGTGAAGTTTGGTGAAGTGGAGTTCTATGAAAGATTGCACGGTGAAATGTTCATGAGATTTATAACGTTTGTAGAGTTTGTATAGTTGTTAAGTTCTGTAATGTTAAGTTAGTGTATTCTGCCACCAAGTTCTCACACTTATTTGCAGAATTATTAATAAATCTAATCTAATCTAAATTCTGTCGTGAGGCAGAGTTATATTCTTGGGCATTAGGACAGTACCGCCAGCACTTGTCTCTCTACTGATTACAACTGCAATAGATACCGGTTTCGCAGCTGGCAGTGGAGGTGGTAATGCTTCATACAATAAGACTTACGACATATTTTGACCTTGATGTCGAACCGACATAGAGATAGGTAACAGCTACGTTAAGTAAAAAGTTGAGCCTTCGTTTTTTGGTACGATCTTTTGAAGAAAAAAAACTTGCAAGGTTTATTTTGCACTCTCATTAAAAGCATGTCAATTCCATCAAAATCTCCTGAAGAAATAAAGAGTGCGAAGGTGGCAGGATTTTCACCACCAGCTTGTCAGATAGCTTGGTGATGGTGCACATTTAGAAACTCCATCTTTTTAGCTCCGTTTGATTCTTTTTGATCTTTACTTATCCTTTCTCTCAAGAAGTCCCTCTCTGAATCTTGACAAATTTAAAGGTATTGTATATTGCTGCGGTCTTTGAGGTAGTTCCCCCACTGTGAAATACACGCTCTCAAAGAACAAATCACTATTTTACGTCTTTGAACTCAAATATTTTCTCCGTTAGTGCCGTCCGTCTTCCTATTAAAACAGGACTCGTTTTTATACAAAGGGATTGTACAATGGCATATGCATCAATCACATACGTATCAATTCATACGCGTATAAGCGCATGCAAATTATTCCTTTTCCGCCTCGTCAACATTGGAAAGCAAATAATTAATATGGGGGACCAATGGTCATTATACTACGGTCCAACACTAGGAAGGTTAACAAAAGGCCATCTCTTGGAGAAAGTTTCGCCGTGTTTGGCACATGTATTATGTATTTCACCACCATCTGAACGAGCAGTCGTGAAGAGGTCTGAGTGAAAGGTCGGCCAGGATATTCACAAAGCTCTGCCCTTTGTGTGATTACGGGTTCTAAAGCTGTAAGCTATCCGAAGAGAAGAGACAAATTTTGGAAGCCGATATTGGTAACCTCAAAGTATTCAGGGCGAAGATGAAGAAAACACAGATGAGGATAATTACAATGAAGTTGATGATGCAATATTAATTCACCAGGAAACAAACACGTGTGAACTTCATTTGATCGGCACTGCCAAGCACATTGTCGAATAGAATGTGAATGTGGATTGCACTTTATTAAGAGGTGTTCCATGATTGTTAAGAGATATAGAATAATTATGATAGGCAATATGTACTTTGGATCGTAGGTTGTGTCATCATTATATCATATAATATATTAAAATAAAAACTGAAATAATATGTAAAGACATTATGTGAGTTCATATTTATATATTTTTTGAACTGAACTGCATTCATATCTCTGAACAAGATGAACCTTAGTTGAAACAGTGTAGTAAAAAGTTTTCAGCATATTTCGAAAGACGAAACATGTCCGATCTCCGATGCACTTACGCTACAAAAATTGCCTGATGGCAAAAGTAGAGATTATTATTATTATTATTATTATTATTATTATTATTATTATTATTATTATTATTATTATTATTATTAGTTTGACCGTGAACTGCCGGTTTTATGAACTCAAGCTCTTTGCTCTTGTATCTTGGTCGCCACATTTACTTTCTCTTGTATAATTTCTTCTTGTTTGTATTTGTATTGTTTTGTACGATAATGTCTGTTGGTAACATGCATTTTTTTATTATTTTAATAATCATTCATGGTTACACCCATGGCTTTTGAAAGGATTTGCAGTTTGTTTTAAAGTATCTGTGTTTAATATTTTATGGAACGGAATTAGGAACAATGGTTGCTTAATGTTTATAAGTTACGTGAAGGAAGTTCACAATTAATCTTGTACCGACTTTTCCGGTACCATTTCAAGTTTTCCCTCAGCAGTGTTAGGAGCTTCGAACCTTGTTGCGCCTGCGTCTGTGGGGGTGACGAAACAGCGGGGCGGGACAGGGCAGGGCGCGGCGGAGGACGCCCTCGCAGGGGTTACGCAGAAGCTGCGAGCGGCGCCGCCAGGAAATGGAGCCCGCCCGGCGCGTGCACCATGTAGAGAGGAGAAATTGCGCGCCTGAGGAGGGAGCGGCCGCCCCGCCGCGCCGCAACGTGCCGGCGAGAGTGAAACGACGCGACGCGACCGACGACACCGGCTTCCGACTACGGCGCAGGCCGCCCCGAAACCACGCCTCCGCCGGCGGCGCCACTAGGGTCGGAGATGGATAGATAGATAGACACACACACATTTTATATATATATATATTGAAACCCATAATATGTGTTTCATTACACTAATTAGATCATTAGTGTAAGAAACCAATTGCTATTTTGAACTGCGCGGTGCGCGCGCTGAGCGCGGCGCGCCGGGGCCGGCGAGCAACGGATGCCTCCGCCGACGGTGCCACCGCCGCCGGGAGGCTAGCGTGTGAATTTCGGTTGGAACTGGGCACCGCACACGTGCAAAAGTTCGTTACGAGAATCGCGGACGAGAGCCGTTGGCAGAACAGCGACAGCGGCAGACGTTAGCAGAGCGGCGACCAGTGCGGACGTGTAGCGAGGGCTCTCCGCTAGTGAATGGACGCATGTAATACGCGACATAGTTATGTGATTAGGAATCGCAAAGTAATGGACATGTAAACAGAACATTAGAAGTATCAGTATAGTAAAAGATTAGTGTTGGCAAAATAATTGACGTCGCTCTTATTAGTTGGTGCGGAGGGAACATTCTTGAAAGCGTGCGGTACAGAACTGTGACCAGTATACGGAGTAGGCGGGGGTCGTGTAATTAAACCCACTAATGGACAGTGATTCGAGGAAGGTGCGCAGCCGAGGTATCAAGATCCTGTTCGGGGAAGAATTGTTGGAGCATCAGCCGTGGATGATCACCACGCCATCTGCTGCCGACGACCCGCAGCAGTAGCAGAGGTCGACAACCCTGTCGGCACGAGCGGCTCGACGAACTTCATAGGTATTCAAACGGGGCCCCGAAGGTATGAAAGTTGTATTTTACTCTTAATCTTGGTACCAAGGCGGAGTATAAAAACGGTGTCTGATTATGTAAATAGTAACTTTGATTTAAAATAAATCTTGTCATAATTGTATTTCTATGTATGAATAACTTCCCCAACGTTGCACCGACTTATCCTAGGACCCATTCACGTAGAAGACACCCTCTCTTAGTGTTATATTGCAGTGAAGATACCCGGCACCACCAGGTACGTCACAATATATATATATATATATATATATATATATATATATATATATATATATATATATATATGAGAGAGATAGACAGAGAAACAGATAACGATAGTGATATACACTTGCTCGTTTAACCACTAAAAAAGTATTTCTACTTTTCGTTTTCATAACAACGTTCTTTTAACCATTCGTCCTGGCCACAAACGTGGCGTAATGCTCCGTTTACCTAGTCAGACATCGGCAGTCGTTGTGCATCGTTGCCTTTTAGCCCTTCGACCAGAGGTTGGCGCAGTTTGATCCTCAGGGTTCCCAGACGGTCCCGAAAGGTCTCAGACGATCCACCCAGGAAGACGCGTTGTCTCGAGTTGTTTCATCTCCGTGATTTCACAGAGCGTGCTTAAGCAATTCGGATCCTACTTCGGCTAAAATGAATTATTAATATTTCATTAAATATGCTCATTTCACGTGTTTTCCATTAACCGCGTGTGCAGCTGTTTTAAAAAATATATACTTCCGCAGAAGATATTCAGAATACCGCAAGAGTATGAGTAGTTGATCGTCAAACAGCGCCACGGGGTGCCGTGGGGACGGCGCGAGGGCGGCGCGGGGTCAGCGCAATGGGGGTGAGAGGATGGTGGGGTGACCCAGGGGCGGTGCGAGGGCGAAGACAGCTCGTGCGCGGCTCGGGGCGAAGCGGGGGCGGAGCGGAATCGGGTGGCTTTGCGCAGATTGGGGCGGCGCGGAGGTGGAGTCGGGGCGGAGCGATGGCCGGGGAGATAGCGCCGCCCGCTGGACCGCACCAGGCGAGAAATCGTCGCCGACGGCGGCGGCGGCGGGCGGCGGGCGGCGGGCGGCGGGCGGCGGGCGGCGGGCGGCGGGCGGCGGGCGGCGGGCGGCGGGCGGCGGGCGGCGGGCGGCGGGCGGCGGGCGGCGGGGGCCGTGCGATAATGGCGGCCGGCTGCCGTAATCCTGTCATCTGGACAAGCCGCCCAGAAACTTGCACAAAGGTCTTCGCGTTCCCCCTCGCGCAGATCGTATCTGCTGTGTACCTTGCGGGTGTGACTGCACCGGAGACTTCAATGCACCGGTGTCGCTCCGTAATGGAATACACCGCTTTTGAATACAGTTTTATAAATCTGTTTTCCCATTGTGAGTATGATTTATACACTCTATTCAAACGTGTTGAATGAAGGATAAAATGTTTTAAACTTGGTGTCAGTAACAATATCACGTATTAAATGAGAATAGTAGATAAGAATAAGAAATATAGAAAGTTTGATAAGTGGAAAATTAACAGAATAATTGTTCCATTACTTAACATTTCAGAGAGGAATATTTTAAGAGCCAAAAGTATTTAATGAATGTAGAAATATATATTAATCCCATATCAGACTTTTAAATCCATCGTAATGTCGGTGTAAACTACATAGTTCTTTCGTAAAGCCCGGTTTTACTTTTCCAATTTCGATTGATGAGGTCACTGTTGTAATACCAACAATGTAATGTAACTTGTGGAATTCGTATACATATCACGAACAGTAATAGAATTCTGATCTTGCTATTTTTAATTAAATACTTAGTTAATTTGAAAAGCTCAAATCAATATAACCCTAACTGTTTTTGTGTCCCAAGTGGTTAAGTCACCAGCTTTTCTCCATATTGCAAACTTTCCAACCCACGAAGCGAGGAACGCCTTCGATTCCTGATCAAATTCCTTGACCTTATGCGGTGGCGATGCTTTCATGCAAACGGCGGCGGCTCGAAGCTGCTCCAGAGCCCCACCCTGGTCAGACGTCGCGAGGCGACGGGCAAGTTCATAGTTCGCAGCCCACGGCCCATCACGCACGCGGCGGCGGTGACTGACCCCGCACCGTCTCCCCTCGTTGTGCACAAGATCGCTCCCCCCCCCCGCTTCAACCTGTTCCACTCTGCCCCGCCACCTCCCCCCCGCTCTCGCTCCACTCCATCCTCCCCGGCCCGCTCCACTCCCTTCTGACCGTCCCGCCCCGTTTCCTCGCACTTCGCCCTGTTTCACCCGGCCCACCACACCCCTCCACTCGGTCCCGTCCCTCCTAGCTCCGCCATGTACCGCCCCGATCCTTCACACACGCCACATTACACTCGCCCCGCCAAGGTCATGCCGTCCCGTTCCGTCCCATCCCATCCCATCCCATCCCGTCCCGTCCCGTTCCGTCCCACCCCACCTTGTAAACCATTCCACGCACCGCCACGTATCTCCCCGCGCCCCACGTATCTCTCTCTCCTCGTAACCCACCTCACGCCCCGCTACTCTCCTCCCCGCCGCATCCCTCACCGCCACGCGGCGCTTTGCGACTCCGCCTCACCTCTTGCACCGTCTCGAACCCCGCCCCCGCAATCCGCCGCGCGCCCCGCCCTTCAAAACGGCGTGGTCTGCTCCGCCCCGCCTTGAGCGCCCCGACCAGCTGCACTCCACAGTTCTCCGTCCCAGCCTGCTTTACTGCACCTCCTTTCTCGCCTTGCTCCCTCCCCTCGTCAGACCTCGCGTTCTCCCCTGCCTTCACTTACCTTTCCGATTCTAAAACGACGCCCACGGACCTTATACGCGCTGTCAGTCCCTTCCTCGGAAATCTGCCGCCCAAATCCATTTTTAATGATTAATCATGAAACCCCGTGCCGTCCTATCAGTATCTGCGTCTCGTGACCCGAATCTCCATTATATGGATAAATAAAACCCGCGTTGAATGTACGAATTTAATTAAGCAAAAATATTATAGTAGTAGTTGGGGGAGGGAAGCGAGTGAAGGTTGGCCTATTCAGTATTTTGCTGCAAAATGCATTGGAAATTTTGCATCGGCTACACTCAAGTATATTTTATGACAATCGCAGTGGACGAAGGCTGGAACCTCGTTTTCGATTTAGAGATGCGCAAGGTAATTCACATTGGCCGTATAAAATTGGCATTTTTTTGTCTAAGTTATCCAAAATCTCTAAACATGTACAACATCTTGAATCTTCACCCTACATAGAGCATGTCACATTTTATTTAATGTCTTTTTAATGTACACATGCGGCCATACCCAATCTTCCCTTCAGAGTCCTCTTCCATCTTTCGCCGCCCACCGTGTCTCGCCTCGCCCAATCTTCCCTCTCGCCCTGCGACCTGCTCCTCGTGCCCCGCCCCGCCCCGCCCCGCCTCGTCCCTCTCCTTTGCGCCCTGCGCGCTCTTTACTGGTGTCCGGTTTGCAGAATAATTCGCGCGCTCCGTGTGGGCGCTGTGCGTTCTGGGAAGAGGCGGCGAGCGCGACGGCAGGGGTCGCCAACCCACTCGCTCGCCTCCTCCCAGACCTTCAAGCAAAGCACCAGTCTTGGGAGAGCGCGCCGCTCACGGCACGGAGGGGACGAGCTGGCGACTGATCGATTGGGTAGTGATTCCGCGCGCGTTAACTGCTAAGATCGCTAGTGCTCTAAGTGAAGTGCATGCTCTGTTGGTCTCTCGACATATGTGGTAGTGCAGTGTTTGTGAATGTCAATGTAAGGGCTGAGGATGTGATAAGAAAGGGGAAGAAAATATCGCGCGAAGCGGAACGGGACAGGATAGGATAGAACAGGGTGAGTCGGAGTGTGGCGGGGACGGGTGTGGCGGAATAGGGCGAGATGGGCCACGGCAGGACGGGTGGGTGGGGGAGAGCGAGACGGGCAGGGGCGTGCCGTGGGCGTGGAGGCAGACGCTGGCCTGCTGCCTGCGGGGGTTCACTCCGACCCACCCACGCGGGGGACTGCGACTCGGCGGCGCAGGGCAACGGCCGCTCCGCGTGCGATCCAGGCGCTCGAGCCGCCATCGCTGAGGCCTAAAGCCCGCTTAACACGCTCCGCAATTCATTCTTTTGCGTACTGAAAATTGAAGTAATGTTTACACTGGACAGTACATATTTCGAATCTAGATAAAAGAATTACTGTATAAATGAGTTGCTTAGTTCCAATTGCGGGTTCCTTTGTCCCAAACGTAGCGGCGATTATTACATTTCTTTTGATATTAGGCTTGCTTCACTATTCGTGGAGCCTTGTGAGTACGCCACTTTTACAGGCACCTGAAGCAATCAGCTTGGGGTACGCACGATTCAGTCATCATTTCGTTTGGGAAACGAGAATACGGTAGGGCTAAAGTAACCAGTTTACACGTTATCCGCTTTGTTGTTACTTGTTCATTTTGTTTTCTACACGTAATTGAGATGAGGATATTTCCCCAAATGTACAAATAAACGCAGAAGCTTCCACAGGTGAACATTGCATCCGCGACGGGTATACGCAGAACAAGATATATAAGCACACAATGTGGGTTGTAGTTTTGATTTATGATTTTTGAGATGAAAAAACGTATTAATTTGCGGTTTATTGCAAAAAATGACGCACGTTTCATTATTGTGTACAGGAGAGTTCCAGTATGCCCCTTTCCTCTTCGGCACCGTCAAAAATGGACGAAATATGGACCGTACAAAGAGGACTTAAAGGATGGCTCTTTGTTATAAAATTACTTGCTACACACGCACTTATAGAAATACAGCTAATAGCATCAGAGGGTACAATAATGACGTTATGAAGAATTTATAATATGTAATTGCTGTAAAATATGATTTCTGAACCCATCACTAATTTACCAGTCACGAATTGATTGGTACATATAACCTCCTCCAACACTCCAACGACTCATTAGTCTTCACTCATAACAACCATCTATATTTTATTGAAATAATGGCCATTCTATGAGTTTATATAAATATTTAATAAAATCTATTATTATAACAATTATTTTGGTTGGTATTTTGCATCCCCCCTACACAGTCGTCTATTCTCCAGTTTCACATATCATCAATAGAATTTAATGATGACATCCGCGAACAACTTTCAATCTTCAGACGACAGGGCAAAACCAGTTGGATCAGCGTGTCACCTCGTATTTATTGGCACCGTCGGCTCCGTCTGTTGACAAGAGTTGGCCGCGACCTGCCCGCCTCCGCACCACTGCGTCCGCTTGTCTTGGCAGGCGGGGTCCCGGGTTCAATGCCCGGAGCCGGAGCGATGCAGCAAGATGTCTCCAGACCGATTGTGCGAAATTCGTGGGAGGTGAACGACAGGCTTGTGGTTACATGTAAACGAGATGGAAATGTCGGCCCTACAGCACATGAAGATTAGAGCATGCAAAATAGTTTCAATATATGAAACGGTGCGTTGCAGTGGAATTGTAGGATGACAATACCAACGTTGTAAATTAGACGCTATTTTGAATATCGCAGGTACGGAACGTCTACAATAATACACGAAGATGAAAATTATCTTTAAGATTAGATAACAGAATTCGAGAATAATCAAATGAATGATGAATTTCCGGATTTATTTAACCCTATGATCGTAATTCTTATATCGCAAGTTGAAAGTTCTAATTGAACAATATTTACAATTCATTACACAACATTTATCAAAAATAAAAATGTCGATTCATATTCATTTACTCTTACAAATCCTGTAAACAATAATAATACTAACACTTAACAACAACATATTTCAGAAACCGTCTTGAACTATCAATTACATTAAAAATCAGAGTAGTTTTAACATCAATATATATTTTAACATGTTCTTATGCATTTACGTACACTAAAACAAACTTATTACGTGCACCTGTGTTTACACGCGCATACACACGTCACGCACGCAACCACGCATTAAGCGCGTGCCGCAGTCGCACATTTGTCACCGCGCGTGATACAATGTCTACGCACGCGTGAGTGTGCGTGCTCTCGCGCGTGCGAGGCGGCGACGCCCTGAGCGACAGGGCGGGCGTAGCGACGCGCGCGCCGCGCCGCGGGCGCCGGAGAAAACGCGACCTCGTAAGGTCGGCCATCGATCACCAGCTGCCAAAGGCGCGCCCGCCTTGCTCGCGCCAGCAGCCACTTCTGTTTCGAAAGCCCACACCTGCGCGCCCGACTCGCGCGCGGACCTTTAGGGCGCACGTTCAAAGAACGTAGTATGTAACGCATGTAAATTGAATCTGTAAAGTTGAAAATACTATCAAGGAATTTGCCTTCGGAAAGTAATAATAATTAAAAAACACACGCACAAAGGGAGAGCCTGACATAGTGTAAGTTTGGAATCAACCTTTAAACTACCATACTACTCTAAAACTACGCAAACTATTCTTAAAAAAAGTACTTACATGAACCTTGCATTGAGGCAACCAAGAGTCTTGAAGTATATATGACAAACTTAAAAAATTATTTAAAAACTGCATTTTAATAACTGATTATTAATCAGTTATTAATATATAAATGACTGAAATTAATTAATTTTCTCGTTTGTTTCAACAACTTACTCTATATTAACACTATCAATTTTCTGCATATTCTTTCATTTTCATAATTTTCATCATCATATTTTAAAATATTGTTTTATTTTCATTTTGTATATACAATTTTGTCATTTTTATTATATTATTATTGTAAAAAATACATGAAAATAACGTAGAATCGTGTTATTGTTGCGAATCCTAGCTGACTTATTAACAATGTTTGGTTTTAGTGTACGATATACGCGTAAATGACTAATTAATACTATCGGAGCGTGCTTATTATTTTTGTGAATGCCATTCATGTGTTAAGCTATCTTACAAAGTGAAAATAAAAATACACAGTTCAACAAAGTTGTAATAGTTAAAATATTCAAAATACAAAATGCGGAAATATAGTGAAGGCGGAAAGAAACCAACATTCTATATCGGAATACATTGACTAAACGAATTGTGACTTGTCACTGATCAACAATTAGGTAAATATCTAAAGAAGTTCACAGTGCTTACATTTTTGTCAAACGTCATAAAATGACATAAAAAAGACTTTATTACCTTTCAACGTACATAAAAAAAGTAAACAACAATTCTTACACGCTACCAAAAATACTATCATTTAAACTAGCGATTCGTTTTTTAATTCACTATTTTTATTCATACTTCTTTTTGAATAGGAATTATGACGTCCGCATTCGTTTCATTAAAACGTTTATCTCCAGCTGCTGGCAGTTCCCCTGCGTCGTCTCACATCACGCCGCAGTCGTCGCGGATTGCAAGGCCCGGCCCACTTGCGCGGCAAATACGGCGAAACTGGCCAACTGCAAGGCCGTCGAATCGGTTACCGGCTAAGGCACTAAATATACCCAAGCGGCGCGATCGTGCTGGCGCGTTCCGGTCGCGTGAATCAGCAAACAGGTTGGGCGCCGGCGCCGCCGCTCGGCCCCAGCGCGCTCCAAGCGCCCCAGCCGGCCAACGCCCGCCAGCGCGCCTGCGGATATGCAACACGTAGTACGCCGCTGTCATGCGAGTGGTGGGTACTAGGGCGCTGGTGAAGTGTATGAAATGTCGCGAATTTAATACGTCTGACTATTTTCATTATCGTATTGAATATATATTTTTGCGTGTGAGATTATTAACTACGACACTTATTGGCATCTGTAACAATGTATAAATACGATGGCGATGCCAATTTTATCCGCTTTATAAATTTAGTTTACTCTCTTAGTTACTAGTTTTTGAAGTACGTATCAAGTGATTGATATAAATTGATTTTGAAATTTAAAGGAAGGAAATATGATCACGTATTATGGATAATAATATAATCGAAATAACGAAAAAGTGTGATCTGAAAAGTGAAACAAGTAGTCTTCAGTTATTTCGTGTCATTTGTAGTTTTTCTAAAATTATCCATTTAGAAAAAAGATATCACTTTTATAAGTTAAAAAATAAGTTCAAATCTTACTGCTAGTAAATAACATTTATTTGTAATTACAGATGCTTTTGTTTTGAATTTTCGAGTGGTTTTCTTCGACTACATGACACCATGTCATGAACTAAAATGCGCTTTGTACGTACTTAGGCAAGTGGATATTTTAAAATGGATACATGGAAATACCAGTTATAATGTAAGCAATGTTAAATACTGAGGAAAAGTACTACACATAGTGGAACAACATTACTTCAATATTTTTAAAAAAATGGTAAACTCATATTAATATACTAATAGTGTAGATTATCACAACTTTGTGTAACCGTTGTTGACATCTCATTATGGTGCGTTGGATAGCAAAGACGTCTACCGTAATACCATAAGTATCATTAGTAATACTGCCTGTTTTCTGGCACATTACCGTATACATTGTTTACGTCTTAAAATGCGCATAGCACAATTTTGCCCCATACAGCTGTACCAAAATCTGTGGTGTGTGTTCCAGAAATCACTTGTTTTCAGGCTTGCAAAAATCGAAAGATGGACGTTGTTTTGAAATATTTTTGTTCAGTATAAAATGGAGGGTAAACAAATATTACTTCAACGTAATTCAGCGATACTATATATTTTTTATAAAAGCTTATACATTCTAATTTTCCTATTGAAGTGCTTAGTGCTTAAGTACATAGAGGAAGACAGATAAACGACATTTATTTCGTGTTTCATCTTCAAATTTAATTTCGTTGAATGAAAATTGATATTATGAGAACGTTAAGAAGGATGGTAACAGCCATTTGTAGATATGGTTACCAAAAGCGTTATTTTGTCTAAGATATTCATAAAAATACTCATTCAAGCGTTTTAATTTACTTCTCACTTCACTTCTTGTAACGTGTGTTACTACAGCAGGACGTAAAGAAACCAAAATTTATTTGTTGTTTTTCGAGTCTGAATAGGTAATAAAACACACGAATAGTAGTACATTCACTTTATTGATTGCCTCAAACATGCCAATTACCAAAGACGCGAATCCAAATTTGTCCGCGTACGAGAACTTTACGATCGTTTCGCTTATATCCAGGAAACCGAGCAGGAGAGCTTAAGACAGAGGAACATGCGCTTAGTACTATAGTAATGACGCTGCAGTCGTCGACCTTGGTGGAAACATAAACCAAGACAACAGTCCGGTTCTCGCAGCCCTCGGCGGTGGTAAAGCGACCGCGTGCAGTATAAAAATACGACTTCGCTGTAAAAATCAGCACTGTGGTGGCGTGGGTTTGAATACCTTCCTTTTTTACGGAGTTCAGGAAAAGTGTTGAATGCGGTTGGTATTTTCAGACATGACTTCCCTTTTGTTTTCGGAAGCCAAGTATTGCAATTATCAATCCTACGTAATGCAGTCGGTTAACCTACATGTGACCGTTTGTCGTGCAGCTTCTCAGGCTTAGATCTACTCCAGTCAAACATTCGGGGCAAATGAGAGGTCACGCGATGCGTCTGACAATTTATTTCGGATAATTCCAGAAAATAGTACAATAATTCTCATAATAATAATTTTTATATGTTTTAAGGTGCATACAAAAGTAAGCAGTATTTCATTCAATTCCTCTCGACAAGAAAAAATATATTGTTACTATTTTATTCGGATCCCTGTAGAATATTCCTGAAATATTCTACAAAACATTGTGTTTTGGAGGCTTTTAGGCCACTATAATGGCCAGACGACAATGGCATAGCTGTGCAATGGCCAGTTATGGATAATGGCCGCACTGTGACACACTATATGCCTTTCCACTACAACATTAATCATCACCTGAATCATCGGATTGACGACAAATTTGAACGATAATTAGTTTTGTAATGAAACATAAACATTTTAAAAAGTATTTATATTGACGCTTTTTAATGTAATTTCCATGCCTGTAGATGAACGAGCAACACAGTTGTTTTATGTTTAAAATTTATTTTTATTACGAAAGTCCATAGAATAATTAAAAATAATAAACACGAAAATAATCTGTTGTGGCACCTTGCCTACAACGTTAATATTTTAGCTGATTTGATGCCAAGCAAAGGCAAGAAATAAATAAAACTAGTATTCAAGTACATGCTCTACTTCTAATCATTCATTATATAAATATTGCAGCTTATCGTCTTTAATTTTAAGGATTAAACCTCGTTTGTGGTCTTTCGGGACCGCAAATACATGCGGCTATGTGATATTTCCTTCTACAGTCACATATTGAAATATTGCATTCTTAGACGGATTTCAAATTCATAATTTCGTTCTTCTCATAGCTATTGTCAGCAAAGTCTTCCGCACTTCGTTGGTTGATGACATGAGTGGCAGCTGGTATTCGATATTTGAACAGGCTCAGAGAGATGTACTTCAGAAACGGATGAGTAAATCATCCATTATCCTAATTATTAAATTAAAATGAGAAGGAAACAAACAGGAATATTCAGCCCTGAGTTGACGAGAAACTATTGTCGTAAGAAAATGATATCATAAAAATATCATCGAGAGAAGAAAAACGTTCTGAAAATATAATAGAACTTGTGATACGTTTGCTGTTAGAGTAATTAATTATTCTCAAAAAATTGAAAATAACAAAATAAATTATTTTCACGAAACATGATCCTCAACGAATATGATGCTTTTATTCCATTACTCGAAGAAAACATAATTGTCTTATCATTTAAAGTGTTGATTTTTGTCCCCATTGATCGACCATAAGAATAATTTGGTTTCAAAATCTCTCCTAACAAGTCTTCATTTAACCACATTCGATGGGAAATTCAGGTCGCAGTACAATCTAACAATATTACACCAGACGACAAACATTTCTTGCAACCAGCGCTTACGACACTTTAATCTGGATGAATCGAACGTACTCTTCCCTCCGCCTCTGCCGGGTGATAAATTAACAGCTAACGGTGTAATCATCGCGGATAAAAGAGCGACGTCCATAAAAGGGCGGCGCTTAAACCAACAGCTGCCGCCTCCGCGCCGCGCGCCGCGCGAATCATCGACTCGCCGGAAGGCGCGATCTCTCGGGCGAGAACACGTGCCCGGCAGCGCGCGCCTGCACCTCAATATGGAGCAGCGGGCGGCGGAGGTGGCGGCGGAGGTGGCGGCGGGAGAGCGGTTAGAGGCGGAGGCGGAGGTTGTTGCTGGATACAACTACAGGCCTCTCGGGCACATAAAAAATTGGGAAGGATATCGAAGTGTGTACCTCTACAGAATTTTAGTCATGAGACGAGAATTTACATTAATTTCTTGAAGATAACGAGGTACACGAGGGAGGTTTAAAAAGGCCCAGTTATGCCACGTCTATTTGTGAATTTAATAATAATATTGTACTTTGACAACACGCTTGGAAATCTATTTAACAAGGAAAAATATAATTGGATTGAGGAAATTATTAAATTGTGTCTGACCCAGAAAGTCTTCTGGGAGGGAGAAAAATTCAATTCGCATCCCTCCATAAAGATTTTTGAATAATTAAAAATATAAAGAATTGTTACCTTCAAGTTAAAAAATAAAGAATATTCCTTTGGAGGTGATGCGATAAAAATGTAGTAATAATAATAGATTATCGCTACAAAATGCTGTCGTCTGTCAATTGTTTTATAACAAAACCAGCTTCAAGTTCTGCGCTATACATTTTCGTGTTGCAGCGTCCTTGCAATAATTTTCATGTCACATTAAGATGCCGAGATATCGAGAAGAAGGAAGGGGAGGTAGAAGAGGAAGGAAGCAAAGATAATGGAGAAGATGTAAAAGAATAACTTAGGTAGAAGAAAGCGAACGAGAAGAAAGGGAAAGAAGATAAAGAAGAAAATAAAAAATAAAAAAGAGAAAGAAGAAAAAGAGAACACGAAGAAAAAAGAGAAGGAGACGAAGGAAGGCCTTGTGACTTAGCCCACTACTGTGTGATCTGTATTTACTTAAAGGATAGTGTATTTTGCATTTTTTTATTTCTCGCCAAGAAGTTCCGGTGCAGAGGGGCATCGACAGATAGTTGTTTTGAATAAAATAAGTACAATTACAAAAATGTTGATAACGTGGATAATGTTTTCTTAAAGAAAGTCATCATGGCCGTGACATTTGGAGTGAACTGGTGAAGGTTGTGGTCGAGACGCGAAGTCACCTTTAATGATTGAAGAGGAGAAAGTAGAGACGATGGATGGAACATATATTTGAAGGCAAGACTGTAGTAACTTACTAACTGCACTAACTAATAGTGAAGGAGTATACATTTGGAAGCGTACTGGACAAGCGACGGGATTGCGGTACATAAAGGAAAATAAGAAATATAGCATTGAAGAAAGGTGAACGGCGGTGATTCTTAGGATTATGAGGTCATTGACATCGTCAACACCATCGTCCTCGAGCCTCTGCCGTCCCCTCCATTCGCCAGGACTCAGCGAAATGTGAGCAGTCTGACCACTCTCCACATGAATGTAAATTTTAATATTTAGTCCGTCTGTCTGCCCCCCTCCCTCTCTCTCTCCCTCTCCAACGTCTTCTGAGATATATGGCTTCTATTATGTTTTGTTCAGTATCCGCTCACCTCGCATCTTAAGTTTCTCCAAGTACGTGTCTACTCCTGAGTGTATTGCGGCATCAACGCGGTCAATTTAATTAGTCTTACGTTTTCTCCAACCTTCAGGTATTGGGATTTTTAAATTAACTTTCATCAGTTCAAAGTTGTTTCATCTGATAAGCGAACGTAATGTGTACAGCTCTTTTCACATGCATTATTGTGAGCAGCTTCTCTGGCGCGAAAGGTCCATCGGTTCGAGTACCACCGGAGGTTTGTTGAATTCGGCCGTTGTCTGCAGGGCAATTACAGCGGCAGGCTGTTTTGCTTGATTTCTACAATTAATATCAGGAAAACGCCAGAAGAAGTACCTTAACAAACAGTCCGTGAGCAATATTTAATACCTCACCCTCGCCCTCTCCTCTGCCCTCACACACACTTACAAGCTCTACTATACCACACTTCTCGGAAGCCAAGTCAGGAGCCTAGCGATTGTCCTCGCTTGGGTGGTACCTGGAGAGCCGATGCCTGGAGGGGATGCCTTGGGGAGATACCTGAGGTGGGAAACTCCCGCAAGTCGTCGTGTAAGTGACCGCGTGTCACGTTCCAGGGGGTGAAACACCGCCCTCTACTGGGATATAACATGAATTACAGGTGCGAGACTAATGTCCATAGCATAGAAGCGCCCGGAAACAAACTATTATCAATAAATCAAGTCATCATTATTAAAATTTTCCCTGTTCTACGGTGGTGGTTTTGACCCTGCAGTGATGTGGTGGCAGCTCCAGGAGCCGAGCGGTCACCGACATGGGCATAAATTTTGACCGATATAAAAAATTCCAACGACTGGACTCGTGTGCTAATATTTATATTTTCCTTTGTTTGTATGAGAATACTGACCACTAACTGGATACTGGTCGACGTATGCCAAAGTTTATCATTGTAACTAATTGTACAGTACCATTTGGTTGTCATTTTTTCTCTTTCTATCTCTCTGAATAGTGATATTTTGACGTTAAGGTTCGTTAGCCCTATGAAGCAGAAGATGGAAGAAATTGGACCGTTATAATAAAAGAAGCCATGGCAAAATAAATGTGCCAAAGATCTGATAGAAGAAGAATATATTTGTCTACTCTTACAAGTACAACAAATTTGCAGTTAGACAGGAAATTTTTCATCAGTCGTATCAAGTTGGATAGATACCCAATTGCTTTATTTTAAATGTCAATTAACCCATAATGACAAACGGAGCCAAACGCCTGCTTGAGGACTAACCACCGCCAGTGTATGTAGAAGTAGTTCAAAATCATCCCAAGCGACCGCCCAGGTGCGTCGGCGGCGCCGGCGGTGGCGCGCTCACATCCAGCGCGGGAACTGTTGGCGAAATGGCTCGTACGGCTGAAGAGGGCCGTTCGGCCGCCGCCAATGTGAACCGCTGGAGTAGATAAAGGCGTAGGGGAGCGTGCGTTTATGTTGGCGCGAGTCCAGAAGACCATGCGTGTTTTTGCTGGAATTAGATTCGTATTATCTATACTTTGCATTCCCGCTGGTTTAATTACCACCAATAACCACTATTTTTATCACAAACTTGTTCTTGTTTTCATTTGGCGAGATATCATAATGATAATAATATAGTATTTATGTTAAATGTTAATGAAGAAGGATTACAGGGGTGTTAAATGAAACTTCTTCCACATTACTAACTATATTCTTTGTCTTAGTAGTGGTGTGTTAGGTTCACGGATTAACATTTAATAAACTGTTTTTGTGTGATTGTTATTTTTAAAATATGATATAAATTGCTAATATTTTGATTACAAAAATGTACAATTACAAAAATGTTGATAACGTGGATAATGTTTTCTTAAAGAAAGTCATCATGGCCGTGACATTTGGAGTGAACTGGTGAAGGTTGTGGTCGAGACGCGAAGTCACCTTTAATGATTGAAGAGGAGAAAGTAGAGACGATGGATGGAACATATATTTGAAGGCAAGACTGTAGTAACTTACTAACTGCACTAACTAATAGTGAAGGAGTATACATTTGGAAGCGTACTGGACAAGCGACGGGATTGCGGTACATAAAGGAAAATAAGAAATATAGCATTGAAGAAAGGTGAACGGCGGTGATTCTTAGGATTATGAGGTCATTGACATCGTCAACACCATCGTCCTCGAGCCTCTGCCGTCCCCTCCATTCGCCAGGACTCAGCGAAATGTGAGCAGTCTGACCACTCTCCACATGAATGTAAATTTTAATATTTAGTCCGTCTGTCTGCCCCCCTCCCTCTCTCTCTCCCTCTCCAACGTCTTCTGAGATATATGGCTTCTATTATGTTTTGTTCAGTATCCGCTCACCTCGCATCTTAAGTTTCTCCAAGTACGTGTCTACTCCTGAGTGTATTGCGGCATCAACGCGGTCAATTTAATTAGTCTTACGTTTTCTCCAACCTTCAGGTATTGGGATTTTTAAATTAACTTTCATCAGTTCAAAGTTGTTTCATCTGATAAGCGAACGTAATGTGTACAGCTCTTTTCACATGCATTATTGTGAGCAGCTTCTCTGGCGCGAAAGGTCCATCGGTTCGAGTACCACCGGAGGTTTGTTGAATTCGGCCGTTGTCTGCAGGGCAATTACAGCGGCAGGCTGTTTTGCTTGATTTCTACAATTAATATCAGGAAAACGCCAGAAGAAGTACCTTAACAAACAGTCCGTGAGCAATATTTAATACCTCACCCTCGCCCTCTCCTCTGCCCTCACACACACTTACAAGCTCTACTATACCACACTTCTCGGAAGCCAAGTCAGGAGCCTAGCGATTGTCCTCGCTTGGGTGGTACCTGGAGAGCCGATGCCTGGAGGGGATGCCTTGGGGAGATACCTGAGGTGGGAAACTCCCGCAAGTCGTCGTGTAAGTGACCGCGTGTCACGTTCCAGGGGGTGAAACACCGCCCTCTACTGGGATATAACATGAATTACAGGTGCGAGACTAATGTCCATAGCATAGAAGCGCCCGGAAACAAACTATTATCAATAAATCAAGTCATCATTATTAAAATTTTCCCTGTTCTACGGTGGTGGTTTTGACCCTGCAGTGATGTGGTGGCAGCTCCAGGAGCCGAGCGGTCACCGACATGGGCATAAATTTTGACCGATATAAAAAATTCCAACGACTGGACTCGTGTGCTAATATTTATATTTTCCTTTGTTTGTATGAGAATACTGACCACTAACTGGATACTGGTCGACGTATGCCAAAGTTTATCATTGTAACTAATTGTACAGTACCATTTGGTTGTCATTTTTTCTCTTTCTATCTCTCTGAATAGTGATATTTTGACGTTAAGGTTCGTTAGCCCTATGAAGCAGAAGATGGAAGAAATTGGACCGTTATAATAAAAGAAGCCATGGCAAAATAAATGTGCCAAAGATCTGATAGAAGAAGAATATATTTGTCTACTCTTACAAGTACAACAAATTTGCAGTTAGACAGGAAATTTTTCATCAGTCGTATCAAGTTGGATAGATACCCAATTGCTTTATTTTAAATGTCAATTAACCCATAATGACAAACGGAGCCAAACGCCTGCTTGAGGACTAACCACCGCCAGTGTATGTAGAAGTAGTTCAAAATCATCCCAAGCGACCGCCCAGGTGCGTCGGCGGCGCCGGCGGTGGCGCGCTCACATCCAGCGCGGGAACTGTTGGCGAAATGGCTCGTACGGCTGAAGAGGGCCGTTCGGCCGCCGCCAATGTGAACCGCTGGAGTAGATAAAGGCGTAGGGGAGCGTGCGTTTATGTTGGCGCGAGTCCAGAAGACCATGCGTGTTTTTGCTGGAATTAGATTCGTATTATCTATACTTTGCATTCCCGCTGGTTTAATTACCACCAATAACCACTATTTTTATCACAAACTTGTTCTTGTTTTCATTTGGCGAGATATCATAATGATAATAATATAGTATTTATGTTAAATGTTAATGAAGAAGGATTACAGGGGTGTTAAATGAAACTTCTTCCACATTACTAACTATATTCTTTGTCTTAGTAGTGGTGTGTTAGGTTCACGGATTAACATTTAATAAACTGTTTTTGTGTGATTGTTATTTTTAAAATATGATATAAATTGCTAATATTTTGATTTGTGCCTTATGGAAGGATGCTTCAAATTCTTAGATCACATGATTATCACAATTAAATGGATGTGGATATTGAATTGAAGTAACACGAGGAGTATGGTTTCCATTCATACATTGATAGGCAAATGTAATTGTATTTTACTGTAATAACGAATATAAATGTTTAGAGTAGAATCTTAGTGTTTGGTTATATTATAGAACCTGTTATACTTCATTTCAAGTGCTGTCTGGTACTACCATAAAAGGAATTATCTTGTTTACAAGACGTTTTGAAGTGAATACTTGATATTTTATGCCACAAAAATTAATGAATAAAAAAATTTAACTTCTCTGCCAATGTTCCTGAATGTACTGACTGTGTTGTGAGCTATATTTATGAAGTTTTCGTAAGTAAAACACATAATTTCCTCCTTTAAAAAAATGCAATTTCCGAGATATGTCACCTGTTTGTGCCTTCCGGCGGTGCGGGTTTCCCTGGATCCCACGGCAGCAAACGCCGCCACCGTCGCCAGGTTCTCTTGGGTTGCGCCAGCGCCCACCTCACCACCTGTTGCCTCCCCCTCCCTCCTCCCCTCCCCCCTCCCGCGCCTCCGCAACAGGGCAAAGGCGCTATCCGGCGCATGACTAAGTCCTGATAGCGCTCACCGCTTCGCTGGCACCGCAACCCAGTTCCCCACATCCCGGGGCGGCGGACGCAACCACCCCTCCACCGGGCCACCCCGACCACCCACCCCCACACGGGACCCCTCGCAGCGCTTGTTTCGCGGCGCCCCGCGAGGAAGCGTGGTCCCGCCGCGTGTTCGTGGCCCACGCCCTTCGCAATTGCTCGGGGCGCGCACATCTGCGCAGGCGGCGGCGGCGAGTCCAATAAGGAGCTAGCCGGCGGCGACGGTGCACTGGCTCGAAAGGGAAAATAGTGTCAAGGTTCTTCGGCCCCTGCGCTGCGCGGAGAGTGCGGGGCGGGGCGCTGGTGGCGTTTTTTCCGCGCGGCGATTCTCGTGCGCGCGCGCGTGTGTGTGTGTGTGTGTGTGTGTGTGTGTGTGTGTTGTGCCAAGAGCGTGCGGCGCGTACGGAGAGAGAAGGAGCGGAGATGGAACAGGAGGAACTTACACGGAACGGGCGTTGAATGGGACGGAGCTGATGGAACGATGCTGGGCGATGCGCACCGTGAGCAGGTCGGGACGGGCATTAACAAAATCAAACAGGAGGGGACTGAACTGAATTGAACTTCCAGGGGAGGTACAGTGCGGAGAGGAATGGGGAGTGGCGGTACGTGAAGAAGCGGGGCGGGGTGGGTCGGGCCGGGGCTTGGCAGGGCGGGGTGGAGTAGGCAGTTTTTTTTTTCGCGTGGCGATGCTCAAGTGAATGCGTGGCCTTGTGTGTGTGCGTGCGTGTGTGCGGTTTCTCTGCCTTTATCATGCGGCATGAGTAACAGGACCGGGTGTATTGAGGTTGCGCTCAGCGAGTTCTTGCGGTGAAGGGTTATCGAAGCGGTTGGGTCGATGATGGCTAGAGGAGAAGGAGAATGGGATTCGTGGAAACAGGAGAAGTGAAATGAGGGACATAGATCGTAGGATTGAGGGTAATGGTGGCCAACAGCTCGTGAGCGTTGTGCTGCGTGACGAAGTATACTGCTTTGAATGTTGGCGAGATTTAAATATTTCACATTCTTAGGTTAATAAACTTCGTAAGTAAGAAATGTTGTTTGGTTTCTTGACATTATTAAGTTAAATATTCTGAATAGCATTATGGGATGGGAATGTGTAACAAGTAATATGAGCTGCAACATATTCACGATGTGCCAGGTGTTGAAACGTCCGCCAGATGTTTTAATTATCAACTGCTCAAAGAGAGTATCTTATAAACATATTTTAAAGGAAGATTACCTTTATGTAGGAATTTTCTTCGATATACACTTTGATGTATGTTTTATAAAATTAACTATATTTTGCACAATAATGCACGACCAAAAATTGTATAAAGTTCAACAGTCAAGAAGCCTATCGTTACGAAATCTTATGTGCTTTAATAGTTAATTTGCTACTCCATCATACATTTGGTGAAATGAGATAATTACGTAAAGCACAATTTCTATACTGTATGTCACTTCTTTCAGATGTTTTAAAGAATGTTTTTATTTTTAGGCAAGCTAGTTTGCGATAAGATCAATCCCATTAGTATCCAATATAAATTCATTACTGTTTCTCTTTTTCGGAACACTTTCTTTTATATTTCCACATTCAGTTCATTTCATACAGAGAAATATTAATTACACGTAGCCTTTTTATAAATTAGTTGTTTGGGCGAAAATGTATTATAACAAACCATTGACCCAAAACTTCATATGTGGGCTGCTTATTTATAGTAAATTTCTCCCTAGGACAATATAAAACAGATGTTAGAGGAAACAATTATTTTACAGTTTATGATGTAGTTTTTCTGAATAATTATTCACAAATGTCCCACGTATGACGCAAAAACTATTTTCACTTTCATAACAGAGATGTATATAGTGCGGAATGCTCACAGGATTCGAACAGAAGCAGGCTGGCCCTGCCGATGGGAATCCAATTAGGAAGGGAGGAGGCGCGGGCAAGCGCGGGATGTAGCAAGCGCGGCGCGGGCGCCGGCGCCTGGGGAGTCGTGACCGCGCGCTCCTTTCACTGATGACGCCGCGCGCCGCTGACCGCCTGGCCACGGCGCCGCACAGTGGGGCCGGCGCCCCATCAGCAGGGCAAAAAGTAAACTTGACTCTGGCATGGGCGTGCGCAGAGAGGGCGGTCACGGGGGCGTGGTCCCCTTGAATGTTTTGAAAGGGATCCCCGAGGCGATGTGATAATACTTTGGAAAGATAATTGAATATATATAATGAAAAATAAGGGCATTATCATTCACTTCAATTGCCAAAATAACGAACATTTTCACAATACCAATAACGTACGAATTATCGTAAAACATTGCATATATGACACGCTATATTATTCACGTCAACCTGCTGATACAAAAGTGTTTGCTATTTACAAATGAGTTTCTGTAATTGGGTAAAATGTAATTTGACAGGCGATTCTTTTGTATCAGTGATCACCACTCTCGGCTTTGCTATACGACTACTTCGATCATTGTGGCTACAACAACCGCTGTTACCCCCCCCCCCCACTATTAGACTTCGTCAACGGACGCTATGATTAAATCGAAATATATCTTATACTTCGATTTATTTGTAAGTCAGCTATTACGGTGTCTTCCAATCGGAAAATTGAACGTCATTACAATGACGTCACTATGGTGGCGTTAAAGCTCCCGACTTGATGACACCATAACAGCTGATTAAACGTCAACGTACACTACGCTTAAATCGAAGAATACCACGGACTTCGATTTATTTGTAGTGCCACTTGATGTAAGTCAGCTGTTACGGTGTCCGAGTGACGTCACTGTGGAAGCCCCCGATTGAATGACACCGTATCAACTGATTAACCATTGTGGGCCATTATGAATTAACCGAAGTATAGGCTTCTGATTCCCCCATCTCACTCCTCTGTGAGCAAGCGCGGCGCAGACGCCGTACGGCGCGGCCAGCGCGTAATTGGGCGTGCGGGGCGTGTGGGGCGGGCGGCGTCAGGCGCGGCCGCTAAGCACCGCCTGCCACCGCGAGGCGCAGCAGCGGCCGGACAACTCCGCCTGCGACCGCATCGGGGCACTGCGAGCTCGGCCCTCGCCTGGCGGCTACGGAACACTATCTTAAAGGGCCTTTGAAACCATTTAGCCTCTTCAGACCAATTCCCATCCCCTTATAACAACTCATTACCCTCCTATCAGATGAACGAGAAGAAACTGATTCTTGGTCATAACACTGTCAGTTTAATATCAATAATTTATATTTTGAATTAGTATGCATTGGATATTGCCTCCGTATATAATATAGTTTGCAACGTGTTATTTAACTCCATTATTGAAGATTTCTTTACACTCACTTGTTTCTTAGTATATTTTGAAGGTAGAAATGGGATCGTAATATTTTTGGAAATACTTCCGCGATTTATTTTTAAAAAAATGGTACAGTATTTGTTTCCTTAATTATCATCACATTGCGGGATCTTTCATTGTTGTAATGAACATTATGCAATGGTTCATCTTTTGATGAGTATAAGGAATTTTTAAAATTGCACAGCAAGGCAGTCTTTTGCTGTTGGCTTGCAACAAGTGCTTCGTTTCAAAGATGAAGGGCGCTCACAGTTTTCGTCAGGTCTCTGGGCACTAAATACTTTTCTGGGTATCTCCGGGGTAAATTGAGTCGCGTTTAGAATTCAGGGACTAGCCATGTCTTGAATTGTATTCAAATACACATCACTAAAATATATATTTTCCTTTCTGATGAATATGTGCTGGAGGGGGGAGATGAGTTTCCACAAGTTGTTTCTCGCATGGCTACGCCAAATTTATAACAGTCTTTGCTCTTTACTTTCTTGAACAAGATATATCGACTTTCTCGAAATGGCAATTTTCCCACAGCATTACAATACATTCTCTTTACTACGAACGTGGCAAGACGAGAAAGCAAAACCTCTATAGAAGTTGCCTGAAGATCTATGTTGTCCCTCATGAATACGCCGGTCTCGACAACTGCATGTCAACTGGGCCCCACCCAACATCCCTGATCCCCCCGCTACGCCCTCCGTCAGCCTCCCCACACCACTCGCATCCCTCCACGCACCCGCACCCCGCCTCCGTCTTTCGATCCGCCCCGCCCCCCGCAGCCCGAGCCTGGCCTCGCCTTCCGCCGTGTCCTCCGCCTGTCCTCGACCCGCCTCCTGGCCCGCCCCCTCCATGCCCCGTCCTCAGCTCCCTGCCCCCGCCCGTCCACACCTGCCTTCCATGCGCCCCTCCGCGCCACACCCTCGTCCCACCCCGTCCTCCGTTCGCGCCGTGCCCCATCCCCCTGGCTTCCTCCTGCCCGCTTCCCGCCCCGCCCCCCCCCCGCGGGCGACGGAGGCGGCGAGGGCGCGGCGCCGCGACGTCTCCAACGCCAACGTCTCCAGCGCTAATCGCCTCGCTGCCAAATGAGCGCGCGAAGCCGCATACGCAAACAGGGGCGCGGAGGACCAGCATACGCAGCGACTCGCCAAGCGAACGCACGCCGCTCGGGCTACCGGCTGCAATTATGCTGTCGAGCGATCGAGGCAGCCGAGCGCTCCGCCAAGCGGGAGGAAGCGCGCGCCCCGCTCCGCCGGTGATTTACTGGCGGTGGGCGGACGGCCCGGCGGGCCTCGGTAACGAGACGGGACGCTTCGGGTGGCTTTTTTCGGCGATTGAGAAGTCGCCCGGGAGATTTTGATTCACGGCCGGATGAATGCGGAGGCAGAACAATGAAAAGCTACCATTGCGTTTATTGAGATAATGTAAAAATGACTACTTGTATGTTCAGAGCAGATATGGAATAGGCACATACATCATTCAGGACAGACATGGAATACGCAAGTTCAATGATCACCTAAGAGATAGATTGTATAGATAACTTTGCATCCATGCAATATATAGAGTGCAGTAAATTTGATAGGAAAAGGTATGCATTAATCGGTTGGGAGAGAAATAATGTGTGATCAGGCAGTTGTTTACAGACAATTCTCCATGTATTGTATCAGATTTTCCTTGTATAACTTTCCTTCAGACTGTTCAATGCGCATACGCCTTTATAATCCCGGTTAGCCGATCGTGTAGAAACAGAATAATATATTTATGGACTTGTCTATTTGCACAAGTCAAATTTTTTATAAAACGAATTTTATGAAACGTACATAAAACGTGTGATGAAACTAATATGTAGTACACGGCCAAATGCTTCGTGAAATTGTTTGGTTCGCCAGATAAACGGAATTATGTTTACTTGCATTACTGTTTGGGCTTTTATGTTATATATATATATATATATATATATATATATATATATATATATATATATATATAATTATAAAGACAAAGGGTCGGAGCCACTATTCTATTGACGGGACTACTGCTATTTATCTGGAAATGCGGTTCCACTAATCTTCTACAGCCACTTTTGTCATTTCGAAGCTTGGACTAATTTTCTCAAAGAAGCGAATCTAAACCAGTCTACATCCGGACGAAAATACCAAAATTTGGGTGATTTCTTGTAGTTAGAGCTTCGCAGTTCTCTTACACACTGCACTACTTTCGTTCGCATTGACGAATGCTGATTGGTTGTCCCGTAAAATTATTTAATGATATTAAATTGCTATTTTACATTTCTTTGCAAAACTCGGGTGAAATCTAGAGTTTATAAAATTGATGTTTTATGCAACTTTTTATTTTTAAAAAATACCGAAAATATTACGTGTGAAGACATAACTCTTCACTTTATATTGTGTTTTCATTGTTTGTGCGTTGGGATGTAGACTAGACTAAGTTAGGTTCGGTTCCTCGAAAAAGTACAGTCTAAGCGGGTACCAACGTCTAGGTAAAACATGAGAATTATCGCAGAAGAAATGAGATTTATGAGGTAAGTGAAGGGATGCACATTAATGGACCGTATCAGAAATGAGGCTATAAGTGCAAAATTGGGAATTGTCAACTAACAAGAAAAGATAAATACATATAGAAAAAAACACTGAATTGACCATTTACAAAAAATGACAAATGAGACGTTGTCCACGTAGGCCTATTACTATCTCGCAAAAGGAAAAAAGAGAAGTAGAAAGACCAATGAAGAGATGGACTTCTCTAGACCACTTTGCCGGGCCACGCTAGATCAGCCTAATCCATGCTGCTGATGATGACTGGGCTGAGTCGCCTCCAGCCGCGCGGCCACGCGGCCATCCGCCGGCCCCCAAGCGACCTTGAGCGGAGGGGGCCTGAGGCCGTCGCTGGACGGGGCTGCTGGCGGGCGGCGGGCGCACGTGCCGCGGAGCGCGTAGGCGTCGCTGCGCCAAGACGCCGCGGCTCCAATTTCGGAAGGCGGGGGCTTAAGGCTGTCAGCCACTCGTCTCGTCACGGAGCGGCAACCGGCTGTATTAGCTCAGCCTCTGCAGCACCTCTGACAGGGAGGTTCTAGGATTCGATACGGTGGCGAAGTTTTGACGCTAGATACGCTCGAATTCAGCCGCTGTCTGGAGGACAAGCTCAGCAGCCAGGTGCGCTGATAAATACGTAGTTCCTTAGTCCCGTTAGTGTAGTGCACGTTTTCGCGCGGGAGGTGGCGGTGGTCATCTCCCACTGTATGACGAGATCCGGCGCCGCCCTACCGTCGGCGTGCGGGGTTTCCACAGCCAGGTATTTCCCACTAGGGGGCACCGCCCAAGCCGGGACAAGCTCTAAGCTCCCGACCGGTCTCCCTGCATGTGTGGTAGTGTAGTGCATGTTAGTGTTAGTGTAAGTAAGGGGTGAGGATACGACAAGGAATAGGAAGGTAAGGAAGGTCCGTGGCTCGTTTGTTAGGGTACTGCGTTCGCGTGCTTTCATCGGCGAAACCATGGAAAACTACCGATCAGAGAAGCCGGCCGATAGAATTCTCCTCCAGACAGCGACTGAGTTCGAAGTAGCTATCTAGCAAGTGTCGAAAATCCTACCACCATCGGGTCTCGAACCTTGAACCTCCCGGTCAGAGGCATTGCAGTAACAACAGTTAATTCCCTGAACCAACTCTCCTCATTTTTGATTTTTAATATCTCGTTTATTTTGTGGCAAAAATGTAACGTTTCCCAACATATTTATTCCTCGTTCTCACATTATTTTAGGAACTAGCCTTTGAAGATAGTCAAGAGAAAACTATCAACCAACTGTTCCCGCACGCTGTCCTAGAGTAAACAGCGCTTTAGGTACACGAAAGGAATCGAGGAGAGGCGAAGTTCACGTGGCTGCGTGGGAAGACCCGAAGTCTAACAGATACAAACAGAGCGAGCCGGAGCTGAGGAGAAGTTGTCCCCGGCAAGGCAGGAATATATGTACGGCCCTCATACGGCAGAAGAACGCGCGCCCGCATCTCGTTGGGCTATCGACCTAACCACGCCCACAGCCACCGCCACCCATAAACCTCCGGATCAAACGAGATTTCTTGCCGTCCGCGACCAACAGCTCGCGGACGCTAACGCTGCGCGAGGGGACATCGGCGACAGCTCGTTGAGATAGGCAAGACGCGGACAAACGGCGCCAATTTTCGCTTCGTTAATTTCTTTTTCTTGTTCGAGGCGGAGCTGGAAAGAACGGCGGCGGAGTGTGAATTAAATTGGTTTAACTGGACGGGGGCTGTGTCGTCTGCGATCCAGATCATGTTCTCTGGACGAATGTTCGCTAGTGCTGTTGGAGTCGGAGTTCGCACAGCGACTGTATATTTTTCTCCTCCTGGCTTGATATTAACGTCTTTTAAATAGCATGTGATGCTATTAGGCGCTTAATTAAGTTGATTGAGTCACACACATAATACGTTTTTGCGTCAAATATTTAATCAGAATATTTTATTGTTGTATTTTTCCATCTACTGCGGTAAGGAATAAAAAAAATAAATGCCAAAATTATCATTTGATCTTTCTGTGGTTAAATCAATATCACGATGCATTTAATTCAGTCATGTTAATATAGGTTGCTGTTACAAAACTACTGAAGTCACTTGAAAAATCAGGTTGTATGTGGCAGCGAAAAAAGGGGTAAGTCTAGATGACAAACAAATTCACTCAAGAAAAAGATGAATGTATAGATATATCTTATTTTTATAAAGGAGATAATGCGGCCAATGTATGAAGAGGGACAGATGCTTTGTTCTGATGGAGAGGTGGAATCCACGCACTGCGGCTGACGACTATTTACGGATGACAGAATTACTTGCAGACGGTAACGTATCCCGAAAAAGATGCTACAAATACATGAAATTACACAGGGTTTAGCGGAGTAGGGTGAATACAAAGATGCTTTCAGTTTATATATTTGTAATTTATTTCTAAAAAATAGGTAAATTGTTAAACAATACAAAAGCAGGAATTATTCGACAGTAGCATTCTTCATTATTTTACAGAAATCAGTCAGGCTTATTTCGCATTTCATATTGCAGAAGCCTTTACTGTTGTGTAGAATATTATTTGCAAGATGTTGTGAGAGATCCTGGCTTCTGTAGCATTTACGGCTCGCAGAGGTCTTTTTTTCTTTGATACTGATTTAAATATCGTAGTAGAGCACTTCATTGATGAAGTAGCCTAGTACATTTGTTTTTATCAAAGATTCTTAATCTGGAATCGTTGAATAATTTCGATGCAGAAGTCGTTAACACAAGGTTTATGGTGGCTTATGAAGATCGAAATTTGTATCAGGATACTTTTATATACAAGGACTTCATTTGACAGCAAAAGTTGGGATTGGTAACCGGTTAGACGTTGGTAGGTTTTAGATTCTAATTTGAGTTCCGCCTTGTTTTTATTACACTGTTCCAAATTTACACTAAGGTATTTAACTTCTTTAACTTGAGAAATAAGTTAATTGTTGATGATTCCTTTTGCAGGACAGCCGCTCTCTCTTAGAGAGAAGATCCCTTATTCGGGACTCGTTTCGTTGCTTTTATTGTGCGAACACGAAGCTCATTGGTTAAACGTAGCAAGGCGTGCGAGGGAGACCGGCAGCTGAGACGCGCGAGGCGGCGCGCAGGTGGGCTGAGTGGCGCGTGACCGGGCAGGGGCGAGGGCGAGGGAGCGGCGCGCGTGCCGAGGCGAACGCGTGGGCGATGGGGGGGGCGGGGCGCAACGCCCGTGGGCGGACGCCGCGGAGGCGTGGCGTGCAGTGGCGAGGCGTGGAGGTGCATGGCGTCGAGGAGGAGCTGAGCCGCCGGGGTGAGGTGGGGCGAAGCGGCGCGTGGCGGACAAGGCGGGGCGGGATTGAGTGGAGCCGATGGGGCGGGGTGGAACAGAGAATTCTGGGAGGGTAGCGTGGGGCGAGCAAGAACGGAGAGGAGCCGGTGGGGCTGCGCGAGTCGGAGTGGGGTGTAGGGAAGGGTAGTGGGGCATGGCGGGATGACGCCGAGCAGAGCCGGCGGGGCGGGGCGGGAAGGGGTGGGGCGGGGAAGAATGGGTCGGAGCGTGCTGCGGATGAGAAAGACAGAGCGTGGCGGAGCGGGGTGAAGGGAAGCGTGGCGGGCTACAGTTGCGCAAGGGGGTGTCAGGGTGGCAACTTGCTGGGGCGGGAAAGAACGGGCCAGAGCCGGGAGTGGCTGAACAAGCCGTTGCGTGGAGGTGCGGGCGGAGGGAAGCGGGGCGGGGAACGGAGCAGACTGGCGGGGAGGGCGTGGCGGGACTGCCATCTGTTCGAGGATTGCGTCGGCAGAAGCTCTCTCCATCACCGCGCGGACGCCGTGTTCCGGAGCGCCACAGACGAGAGGCTCTTGGGCGAAGAAGGCGCTCGCTGTTCCGGCAGCAGCCGCTGCTACCGCCCGCCCCGCCCGCCCCGCCCACGTGCGTCTTCGCTCGCTTCGCTTTACATCTCTTCCCCTCTCGCCCACGCCCCGCCCACGCCCCGCCCCGCCTCCGCCCTGCGTCGCGCTGCTCCTGTATGCATTTCCTCGTTTCGACCCGCCTCTCTCCGCGACTCCCTCTGCGTGTTTGGACCTCGTACCGGCACACCCCGTTGCTCTCTGTCATGTAGCGTTCCCTCATCTGTCAATAATTCTTCGCCTCTCGGCCACATTCCACGCCTCTCCCATGCATTCCATTCCCGTGCGTTCCCTTTTCTCTGGGCATTTCCAGTATTTCCCAAACTCTCTCAGACTTTTCCAGCACTTCCTAATTTTTCTCTGACATTTCCAACCATTCCCTCACTTTCCCACTGCAATAAAAATACCTCGCCTTTACTAGACATTGTCTATTTTTCCCGCCACACATCTTCCCTCCCTGCCGTTCCTCGACCCCTTCTCCTCCGCCACGCACTGTCTTTCCAGCCAGTTTTTGCCTGTCGTCCTTTTATCCCGTCTCTTCCCATCTCCTACCGCTTCATCCCACGTGAGCTAGGCTTGGCAGACTTCTGCATGCGGCGCACTCCGCCTTACGGTAACTTCAGCCTTCTCCGGTCTACCGTTCTTCCGACGACCTATTTTATACCGGTCCACCCTCGCACACACATGTACATATTATAACAGCAAGTATTTAATATATATATATATATATATATATATATATATATATATATATATATATAAAACCGGAACGCGCGTATTTAGTTAAGTAAAAACACTTGAGTTGTAGTAACAAGAACGCAGCCAAATTACTCCAACGCCGTGTTTTGGGTGTAAAATACTTTGGGAATACTGCTTAGACTTGGCTCACAGAAGATGGTATTGTTAATTCGTGGACGATTGCATTACTGGCGAGACGGAAGGACAGAGCCTCGCCGTAGACTTGGAGAAACGACGCCGACATTGCCGATCTGCCCCACTGAATAGACGATCTAAGCCTCATACCATTTCCTGCCTCATTCCATCAGTGCTAGCCTTACTTGTCTCCTCCGTCATGAATTCACATGACTCTTCATCATTGTCTGTCTAGTACAGAATTCTAGCGGTCGACTGCTCTGATCGGTAGTTTTCGGTGTATTTTCCGATTGACACTAGGCGAACGTCGGATTAGAACCCTAACAATTGGGCCACGGACAGCACGCGATCTTTCCTACCTCTTTCTTGCCACGGTCTCCCCCTTACCTACACGCACTTACACTTACATACACTACACTAACATGTCGATATGCCAGTCGGGAACTTAGATCTTGTCCCTGCTGGGGCGGTGGCACGGTAACGGGCGACACATGATTGGGAAAACACCCTGTAAGCCAGTGTAGTGTAGGCTGGCGCTGGATCGCCCCAGCTAGCGGGGGAAAGATAAACACTATCTCTCACGATAAAAGCTTTTAATACAATTACACTTACAGGAGTAATGACCTTAGTAGATGACGCGCCCGGAAGCACCAACCAATCGACCAATCAAAGAGCCGGCGCCGCCCACCGTCTTTCCGTCGTTCTTATTCCTCCCGGTGGACCCGCTTTTCCGCCCGCGCGACCGCCCCGAGTGCCGATCCACGCCCCTCTCCACGCCAGCCCACACGCTCCGGCCCCAACGCCTCCGCTCTTTTCTCCACAGATGTCCCGCTTTCGTTTCCTCACGTCCATTAATTTCAATGTTCCAAACGTTACCTCATGCGCCTCCACTCGTAAATTTGAATGCGACCAACCTCGCGTCCTAATGCCTACAAATTTCTGCATTTACGAACGTTGAGAATTAAATGATCTAGCGTGGGTGGGCAATATAGCAGGCACCAATTCACCAAGCGGTTAGAGCGAGTACCGTTTCAGTTGTGTTAACTGATACACAGAAGAGATGTACAACCATCTCGCATTATGGACTAGTCAAAGTACGTACTACGAAACTCCTCTTCGAGAGCCGTGAGTCTAACGGACAACAATATTATGTGACAGGAAATCAATAACTGGTTTGGAAACAACTGTGCATCTCTCGCTGGACAGTCTTCGGATTGGGCAAACAGATACTATTTCTTGTAAAATGAACTGGTCGTATCTCCTCCAGAAACGTAGCGTAGGAGTACCATAGAATTTTAAGGGCTTCAAAGAATGTTCAGTGGAAAAGTAGGTTTAAAACTGTTTACTAGCGGTGTAAGAGTCTCCATTGGAAATTAAAATTGAAACTAAATCTTGTGGATAAGAAAAGTTACTAATAAGCCAGCTCACCTTTTGTTTGCCTCATAAAATATAGAATGAGATTATTTAGATCATTGATCGCATCTCATTTATGAAAAAGAACTTCATCCCCTGTCTCTCCGCATCTGGGAAGTCGCACAGCATCTATGCCAATGTCTTCAGTATTTCGGCTTTTTTGAGTCTGCTATTATCATTATTAACAAAAATATTGTAATTTATTATCTGGTGATAAAACTAAATAAATGTAATTGTTATAAATTTTTACATCAACTAATAACATAGATCAGCATCCTGATAACTCTTTTTACGGCCCTCAAACAACTTTTTAAAGTTTGACTTCAGTCAACAAAGCGGGAAAAATATGTACATCTTCAATACCACTAATTTATACATCTCATTTTTATTACATTTAATTCCTTTCACTATCCATTCGGGTACCGATTTTAAAGATTTATTCGACGACTCGTGGAACACGAAAATGTTATCACCTTTTAAATATCACGCATTAACAGATACAGGAAATCGATATTAGCTACAATAAACCATGCATTGAAAAAATACATTACAAAATTAAAAATATGAATAACGATCAATGTTTTAAGAAAAACTGCAGAATAATTAACAAATTGTTGAAATATAACGCTTATTAAGAAAATAAATCAAGTACTCAATATATCCATCATTCAATGACTTTTAAATAATTGGGAATGTGATTTATCCGTGTTTCATGCACTTAGTAAGTAAGCATTCTTTCTAACTACAAGGGGACAATATTAATTTGCACTGAAATACGGTCCCTCGTTATCACGCAGGACTGTCTGATGGAAGTGATATCTAAGACCCAATACTACTCATCTAACCGTAATCCTTCCTTAAATCTGCCCCTTCCTTCTTGTCCTGCCCCGTTCTCTCTCTCCCGCTCGCTCTTTTTTTCGCGTAATTCCCTGACTCAAGTCCGTTTTACACTGTCACTTTTTCATAATTTTTCTGTACAGAAAATGTTCGTTTCTAGGCGGTTTTCTTTCCTTACCGAAACTGAATGAAAGAGACCTAGAGGTTTTCAGGACGTTTTATACGACGTTTTACACATTTCGTATTCTGCACGAAATTGCAACGAACACATTTTCTCTGGACTCCGCAAAAAGTGCTCAAAATGAAACAGCTGAACATCGCATCTATAGTTACAAATTAAGTTAGGTTATTAGAACACAGTACATGGTGACATTAGAACACAGTACATGTTTTATTGTCCATAATACTAATAACTTCTTATCACAACATTAGAATGCTCTCAAAAATAAAAAAAAGATTAAATCGCACCATTGCGTAGCAAACGAGGACAAGTTCCGAAAAGTGACACCAGGAGCGCAGTAGTCAACCTGGATGGAATCTGTATCGAAAAATGAAGCATGTGTAATGCTTCTGAACAAATCACATCTCGCCTGGTTCGTCATCTGTATATTCTACATATAAAGAAAAGGATATGCGCGTATATGTGTCACATATAGATGCAAAAACTACTCGAAAGATTTTGTGCAAATTTTCACAATGTGTTCTCATTAGTAATGGGAGTATTTAAATAGTGGTTTGAATTAAATCGGATATATGGGGGCGTTGCTGATGATTTATGACCACCAAACGGGCCTTGAACTCTACGCAAGCCGCCGCACAGTCAAGGATTAAGGGCGCCTTCACTGCATACAAGTATTCTGTCCCTGCGAGAGTGAAATATCGGCCATAATTATTACTTGAATCTCGGACAAATAAACCGAATTTCTCCAAGATAGTGTCTAAGGGATGGCCATGCCAGAATTTGAGAAGAACGTTTTCACATCAGTATTTTGACACCATATCCAAACCATGACAATCCAAACAAAACAAACCAATACTTGAGAGAAAGTCTTTCATCTATTAGAATTTTTGCACAACGTAGGGTAAAACGTGATTAAGAATCCAACCTGACCAGTACGTGACCTGTAGTGTGTGATGTGTAACACACTGCAAATAGCAAAGCATTGCCGGTTTTCTATAAAATGATAAAAAATCATGAAAAACTGATGAAAAATCATGAAAAAAATCATGAAAATGATGAAAGTGATAAAAAATGATGAAAAATGGCCATGTTACACGGGCGTTAGGTTCTTGGCCGCTCCCGCGGATTGCGACACGGGCGGCGGCGGGCGTCTCCAGTGGCCGGTGGCCGGCCATCTCCGCTCGGCGCGAGCTGCTTACGCGGCTAATCTCGTAACTCGCGACGTGACAGCGCGGCCTAATGACGGGGGCGTAGGAGGAGGAGGAGGAGGAGGAGGAGGAGGAGGAGGAGGAGGAGGAAGAAGTTGCAGCCGGGACGGCGCGGAGGTTTCTTGTCGGCCGTCAGGCCAATCGCGCGCCCGCCCGCTCAGAACTCGACACGCGCCGGGCCATGCATGCGCCGGGAATGCAACTGTTTTTACGATCAGGTTGCACGTCCTGGCAAGCCTCTCTCAGATTATGCGAGTCGTGAGTCGGTTCGTCATTTAAAGCCATTAGTCACCACCGATAGCGGAGGATTTCAAGAACCTAGTAGCAGACTGTCAATAAACCAGGAACGGTAAATATAGCATAAGTAATAAAATGAAAAACTAATTTTTACGGACTATAAATGCCACTTAAGCCAATCAGATAGTCGAAGTCGTTACAATAGTAGTGCCGTAGCGGTCTCGGACCAAACGGCAAACCAATACCTATTTAATAAATAGCCAACTATTTACCTCTATAAAATAAACAGAGATACTGTGAAATGTTAGTTCAAGCGTCTTGAAAATTTCTGATATTTTCGTACACCAGCTTTACTTCTAAGAGATTTATTCAAATGCTTTTCTTGATTTGTTTTTGATAACCTGTTACAAAACTAATCCAGTTTGTTTACAAGCGGTTATCAAAATTTAATGAATAGAAAATAACATAAACTAACAACAATTTCTTTTTTCTCGTCTGCAGGAAAAAACGTTCAGACACAACCACCGAACTGGAACAACAGTTATGCTCACAAACTGAACCGTGTCACATGATGCAGTACTTTCGAAGACTGAATCGTTCACAAGTTGAATTCCACAACACCGAGATATTAATTATAAGAAATTAAATAGTCTTATCTTGAGATCTTGAAAGGTTAAATCGTAAAGTGAATACTCTAAGTTATTATTTAATAGCAAGAAAAGGTAAAATTACAAATCGTAATAATACAACAATGCATGCTGGAGTATACTATACGTCTTTTATGTGCAATGAGATGATATATTGTCCCAGATTACGATTGTGATTTTAAGGCATCATGCCTTTAAATCACACCATCCACTGACAACAGTATATGATCTAATCAGAAAAAACATCAATATACAAATATTCCATGTATTATAATTGAGTTATTGGATCGTTCAATCCTGCATACAGACGTGCTTCGCATTGCCTTACAGCTTTTCGCCTTCAATCCATCTTCCTCAATCCCACAGAGGCGCAAGACGTCGCGTGCCCGCTGCCGCTCGCCAAACACACATTAACTCATTTGAGCCAATGAGCCCCTCGTACGAAGTGCGTTCTTGCTGCGCCTCTGGGCAAATTGCGTCCGTCCAGACGCAAACAGAACGCGGCAACGCGCGCATTAATACGCATGCCGGAGGCAATGGGGGCGGCGGAGGCAGCTGAGGAGGTGGCGGAGGCTGCGGAGGTGGAGATGGTGGTGGCGGCAATTGCGGCAGCGGCTGTTGAGGGCGGCGATGGTTGTTGCGGTGGCGATGGAGGTGGCGGCGGAGGCGGTGACGGAGGCGGTGACGGAGGCGGTGACGGAGGCGGTGACGGAGGCGGTGACGGAGGCGGTGACGGAGGCGGTGACGGAGGCGGTGACGGAGGCGGTGACGGAGGCGGTGACGGAGGCGGTGACAGGGTGGTGACGTGGGCAGACAGAGGAGGACACGGAAGTGGCGGTGGTGTTGGTGGAAACCAGAACGAGGCTGGCTATCTTAAAAATTAAAATAATTCGAAAGGAGGCAGCAGTGGCAATTAGACGCATACACGGATGTCTGTGTAAATGTAACTTGAAATAGTGGTGATGAAAGTTGTAACAAAAAGTTGTAGCAATGACTCTAGATATGCTAATTATTTCTTGAATGAATAAAAATATTGATGTTGGAGAATATGAATGGTGAATTCAAAAGTGATTAATCGTACTCGTATAATATGGTTGTAGGAAAAACGATGTAGTAGTACTCTCCAGACTCACGTTCAATTAATATAAAGAATTGCCCACAGGGATAATAAGAAAAATTATCAAACCCAACAAAAGATGGTAATATGGTCTGACAAATAGGGTTAAATGTAGTACCGTAGTTGGCAGTGAAAAATACCTAAATAAAAGATCAATAGTACGACGCCTAATATGGAGTCACACGACAGAGCAGACAAAAACGAACCCAAATAACAAAGAATAAGTGTGTAAATCAGAAAGCTGAGGTACACATATACATAAAACACATATACAAAAATTAGAAATACTACAGATTAAAGGAAACACAGATTTGTAAAAAATAAAAACACTTAAACGAACATTTAATACATCCGATCACATAAATGAAGTCATTTCTGTATCTAACTACCTCAGAATGTCGTATTCATTCCATTTCGATTGGTTTCTTTATCAGTGTATAACCAAATACCTTTCAAGGGAACTTTGAGCAATGAGTGTTAAATAATTATTATGAATTTCAAGAATTTTTGACATTGTTTTTAAGGTTTCATTCTCTTTCAGAATACCAAAAAGGAATAAAACGTACATGGCAAGCTCAATTGTAATGTGTCTGTTTGTGTTTCAGCCATAACCCGTCTCTAAAGCTTCGAGTTTGCGAGAATCTGCTAAATATTTTAATTTAAAAAAAATCGCGAATTTGTGAACGCGCTCGTTCGCCTTGAGAGCGTTCACGCACTGCGCTCCTCCCCGCGCGGAGTGTCTAGCAGGCGCAGCGCTCCCTCTCCGCCAAAGGAGCAAGCGCGCGGCAGCGGAGGCGGGGCGCGCATTTGCATGTGCAGGACGAGCGCCGGGGCCTGGCGGCGGAGGGGGCGGCGGGGATGGCGGTGGCGTTGGTGATGGACAGGGTCGCAAATGGCGATGGCGATAAATGGGTTGTGATGGTGACGGAGGAAGCGGTGGTAACAGTGATAATGGCGACGGGGGATAGCAGTAGCGTTGATGACAGAAGCGGTGACAAAAGGTGATGGCAATGGTTTTGGCTAAGGCAGTGACGGCGGCGGTGGCGGTGACTGGTGGCTGTGGCTATGGAGGTTGCAAATGATGGCAGTGCCGGCGGCATATAGCGGTGGGAGGCGATGGTGGCGGTGGCGGCGGCACATAATCACCACGTGGGGGAACAACTCGCAGCGAACGGAACAAGCTACGACGCACGGAAAGGAGCCCCTTCCAAACAACTGACGCCGGCTGCGGCAGCCCCAGCATTAAATTAACGATGCTCAATTCCAATCGATACCAACAAGTAGGCATCGATCAATTTATTGAATCGAAACTCAAGAACCGATACCACCAATATAAATAGAGAGTTTTTCCACAGCGTGAATAATCAATGAAAGCGTGTAGCAATCTTGAGCCAATGCTCATGCGCAGTTCCAGTTGCGATTCCAAGTTCGAGATGCTTCTCTTACTGCAAAGAGTTTATAATTAGTTCGCTCTCTAATATATAGAATTTAAAAAGCAAAAAGCACATTCATTTAGTCAATGCAGTGATTCTTCGGTAATATGGAGTCAAGACCGAATTTCAACAAAATACTTATTTAACGAAGCATACAAATAATTTGGAATACATATTTTATATTGTTATCATTCACATTCATTTTCAAAAAAAAGAAACAACATGCGGAAAGACGTCCTTCATGACCATTCAAGAAAGGAGCCTTATAGTGTCAACACGTTTGTGACAATCAAATTGATATAAAGTGTCAATTTAATTTTTAGGTATAAATATTAATATTCCATTTTTAGAAAAAATACTACGATATGTCATCAGCACTTGATTCTACTGGTATCGACAAAGTATAAACTATGGATTTAAGCGTTCTTGTATGTTATTGATGCACGGGTAGTTTTGAAATCCATAGAGATAAGATTATAGAAAAAAATTCAATGGATGTTTTGTAATGAATTCAAAATTCGTGAAAAAACGAAGAAGTAAACTTTATTTTGTGTATTTTCATTAAGAAATACGATAAAATGTACACAATTACTGACCAGAAAGTAGTTTTCTCGCTATAATGTTTTGACAGTTTTAGAAAAAATAAGCTTTGCAAAGATGTATCACTATTATCTGAAACGTTCATTTAAAATAAAAAACGATTCACTTAGCTTTCCCAGTAAAATATATGAAATAATCTTGTAATTATGTCAGTGTGTAGTGTTTTATTCATGATATTTGCGTCCCATGAATGGCTTGCGGCATTCATGGAAGCCACTAAAACAGACATTCCAGAGAAAATTGGTGTAATTTTATGACGAAACATCTGTGAGTTCTTCTAATGCAGGACGTGTAAGGTCAGTTAAACATAAATCTTAGCATAAATCAGCCAATTGCGCGTACGAGACCATGACCAAAGAGGAAAACACACACGTCTCCTGACATAGGAAGAAAGAAATATGTTTACACAAGACAAATTAAATATTGACTCTTACCTACTGAGAAGATTCCTGGTTATTGGGTGTGCAGAGGTCTCCGTTAAAACGAGTACCAGTCAACAAGAAGCGGTAGCCGGCGTATGTTATACCGGGCTGTTATTAATTCAAAGTACATACCTGCAACATAAATAAAAAAACATCCATTACTTAAAAAAACTCGTTTTCCATAAACAACAATTATGAAATAATTTTAAGCAGCAGTTTTGTGTCACACATACGGTAGTTTTTACAAAAAATTCTGCAATGTCAGTGAAATTAACTTCTGCTCTTAAAAAGCAAAGGTAAACCATGGTATTCGTAGTTTTTATATAAGAAAGTATAAGTAATAGAAAAATATCGCGATGTCTAGATGTGGTTGATACATACCGAGTAAACATTTTTTTTATGGAAAAGATGGGCTTATTCAAATCTGCGAGTCAAAATGAGGACAACTCAGGAAATATCTCTTTCGTCACTTTTTGCATATGTGATACATTCACTGGATATACAATTCCGAGCCTGTGCACGTTCTTATGCTTTACAATGTATGTTCAGAATCCCTGAATCTACACATTTTCAGATGGACCATTATTTCATTTCCCAAATTATTTTTCATAAATGATCGATGCTCTAGAAATATGACACATCTCATACATTGTCATCTTACAAGAGGAGTTTTTTTATTTGACCGAAAAGCTTTATTTTATGGACAAAGACAAACTTTTTCCACTATTCATCGACTGTTTTGCTATTTTAATGGAATTTTTAGAAGTAAAAACAGTATTTTCTAAAAAAAAACTGAACTTGAAAAAGATTTTGAATGACACTTTTTCTGCTCATAAACGAAATTAAATACGAAAATAACTTTACTAATGGCTAATCACACAAAATGTACAAAATGAGATAGAGAAATAATTCGAAAAGAGGAATTTTGAAAAAGGTCGGCAAGAAATGGATCTTCTTGGACCCAGACGTCGCTCGCGAGGAAGCCTGTGAAACCGCAGAGCGGTAACGACGTGGCGGCGGAGGCCAACGAAACAGAAGACGGGCAATTGGAGGGGGCGCTGGTGCGGATTCCGCGGCGCCTCCATCGGCGCCCTCCAGCCCTTTGAGCCCTGGCCGAGGTCGCTCGAACGACGACGTTGGCTCCGAAGCCTCTATCCGCGACGGACGGCCATCGCCTTTGCGGCCTCCGAGCTGCTCTGAGGAGAGATACAAGGCGGGCAACATGCAGATTTCGGTTTACTGTCGTTTTAGAGACAAACATGAACAGAAGAAAGAAAGCAGCTGTTGTCCTTTGCAGATCGTCGTCTTTTAACAACAATCAAAACTAATTCATTGTAGGTGAAGATGGCATATTCTTATTCGAAGTATAGGTATTGGATGATATGCTTGATATGCTTTGATATCCTATTAATATGCTTTTTTCTTATAAGCCGATAAGAGATTTTCAATTCGTTTTTTTTAAAAATGATTCTAAATTTTTGCAAGTACAGAGCACTTTATTCTAAACTCTATGGCACAAACGTCATTTTTATCAAAACGTTTCTATTTTCAAAAGGTACTATTGTGTATGTATTAAATATGATACGTATTTTTCTCGAATGTCGAATCTACGCTTTATAGAACAAAGAGTTTTTCAAGCGATGGTTGATGTGCAAATGCATTAATCGTTGCACTATAATAATACTGCGTATCGGCAACAAATAATACGTGAAAGTATGTGCTGTTAAAGTACTAGTAGTTTTCATTTTCTTCATGTCTATAGTTTGGGGGTAAAAGGCGTTAAGGCATTTTTAGAGTCCAGTCGGCCCACGTTCTAAGCTCCCGACTGACCTCCCGATGAGGGTACAGTAGTGCATGTGCTCTCTCAGCATTCTCCTCCAGACAGCGGCTGACCTCGACCTAGTTATCAAGCTAGTATCGATAATCCTGCCACGATTGAGACTCGAACCCGTGGTTATTTATTTCCAATTCCCTTTAAACTCGTAAGGGGGGGTATTTTGATGATGTAAAACATCGCCAAAGTTGATCAATAATATGCTCTTAAAATACTTTAAAATGGTCTAAAAACAAAGCAAAATGACGTAAAAAATTTGATGAAAACCACTTCAGATGAACAACGCAAGTAGTTAGATATGTTACTCGAGAATTCTCTGGTGAACATTTGTTGCACCTCGTAAATATTGTTTGAAGCAAGTACCGTTAAAATGATATTAAATTCAATGATATCAGCAAAAAATGCAGTAAAAATGACGTAAGCAAAGCAAAAAATGACATACATATTAGTGATAATTGGCGAAAAATGCAAAAAATTGACCTATAAAAATGTGTCATTTTGTTTTGGCATAACGTAAAAAGAATTTCTATACTAAGCGGCATTGTTCCAAAGTGAAAAGAAAGAAGATAGCATTTTATTAAAATCCGCCCCCTACTCATAATCCTTTTACCTCCACGCCATCGAATGTTCCGCTCCGGTAGCCTTCCGGGCTCATCCCGTCGCGACGCCGGTTCAACGTCCGACCGCCGCCGCCGCCGAAAACCGCGAGCGCTCGAGGCGCGTGGGCGGTTCTCGCAAACAGAGCGTCCGCCGACCGCCCCCCCCCCCCCCCCCGCGAGCACCCGGCGGCAGTCAAGAGCTTATCTCCGCGGCGGGGCTGGGCGTGGCGCGCTGGCAGACCAGGCACACGCGTGGAATGGCCAGTTCCCGGAACGACGCCTCTCTAATGAATTGGCTTCAAACGAGATTAGGAGATTTCTTTAAAGACCTATTTCAATACGATCGTCTTAGTTGTCTTACTGAGTTGACTTACATATTTTGAATAAAAGTGGTGGAACGACTTCCGGGTACTCTTGCGATCTGCTGATTATGAGCGGATTTGTGGTGTTCAGTTGTTCATAAATTACTCCTACTTCTTACATAACACCTAGGATACCTGACGTGGAATTCACTCGTTATTTCGTCAAGTTAGTGTACATTCGTAAGTGTTTTTGCTGGTTTTACTTTTCGGTTGCGATCGAAGAAAGTCCTCCTTCCTGTAGAATCTCGATCCACTCTAGATATATCGCGTGCAATTAGTTAGTGTTGACTACTACGCTGATGGTGAGCAATAATTAAAAACTATTTTCAGAACGTACTTGTATGTCCAGTGTATTGCGCAATGAGGAAAGTGATGGATGTTGCGTCCTAGATGCCCCACTCAGCCAAGAGAGAGCAGCTGAGGGAGAGAATTTCTTTGTGCGTTTTTATTCCAGAGAATTTTGGCCTGTGTGAACCATCTGTTATAATTCAAAGACGTGACTCGCAAGTCAGCCAGTTTCTTTTTATGTTCAGTCGGTCGTAATTGTAGGGTTCTCAAGCTTTCTTCCAACAGAAATGATTCAATTTACTTTGCGCTTTGCTAACGAACGTGTTATATATAAAGATCAAGAATAACAAGCATGTAGACAGATTTAGAAAAATGAAAATTCACTACATTGTAGTGTTGTTCCATACATGTTGTGGGTTGCAGAAATAAAACTGATAATTTTAATTAAACTACCTCATTAAAACATTCTGGTTTTATACAATACTCATTAGTATTTACACTTTTTAGAGATCCGAGGTGAAATAAGTTATAACGATTTTTACAACTACCGGAATTTTCAATCTGCAAAAAATACCAGCAGCATTCGTTTGTTGGACGTGTTGGCACCCATTATGTATGATTGTTTCTTTGAATAACTAAATTCCCACAGAAATCAATTATCTAGGCGTTCTCCGAAATACGGTAGTTCGGGGTTTGTCCGATCAATACCAGGCGAATGTTGTAGCAGTGCCCTAACAAACGAGTCACGAACCGTGCGAGACATTTCCTTCCTCCTCTTTATTCTATTCCCTCCTCTTACACATACACTTGCATGCACTTCACTTCCGGGAGCCAACAGCTTGGGGACATCAAACTTCCTAGAACCATCCCCGACATCCTGCCCTCATCAATTCGACCTGGTCATGGCTTTTGTACCTAATATCTCAATGAAGCCCTGCTGCCTGGACGTCAGCGTCCACGTTCACCTTGGGGCGTCGAGCCGATTGAGTCGTTGCACGTGGGAGGGCACGTGGGAGCGCGCGCCGCCGCCGGCCAGTCACGCCGCGCCCCGGGGACCGCCCGGGATCGCCCACCGCATCGGATCGGATCGGATCAGGCGGGATGGGGAGGGGTCGGGCCCGGTTGGGTGGCAGGAGCTGCGGGTGCCTTTCGCCCAGGAGCGCTGGGGCTGATCCCGTACCGCGATACGCCCAACGCGGGATCAAGGGACGGGAGCCCAGCGGCAGTCGATGGGTGGATGGCGACCCTGAGCTCGTAGCTGCTGTTCTCTCTATGAAACTGCCCACCATTAATCGTATCACTGATCATTCTTGATCATACTACGTAGGTGCAGATTCATTAATACTATTATTACAGTTGTTTAAAGAATATTTCAAGAATATTCTAAAAGGGTCCAAAATGATGTCTCTCGATTAATCATGACGAAAGAAATACAATGAACTGTTTATTAACCCTGTGCCTTAAAACCATATTGCAAGGATTTTTGCATCATCTACAGAAATCCTACAAACAAGGTAGTATTAAAAGCTTCAAAAAACCAAAAACACGTTTTTTATGATATTTCTCTTAGCCAATTTGGAACTATTCGAAAAAAAAATATCTACCTACCAATTATAATGGTAACTTTGCTCAAGACCAAGTAGTTAAATAGATATAATGAATAACGAACTATATTTTGTAATAGCTTTATAATGAATAATAATAATAAAGGTTAATAAGTAATAGCGCTTAATAAGAAATAAGGTTTCATAAATAATAATAATAAATTAAACAACAAAATATCAGTTGTCATCATTAAACATTTAATTTCTATTTTTAAGACGAATAGATTGATAAAATTTTCAGTAATTCAGGTCATTTTAGAATATTATGGAAATATTCCAAAAGTTATTGTGTTATAGGGGTTTCAAAGCACCTACAGTAGTGAAATCTTGAAAGGTGCAATACTGTATTTCCGATATAACATGTATCGTTAATAAGATCGACAATTAAATCTGATTTTTTTTAAACTCTTTTAAAAGTACAGTAGAGTAGCGAAAATCCGAGATAATTGGGGCTGACGGTTCGTCGAATTACAAAAAACTCGGATTAAACGAAAAAAAGGAAAATACAAAACTTTCAACCACAATGTATAACGAAGTCAAGTTTAATGTGTAGATACAAGTAAAATTAGAGATACACACATATGCAGGCGTAAGCGCGAACCGATCAGAACAATGTAGCAGACAGCACCTACCATTTCACAGGTGATCTTCGACTCAGTGTTGCCAACCCGTCAAGAGCCAGCTCTTAATTATCGCCGCTAGTTTGCCTCTTTAATGACTTGGTGCACTTCAAGTCATCTCGGATTGCACGGAATCTCGGATTACGACAACTATATATTATATTTCTATTGATACATTTTCTTGTAAGTATATGTTTCTAATCCTATTTAAATTTCATGCAGGATATTTGTCTTCCTTGTCACAAAAAAATCATAGTATGTGACGCAATAATTGTCAATTCTTATTTCACCGTAAACAAAATCGTTTATCATAAAAATAAACTACCGAAAAAAAGTATTAAATTGGTTACGTATTAATACGAAAGCTTGATATGCTCTTTATGACGAAGTCATTCCACTGAATCTAAACATAACCGCCTGTAGTTTTCTACAGAACAAGATCTCAGGCCTGTATTTTGGACGCATTAGGCAATCCATCAGATGTCTGTAATCTAGCCTCTTTTGAGCATTTCGCGCAGCTCTTATGGAGCGAGAGAGTGGATGTGAGCAGAACCAGTAAATCTCTTGAACGATGTTGTGACCGCCTCCGCAGCACACTGGTATGAAGCGGGTCGAAAGGCGAACCGATGTCCAAACGTTTTTTTGAAGAAAAACAAAACAAAGATGTAATCGCTCATATCAATTCTAGAAAATTTAATTAACTAGACACAAAATATAATTATATTTTTAAATGCTTTTACATATTCAAGTTCAGCATTTCCGACGAAACATTTTTTCCTTTACAAGTGTAAATTCTTTAATGTTTGATTGTTTACAAGTATCTTGACTAAGAAGATTTAATTTTCATTCATTATATACCATTTAGTGCAGTTTTTAAAATGTACTTGATATTTAGTTTATTTTGATCATGTTGTCCTTAAATTCATTAAGCGATATTCAACTAGTCTGCCAAAAGTGTACCCAACTTATTTTACCTAAATAAACTTCACGGCTGATTTGAAAATGACAAAACAAATATTCGGGGAATTAATACTACGTATTCTTACATGAACAATAATAAATATACTCCCGTTCAACTGCGCAGGTCTGTCCCTTTTGAAGTGGCGAGCGTTTAAAGTTTATACGAGTATTATAATTATAATAAAAAACAATAGGATATTAAAACATTCTGTAGTAAATATAATATATAATATACAGTAGTAATAAGAGTATATAGAAAATAATTGTAGTATAAACAGTAAATATTTTGGTGTATGTAATATAACGAATAACAGTATAATATTTACAAAAGTATCAATTCGATCCGCTAATCTTGCTCTTCCGCTTAATCACATTACAAATTTCCATTACTTAAAATATCATAACAAAAACGAAGGGGTGCAGAACTTGACTTTTACAGCACTGCTAGTGTCGCATAATGCGCAGGAAGCGACATTTCAAGGCGGCCGCTCCGCGCGCGTTGAGCACTGTGCTGGGCGCAGAAACGAACGAGCGGCCGCGGGCGCCGGCGGAGGCCGCGCAACGCGCTGCTCCCGCGAGATTGGCTCTGCGCCTGCGGGCGGCTGCTTTCATTGCGCGCGTGGGCCGCGCCGCGCCGGCTCGTTTAAGGCCTCTCCGAATGAGAGTGGCCTTCTTCTGGGCTTCGGTAATGATTTATTGGTTGGAGGAAATTGAACATTCAGGAACGAAGAATAATACAATGGGGACTTACGGACTGATTCCGGAGAGGCACGGGGCCACGAGTTTCAACAAGACTCTGGGTTTGAAACCTTCGTGCTGTAGATCAGAGGCTATCAGAAAGGATTTTGATATATTGGACATTCCCAGAACCCCATGTATCAGCCTTCTATCCTTATCATGCTTCTACTGACAGGATTTCCCGGTAGTAGAAAAGTCAGAATGTGCTCTGCTATGAGCCTCAGGATGAAATAGGAACTCTCCACGTACTCTCGCAAAAATATGAAAGAGCTGAGAACGGCATGCATTGTGACGGGTTCCAGCTGTGATGCAACCGAGGACTCCCTCGCAGATGCGGTTTGTTGTGGAGAAGAAGGCGCCTCTTGGGCTGACCTCGTCCCAGGGAAGCAGCGTTGCACCCCAGAGATCATTAGATGCTGCAAGATGCCCGCCACGTAAGGGGTAGAAAAAGCTTTAATATAGACCCGATTGTATCTAGAAAAGGCCATAACAACAAAATAACCGCTACACAAGCCGTCACAAGGTTGTGACTATAGATGTCCTCAGCGATATCACGGCGCACTTGTGCCAGATGTCGGTGTGCATTCTACCCCATCTCTATCTGACAATATGCCAGACGTTTTACTCTTGTAGACCGATTTGAGCTTGTCAGGAAAGTACTGTACGTTGCTGAATGAACAATTCTCTTACATCCAGACAATCAAAAATAGATTGACCCTTCTTATTGAATAAAACCTCTCGCACCATACCATACGCAATGAGAATAAGCATTTTCTCTCATTTTCATGCGACGATATGTTGCCGGTTCAATAACACCTTTTGCACTCCAATGTTGAATGATTGCTTCCTGGCCCTCCGCGGACGATTCCATGTTGTGAATGTATTCAGTTCAAAGTACTTCTGCGCTTGGATAACAATACACTGCGCCCAATTTCATATCAATAAACTTTTTTACATACTATGCCATCTACAACTAGAGAAAAAATAATGATCTGTGTTGTTATTCTATGACGCTGCGAGAAAAGTTCGAAGTTCATTTGGACAACCCCTATAGTATATTAGCGGCGTTTATTGACGTACGAAAAAATAAATAAGCAAAATAATGAAGAAATATCTGACATTCACTCACTCTGATACGTAGTAGCTTTAAAACTATAAAATGGACGCAAGACGTAGGCACATCACGACAGGATCAAAACAAAACAAAGCTGAAAGCGTGCACTACTCATCGCTCTCAAGGCCCTCCTCCTTTCAGAGCGAAGTAAGAAAGGCGAGTGCTGTGAGAGGTATGGTGGCTGCCACGTAATACTGAAGAGCCAGTCCACAACATCAGCGTTACCAGCGTAAGAATCTCACTCTTTCCTGTGCAGTCAGTCTAGTTGAGCAAACTATTAGCATTTATTCAAATTGAGCTACTTCCAACACATTAATTACTTCATGAATCTAAAAACTGTAATTACTTATACAAAAAAGAGCATTTTTCGTAAAATTGCTTTAAAATCTGTAGTGATTCAAATTTCTTAATGGATATTGTGTCATAATATGGAGAAGGAAATGGAAGTCTTAACGATATTAAGTTCTACGTGATCCTTTTCGCTCAGATATTTGAAAAATTTTGTTTTTTTGCAAATGTTTGGACATCTTTAAAATGGAAAAGTTGAGTCAGGCAAAGAAACACCTTATTATAAATCTGAAAATCCTTGAATATACTTCAATTTTTCCCAAATAATTTTTCAAATAAACTTTTCACATTCATATTTTTGTTGTTTGTAATCCTTTTGTCAGGATGGGTATTTGTTTAATGTTTAATGTGTGTCTTCAACCTATCGTCTCTTTTGCTTAATGTGATGAAAGGCCGGATTTGATGATCTAATGATCAAATAAATATGTATGCATTCAAAACATAAAATATGCTCAAGGATATTCTCTAGAAAGTAGAATAAAACCCCTTATACCGTCAAAAGGGGAGACATTTTCGTTTCACCTCAAATCTTTTTACCACTTGTATCATAAATAATCATTATATTCACCTTAAAACCCCGTTTTAATAAATGGAAGTTGGGTATTTCATACATATACGAAGAACGCAATCTTTCTGATTGCTGGGGAATATATATATATATATATATATATATATATATATATATATATATATATATATATATATATATATATTGCATTGAAACACGGTGCAAGTAACTAGTGGCATTATTTATAAACAAAGTAATGGATACAAACTCAGAAATATTGAAGAATTTCACAAATGTTAATACAATATTAATCTTGTTGTTCTTTACAGAAAATGTACTTGAAGGGTTTAATAATCAGTGAGTTTGTGAGAACTGCCGAAAAAATATGGGGACCAAGCGAATGCTGGAGTAACACTCTGGAAAATGGGTAACGTAGCCTACACATTTCTTTCTTCCCTATCCTTAGTATCATCCGTCCTCATATGACCCATTTCAATAATTCAGAAAATTATTCCATCGTCGAAAATCTGAAAAGCAGTGACAGGCTGTGAGTTCCCTACGAACTACCTAAAAGTGGCTTATAGTCTGAAAAACGGTAAATAAATAAATGCAAAATTAATTTTCAATATCGTAAATAAGCAAGCTTCAGAAAATAAATCTAAATTACGACAGAAAATTGTTTGAAATTATATGCTTCATTTCTAATCATTATACGGTCAAAAATTTAACATATAGTAAGGATAGTAACAACTCTAGTAAGAATATGCAGTAGCACTGCCGTCACGACTTAATGCATTTCTGCAGTGCGTATTGCTTGCATCATAATAAGAAAGAGAAAGTGCGTGTGCATTCGCTTACTTTGTTTTAAATAAAGAAGACACGACGGAGGAGATAAACAATGTACGATACGCTCGTTCTTTTGAATCTGAACAGAGGCTGTTCACAGCGAGCATGACAAGATGCTATTCACATAGCAGCTCCTTGGAGAGGCCTTACATTGGCGCGCGAGCTAGACACCGTAATTGCTGCGAACAAGAACCACGCATTGCCTTAACACGCGAGCGTAAACACAGCTTTAGGCTCGGGCGCGGCAAGCGCTGGGACTGGCAGAAGGAAAGACGCGGCAGGAACAGGAACAGGAGTGGTGGGAGCTGCAGTGCCAATGACGACAGGATATCCTTGAAAGTTGCAGCGGTGGTGCAAATGGATTTGGCAAGTTGTCATCAAGGTGAGATAATGGAACAAAACTAAACTAAGACGTATGATGGTAGAGACAAGGAGTGTTTAAGATGAAAAGAAGTGTTTCGAACAGCAACAATGGGGAGGACCATACTGGAACGGTTGATTTAAATAAGATCGTAAGACGATGCTAGTCGAAGACTAGAATATATTATAGAGTGGCACAGCCATATGAAACTTGAGGGATAAACTATACAACATCTCATGGAAACACACAGCGATAATATAAAATGTATCACATTGTCAGAATCAAAAAGAAAATGTATAACAATGTTAAATACAACTTGAGTTTCCCCTTATTAAACTTTTTTATGGGAATCGTGGAGTGGCTTAATGAGAGAGCTTCTCGCAAGAAAAGGAAAGTTCCCTCCATTTCTCCTGAAAGGATGGCTGCTCCTCAGTAAGCCTCCGCGCTTTGCTGGATGCTACGTTTAACAAACATCTATATCAATCAGCCTCTTTACAACACATCATATTCAATTCATTTCAATGATGCTTTACGTGACGCTATCTGGCCTACTCTTCTCATCTGACCATGCAAATTACGCTTCCCTATTTTCACCATCTAGCAGAAAATTATGGAATTACTCAGGCGACGAAACATGCGATTTAGATTAATCTGAAAGCTTCTTTTAGGTCTGAGGATCTTTTACACGCAGTAAATCTACAACTTGCGAAAGCTGGCTTTGCTTCCTCTCCGAAGGAAGGAGAACGAAGGATTTTTTCTCCCTTAAAAATTCACGGCTTCGATCGGATCTGAACCCGCAAAATTGTGTACATCAGCCCGATACGCTGTTGTTCTACCGATACCGCAGAATACAACATGCTTAACTCACACTTCAGTCACACTCCTTCACCCTACCCATCAGCATCCTCATTCAGAGCAATATTTTGGTCATCCCTGAAAAATGGAAGAAATAGAGTGCTCGTTCCTATGATCAAGCATCATGCGAAACATCACATTCATACAGATGTCATTCGACTCTTATTATCTGGCATTTAACTGAACACTACAGAGTTTCCTTTCAGTTTCTGAGCTCGTTGTAATTTAGTAATATAGCATATGCGTTTGATTCTGGCGGGCTGCATGCATCCCACAGTAATATAGCATATGCGTATGCGTATGCAGTAATATAGCATAGCATATGCAGGAATATAGCATATAGCATATGCGTTTGATTCTGGCGGGCTGCATGCAGCCAGCAGGCTGCGGTTAGGGCACAGCTGGTTTACATAAAGCAGCACAAGACTATAGCGAAGTTGTAGGGCACAAGTAAAGCGAAGTTGAGGTAGGGAATGATAAGTAGATGGACTTTCGACGCGATCAGAGCAAGCGGTGGCATTCACTGACCGCGATGGACGACGGGCGTAGAGTCTGGTCTCTCTCACAATGCTGTTCTGCCCCTCCCAGGCGCCTACCTCCGTTAATAACGCCCCTACCACCGCAACTACCACCACCATCACCACCTTCATCACTGTCACCCCGCATTCATCAAAACCGCTGCCCGGGTCTCCACCTCAAACCGCACTATCAGCGCAGGGTCGCCGCCTGCCGGTCACCACTGCTGTGACACCGACAACGGTGCCACGGATTTTTGTTTCCACGAAACAGATAATGCAAATGGATAAATCCCTCACGTATGGATGGCGCTGTATAAAGATTTGTCATTCAAGAAGCTGCACGAGTTGAGATAGTTTGGTGAAGTATGCTTAGCAAAGCAATCGCCAATTAAATACACCAAAATAATACGTGTTCGCATAATAATCAATACCACGCATCGTGTACGTGTTTTAAAACAGCTCGATTCACTTCTCAGGAATCAGTTGAATACAACATTTCGCGGTTTTCAACAAACACGTTCATTCCAATATTCCAACGTGCTTCTCCCAGGATAAGGCAAACTCAGCAAGTTTCGCTTGCGCACTTTCAAGTGGAAGGCGAGGCTCCAGCTTCCAGCCCCTGCGGAGAACATTAAACATCCTTGATCCACGCAAACGACGCATTTCCAAAACATTATATACCAAAGTACGGAACATACGTCTTAACGTGACCCACTGCCCTCGCTTAACTGCTACTAAAGTGTTTCTACTTAAATATGCACATTCCACGCGTGTTCCATTTATCCATATGCTTTAGCAGTTTGCCAAAAAACAGAAAGAAAAGAAAACTTGCGTACTGCACCCACCTCCACCGCACCTCAACCGCCTTGTGTGGCCGGCGGCCTCCGCGCGCGCCACCGTCGCTGCCATAAATCCGGCGAGCGGCGGCGCCGGTGGCGGCGGCGGCGGCGGCGGCGGCGGCCATTTCGCCTTAAAAGGCGCTGGGCCGCCGGACCCCGGAGAGATCGCGGACCCTGGCTGTCGCTGCGCCGCGCCGACCCCGTGCTCGCCGCCCGCGCTTTGCACAATCGCCCCGCGACGCTGCGCGAAAGCGGCCGCCTTCGGAACTAAGCGGCCTGGCATCGCCCGACCGTTGATGTAGATGGGCAGAGAAGGCGTAGATCCCAACTATCATACAGCGGCTGATACGGCTCTCTGACCAGGAGGTTTAAGGGTTCGGGTCCCGATGGTGGAATTTCGAGACTACCCAAATAGCTAGTCGAATTCTGCTTCGGTATGGGAGATAATCCTTGCGGCCAGCTCATTTGATTGGTAATTTTTCGTTGTTTCTCCGATCAACACCGGGTGAATGCACGAGAAGAACCTAATGGAACGGTTCACGGACTGCGTGCGAACTACTTCCTCGTATTTGTCCCTTCTACCCATACAGATACGTACGTACATGTACTGCACTACCACAAACGTTGAGAGATTAGTGCTTATTTACTCTAAGACGGTGCCCTGCCGGGAGGTACCTGGCGGTACCTGGGGGAGGAAACACAGCAAATCGATGTGTTGGTCGACGCCGGATCCCCCATTCTAGTGGCGAAGGAACACGTCACCTCCTAACTACAAATACACGACATTCACGGGACTAATGACAAAAGTACGTGAAGCGCACGCAAAAATCTAAATACTCTCAGACTCACTGAGTGACAGATCTTCGGAAGCAGATTAAGTTGATGACATCGTAGGTCATACACGAAATGATTCTCTGTTCTTTTTTTAATGTTTAATATATTTTTGTATATCACTTCAAAGGTGTAATAAACGTTTAAACGCGAATCCATTCTATAATTAATAATTCCCGGCAAGTAATAATTCTCTATAACAAATTCGAAGCGTGTTTATGACCTTTGATTTGTACACGAAATTTAATGACTTGTAAAAAGTTGGCATTTTAGCAGTTATTGAATCAATGTTTGAAACAGTAATTGCTTCAAAGGTCTTTAAAGTTCTTAAACTGTTTTTTCTAAACATTTACGCAAAATAAAACAAAATATATATTAAATATGATATTTTATATTAAAAATAATAAAAATAACAAACGTTTTGGGAGAAACGCAATTTTGTAAGATTGTTAAAACGTTAAAAATTTTGCCAAACCATATATTTGCTTTCTGATGTTGAAATGGAACAACGAAATGGCGGTAACAGTATTATTTCAAATACAATCGTTATTATAATGATAGTTATTGCAATAATATTCCATATACAAGCCTCAAATAAGTCATTGTACCCACACCCATTATACTCGGCTGCTGAGGACCAAGCAGAAATAAATGAAAAAAATGATGGTGAAGACCGACTTTGCGGCTGGAGAGCGGCAACGTGGGATAAGGCTACGATTTACTGAAATAAGATAAAAAATTGGAAAAGCCTTATTCTGCCATATTCCTGGGACTACTTTTCCTTTGCGTATTTCCATGAGGAAAAGAAAATATCTTATATTGATTTTGACCTTCCGATATACCTGTATAAGATTTACTTTATTGTCCGAAGTTGGTTTGCCTTTCGAATTTAGGATATTAGACTCTTTAGAATATATTCCAAAAATTGCATTTTTATTGAATTGTGTGTATTTTACAATAATCTTTAAGATGGTTAATATTTTTTGTACAAGGATTCATTGTGCATGTAGGGACTTCGTAGTTGAAAAGCTATCGAAGTTAGAGGGACCTTTCGAGGAAATGTCAGTATTCATTAATGGACATTTATTATGCTCCAGGAATTACGTAATATAGGTTTCCAATAGGAGTGTTAACGTTTTAAACGGCTTCAAATTCTTTTACACTTTCGTTCCCTCTTAAAATTCTGGCATTCCTTTCACTGAAAAAGGTCCAAAACGTCTTAAAGAGAACACACATTCCTCGAGAGGCTACGACTACTGCTGGTCTTCTTTAATGCTTTGCTTCTAAACTGGAATGCATTTCTGAAAAACTCCCTACATTTTTGTCATAAAATGATTAAAAAACGAATATCATTTACATTTACGGGGATTCAATTACACACTTTTGTGTTTCTAAAATAAATGAAGAACAATTTAAACTGCGTTAAAAAATCAATGAAGTACAAATACTTTTCGAGAAAAGATATTGTTTCAATTTTCACAATCTAGAATTATTTCATCAAAATATTATGAATTCATGAAATACGACGCCATCTCACAATTCTCACTAATTTTAATCAGATGCATATCATTACATTCAGTTCGTATAAGTTAGTATTAACATAATGTATTAAAGATTTCCAATAACAGCCTTGTACATAAGTGAATGGACACAATGTAAAAAACAGAATTATCTGTTCATATTTAGTGAACCCAACGAGATGCAAAACGAAAAATCTTATTACAGCTAGACACGTTCATGTCCGATATTTTCTCCCTTCAGTAGCTTCAGCTCACAGGTCATTTGCACATCAGAGGGAGGCGCGTCCGTCGCAAAAGCGTTTGCTAGTGTTTTCCTACGTTTTTCGCGCGAGGGTGTTGACTGGCTCGTCGCTGTGTGAAACGCTGTTTATGCAAATGGCAAAGTCTTTCGGGAGACTGGCAAGTCGGCGGCGAAATGTCAGGCCGGCGATGAACCTGAGGCAACGGTGATCTCCTGCGGTTCGGTTCTTCACTTCACTTCGCTTTCACTGGAGCCAACTGGCCACGTTCCTCAGCGGCCAGTGCCTTCGGAGGCACAGCTTCATTTGGAGGAGCTAATTTCTGCACAAAATATCCCACTTGACTCGCTTATAGTTTGGAGTTATTACTCTCCTAAAATATACGAGTACAGATTTGTTTTAATGAAAAGAAAAGTTTGATCATCTCTTAGTTTCTTCGTAATACTGTAATATCTGTCACGAGTTCTATGTCGGCTTCGATGAAGTTATTAAGTGTAACATTTGTTCTAACACTTGTATAAAGGTGAATTAAAGTTTACGTTTATGTGATTCAATACTACACTTGACATGCAAAACAGTTTGTCCTTTTTTATTTCATTAAAATTATCACTTAGTATTGAAAAATGTATTATTAATATATGATGGGTTGAGAATTGAAGTAGTGTCAGTTTGACCTAATAAATCAGGAGAAATTAATTTACATCAGAACAAAGGGTTTCAAATATATTCTTAATATTTTAGCAACAGTAATTTTGAATTATTGTTTACCAAGCACAAGAGAATACAACAAAAATATAATTTTCCTGACAACTGAATTGCTGATATTACCCAAAGTAAATCGCTTTATCCTGAAGGATTAGACCACAGTGACGTAAATCACTTGCATTCTGAACCTCTCATATTTCAGTTCACCGCGTTTTACACGATTCATCTCCAAGTTAAAGTGTAAATATCTTACGAGAACATAAAGCAAATTAATTGATGAAGGGAACACTCTTCATACCACATTCAGTGGCGTCTGACCTAGCACGAATGCAAATCAGAATTGCATGATAAGTTCTCAAATATGAAGAAATAGTCGTTAATGGCACAACAACAAGAAAACACTTTCTCTCTTGGTAGCTAAGACATTTAACAAGCATTAGTGCAGTAAGCGCCTCTTTTTTCATGAAGCCGTCATTATGAAGAATGTAATGACAATGCTGAGAAGTAAGGTTGGGAAAGTGCATGTTTTCTGTCGCGGGAGTCGGTGGTGATCTTCGTCCGCGAAATGACGAGATTCGGCGCCCACCTACGTTGTCTCCCACCAGCATGGCACCGTTCCAGCCGGAACAAACTCTAAGCTTCAGCCTGTTTCCCGACAAGTGTGGTAACGCAGTTCGCGTGTTTGTGAAAATAAGGGCTGAGGATAGGACAAAGAAGAGCACAGAAAAAGCGCGCGCGGTTCGTGGCACGGTTGCTTTGTTTTTCGCCCGGTGTTCGTTGGAGGAAAACTACCGATTAGAGCATCCGGACACTATAATTCTCCTCCAAACAGCGGCTGACAATCTAGAGCCGAAAATCATGCCACCGTCGGGACTCGAACCTTACAATATCTCGGTCGAAGGCACTTGAGCGACAACAGTTGATGCCCCAAGCTACCTTGGCCAGTTTGGAAGCGACCAGACAACCCAGAGATCAAAGTAGTCCGTTTAATCACCGATATTCATCACAATCAGAAAATTCCCGGCAGCTTGGCGGTATCGAACCCCCGACCTCCGAATTACTTCTACGCTCGGGCCGCTACGCCACCTGTGTGTGTGTATTCCCGGCTGAAGCACGCGTAAGTGCGGAGCGACGGGTGCGTTCAGGGTTTGGAGGCCGCCGGGCGCGCGCAGATTTATGACTGAGCGACGGGGCCCCTGAGGACGCGCGGGCGGCGAGGCGCATGCCAAGGGCAAGGCGGCGGACGACGCGGGGACGGAGATGGAAGTGAAGGGGGCGAGGGAGACTGACTGGCGGGGGAGAGGATGAGGTATTGGAAATGCAGGGCATGGTACGCAAGTGACGGGGATTGGCGCGGGGGATGGGAGATGAAGGCGGAGGTGAAGGCTGCTTGGTAGTTAGTGATTCCAGGCACGTCAACTATTCAGGTAATTAGTCCCGTAAGTGTAGTGCATGATTTGCTTATTCTGAAGAGAAAGAAAAAGAAAAAGAAAAAGAAAAAGAAAAAGAAGAAGAAGAAGAAGAAGAAGAAGAAGAAGAAGAACAAGAACAAGAACAAGAACAAGAACAAGAACAAGAACAAGAAGAGGAGGAGGAGGGAGGAGACGATTTTGTAAGTGGGGAAGAGGAGTGATGTCCAAGTTGGCGATAGATGAGGACGTGAAGGTGGGAATGCGGAAGAAGGAGGTAGAGAGAGAGTTGGAATAAGTAGATACAGAAGTAGGGTTGCGGGTGGAAGCATTTTTGGGGAAAGAGGGAATGTAAATGAAGAGGTTGCAAAAGAAGTGTAAAACCATGTGAAAATGTACGTATTGATAAAGACTGACAAAGAGGTGAAAAAGAAGAGAGAAACGAAAGAAGAAAACAGAAATCCAGCGTATAAATAAACAACTAGAAATGAGCAAAGCGAAAGGCGTAAATGAAAGAGCGAGTGCGAACCTGAGTAGATGGTGAGAAGCGAACGGAAATGCAAGGTCAGGAATGGCAAAGGTGGCAGAGACTGGAAAGCGTCGGCTACTCATGCACACTGGCTTTTTACACCTGCAACCGCCATCTGGATCTAGCAATCTGACCGTCTCCTTGAGATCATATCACCTAAACCAGTTGAATGATTTAATTTGCTGTGAGGAATCTGTAACTAGTACAAGTGCAACATTAACGCTTTAACGCCGCATTCGTTTTGCTCAACGCCGCGCGCTATTATTGTCGTGGCCCTTGTGGGCGCAGGAGCATTGTTGGAGCTATCTGCTAGAATCTATTAGCAATTTTTATGGCCGAACTATAGATATATCGGTAATTATACGTCTAGTGCGCAGGTAAGAGCCAAATCGTCGGTTGTATAACGCTTTGTTATTAAGAAAGCGATGACGAGAGGGAGAGAAGGCGAAACGCAAGCAGAACAAAGGCAAAGAAGACGGCCGAAGGAAAGCGGGCGCAGAAGCGGATGCAAATGCAAAGGCGTGGGCGGCGGGAAGCGGAAGGAGGCGCGGTGCCAAAAGCGGCAGCTCAGGCGGCGACTGCGAAGGGCGGACTGCTCATGCGCGCTGCGTTTTTGCAAATGCAGCTGCCTTCTGGACTCCGACCGACTCCTTCAGATCATATCGCACAAACCAGTTAACAGATTTAATTTCTTGCCAGGCATCTGCAAACAGTAAGGCAAGAAATACATTAACATTGAAATCAATTTTTCTTTCGATGTAAAGGCTTTGTTTTAAAATTAGTCAGCAATTCAGCACGTTTGATTTTATCAAGATGTACCTCTAAATTTATTATTTGCATTGTACTCCATTTTCTCTTTTTTCAGTAAACGCAAGGAACGAATATCGTTCAAGAGACAATGCACATGATGAAATTAAAATATACACAACATAGTTGAGTATTAGAAAATCACCATGTTGATTCAACATAATTGTTCCGAATATATTATTGAATAAATATGAATAAACACTGAACTAAAGGGGGTCATCAGATTACTAGAGAGCAATAATTAAAAATGAGGATTGCGAATTTTCTCCGTCAAATAAAAATGAATATATGACATTATTGGAAAATAAACTCTTAAAACCGCAAGACGCAGGTGTACATTAGTAAATAGAAAAGTGTAAGTTAATTGCAGATGATAATATGTGTAATGTAGTATTAAATATGCTCCTCGGCAACTCCTTTAGTACCATAATGTACATTCCTCTATGCGAATAGACTAATGTAGAATAAGACCAAAAATAAACGATTAAGAATCTGAAGAATTTCCATCAAGAAACTTCTTCTGTACGCCTTCCCTAGAGCAAGTGGAACGTGGGAATGGTGTAGATGAGAAGGAGGGCGAGAAGGATGTGACACAAGAAGTGCGAAAACAATCGAGGGCGGAGGTGTATGCGAAGACGAAAGAGAATTCGGAAGCACTTGGACTTGGAATAGAGGTGGAAGTGAAAACAAAATGCCGAATGTAGTCAGTAGTAACTCCTTCAATGCGATAACGCACGTCCCTCCTTCAGAAGAGAACAATATACCAGTTAGTTAAACTGTCAAAAATGCCCCCCCCCCACCTCCCTAAGGACGTTCTATAAACATTCCTCGCCACAACAACCCGTTTTATTGCTCCGAGTGGTAGACGGAGGTAGCAGAGGTGGAGGACGCGAATGAGGAGGCAGAGGCAGTGGGAAAGGCGGAGGTGATATTTTAGGTATCGAAAGAGAAGATAACGGTGAAGGAGAAGACAGACGCGGATGAGAAGGTCGTCGGGGTGGTGGATGCGGACGCGTTTCTGTGATACCAACCTGCTTGTCAACGTCTTTAATACTGCAACACATGCTTCCTTCAGAAGAGAGCAATCTGTATAACACGAAAGTTAAAACTGTTCAATATATCTCAAGATTTCCCCTAAACTGTTCAGAAAATAGCCTCATAGGCTGATTGTCCATCTGATGAATCCGTAAGGACGAAGCGCGATTTGCTACCCTTCACTCACCACGTCAATACTCAGCGTTGAACACACACAAATTCAGGCTGGACTGACACTTGCGAATTCTCAAGATGTAGAAAAAACTGATTTTCTTGTCCGAAGAAGTCAAATGATCAATAAGACTGATTATACTGTGCGGTGATAATCTTAAAAAAATTCATAAACCTCTTAGAGAAATACTCAAGAGCTCATGTCCGATGCTACTTCTCTATATTGATAGCTTAGTGCCCAAATATTGTATGTTCACTCTTGGCAGTTTTAAAATTAATATAATTTTTGAAGACCTCATGTTCCTACCTACGTAGTGTTCAAAAGATCATATAACCATGGAAGAGGGGTCTTGCACAGAGAGCAAACATGATCGTATTTCTATTTAAGAGGGATTACCTCTTAAATAGAATGCAAACATTACTGCTTCGTAAGTAACTGCTCCTTTATAGACTTTCAATCTTGGTTTTCTGAAAACTAGAAATTCTCTAAGTACAATGTATGTGTTCTAAGGCATTGACATTAAATGTATTAGTGTACATTTTAAATTCAATTGGTTACTCATTAAATTCATCAACTGTCGCATCTAGTGAGTTAAACTAGTAGAGCTAAAACAGCACGTACTTTCTCGCACGTACCGTCACGCAATATTACGCGAAAAGTACTCAAATTTTCGAAAAAATGTACATTACCTTATTTCAAAATCTATCTATAAGAAACAGGTTTCATTAATGGTGAAAATCAGTCTTCATAATTATATTTGTAGGAAGACGCCGAAAAAGAAATTGAATTTTTGCAATCTTCGAAAAATCAGGTTTTTCAATGTATATGAGGCCTGCGCCGTTCTCTTAAGCATCTAGTATCCTAACCAAGAACAAAGTTAAATAAAATAATTAGGTGCCATTTTTAAGAACTTTTGACTTTTTGGGAGGAGTTTGTGTAAAGTACCCCCAAAATTAAAATATCGGCTCCAAATTCAAGGGGCCGCGCCGTCAGCTAGATCAAATGTAGAATATCAGTTTTGGAGAAAATCGATTGAAGGGTTTTCCCGCAAACGTTGTTTACAGACGGTCGGAGAGACGGACGGACGGATGTTTTGCCGTCATTCGAGTTTTCGGTATAAAGGGCTCACAAAACGTGGATTGTTGCTACACCATGTATGTTACAGGATTTTTTTCTAAATTTAGCAACTGGATTTATACTAGTTTTCTTTAACACGACCCTGTAATAAGAGTTTTCCACCGTGTTTTCGCACCTCGTTACATAATTTTTTGTCTAGTCCGCAGCAAGAAAGCAAAAAGCGAAATGGTTTAATGAGCTTTTTCACCCGTAGCGCAGAAGAGAGGCAGAGTGGAGCGCCCTGCCGGAATAACTTTCTGGGAATCTTCCCCGCCGCAATCGGGCGCCGTGAGAGGAGTGGGAGGAGTGCGCGGCTAATGGGCCGTCTGCCACCTTTGTTTTGCGCGCGCCAGCGGCCTCCCTCCACAAAGCGCCGTAAAAGGCGCACTGCCCTGCGCGCCGCACCACCCCGCCCGCCCCGTTGGCGCATGCGTGGGCACGCGAGCGCCGCTCCGCAGCAGGCATCAAAACATCCACACCACCCAACCCCCAGCAGAAAAGTGATTTTTCACGACAGCGGTTTAAAGGTTTGAAATTACGTTCTCATACATATCTGAAGCACAATATTTGACTAAAATAGGTCTAAAAAGAACTGACACTAATCTAGAACGCAAGTGCATAAAATTTTACTTTCAATAATGCTTATAACTCAAAATTCGATTATTTGAGTTACGACACTTTTCTACTAGGGGTGCGTCATGTCCAATAATAAAACATTTGCATCGCAATACATTTGCCCAAAAACAGTTTCTATACATCTTTCTAAACATCCTAGCTTTTAAAAGTTTAAAACTTAGTAACCTCTAACATTTACGTATGGGCGGGGGAGACTTTTTACTGTTTTTTGACTGAATAATTCTAAATCTAAACATTCCCCATTTTCCGGCGAGAGATTACAATACTTTCTCTTCTTAGGAAGTAAGGGCAAGAAAGTAAAAGATGTTAACAGCCAGCTCTCCTCTAAAAGCAAATTTCTTACAAGAGACTCCGCGTAATTATATATTTTGTTTTTCAATGTATTATATTCATTATATGGCTATATTGTAATATGAAAATTTCTGTATTTTTGAAAAGTAAACGTATATTAGGTGTTGCACGAAAGTTACGACTTGCAAGTTTAAAATGAATTAGTAGCAAATTTAAAATAAATTGAATTCACAATACTTGGTTTTCAAGAGTTCAGAAACACTACAATAGACTGCTTATGACAGTAAATTCCAACAGATTTTGAACTCCAAATTTTTATATGAATTCATATTTAAAGAGCATTGAACGAAGTAAAAAGAGATAAACTTGGCTTATATCAATTGCCTTCAGTAGGTATGCTCATTTACTATGCACCCAGGTGTTTGGCTGTCAATGTACGTAGTCGGTTTCTTCACAAAGAGATAAACAGATGAATACAGTAATTGTCAGTTGCGACTCCCCACATACACTTGAGTTTAAACCTATAATTTGAGACTAGTCTGACAAGTTATGTAAAATAGTCTCGTTGGATCCTAAGTAGGGCAGGATTGAAAATAGCAGAGAGTATGAACTTGTGTTACATGCACTGCCTTAAATGTCCGACTTAGTATTGACTGTTATGCATTAATAGCTTACAGGTATATAACCTAACCGTAATTAAAAGTAATTATATGTTCGATAGACTATACAGTCTTTCAGATTCTTGCTACAGAGTAAGGACACTTTCAAGGTAGTAAATAACAAAACTCGATTTATCAAAACTATAAAAAAAGTTAATCTGATTTGTGTTCATTATACCCAAAGGCAGGGGGTTCTTTGGAAAGAAGACTTCATATACATACTAGAGTAATCATTAGGGGGCGGAATTTGAATACCTTAAACATTGCCTAAAATTATCAATAAATGCTCTTAAAATGCTTTAAAAATGCCCCCAAAACGAAGAAAAATTACGTGAAAGATTTGAACACAACCACTTCAGATGAACCACTCAGACTGTTAGATATGTTAGTAATGTAATCGAAGATTCTTTCTTTTGTGCAAGTGAACTCGGCTTTCAGACTTTGGGTTCGGATTCTTCTTTTAAGGAAAATCTCTGCCTTTATTTATCGCGAAATCGGCTGAACCCACAATGGCGCCGATAAACGTTACAGAAACCTTAGATCACATAGTACTCACAACGGCTGACATTACAATATATGAGCGTACAAATCGAATAGGCAACTCAGGAATTCTCTGGTGACCTTTCTTTGCATATCGTAAATATTGTTTGAAGCAAGTACCATTAAAATGATATTGAAATCCATGAAATCAGCGAAGACTGCAGTAAAAATTAGGTAAAATGGTAAAAAATGACTTATTAGACATAAATCGATGTAAAATGAAAACAAAAACAAAAAAACGTTTACAAATGGGTCATTGCATCATAATATAAAATGAATTTCCATACTATGCGGCACTGTTATAAAGTGAAAAGAAAAAAATGACATTTCATTAAAATCCGTTCCCTAGTAATCATGAAAATTACCTTTAGCGATTTGCGGCTTAATCTAGTTTTCAATAATCGTTGATAGGTAACACGATTTGAAAAACTAAGATTAGTTTTCGCCGTAATAATATTAAATACCTTTACATGTATTCGATTTTTTTATTCACTTAATGAAGTTTGAATGACATTAAGTTTATTAATACTTCTTTACGGTAATATCGCATCCAGTGATATCCTTTTATTGTGTTAAATAATTGCAAATTCAAAATCACACACCTTATAGTCTGAGTATTATATTTTATACCTTCTTTTTGGCATGTTCAAAACAAACGAAACGCATACACATCATAACTTATTTAAATAAGACCTTTCTGTTACAGTTGTTACATTGCAACAAACCAAATATTAAAAACACTTCATCTAATTATCTCACATTTGTACTTGGGTTCTTATCCACGAAGTTGTACATTTCCAACCACTATCTAGCTTTAACCTGTAACGCAGCTACCGACCAATCAAACAAAAAAACAAAAGAACACACACTCATTCTAAATCTCGCGGCCGCTTTCAAAGTGCGTCCGCATGAAAGAAGCGGCTGGCTTCGTGAGCAAATGACCGCTTCCGAATGAGCAGAGCCCAAATGCATTCATGTATTCAAGTGCTTGGAGGACTGCTCACGGAGGCGAGTGCGGCTACAAACTTGGCGTCACGGCCGTTTCCGTCCAGCCTCCGCGGCGGCGCTGGCGGCGGCGGCGCTGGCGGCGGCGGCGCTGGCGGCGGCGGCGATGGCAGTGGTTGGGGTGATGGTGGGTTTGGTGATGGTGCGCTTGATGGTGGTGGTGACTATTGATAGCGGTAGTGGTAGTGGCGATGGTGTCTGTTGTTGTTATTGTTGTTGTGTTGTTGATGTGGTAGAGGTAGAGGCACATGTAATCGTGTAGGTGGCGCGTCAGGTGGTGAAGGTCAGAGTGGTGAAGAAGCGGCGTCGCCGGTAGTGGCGGTGGTAGTAGTTTGGTGGCTAAGGTGGTATTGGTTGTGGCGGTGGCGGTGCTTGTGGAGGAGGCGATTGTGGTGGTAGTGGTAACGCTGGCAGTGGGGATGTTGTACACGTGACATTAATGATGCCGGTAGTGGTGGTGGAGATGGCTGTAAGGAAGGTGGTTGTGGCCATGGAGATGTTGAAGGTAGCCGGAGCGGTGGTGGCGTCGGAGGCGGCGGGAGGGGAATATTAGCATACTCGCATGAAGACGCATGCGGCGCCGCGGTCCGCCGGCGTGGCGCGGCGTGCGTGGAGAGGTCAAGTTCGGGTGGGTGTGGTCGCGGTTAGAAAGTTCCCGAGCGTTAAGCGGCGCTTCAACGCTTTTGCAGTGCGCGCGAGCGGCCTCGGAAAACACAATATAAAGAAAACGCAATTAGAAAAATCAATATTGTTGTTATTACAATAGAGTTGTAACAATGCTGTTAATTTTTCTTTACAAATCCCCTTTAATTCCCACCCCCCCGACATCTTTGTTTCCTTTCTATGAGCTTTCACTTCTTTGATACAGGTCTTTTATTATTTGACAATTATTTTATTTTATTATTTTGTTTATTCTGCAGTTATTTTAAAATTCTGCAGTTATCTTAAAAAATTCTTTACACACGTTAAACGTACTGATTTTTTACACACGTTAAACGTTCATTTTAGAAATGCAGAGCAACTGTAGACGGTCTTTGACTTCTGTGAATGGCCAAGAAATTACTACGTTCTATTCCTTTCACTAGTTGGGCGCCATTCTTTAAAGAACAGCTGCATTTCCATTGAATGATCATTAACGCACGTTCATGTACAACCATATGTGCCAAATGCCTACAGGAATGCGGTGTACGACGGTGACCTGCTTCCACTATTCCATTATCGTCATCAGTTCCTGTCATAGGCGCTCGGGAGCGCGTTTTAACTCGTGCCATTGGGAGCGCCCCGAGCAGCGCAACCCTTTCACTTTGTATCTTTCGTGAGGGGGTAAGAAACTGATTTATATTCAGCCACAGTTTCCATGGTATTTCATGTAACAGTTTCAGATTTAGTGGGTTGCCTTTATGGGAGGTCTCAAGATCTTACTTTTTCCTCATTTTGTTTTCATACACTAAAATAATAATCTGCTGAAAATATATGCTAATAGATGTACTGATTTACTTTTTTATTGTACTGTTAATTATTACTGTAAATAAGTAACAACTATGAATGTGAGTCATGGAGTAGAAATAACAAAAACACATTTCAAAGACTTTCTGTATTATTTGCTGTTGCATTTGACGAGAGTGCGTTACGCTCCGACTAATACTAGGACACTTCTTCTCGATGCACATTCAGCCGGCAAGTCTTCTTGCGTACGTGGCAATGTTTTTCTGAAAAATTGGGATAGAGTTTTCGATTCCACCATTTTATTTGTTGTTTTTTTTTCGCCACTGACATGGTTAACTACGCGATTAATATTTGGAAAATATCTCTTATTGAAGTAGTGTTTTTAATTAATTCATAACGAAATTAGCATACAATCACATTTTTTCTGTCCAGTGAACCTTTACCTATATTTCTTCTCAGCATTGACAATCTGCGCTAAATCAATTAATACGAACTGCCCGGGCCAATTATCTGCTACAATAAACTGCAGTGAAAAGAAATATTATGAACGCATCACTTAGGTAAATGGCGTTTAGTTAAACTCGTGGTAAATAATCCAATCCTCGCTAACACATTCGTTTGTTTCAACATACCACTTATGTTGTTATACACTCTTCTAGGAATTAGATATTAATAAATATAAAACTATACGCTTGAGTGTAAGTAATGATATATGACATTTCAAAATTGTGTTCGATAATGAAATGTTACAATATTCTTTACAGGAAACGAGCTATACATCCTCTAACGTTCGAATGAATTATCATTGTTATTGAATTAATTTGAATAAAATATGCAGAGAAAGAGAGAGAAAGAGAGAGAGAAAGAAAGAAAGAAAGAGAGAGAAAGAGAGAGAAAGAAAAAGAGAGAGAGAGAAAGAAAAAGAGAGAGAGAAAGAAAGAGAAAGAGAAAGAAAGAAAGAAAGAGAAAGAGAGAGAAAGAAAGAGAAAGAGAGAGAAAGAAAGAGAAAGAGAGAGAAAGAAAGAGAAAGAGAGAGAAAGAGAGAGAAAGAGAGAGAAAGAGAGAGAAAGAGAGAGAAAGAGAGAGAAAGAGAGAGAAAGAGAGAGAGAGATTCTTCCTCTCCTTCATTAAAAACCAATAATCTTAATTTCACCCAAAATATCAAATATTATTACTTGCGAACACGATATCCCAGTTTCCGAAACTTTGAGATTTCGAAAGATGTATAAAAACCGCCCCGCCAGGCACTGGCTTGGCGCAGCCCAAATCCCTGGCGGAGCGAGCGGGTGTCGACGGCGGCGGCGCGGGAGCCCTGCGGTGCATTCAGAGGCGCTCGGACAAAGCGTTGCGCATCCAGTGGGCGACGGCGGCAGGCAGCGCGCCCGCACACCTCGCCGCGCCCGCACTGGGCCCGAACCATCATGCAAACGGGTAGCGAGGGCAAAAATGATCTTTAAACATCGAGAATTTCGAGCAGAAACATCGATATATTAACACCGATGTTTTGCCTCCTGTGTTTTCTTCAGATAGATATACATATTTGTCCACAAACACCGATGTTTAAAAAAAAGTTTTCATAATATAAATAAAATTTTCAGAATCTATTTTTTTGTGTATTGCTCGCAATCAACAGTCACTGACAATTGTTGTCGATCCCCAGGCGGCACGAAACCGTGTGCTATTATCAACCTTTCTCCAGTGAGGTTACCTTTTTTATTTTGTACGTGGTAATATCGTTAAACCTTGATTACATAGAACATTAATTAGAAAGTTAAGACCTACGCCACTACCTTGTGGCGTAGGTCAGTGATCAGTCTAGTTAGACGTGATCTTTCCTATGCATAAAGCACCGATCCTATGTTCTCGGTTTTAATATGGACGGAAGTGATTATAGTGCACCGATATTGTAGTTTGACGCAAAAGCTGATGTATCGAATATGGCATTCATGAAACCTATCACTTTGCAATGCGCTCTTCGTAAGGCTGAGTGTGGGACTCTGACGGATCCTGTGACGGCTAATGATGGTGGCTAATGACTGTGACGCAGAGGCGGATCTAGGGGGGGGGGGCATGGCCTCCTCAAAAGGCTTAAAGTTTTAGTTTGTCACCTAATAAAGCAATTATTTGGTAAAATTGACTTAAATCATTATTTATGTTAAAATTATATAATTATTTAAGCAATAATACTGGAAATACCTAGATGAAGAAAATTCCCGCAAGCAGATACCCAACAGGGAAGGAACACCGACACTGCCCCTGATACAACATGCACTAAACTAATGGAACTAATGCCCACAGCAGTTAACGCGTTTCGGAACCCCAAGTAATCAATCAATCAAAGTAGTTTGTTGCGGTGGCTGAGGCGTGGCATCGGCTCCGCTGGCTATTGACTGCGGCCGCTCCGAACCTCTCCGCTGCGAGTGACGTTGGCCGAGGGGCGGCGCCCTGGGCCGCGCCGCGGGCAGAGCGCGCGCCCGGTGGCACGCGGCCGTTGCACAACTGTTGCGGACCCCTAATGCGCGTACGGAGCGCGCAACCGGGGCAGGGCCACGCCACCGCCTCCGCCCCGCGCCACATGGCGCGCGCAAAGGGCTCTGCGGCGCTCCGCTTGGCCCAAGACTCGCGACAGCCAGCGCTTAAGGATTCCCAGCACAACAACTAGTCAGGCCATTAAGCTCATATGTGCGGGGCCATGCTACACCTCGTCAGGTAGTGGTATCCTTTCCCCCTGGAACGCGAGACCCAGCGCTGATCTGTACGGAGGCTTGCTACTTTCCCCTTTCAGGGATTTCCCCCGGCGGACCGTTCCAGCCAGGACAAGCTCTAAGCTCCCATCTGGTCTCTCGAGATGTGTGGTTGTGTGTGTGTGTGTGTGTGTGTGCGCGCGCGCGCGCGCGCGCGCGTGTGTATGGGAGAGTGAATGTGAGATTGAGAGTGTATCAGAGTGAGTGTATATGACAGCGTGGGTATGTGACAGTGTGAGCGTATGTGTGTGTGTGTGTGTGTGTGTGTGTGTGTGTGTGAGTGAGAGGGAGGGAGAGAGAGAAAGAAATAGAGAGAGAACAAGAGTAAGGGGAGAGGATAGGACAAGGAAGAGGAATGAATGATCGCACACGTTCCATTGTCCTTTTGTTAGAGTATTCGGCATTGGAGATCGCAAGGAAACCTACTTTTGAAAAAACGAAATATAAGAGGAAAAAAGGAATGAGGAAAAAAAGGAATTCAGGAATGCAATATAAACTACAAGAGACCATTGTTAATTGAATCCGTGTAGTTTTGTATATGGTCATCGTAAGTACTTGTGGCCTGGCCATCTTTTCAACGACTTATTTCAAATGCCAATACAAACGTTTTCTGTTTTGCGTTGGCACTGTAAACTATTGGGCCACATCAATTAAAATTAATTGGTCATTTCGCTTTTAAAATGTCTTACTCCACAGTGATTCTCTTTTATTTTTCGATTAATAACGAGTAGAATTATATTTCTCCGGCTATCATAAATGTTGAAGATCGGCGAAAATTTGCATACAATGTTCTATAGGTAGATGTAGTTACCAGGTAGAGAGATGGCAAGTAGTTCATAAATAGTAATTTACAGCGTATTCAGATTAGATATTGAAGGACTATTATTTCTACTTAAAATTAGTAAAACTATTGTTAATACGTGTCATCGCCGGTCTGATACTCCCTCTTCAATGCTGTTTTTGTTTGTTTCATCTTGTAAAATAAATTGACTGTTTCTCGACATGAATAATTTCTTTTTCAACGTATTTGCTGATATTCTCAGAAACTTGTACTGAATATAAATATAGTATGAATCACATATCATTAAAACGAAATCTTTTGCAAACATCATTGCCTCTTTAAATAAATCAATTGGAGTCAGAAGTCATACGTTTAAGAAGATTCCTGTAATTGTGAATTACACGAATCTTTTATTTTCTTATGCATATGTAATCGAATATGTGATAACGGTAAAACGTACTTCATTTTGGGTTACCAATTTTTTCTCTTTACTGTGCAAATTCTTCTTTTAGCAAATATTTGACAACCGGCGTCGAAAAGAGAAACAATTTTAGACCGATACGCAAACCTCATCAATCAAAAGAAAACAAAACGAAAGGGAAAATTAAGATGATTTTTTGCTAATCCATTGGAATGCAGACGACTCAGCTACGAAATATTGGAATTCATATGAGTCAGTCATGGGGGAGAAGATATAAAATTGTAAAAATTGCATTGGTCTGAACTGTTTTAGAAGTACTAGTACTTAATTTGATAGCACATGCTACTCTTAATATACTAAGCTATTATTTATTATACGAATATCAGATGAGACTATTTATACTACTCTCGCAATGACCATCACTAAAATATCAATGTCTATCGAACCAATTCTTAAAATCTCTTAATCTTGAACGTGAATAACAACAACAAATTGGGATGCCTTAACTATTTGATAAATAAAATACACTATTGGAGGAAAGGCAGGCAGGAATAACGGGAGATACTCGAGAATACGTGCGGCAAACATGCTTAGTCGTCACAAATTCCACAAAATTCGATGGGGATTTGAACCCCATGCCCCTGACGGTGGAAGGTCTCAATTTTTACACAACCGTCCGTTCGATGACTTAATCCAGAAATATCGTAGAGAAAACACCTGAAATATATGCGAAATGTGATATTTCAAGATTTCTTTAGAGTATTAGAAAAAATACTTTATGTTATGTGATATTTTGCCATGCAATATCTCATCCTACTTGAAAGCCACAAATCACCAATGTAATTATAGTAACGAAATAATATTTACTCTGACTCAATAATCCTATTTACAAGCATAGAACAGGTCACTGTACTTCCAAGACGCTTCTGAACGATCAAAATAAAATATCCATGCGTTCTCACAATTCAACTTCCTCGTTTCTTTTTGTGTCAACATTTTTATACAACTCTCTAGCCTTTCAGAGGGCCACATTAAATTGAATTTAAACCAATTTCTTTTGTTTTTGAATGTACTTTTATTTCCATAAATGATTATAATAGGCGGGGGAATTCATCATGATCGGTTCTTTGATCAAGTTACGACACTCTTAAGGGACGGACGGGAGGAACGGGCGAAAGGAATGGACTGACCTGCAGAGGTCGCCGTCGTGTCTGTGGTTCAGAGCAACGAGATCGCGAATTCTGACAGGGGAATCACGAGCGCAGACGCTCCGCTTCTAGAAGCACTCGGGAGGAGAGATGGGCGAGTAAAAGAGAAGTAGTGCACTTGGAGAAACAATGTTCATTCTAGGAAAGATGCGCACCTCCTTCGTACGAGCATATAACGCTCATTCCTTGAAATGGCAAAGTGTTTTACAGTTCGAACAGTAAACCTGTTTATAGCTTTTAATGTTTGAACTTTAAAATATGTTTAAAAAGTTCAGTGACTCACTAATTTAAAAATCCAATGTTGAAACACCAGAATTTCTTACAATTTTTAATGAAAAAAAACAAAACAACATTGATCTGTCATCCAATGAATCAGAGGCATTTCCTAACCACATCATAGAATAAATCATTGAAGAAAATAACGTTTTTTTACAGAACCTAAATAAATAAACACAAATTTATTCGATTGAATTACTATCAGCATAACTGTCAATGTGTGCAGCATGACGTATAGCAGCATCCGCAACAAATATTGCAGAATGATTCTCACTGATCCCACACTGGCCAATCTATTTACAGGTATCAAAAATAAATTCTGCAAGAGGAATTCGTATTCAGAAAATACAAGTCATAAAAACAACTAAAATTATCATGGTAAGCTTTCTTACCATTTGCATCATAGAAGAAATTTTATTTGGCGATTATAATGTAGATATTATATGAATTCGACACGCAACCTCGGTGACAACGAATATTCATAACACCTCGCCTTTAACCTAGTAGTATCTCTCCCGCCGTCACAAAAACTGCTACATCTGTTTTCCTGCGTCACTTTTGTCATGTCCGTTTCCTTTGGACGGGAATAATCATAGCCAGGAATGGAAGAGAGTGCATTGCCACAATACGGCATCAAAATCTGATAATACGGAAGCTATATCAACACAACTCACGGGGAACTCCTGGACTTCCTCTATGACTATTATTCTTTTCTTTAAGATATTTCATTTACTTTTGTTTATCTATTATTTGTTCAAGCTATTATTGTAGGTAATATCACGAGAGATTCTGAAATTACTTGTAAATTCACGAGCTGCGAATTGGTGAGCTAAGTACGATTAACGAAACGACTAGTATTAAAAATGATTATAGGCCTAATAATAATAGTAATACTACTACTACTACTAATAATAATAATAAAACTAATAATAATAATAATAATAATAATAATAATAATAATAATAATAATAATAATAATAATAAATGTAACGCAAGATTAAAGACAAGTATAGTTTATAAATGTTGTTAAAGGTTGACACATGTCTCTAAGTCACTGAACTCGATAATTAAATTGTTCTCATAACATGGTTATCAGAGTTCTGTGAAGATACAATACACGTAAAGGATTGAATAAAAACAAAAGTTTGATATGACAATTGGGCCTTTTTAGCAACGAGGCGATGTGGCAAAAGCTATCATTTTCAAAGACGATTACTACAGTGACAGGCTCATATGGCACTAATTATTGTTATTAGTCGGAATTAAAAGAGTACAATTGTTTGCAAAAGTTGCAGTAGTGCAGGTTGTACCTCCGCGGCCACTGTTCCAGGTTGGCTCGCATCGCCCGAAGGCGAGGAGTGCAGCGGCGGCGGGGGGGTTGGCTAGAGCGCACCGGGAGTTGCGTCCTTGGCATTTGCGCGGACGGCGCGCCGCGATGCGCCCCGCCCCGCCCCCGCCCCATCTCGCCCCGTCCACTACCACGGCCACCCCCCGCACCCTCCCTTCGGCTGGCCAACCGAATGCCGGAGCCGAATGCCGTAATAAACGGTCCGGGCACCATTTCTCCACCACATTCCTCCACCACTGCCCTCGTCGCATCCCTGTCTTGGCCCCGCTTCCGGCCCCACCTGCACCCGTCCCGCACACGTACCTATTTCGGTCCCAAACTCCCCCAGCACCGCTCCCTCTTCGCTCTCGCTCTTTCTCTCGCTCCCGCTTTTGCTCCCACTCCCGTTCTCACTGTCACTCCCACTGCCACTGCCACTCCCGCTTCCCCTCTCGCTCCCACTGCCACTCGCGCTCTCGCTCTCGCTCTTGCTCTTGGTCCCGCTCCCGCTCTCGCTCTCGCTGCTGCTGTCGCTGCCGCCGCCGCCCGGCGGCCTGCCTCAAGAGCCCGAGGGCGCGGCGCCACCGCGCAGGTGCCGCCGCCTCTGCCCAAGGAGCATCGAACCGGCGCAATTGCAGGCGCTCGGCAAGAGGCCGGCCTTTTGCTCCCTTGCTCTCGCACAGCGCAGCGTCCGCTTCAACACAACTTGCTGGGAAATACTATTACTCTTTCCTCTTGTCGATATCATTTCTGTTATATTCAGCAACATTTTGTGGCATGCCAGATTTCTAATATAATTCAATTACTAATGAGAAATGCTCGGAAATACTATTGCTTTAAAAAACTCAAGTTTCCAGCAGATTAAAATGTTTAACTATGTACTGAACTCTATGTACTGATGTCACTGAATATGGACAAGGAGCGATCGGGAAACATTAAGCTAATAAAGAAAGACGAGATCAAGCCACAACATTCCATTTCTACTTCATATTTTAATACGACCTATATTTGCTTGCTGACAGCCATACATTTTTTATAAAAAGTACAACTCTTTATGTTACATTCTATTTACATTATGTTATGTTCTGCCTAATAAATCCAAATACAGGACTAATTACAACATAAAGTACAAATTAACGCAGCTAGTAAACCACATTTAATCATAAATCCTTTCATTTTCCAGTTTCCAATACGGCGCTGCTAATCTCAAAGCATGCCAAATCAAAGCATTGTTTAAACAAGCATTATGTCAGAATGTATGACACGCCTTAGGTCACACATCCTTCCATAAATGAAGTCTATTGGTAAATAAAGATGTAAAATTCGAATCATGGATGATTCATTTAAGGACTAGAAACAACAGCTACAGCTCTGCAAAGAAGATCCCTTTCCCATGAAAGAACTCTCGCCCACTTTCACAATTTTCGCATTACCGACAGTACAGCGACAAGTTCCAGTATTATGAACGGAGTCACACCCTGCAGAAATTTATCTAACAATTCTCGTGCCTCCCCGTGTTTTTCACAAGTGCAGGCACGATGGGGATAAACATGGGAAGACATTCGATTAGTCGAAATCAAAATTGTTGAAAGTCCTGTATCTAATTATATTTACCATTCATACAAGAAATTCATCACATACTAATATTCACACACATATTCAGTTCCCAGGTTTTACTTATACTTTTTTTCACAGCAAATTCGTCTAAAAAATTCTTCACATTTCGTTTTTTGACGTTTATAATTATTCTACGTACGATCAAGCCTTAACATACCTTATGATCCGCACTCCGTTGTTATGAGCAAATAAAAATCTCCAGGACAGACAAAAAAAAACTGTTTTTTTTCATCCTAATGATATGAGTCAGAAAATGATCACAAAATATTATATAATCCGGTTACTGATGGTACTTTATAAGCAGTAACAAATTAACTACTAAATCCGAGATAAAAAACGACTCTAATTTCAGTTCCTACCTTAGCGATAAAGAAAAAATGCAGAAAGTATTAGAGCACATGTTGTTAGCGTGACATATGCTAATTTTGTTCATAAAGAAATGCCTCTATGTGCTACAGTGTAACATTCCATTTCTCTTGATCTTTAGGAACTATCTGTTACCGAAACTGCATAGCGAAGATAATGCAGGTGTTGCCCTTTTCTGCTGATGTATTATTTCTTACCATGCGCAAAAAAATATATTGAAAAATCGAAGATGTAGAATATAAAGTAGATAACGCTCATTTCTCTTTTACATATATTATTTCAACAAAAAAACTATTCCACGAAATAGTGCTGCTATTGATATTGAATCAATACATCTTATTTGATCCTTTTAAAGTACACAATTCAAATTAGATGACGATCAGAGTTACTTGAATAACTCGGGCGATTACTCATGATTTTATGGTGATATCATTTAAAAACTGCTGGCATAACAGACGTTTGAATAAACAAAAGCAAAATCATTTGAAAAATCTAGCGGTGAGTCATGACAATGATGTCAGCAATTTTATCTCCTTTCTGATCAACTCTTATTCCCTTAAACAGGATATTTCGCTAAATCAGAGAACAAATACCGCCACTTCTTCTACACAAGCTAGAACAGACAACTACAATGCTTTTAGTCTTCCAAAAACTGTCCCCGCATCCTTGTTACCGTCTCTTCACATGAATGATTTAGAAACATGAACCAATCATCGAAAATATGAAGACTTCAAATTCATCTATTAGTACACAACGACGAGTTACACTTGTAAAATTCTTGCCAGCAATTTTATTTCCTTTCCGATCAACTCACATTCCTTTAAATGGAATATTTCGCTTAAACGACCAGAAAACAACAACAAAAAAGCACATTGTGCACGGTTTCCACTTAAGCTGAAGCAGACAAGCGTGTTGCATCTAGTCTTCCGAAATCTCTCGTCACATGCTTTTAAAACATCTCATTATCCGCTCCGTCCCGGCTCGGGACAGGAGGAACACACGCTTGTAACGAGGCTTTCTTAATCCAGCGCCGAAGCCCGACGCGAGACCTGTCAAACGGGCGTTCGCCCCCACTACGCTGGCACCACGCGTCGCAGCTCTCATTTAAATGCCCAGAATCACTTTCGGTCGTTCATAGACCCGCTAATGCATAAACCTGACACGAACTGGCGCGGAGTCCATAAATAAGATTTGCGGCCAATCGAACCGTGCAAGCGCGTTTGGTTAGATTCGTGATCGAATTGAAAAGAGAACATGATAAGGGAAGTATCAATCGCTCTCGAGGGAAATTTAACACCTGTAAACAATTAAGATTGATTCGAACGAGAGTATATCGTGTCGAGTTTCTGAATGTCAATTTCGGTCTTTACGTTATATTTCGAAGTTGATTACCAATCAGTAATTTCTTCGACGTTCGAGCTGTCAGGTCGGTGCAGTTTTTTGGATGACAATATCCTCCGTGAATGCTTTACTGATGGAACGATTTATAAATGAAACTCAATTTGTCGCTTCTGTATTGTGCATGTAATAAAACGTCCAATCAATCGGGAATCCCAATACCTTTCTAAAATCATCATTTGTTGTCAAACTTCTACATATACTACAAGAGCGATGATACTCTTATGAACCACATCTTATTTGTCGATACACTTTTACGTCAAATTAAATACGAAAATTCAATGTTAATAAAATAACATATTATTAAGACTTCAATGAATGAAATAACTAATAAGAGACTTTTGAATCATTACCAATTTTGTTTTACAGCAACAGTGATACAATTAGATAAAATTAATGAGTGAAAATGATCAATTGCATTCACGTCAATATTAAGTAAAAGTATTTGTTTTCAACAACGGATTTTATAAATGTTTACTTCACTTCTATTTATTCGTATACAGCGCTGCTCTTTGAAGACAAGATTATATTTTCAGAACTATGAGAATCTTTTTAAATTTTCAAAATATCTGACACTTAAACCCAATATAAAAATACTTACAAATGATGACTACAATGTGTTCTAACATTGATTTTTGACACATGATTCATGATACAGCGGCACGATTATTTTTCCTTTGCAAATGGGGAAGTATATTTGTATATACATTCAGAAATATACAAACCCGAATATCTTTTTTTCGTAATTATCAAATAACACTAAATTACACACACGTTTATCAAATCTCAGACGGAGCACACGTCAAATACAGTAAACGTAACAAAATTTAAGGTTAGAAAAGCTGAAATCGAAACTTGTAGTTGAGGTAATAGTAGTTTCGTACATTGGGTAAATAGTAGTTTTGGGTAATAGTTATAGTACTTTTGGGTAAATAGTAGTTTCGTACATTTAAAATACACAATAATACACAATAAAACGGAAGATAATAAACATACCCGAGTAAATAGATTCCTACCTCCGTCCCGTCAATTAGAATCCGTTTTCCCTCCAAACAGCATGTTCTCGCAGATCACAAAACCGACTGTTTTGGTGATTGGCAACCCTGCCATACCGGCTGCTCATCATTTCCCGGGCTTCCCTCACACATAAATCGCCTGACATAACCGATTCCGCGAGCGGAGCGTCGAGTTTCAAGGCCGGCCGACCCACTCGCGCGCCTGTCAAAGTCGTTGGCCGTGTGCCCGAGTGGGCAGCAGCCGCCGCCGCCACTTGCACTCACCGCAGCAGGGGGAGGCGCCTGCAGCTACGCGAAGAGGAAAGAGTCCTGGACGGTGGGCACCCCACGGCTGCACTCGGACACGCTGGCGTTCGATGGTCGTCGGGCGGTGCGGCGCTTCTCGCGCTGGATGACGCTGGTCGGGGCGTTGTGCGGAGCGACGGCGCTGAGCGTGTGTGTCGTGTGCGAGTCGAGCGCGTGAGAGTGCGTGTGTACGTGTGTGTGTCTGTCTGTCTGTTCCTCGCGGTGGCAGAGCCCGTGGTCACCGCCTCGCTGGAGCGGCACGCAGTGTCTCGGCGCCGGCGGAGCTCGACGCGTCGAACCTGCCGCCGCCCCGGCCCCGCGCCCGTCACGTGATCCGCGCCCCGCCTCGCCCCCTCCCCGCGCCCCACCCCGCCGCCGCCGCCGCGGCAGCACCCGGCCAGTTTCACTGCCCGTTTTGTCCGGGATGGTTCGCCTGCGTCCCACGCGAGTAAGCGCCGCGGTGCGGGAGGCAGGAGCGGCCGAGCGCCTTGTGCAATTGCCACGCCCCCGCCCCCACCCCCATCTCCGCTTCGGGCTAGGGCCTAGTGATGCGACATGCACCACAAAACATACATGGGCAAAATTAAAACGTCCATGTCAATACGGAGTTTTTCCGGCCGTTCACTGCAATCTTCATTCTTCTCCAATCTGCGCATGCGCAAATGATCAATAGTGATATGAAAAACTGCGCATCCGTACAAGCTCGATAGCGCTGTCGATTGTAACGCCGTGCCAAATCTACTTAATAATACATCTACCAAAATCCACCCATGGTTTTAAACATCCATGTATTAGAGTTTGTTTATACTTCGATTTTTCTGTCTCCACTTCTCTTCACATCTCCTGCATTATAAAATGAATATTTTTAATTAATTCACGAACGTCCTTCTCAACTGGACTCGTGGCTTCACAAATGTGCTTACCAGTGTGAAAATGATTAATTTTATAACACAGGAGGTGTAACAATGATTTATGTCATCGAATGTCATCGAACACTACAGAGAAACCGAAGATTAGTTGTACGGCATCGACAACAAAACATCCATGTTCAAAATTAAAACATCGTTGTCAATAGGGAGTTTGTGCAGGGCATAGTGAACAGCAATCGACTGCAATCTTGATTTTGTGCGCTTACGCAATTGCATAAAGTGATGCGAAACTCGAACTGCGAATACGCACAGGATCTGTAGTGCTACACTTCGCCGTGCATAAAAAATACATCCTTAATTACACACCGACCAAATTCCAGTGATGGTTTCAAATATCGATGTTTTAAAGTTGGTTTAGAAATCTCTAGTAATAAATTCAAGCGCACCAAAACGTAATTTGACAATTGACGTTTATATTAAATTATAATTAAAACGCCTTAGCATGTGCAAAATACGAGGAAAGACGAAGGACACGTTCTAGAAATAAGGAACAAAACATACGCAAAAATTAACAAACATCGGCTTCAATACATTGATGTTTAAAACATCAGTATTTTTATAGAACTCTGGATGTTTTGAAAACATTCACATCGATATCCCATCCATATTGCGGTCTACTTTCGCACTCTTCTCCGGCTTTATTGTTAGTAGCAGTTACGGGCGTTTCTGGCTGGAAGACGGGGACACAGTATTTTCAATTTCATCCAGTAGTTTCATTCTAATTTATGTTTTTACCAATGTCACTGGCAGTGTAACTTACTACGACAATGATATTTATTCCTTTCATAGCATTCAGGCTCTGAAATAACAACTTGGTGTTTACAAAAATATTCTGCTGGACTTGTATCTCCTACAGGAGCAAAGAGGCACACATCTCAATAGGAGTATCTCGTTGTAATATTTCTCGGTTACATGCAGCAATTCGTACTGATGCTTAGAAATTACTTATACTTGCATATTAAACTATAAATGCCCGTTAATTGCGCGAGCCACAGTTAAGTAAATAAACTTTCAGTTTTGCCTGCGGATACTGCATATTTGCAATATAAGTTTAAAGACCACTCTGTCGTCGGAAATTAAATTTCAAGAGATCAGTGGAGAATCTGACGAACATTTTCACTACAGAACAAAGTTTTCGCGCAGATTTTATGATATGCTATATACATTATGTTGAAACACTATCTTCATTTTATTAGCACATATATTACAGAATATAAGGGATGTCTTTACTTAAAACGTTATACAAAGATAATACTATTTCGTATTTAATAAACTATGTCAAATTTCAATAATAAAATTCAAATGACTATTTTTTTTGAAAGTTGAATATGTACTACTGTACACCAACTTCATTAATTAACAAGAAAATGTTGACTGCAGAAATATCAGCAATATTTGATAACAAGTAATGCGATCTATTCTCTGAATTTAATTCAGGAAGATGTGTGAAAAATATTCAGCTGAATTGCAGAAGTCAAATTTCCCCCGAGCTTCGACTCCAACCAGATATCATCTGAAAGAGGGACACGACCCCCACGTCCACCGCCGTCGGTAGGAGTAGCATTCAGACATCATAATATCATAGTTAACAAACTGGATTTGGCGTACACGATGCAAATTATTGTAAGTCCTTGAGGAGCAGTTGTGAGGCGAACGTACCTTGAACCGGGTTGCTGACACGTTCAAGTGCAAGGCTGCGAACACTCTCCTTGGGTTTGTGGTGTGGACTTCAAACGTTGGTGTTCGTTTCGTATTATTCGTCTTGTTATTCCTATTACCTATCGTGTTATTCTATATCTTGCCTTCTCACAGAGACCGTGTAGATTGATTGATGGTTTTCATGAGCATCACAACGTTATTCAAGAAATAAATTCTTATTTGTAATCAGAATTTTAGTACTATGAACTAGTAGTTTTTAATTCATGTTTTTCTCCCCCTTGCGAACCGAATAAATGAACTAGCTTGGTTCACTATTTCCGTTACAAATCCAAGTTCCCATTATTTATTTAGGTAAATGCTTATTTGACCTAATACACAATTACCTTTCTTCATCACGTCACAGGTAAGACCTACGCCACAGATTCTTGATAGTGGTTGCTACTGATATACAAATAAACATAGATTCTTAGAGGGGTTATACATATTTTATCCTGACTTTAGGGTTAGTATATACAGAATATGTATCTCTAAGTCCCGCGGTCAGAGGAACAAATCAACTTAAAATGCATTTCTAAAAAACTTTGATTCCCGGAAGACTGACGAGTCGCAAGTTACCATTTGAAGCTAAATATGATGCACTTCAAACTTGTGAAACCGGTATTGTAAGTTTCAAAAATTTATGTATGTGAGAATTTAGAGCGGTGAGACATAGTAAATATAATTTAGCTGCAAAACATGACGACGTAATATTTCCCAGTAGATAACGGGTTGTTGGTGAAATAATTGAAAAACTATTAGTTCGCCAACATTCTGCCGTGTGTTTTACTTCCTGAGGGCTGTAAAACCATCGTACATATCCACATCTCACATTAATAGTTCCGAAGTGAAGTTAGGTATATTTACATTACATTGAACATATTTTTCTATTTGCATTCATCATACATATTTAACGGGTCTGATATTCATCTGTTAATTATTCATAACTGAATTATTTTAAATTTTCATTTGAATTTGATTGTACACGGTGTTGCTTTGCTTCCATATTCCCTATGAATGAATAATAAATTCGCAAAAGCGGACAATAAGTATGCCATTTTCCTGATCAACATACCTTTATCTACTGCAAAATATTGGAAAAATAATTGACAAAAATCATTTACAACCTTTCGAGTATAATAATTAGTGACAGTTGATGGATAACTATTCACTGCCATATGGCTGCCCAGAATTTAGAATACAATTTCACTCGTGTCGTATAATATAAAATTCACTGAGCTTCACATCCTGTGCGGCACAAACCTTTTCGTACTTCTGGCATAAGTTGTAACACATTACTAAGTGATAAGGAATACTTTTTCACTGCCATTCAAAATAATGTGAGGAAAAAGACTCCTTGTTTATGTGAATCAATTTGGTTAAGTCATTCTCTTATAAGAAAGACTCCGTAAAGTTGAGAGTCTAAAATTACCATTTTTGCCCTCTCTTAAATATTTCAGAGCTCGACCCAAAAATGCCTGAAATTTGCTTAGAGGCGCACCGAGGATTTTTTACGGGAGAGGCGGCACCAGAAATAGTGTCGTTAGTCTCGCTCTAGACGTCGTGGAGTAAGCATCGCATCGCTCCGCTTATCGCTGTGCTTCGGTGTTACGCTCAAACTCGTGTTTAGTGCAAGTACAAACGGGCGCCGCTACCAGCGGATCCCCATATTTCTAACAGTGATTGTTTTTGTGCAATAGAATTGTTTATTGCTAATAACGAAATATTGTGTTATCCAGTGAAAGTGTAGTGGTGCAGCGAAAGCTGTATGTTCGCAACAAGTGCCCCCGCTTTTGGGGGCCAATTGGTGGCTGCAGCCCACGTTTTAAATGGTGGCACACCAGATCAGTTCACAGCAATGAATGGAGATGTGCTTCCTTTTCCACCACAAATGGAAAATATTCAACCCTTGGAACAGTTCTACACATCACAACCGCCTGCCCCGCAGCTGGATGGAGAGCCGGAAGGGACTCTGACCAACCTTCAGTCAGTAAGCACTAAAGATGCTTATTATAACAGGTATGGTGCTGCCCCGCAACAAACAGTTATTCAACAGTCAACCAGTGGTTTTAATGAAAACAGTAAAAATCTAAAACGCATGCACGTAGATTTACCAGATGAAAACAATGCTTCTAAAAGAATACTGTATAACGTGACCGTCAAAAATAGGTACCAAGGTCTTCAAAATATGACCGAAGAAAATTCGCCAAACGAAAGGGAAGAAAGTGAAGAATCCATCATTAAAATACCCCCCTTTTATGTCCATAAAGTACTCGATTATCCCCTATTTATCAGTGAACTAAAAAGTAAAAAAACAATTTTTCTACTAAATTAGAAAAAGACACTATAAAAATTAAATTCAACTCAATAGAGGACTATAGAGAATATCGAAAATTCTGTGAAAAAGAGAAAATCGAGCATCACACATATAGGGATCCTACCCAAAAAACTTTTTCAGTTGTCATAAAAGATCTGCCAATTACCTATTCAGAAGAGGAAATATTTAATGAACTTTCGAAAAACTTTGAAGTGTTAAAAGTTGTTAGACTGTTCGGAAGAGAACGTAAACCGTTAACTACCGTTGCGGTCGATCTAACTAATAATGAAAATAACAAAGCAATTTTAAAAATAAATCAGCTTATATATAGCATTGTCAGAGTTCAAATGCGTGTAAAGTCTAAAACTCCAATAATGTGCAAAAATTGTCAGACTTTCGGTCATTCACAGGCAAATTGCGGAAGGAGACCTAGATGTGTGAGATGCTTAGAAAACCATCATTACTCGAAATGTGACAAACCTAAACATAATAATGTACCAAAGTGTTGTAACTGCAATGGGGAACACACGGCTAACTACAAAGGCTGCAAAGCTTACAAAGAAGCAGTTAAAAAATATAATTTAAATCAGGCTAATCATAAATTTTCAGCTTACAACCTGCCAAATAGGCAGTTCTCAAATCGCCAATTAAACCAAAACACACAACCTTATCACTATGCCCCACAAGAGTTTCCTCCTCTGCCGCTTAATTCAACGCCCTTGCATTCTTTTGCTTATCGCGCTAGCCAGCCGCCTAGGCCAGATAACAGGAATTCTCCCCCAGTCCTCCAAAATATGAACGTAATAAACGAAAACCTAATCCAAACAATTATAAATAATATTCTTTCTGCAATCATTCCACAGTTGCAACAAATGGTTCAAAAACTTATTTCTGTTCATTTCAATGGCTCAAAATAAAATAGAAAACTTTAAAATTCTCAACTGGAATGCAAATGGCATAAAGCGCCAAGAGAACGAACTAAGATACTTTCTACAAGTCCACGACATAGATGTTGCGTGTATTTCAGAAACACACTTAAAGCCGGTAGAAAAATTTTCGATCCCAAAATATTTAGCATACCGCAATGATCGAATTTCGCATATAGCATCAGGTGGGGTAGCAATTCTCATTAATAGAAAAATTAAACATACACTGATACAATCCCCATCCTCAAATGAAATAGAAACAATTATTATCAATATCGAACTGATCTCTTCTAACATAACCTTGATTGCTGCATATAAACCTCCCAACAAAAAGTTTCCGTCAAGTTTCTTGAAAGCATTGTTTGATGGTAGGTCACAAATAATTTTAGCAGGAGACCTAAATTGTAAAAACCAAATTTGGAACTGTAATTCTACTTCATATAATGGAAAACTTCTTCATAAATTCGCATTGCAAAGAAATCTTAATATACTAGCTCCTCCAGAGCCCACATACTACCCTTATAACCCAAATGTAGTTCCTGATATTCTAGATATACTTATTACACAAAATTTAAACATTCCGATTTACCAAAATGTAAAACCAGAATTAGACTCAGACCACAATCCAGTAATAATTTCTTTCAAAGCCGAACTTCAGACTTATCAAAACGAAAAAATTATAGAGGGTAAAGTAAATTGGGACATGTATAGAAACATACTAATAAACGAATGTCAGTTTCCTGAGAATCTTAAAACATCATCTGATATCGACAGTTGTATCAACTCTCTCGAAAACATTATTAAAAATGCTATTAAAAGGTCATCTACTAAAGTTAGGAATTTCACCAAAAATTATATTCCGCTTCCTAAACCACTTCTAAATTTAATTAAAGAAAAACATAACCTTCGTAGATTGTGGCAATATTCACGCAATAAAATAGTGAAACAAAAATTAAACAGCATATCGGTAAAAATTAAACAAGAACTACATAAAGTGAGGTGTACACATTTCCAAAATTTTTTAGGCAGCATCCCTCCAAACTCCAGGACAATGTGGAACACAATTAAAATGATTACAAAGGAAAAATCTTTCATCCCGCAGTTATCCTCTAACTCAGGTCTAGCAACGACGGATTTCGAAAAAGCTGAAACTTTAGCGGAACATTTTGAGAAAATATTTACAACTAACCCGGTAACCGACTTTGATTTCCAATTAAAAGTGGAAACAAACTTGTCAATACCGCGATATTCCGTCCCAATAAAAACTAAATTTATAGCCCCGTCTGAGACATATCAAATAATCAAGGCTTTAAAACCGAGAAAATCAGCAGGACATGACTTATTAAATAATAAAATGATGAAAGAATTACCTCGCAATGCAATTGCAGCATTAACAGCGCTCTATAACGCTTGTTTAAGATTAGGATATTATCCAAAGACCTGGAAAACTGCCATTATAACACCAGTATGCAAGCCGAACAAAAATCCACAAGACCCTCTTAGCTATAGACCAATTAGTTTGTTACCGACCTTTGCCAAAATGTTTGAAAAACTTATAAAATCCCGACTATCTAAATTTTTCACCGAAACCAATGCACTTCCAAATACGCAGTTCGGATTCCGTCCAAACCACTCCACAAGTCATCAACTATTAAGAGTAACAGAGTACATTGCTGAAGCATTTCACAACCGAAAGTACACAGCTGCAATTTTTCTCGACATCGCACATGCCTTTGATAAAGTGTGGCATCATGGGCTTCTTTACAAGTTGCAAACCTTGGGAACCCCCGATTATCTCCAAAACATCATTAAAAGCTTCCTGTCAGAGAGGGATTTCAAAGTTAGTATAAACAACAATAAATCAAGAGCACATATCATCAAAGCCGGCGTGCCGCAAGGTTCCCCACTTTCTCCCTTATTGTTCAACATATATATAGCTGACTATCCACAAATGACCTACTCAGAAATAGCACTCTATGCAGATGATACAGTATTATTCAATGCAAATTCAAACATTACCAACGCTTGCAAAGATCTCCAGTCGGACTTAAATGAATTTGTCGAATGGACATTGAAATGGAGAATTGCCATAAACCCTACCAAATCACAGCCTAAAATATTCTCACTAAGAAAAATACATAAACCACTACAAATCAAAATTAATAATTCTGCAATTCCTTGGCTTAATAATGAAACGCCCGTAAAATATCTGGGTGTATTACTGGATCAAAAATTAACTTGGAAAAACCACATTCAAGAAATAACGAACAAAACCTACGCAAAAATGAACAAACTTTATCCAATAATTAACAACAAATCATCGCTTAGTCTGGACTGCGCATTATCAATTTTTAAAACGATAATACGTCCCTCATTAACATACGCCTGTCAAATTTGGAACAATATAGCAAACACACATCTAAAGAAACTACAAATCATTCAAAACAAGTATCTAAGAAAAGCCGTGCAAGCCCCTTGGTTTATTCCAAATATGCAAATTCACAGAGAGCTTAACATTCCTCCCATTAGCGAATACATTCAACGGATGAGTAACAGATTTTTCACCCTTCTTCCGTCGTGTACAAGTGCACAAATATTTGATCTAGGCAAAAATGCTTCCATCCCAACCCGCATTATCTCTCGATACCCCAAAGACTCTCTTAAACCACCTTAAATTAGAATAATTTCCATCCCCTCCCATTAATCAATTCCGCTGCTGAAAAATTAAATAAATACATTAATTAAAATAAATAAATAAATTAATAAATTTCTTTGAATTACTGCTCTGCAGACTCTGTTGACGAGGTAGCCGTGTGGTCCTCCTCATATACTGTCAGCCGAATGGCCAAAAAATTCTGTAATTATAAACTGTAAATTAAAACCCCTGAAAGGCATACTATGCCGAACAGGCAGGAAAATAAATTAAAAAAAAAAAGAAAAAAAAAAGAAATAGTGTCCAGCCGACTTCATGTTTGTTAATAAAGCACTTTTCCTTCATCCTGAATATAAAATGAATTTTAATTTGTTCACCGACATTCAATATTTTATTACCTTAACAATTGATATTGTGAATGATTTCATTAGTACAGAAAATTAGTAAAATATATTTTTGAACATGTGCACTATTATTGGTTTCGGGGTCGGGGCGGGGTCTGAAGCCCTAATTTACACACATAAGTTGGCAGTGCCACTAAATATGCAGATAATTTTACGCCTAGGAGAAATACTTGTTTCTAGAAAAGAATTAACTAAGAATATAAGTTTGAGTTTTATAAAGTTTAAACTTTTATGCGCTACTATTTATTACTTATTTATAATTTGTGATCATATTGAGAATCACTTCTTTCGTGATGAACGTGTTCATCGGCGGAGTGTTCTGAAGTTGGCCAAAAGAAACGGACATTTCTAAAATAGTTCATCCTTACTGGAGAATATGTTTTTGAGGTTTCTAAATCTTTGATTCTTTTTGAGGAATGTCCTTTTTGTTGATGAATGAACCTCAAAGCAAAAAGTTTCTTTCTAAACAAAGCATGCATTAAATTAAACATTGCCGAAAAGATAAACACTACTTAAATAGAGTAGTCTACAACTCGCTTACGTTCTCCGTGTAATAATTACGAAGGCTACTGTATTGTTAATGAGGAAAGAATAAGCTGTTTTGTATACAGAACCTTTATTATGGCTCAAGGACATGGGAAAGAAAAAATATGTCTTAAAATGTACGGTCATGAAAACTATGCTTCTATTTGATATTTTTCTGTTTACGTGTACTGGTAATATTTACATCAACACATATTTCCTAAGTGTTGAATATTTTCTGTAAAAATAAATATGATTCCTTCACAAAAATATAGTTTATGTGCAGTGAATGGTGCTGTATATATTTGTATATGGTATCTTGAAAATTATATTTTATCAAGGCACATGCACTCAATGTAAATAATCGTATCGCATCTATTATAAGGACCTTAACATCTATTGTAAGGACATTATAAGAATGTGGGTATTTTAAACCGAAAAAATAATTCTACGTAAAAATATACAGATTTGATGCAAAATATACGACAATAAAATATTATTTATATTATTAAAGATCTATTATCTTGCTTTAATTATATTTTTATCTACGGCGATGCAATAATGTTCGATTAGCACACTCTTCTGGATGCTAAAAGAAGCTTCATTATAGAACTACTGCTCTAGTGGATTTACTATAAACCTAGATGCATTAAGATTTTAACATAAGACTCCGTTTCAAATACATAAGAAAGACGCACTTTTAAACGAATGAATAAAATTACTATCTTCATTAAGATGTTTATGTAAAATAATCATAGAAAGATAACTAGGAACCTCCTTCAATCCCTGTCAACATAATTATTGTAATCGTGGAAGATAAAAGTCTGAATAATACACGTTTGATTCATTAAATCAAACTAGTTTCATTAATACTCGTTCCTCCACAGTTTCTTAAGAAAATCTCGCTCTTTTACACTTTCTGCGATTGTAAATCTTACAGGTCACCATTAGCATTAACAGTTTTTAGAAGGTTAATGCAGCAAAATCTTTAGATTTTTATAGAATGTAACAAATATAATTAAAATATTTGTCAATCGAGTCAAAATGGCATTAATAATAACCTATAGGTTTCTGGGAGCAGGCGTTCTAAAATATTTAATGAAGTATTTGAAAAATATCTTCTCTCTCAGTCTAGCGAGCTGGTCGAGGTACAGCACTTTCGTGTCCGTTCTTGTGACTGTTAACACAGATCAATGAAATTTAGAGAGGGTGGAAAGATATTCGTAGCGACAAAGCACTTTCAATTTCTGTTGCTTAAAAAACAAAACAATATTGTAGTATTTATTTTTTCATTCTTCTTTCTTTCTCTCTCTCCCTTTCTTTCTAATATTTATATTATTTTGTAGTGTATAATATACTTTGTGCTTTCTTTCTTTCTTTGGTATTGCGTTTCTCTTCACTATTGATTGTCAATGAACACGTGTGTACTTCGGGTATACGTTTTTATATTGTTATGCATTTTCTGTTTGTCTTAATTACATCTGTCAATTAATCATCGGAAATAATTCATTGGCCAAAAAAGTTACAGTTTTGTTAAATTGCTATCTTGTTACCGCGAGATACATAACTGAATGAAAGTTAAGCAGACGATGTTTTGTTTTATACTTCGTGTGCCTATGGCAACAAATTACAGATGTTCCAAAATTTAATTTTTACATTACTATCACTTATACGTCTGGTAGAAGTTGTAGTTGATTTTTTTTGTAATTTGTAGCAATTCTCGAAGAATTTGGAACGTAATGACTTGGAGATTAATTTAGATGGAAAAACTCCTAAAAGAAATAGACATAGAGACTGCATTGCAAGGTACTTGAAACCTAATTTAATTTAGACAGCTATAATTTACATCCTTGTCATGGATATTGCCCATCCACAAATATTGCCCTGATTGACAACCCGGACTTAAACGAATTTTTGAAGAGTGCATTGACAGAACCTTTTGTGTGTCCATCAAGTCTCTTAACGCCTCCAAAACTAATGAATATTCACAATTGTTTTACCACAAGAGACATTCTCCGTATAGACTACAACCCACACATTCATTACCATGCACAAAGAAAACTATGTACTGCATGCACTTCACTCTATTACTTGCGAACTGCTCACGCATTCAATACGTTTACACAGGTGTTACGCGTTTATCTGCGCAGTAGTGAAACAGAACAAACCTCGTAAATTAGCACTTTGCATTGAATGAACAAATAAAACGTACTCCCTCACACTTTCGATTCATTATGCAAATTCTATTTATCTTTTATATACGATATACGTACTAATCTATTCAGTTCAAGTGAATTAGAACTATTATTTGTTGGTTTTTTATTCTTGTGTGTTTTATTCCCTCCCCGTATTTGCATAAAAATGTAAACAGTAAAATGAAAATAATAATATTAATAATAATAATAATAATAATAATAATAATAATAATAATAATAATAATAATAATAATAATAATAATAATAATAATAATAAAACACCTTTTCGTGTTAGTTTTAATTCTGTGTTCTGTAGTTTCATAAATTAGAAACTATAAGATTCACTAAACCACAAATAGGTTCTTTTTTCTGACTCACCCAAATGATTTCTCAATTCTTCTGTAGATGTTCTTTTATTAGGTGAACGTCTCTATTTCAAAATCAAGAAATAACAACATAAAGTGACTTCTGTGGCTTGTGGGTTTATTGAGAATAAAGTGAAAGTAAGTCGAATCCACAATTTTCTTAATACGGAATTCGAATCCTAAAATTTCGAAACACTCAAATATTCTGACAACCCTTACAATAAAATATTAACGATTATTATTTAATTGGAATTATGTCGAGTCATCAAAGACATTCATAGTAGTATTATTGTGCATGCGCGACACTCAAGGCTAGAAATGGACCCAATTGGTTAGAATGGAGCTTCTAGACTTCATGAAGAGGTGATCGCGTACACATGGACTGTCTTCATTCTCATAGATTCAATTACATACATTAATGTCACTTTGTGTTAACAGGTATAGTGCGTATCCTCGCTAACAATTGTAATATACAGTAATTTGTATTTCGCCGCCTAGGATGTGAGAAACCTGTGTAACCAGTTAAGGCGAAATATGAAAAAACTGGACTGTACATTTCATTAATATCATTATTATGCTATACAATTCAATAATAATTTGATAATTGTAACTTTCCAGTGTATATATTAAGCTAGAATAAGGGTGATATACATGAAATATTTGTATTTCAAGACAATTAAATAGCTTAGAAACGATTATTCGAATGAATGTAAAAGGTTAATGGAATTGGTTTAGATAATTTGAGAATTTAGTCTTGAGAAAATATTATATGTTCTATGTGGCTTGGTTCAAGTAACATTCAACCAAGTAGTTGATAAGTAGGTATTTACAATAAACATTGATATTGTCGGAAGAGCGGTTTTCTAAGGTCAAATATTTTACTTTTCAGCTGCGGTACATACAATAACTGCAGTAATAGTTTAATGAAAATGTTGAAATGTTAATGTGTCAGAAATTATAGTTATGTGAAAGTATGAGTTAAACCACAGTTGGCATTAGTTGTTGCTGATAATTATAACTCAAGTTCTCTATGTCACATTTAACTTCTAGATATATTTAATTAATTCTTTAATACTCTCTATGTTCTATAACCTCAAAACGTAATGGTGAAACGTCGAAAAGGAATATTACTTTTAACACAGTTATTTAATAAATATTTAACGTTCATATACAAACTATTGATATAAATTAGTTTTTCACACAAAAAAAGTTGAAAAGCAATTAATTGATTTTTTCTTTACAAGTCATTTTTTTGCCCACAGTTGATTTTTGTTTTACTGTCATTCAATTGATTTGAATGAATTTAATTTGAATTTGTTGTTATACTGTGATTCAATTCAATTGAGTATTTTCTCTTTCCTGGCGCGTCAACGGCAATGGTCATTAGTCCCAGACGTATAGTGCACGTTTTATTACTGGAGGTGGCAGTTATCTTTCGTCATTGGATGGTGAGTCCGGCACCGGCTTACATGTCGACTAGCGGGGTTTTCTCTATCCACGTGAATTGCAACAGCGGGGCACCGCCCCGGCCGGGACAAGCTCTAATATCTCAACAAATGTGATGGTGTAGTGCATGTGGTACTACATGGTGTCATGGTACATGATGCCAGTGGGTGTAAGTGAGGGGTTCGGATAGCACAAGGAAGAGTAAGGAATGATCGCGCGCGGTGCGCGGCCCTTTTGTTAGGGAACTGTTCAGGCACTCGGCTGGTGGTGATCGGAGAAACCACGGAAAACTACCCACCAGAGCAGCCGGCCGCTAGAATTCACCTCCAGAGAGCGGCTGAACACGACTTGGCTAAGTGGTGTCGTTCACTTTTACGAACTTCAACTGCGTCTGTTATCAGCCTAACGACGTTAAGAAGTGTTTCCTGCGGGTTTCGAGATCCGCGGGAGCTCCTCTCCGTGTTTGCGCAGGCGGCGCCCGCGTGGGCCTCGAACGGCGCCGGCGCCACCCGCCGCCACCCGCCGGCGCTCAATGGTCAATGGGGCCTCTCCGGAGGTGGGTCACGGCCACGGCCCCCAGGGAGGCGAGCGGCGGCCAAAGGTCAACAGGACAGCATCCCCCGCTTCCTCTGGGTAGTGCTCGAGGGTGGACTTAACATCTGCGATTCACCCACGCGCTGAGATCGGGCACTGACCACGCATTCACACTCAAAGAGATGAAGTTTTAGCTACTTGTTTCCCAGGTTTGCAGGACTGTTTGTTTGTTTGTTTGTTTTAAGGTGGTTGGTCCAAGTGGTCCAGCGGTGAACCAGATCCCTTACTTATCAATTCACAGCCGTCGGGACTTCCTACAACTTCCTTACCTACCCAGTGTACTTAAAACTAATGCCTAAGTAGACATCGTAGTACCTCGCTGTAGCTTCACTCTCAAACTTTTCTTCCGATTCTCAGCTGTCAAAGTCACGAGGACGACATCCTGTCGATAGAATAGCATCCCCCACTTACAATAAACCACAAATGAATGTCATGCACCGCGGTATTGCGCGACATTGCAAGAGATATTAGGGAGTTTGTGCCACCTCGAACGTTAAAGCACTACCGGTCTTCTGCTCATGCGCCGTTCAAGTTTTGCACCATTTCAGTGCATCTGCGCATGCGCAGAAGATCGATATTGAGGCTGGCACAAACGCCCTAATGGGGCACGCCTTAGCGGGCAGCAATCGATTGCAATATCGATCTTCTGCGCATGCTGCTGCTGCTGCACGAAAGTGATGCTGCACGAAAATGAAACTTCAACTGCGCATGCGCAGAAGTGCTCTCGATTGCTTTAACGCTCGAGGGTGTACAAACTCGCTAGTGATGAAGCCATCTACAATTGAGCTCACTGTAAACGAACGCACTGACAAAATGAGTGCATGGACGTAGTTATATTTCCAGCAGTGGTCAAGTAATATCTGTCAAATCTGTCCCTTCTTGTATAACTACACCTTCTGTATACCTATTGTCGAGCGACCTCTCCGACTGGCAGACAAACCGCTTGACGGATAGAAGTATTTTTTCTTCCTTTTCGTAAAGAATGACGCGACGAAAAGGCCGAGCGTTGGCTGCGTATCGCGCGCGAGCCATGCGTGACTGGCATCCGCTAAGCCGGGCGATCCGCGCGTCGACAGCTCCTGTCATTGGGAGCGGCCGCGCCTTCCTTATCTGATGCCCTCGCGGACGGGACGGGACGGGACGGGACGGGGATCTCCGATGCAGTGGCTTCTGCGCGGCAGCTGCGCGAGTCAATCATGCGCTCAGTGCTGCGCTCGCACTTTTTATCCCACAGCGCGGAGGAAGCGGGATTTTTTGACTGTGGATTTTGTGCCCTGCGGCGGACTGTTCAGATGCAGAGGCGACAGTTTCATCTGAGCGAGTCGTTGGAATGTTTGGGCATGCCATAGCTGAGAGCACGATCAATCTTCTGCGCATGCACAGGTGCACAAAAGTAGGGAGTTTGTGCCGGTCGCCCTAGCGTCAAGATTATCGATCCTCTGCGCATGCTCGGATGCACTAAAATGGTGCGAACCTTGAACTGCGCATGAGCAGAAGATCGATAGTGCTTTAACGTTGGAGGGTGCACAAACTCCCTAATAGTTCAGGAGCATCGAGTGCAGCAATCGAGCGCCGCCGAGAACTCGAAATCGAACTGGAGAAGATAGCGGATTTAGCGGGCGACTTATAACGCGTGATAATCAATGACTTAGTCAAGCTATATTGATTTTTTTCTCAACTCTGCTGTCAGCGTTTGCTGTGAGCTGTACATTACCATGATGCAACAAAGTTGGTGGCATTATTCTGTGTTATTATTCTACAAATGCTATTAGTTGTATTCATTTATTAATATATGTATATAATAATATACTTATGTGTATCACGCACATCAGTTGCTGCTGGACAAATCTAATCGAACAAATCGGGAATTAAGAGAATGTGGCATATTCGCGCAGTCTGTCGCTACAGTTCGCAACTTCTTTCATTTCAACCGAATTGTTTGTGCAAAAACGCTTTCTCGACTTTACTATTTATTAATATCGATACGATATAGTCTATTGGTATCACGTTTCACCTTGCAAAATCTCCCTGATCATGCACTCAGTGCTATGCTTGTACTTGTTTATCCGAGAGTGAGGAGGTGAGAAAGTTATGTTTTCTCCGTGCAATTCTACGCCCTTGCGAAGGAAGTAATCTTCTCTCGCAGGATGGGGGGGGGGGGGATTACGTTCTTCACTGTAGATTTTTGTGTCCGAGATGGAATGTTCTGATGCAGAGGCTACTGTGTTGAGCTCGGCGAATCTATTAGTAGCTCAGTAATATATTCCCACTTTTTACCCGACAGCGTGCATGAAGGAGGACTATGTTTTTCTCCTGGGATTTTTGCATCCCTCGAAGGAATGCTTGTTGCAGTAGCTACTGCTCAGCAGCACTGCCCTTTGGAACTCGACATGTCAAACGCGGTGCTTTAATCTGTATTTATCCCTATTATTATTGATTGATTTATTAGAAATTCCAGTCGCGTAGACTGCTAAGGTTACTAGTTCCGTTAGTGTAGTGCATGATTGTTCGTCGTGAGATGGTGGTAATCTTTCCTCGCTGGATGGTGATATTCATCGCCGACCGACCTGTCGGCTAGCGGGGTTTGTCCTCAACCAGGTATCTCCCACCAGTGGAGCACCGCCCCAACCGGAACAAGCTGTAAGCTCCCGACAGGTCCATGTGCACATGCAATTGTAAGTGTGTGTGTAAGTAATGGACGGTACAAAAAGGAAGGGGACGAGAAGATCACAAAGGATCCCTAACCCTTTTGTTAGGATACTGCACCGGCATTCGCCTGGTATTAATCGGAGAAACCACGTAAACTCACCGATCCGGGTAGCCGGTCGCTAGAATTTTCCCTTTATCCTTTTCAGACAGAATTCGATCTAGTTATCTAGTTAGTGACGAAAATCCTGCCACCGTCGGGACTCGAACGTAGGACCTCTCGGTCAGAGGCATTGCAGTGTCAGCAGTTGATGCCCTGAGCCACCCCTGCCGGTCTTTATCCGACAGCATGCAAGAAGGAGAGTCATGTTTCTCTCCGCGGCGTTCTGTTCCGCTGCGAAGGAATGCTCTGGCGCAGAGCCTTCTGCGTTGAGCACGGCGCGTCAGTCACACTTCAGTGCTCTCCTGCACAGAGCGACGGAAAGGGTTTGGTGTTTCAACGTGGAGTTTTATGCCCAAGCGAAGGAATGCTCTGGTGCAATGGCTACTGATCTCGGCGACTCAATCACGTATTCAGTACTGCACCGGCAATCTCTACCCGTCAGCCAAGGATCTTTATGCTCTGCTGTAGCAGCTTTTGCTTTGAACGCGGCCCGCCTACCACACACGCATCACTATTCTCGCACTGTCTACTCGACAGCGTGGAGAACACGTTTTTTAATGCACTCTTATTTTTTTTAATTTGTTGGTAGCGAATTGGTCACTTGAGACCAAGCGAACGTCGATCAACGAATCCAATTTTTACCCCCAAAATTGCTAACCCGGGGAATACATACAGATATACACAAACACACCCATGCTCGAGGCGGGTCTCGAACCCGCAAACCTTCAGTCCCAGATCGCCTCGGCACTACTGCCTTAGCGATCTTGAAAAAGCGATCTTTAAAATATTAGAAGCTTTTTATTAATACAGAGATCGTTTGTTTTGATGCTGGGTTCCAGGAGTGAATTTATGCACTTCATTAGAGCCCCTGGATAAGTACTTCGTTAAGGTATACTTTTGCAGACCCATTTGATTTTGGGCAATCATAATAATTATGATTGTCCAAAATTAAATGGAACTGCGAAATTAAATGAGAAAATTAAATAACGTGATGGCGGGATTTTGACACTATTAATTATTAATAGTGTCAAGAATCTGCCAGCACGTTATTTCATTCTTTTCAAACGAAATATAAATTACAATTTACAAATTCCAACAAAAAGTTACATTGATTTTTTTTTTTAATTTATAAAACTCACAAACAACCATCTCAACGTTTCGAACAGTTTTCGGTCTGCAGCATCAGATACAATTGAAAAAAAAAGTTTTATAAATTTAAAAAAATCTCTGAATAAAATGAAATAATGGAACATGACAAAATCTTGACCCTATTAATTACGGTTTTCTAAAATTAAATATGACTGCGAAAGCATACATTTTGATAACGAGACAACCGAAATCAAAACTTTGTATAATGCTCCGTTAAGCCCGCTACCCGCCATGAGCCGCAGGGGGAGTCAGTGGGCTCCCCTGGCTTCGCCCTGGCGACACGCGGCGCGCGCGGCCCCGCCAAGCGCCGCTCAGCTGCTCCGCGGCGACGGCGACCGCGGCCGGCGGATATGGCGAAACGGGCGACCAGCACCGGCCAGCCCGCGGCACCGCTCACGTCATCTGAGAACCGCCTGGATTCCGCGCACCGCGCCATCCTACGCGCGGAACGGCGTTTGCGCGTCCACGGCGGCGCTAGCGCAACTGCGGAGGGTGATGTCATTCGAGATAACGCACGCGCGTTTAGGAGCTTCAAGCATCTTGGGGTTCTCGCGCAATAAATAACTCGTCACTTGGTTTGACCTGCATGTTGCCAGTGGAAATCCTGAGGAATTCATATGAAATTCTTCTCGACCCATTCACGACATTCTAACCCTTTTGTTTGGTCTATAAAAAACAATGTAGGATAAGACACACCAACTAATCTTAGGCACCGTCAAGGATAAGGCAAAATTACATTTTTAATACCTCCTCTCGGCTCTGTATCGCACCTGTAAAGCGGGCTTGAACCCACCTACATAATTACGTAAAATTTACGTGACAAATAACCCCATTTACAATTATTAATTACCTAAAACGTGACTTTTCATGCCTAATAATGACTTTCCATGCCTAATTCCATAGTTTTTGTACCTATTTTTTACGTGTCTAAATCATCACTTATTTGTGCCTATTGAAAGTATATTGCTTCTATTTAACTTGGTTCTAGAATATATTATAGATCAGTTTTGAATATTTTCTTCATAACCTAAGAAATTCAATCAATACACCATTGATAAAAAAATATATTCAGTTATTGTAACAATTAATAAACATTTTAATTTCTTTATTTTTAATTTAATTTTAATTATTTAGACTAAATTAAATGAATTATTTCAACAATGTTGAAAACTTAAAAAAAAATCAGTTATGTGACACTAACTTAAGCCTGAGGATGTCTAAGGTACTTAGAATAAAGAATGTCATTCATATATATTTTGAAGGTTGGAATTTTCAATTGCCATTCACGAACATTCTGAATTCATCAGATCGCGCGATCCCCCGAGAAATATGGGGTTTTCGTTTACAGTATACGATACCGCAGAGGCACAGTGTGTGGGTGGGAGGACTGCACGTTAAGTATCTAGGCGACTTGATGTTTTCTTATAATGAATTTTTCCTTTATGCAGAATTTGCTTTTATATTATTTACGTAAATATTTTTATTTGTTGACCTTCTTAATTAATATTTATTAGTTTATCAATAGATATACTGAATAACTTTCGTTGCTTTAGAAAATCAGTTAAAAGCATTTTTCAATGTGTGTCATTGGCTTCTGGGGAGGGGGGGCTGAAGTTCCATGACATCCCCACCCCCCTTGTGTGCGCCACTGGGACAGTTTCAGCTGCCATCTTCACACTGCCTGCAGTCTTAAAATGGCGCGAGCGGAGTTTTCGTCTCCACCGCATGCGTTATCACGGCGGCCGGGAGGTGATGTCACTCTGGATATCACACGAGTGTTTAGTAGTTTCGAGTATTCTGGAATTCTCGCGCAAGAATTAACGCATCACATGGTTTGACCTTTTTATATGCTAGCATAGGAAGGCCTGTAGGAATTCTTGTGAAAGAGATCTCTAGTTCTGTAAGCAACGCAGATCATCCTTTTTTCTGAAATAAATATAATTTAGGTCAGGATGTATAATATGACAAAGTTAGTGTTGATGTAGCTAAGATAATGGTCATTTGTCACGAACAATTTTTACAATATTTTTAGTTGCTGAGGAACGACAATAATAAATTTTAATTTCGAGTTCTCAATCGTAAACAACTTTTACCGGCAATATTAATCATAAGTCACAACTAAGTATACCGTAAGCTTTTTTCAAGGTGTATAATATTTCTGGGGCACGCTTTCTATTACTTGATCTACTAATATAATAAAATAAAAGTTGATTACATTATTATTAATAATTACATTTTAATGAAACTATTTAAACTTAATAATGAAATTAATTTTAACTTCAGACAACTGATTAATGAAATAATTACATTTTTATAAAATAGGCAAATGTGTCTAATAAGAATAAAATATTAGTCCACGTCGATAGTCCTGTACAACATCATACAATTTGATTGGTTTCATGCGTTTCTCTATAGTGCGGTAGAGATTAGATGCGGTAGATTACACGAGCTCGTATGATGCTATTTATCTCTGAATAAGAAGAAAGGGTATGAATTTAAAGAAATTCAAATTCGAATTATTTAATATTGAGCATTATTAACTCCCAGTGGAATTACGTATAGTGATTTCTAAATAGGACCAATCGCTGCACGGGCAATCGGGGAAATAAACACTAAGTACACTAAACGCCTAAAAATAAACTACATAATAATCAATCGAGGAAAATTTTTTGAAATTACACGACAATGTGATTTTCGTTCAGTAGCTTGTGTGTGCTAAAACAAACTAATTAAAAATATACTCAGTATTCTAGATAATTCTGTGTGTGCAATGATTAACTACACTGCAGTCAATCGGGAATTAATTTATTTGGCTTATTGATCAATTAATTTTCTTGACAAACTTCAAATGAGCGTATTCAATATATTATGGTCATACAAAACTAACTTTTTCAACAAACGAGGCTTCATTTTAGCTTCACTTTTAAGCCGCCTTATTCCCGTGATGATGGCCAAAGCATTCTTACTTAGATTTTTATTGCCTGCACTATGACTAATTATCTTCAATCACAATGTGTCTCAAATCCATATTTAATAGTTCTTAACTGTCAGTGTTCACAAGTATCCAAAGTGCCTTAATGAAATTATAATTAACTCAACGAATCAGTGAACAAAAGAGAGACCCAGGAAATTAGAAGATTGGAGAAAACCGTCTGCCAACCCGCATTGTCAATGACAAATTCATGATATTTAAATATTGATGAATCAGACGACACCATTAATTTATTGAAAACTTTTTTGCAAGAAACCTTTTTATACAAATATATCTGAAATAATAGATTAAAACTATACGTTAATATTTGTATACTATTCTGATTACATCTGAAATAGGTCTTCTGGGCGAGTACGTTTCACTCAGTTAACTCCTGTCCCCCGAAGTAAGTACAATAACCCGAAGTACTTTATAGTGGGTAAGTATAGAAATAAATACATTGTACAAAGTTGTTGGGATTGATAATACCATATGTGAAGGATTTTATTGAATATAAAAATAAGACCATCTAACCAAAAAGAGAACATATAATGGTCACAGGTACAATATTAAAAGATAGAAGAATCGAAACAATTCCAGAGGTATGCAATCATATAGTACCATGGTGAAAAAGTTTGAAATGGTGTCGTCTGACTAAAGATCATTAAGTATAAAATAATAACATATTCCATTCAGACGTATTGTTAAATTAGTCATCAAAATTGTACGTGGATCGACTGGGACTTGAACCTGCATTCCAGCAGTGGCAATTGAGCCTGTGTATCACGAGCCGCCCAACCTCTCGCTTGTTCCTTGGCGATAGACGGTGCAGATGGTCCGAGAGCATTGTGCGTTTTGCTGCCACCTGCCACTCGAGGGCGCTCGGAGCGGAGCGGAGCGGGAGAGCGCACACTCACGCTGCCCCCGTTCAGAAAGGCTCTTCGCCCCCGTCGTTACGCAGTGATCACTCAGGGCGTTCCAACTCAGCCGCCAGGGCCACACTTGCCCCTGGGAGTGCCTCGAACGCACGGAAGGACATGTCTTTAACCAAGTCACTAGGTTAGAATTTGTATTCACGGTTTTGTTCACAGTTGCTCAATAAATATATAAATGTATTTTCGATAAATCAGAACACTAGAAGTTAAGTTAAGAATATAATAGTTATAGTTTTAGAGAATAGTTAGAATAGTTAGCGGCCATAGTTAAGAATATTCATCTCTTAGTTATAGTTGTAGACCATAGTGATTCATTTCCATCCGTCCAGCACGTAGTTAAGAACATTTGGATGGTTTTCATAAAATTCTTGGCATAAAATTTCGTAAAATGATCATATTTCAATTACTTCTATTTTAATTAGTTTATTTCCAAACACCAATTTTGACCCAGTAGAGACCACTTAAAAATTTTAAAATATTTTAGTAATGGTCAATTACGTGACAGTAATGGCAATATATATTCTACCCTCTCAACGTCTTTGAAGCATGTTAAAAAGTACTAGTTCGTGTTACATTATTGCAATGAAAATATTAATAAACTGTTTGCTTTTTTATTTATAAAAGAAAGAAAGAGAAATACTGAGGCAGAGGACAATGCTGTGTTTGATCTAGTACACATTTTTCGTTTCTTTAGGAACACGTGCTAATCATAGTTTTGCTCGGGATCTGAAATTGTTTTGCCCCGACACTGGTCACCATGGACAAATACCACTGTTTTAGGAATAGCACATATTCGTGAGGCATAATAGGTAGGATCGAAAGTTACCTATTGTTAAGAAATTCGGTATAGTATAATTATTTGAACACACGAGTACGTGCATAAATCTTATTTTTCTGGGCTACGTTTTTATTTGGTGATATCCTTCTTCAGTCAAGTTTGTGAACCCCTGTGGAACACCGAGGAAACTACAGTCCATCAGACAGCAACAGCTGCATATAAAAATGGTTATCTCTTTAACGAGGCAGGTTGTAGTGAGCCACCATGTGCCCCCGCCTGGACTCCTGTTCGCTGGGAGAGACTAGTCCAGGGTTCGAACAGGGAACCGGTTGGATAACACGAGGTCGCACTCCATGCGCAATGCTGAGACTGCTCCGCTCACCTTCTGGAACCAACTTGGTGCACTGGCACCCGTTGCGTCGTGCCTTTTACAATAATTGGGAAAGCGCATCTGTGGAAGAATTGAATTAATCTGAAGGCTCAACTGTCGGAGCTGAGAACTGGCGAAGTACGTCTTTAAACAAAGACTAAAGGACTGCGTGCGATCGTTCCTTCCTCATCCAATTCTTTTTTCCATCCTTTCTTACCATTGGGGTGAATCTCTTCACAGCCCATTTCCCATGGACCTTACAGACAGCCGATGACATATTTTGAGAATGCAGATGTCAGGTCAGAAAGGAGGAAGAGACTGAACTATTCCTCTTTTATGACTTTATTTGAGTTACGCTCTATTAAAATAAATGAAAGCATGTGAAAGGAGTACTTGCAAAATTTATGAAGGAAAAAGCTATTTTGACGGTGATTATTTGGAGTACCTATATTTCTTCCATTACTCGTTCAACCTTAAATTTGATATTATTCAATGATCTTCACACTTCAACCAGGTAAAAAAACTAAAATACAGAAAGTCGTACTTTTGTATTTTTTTAAGGTTATTGAAATACAGAATGTTTTATGCATCGACATATCGTCCTCCGCTTTATATATTTTATTAGAATCTCCTTAGAAGAGGAAAATAATGAATGATTGCTTCTGGTATGATAAATGGAAGAGTAAAATAGTGAATGATAACAAAAAGCAGGTTTCATTTACAATGAAACAAACACAGACGGAACGGGGCGCAAAAGCTTGTAATCATGTAATACACTGGAATCATTCAGAACGTTGAACGCAAAGGTAAAGTGAGTGAATGCCGATTCCGGCGCGTCAACTACTGACACTACTGTGTTTAACACAGCAACTATCGGCGTTCATCCTCCACTGGAACATGAGACCCGCCACCGACCTACTTGCCGGCTGCCGAGTATTTGGTAGAGTTTTAGTACATTTGGTGGAGTAGTGGTTGGTGAAGAGTTAATTTCACGCCCTCTCTTCCATACGCGACCTGCTCCTCCGCCACCTTCTCAAGTAGCACCACTCTTGTGCGGCAGCAACCTGATGCAGCAGCAGGTCTGGTGCCTCAGGCAAAGCCTGGAGATGGCAGACGAGAGAATAACTTTGTTGTAAGGAGTCTCCACTTTCTCTTCAAGTATCCGCGGCAAATTAGTGATTAGCCAACAATTGCTGGAAGGCTGATCCGTTGTGTACGAGTGTTTGTGTACTGATGCATAATATGAGAGCAGAATGGACGAACATTATTGAGTTTCCTTCCTAAGTTTTCTTACTTAGATTGTGTTTTTTTTTCGAGAAGGAGTTGCAGTCTAATTTAATTTAATATTTTTCCCCTCCTGTAAGGGTATCAGCCGGAGGTTTTGTGAAGTTGGAATTCCTTTTAATATTAGTTAAACTGGACTAGAATCTCTGGATTTAAGATATTCTTTATTTCGCAGTTCTAAAACTAACGCGAACCATTGTACCCACGTAAGAACGACGAAGTACATCTTGGTTCCCAGTATGTTGAAAAATTGAACGTAAAAGTACTTTCGGTAAATTAGATTCCTATGAAGTACTCTAAGGTGCGCAGAGGCCAAGTTTTCTAAAATGACGAGGTCAAAAATGAGTGTTGAGGGGGGGGGGGTGCAAGAGGAACGGAAGGGAAGTTCACTTGCTGTTCTTGACCCGTTTGTTAGGATACTGCTGCGGCATTCGCCTGGTATTGGTCGAAGGAACCATGGAAAACTACTCATCAGAGCAACTGCCCGTCGGAATTCTCTTCATATGGCCAGTGGTTGACGTCTACACAGATATCTAACTTGTGTTGAAAATCCGTCACCGTTGAGACAATGTTGCGAATAAAATGGCGTTGTCACTCAGCAATCGCAGTAAAAGTTAATATATTCTTAAGAGCCTTTAGAGTTTCTAACCATTTAACTTAAGCACTTACTTTCAAGAGGTGTGACTGCAATATACTGTTGTTTACTGCAGCAAGATCCAAAGAAGGTCCACAGAATCATTATTTACGTTACTGATGATAGAAATACAAATAATCGGCATCCTAGCATGATCGCGTTCATTTTACTTATTGTAGGTTGATTCTACACGCATGTACTGAGCATTTATTGATTCAATTCGTTATTATAAGTCTTTGTTGAAGTTTTCTTTAAGAATGCGTTTTAGTTCTAAAATTCACAAAAAAGCAGAGTAGTGTGTTGAATGTCACGTCACAAGGTATTTAGAATTATTAATGATATTCTTACAAACTATTTTTACAAAACTATTTATAGGCGAATATTGCCTATACTGACGACTCTTCAGGAATTCCCATTTGAACAAAAGAAGATAATGTCTTCTACATCATCTACATTTTTGTCACCAAGAAACAGTGGCTTATGACATTTATGCAAGCTATTTTTAGAAGCTATCTACCATTACGGACTACACGACGACACGAATGAGTGGAATACTCCTCTCAAACATATAGAACAAGGTCATCTACATTCTACATCATCCACGTTCCCTTTCAATTTCTCGGTAGAGCCTTCTATTGCAGTGGGGGCTGGCACAGCTGACAGACAAACCGCAACTGTGCCATTTCCCTCACCGAGGAACACGGTCAGCACTGACGAAGGAGGTGGTCTATTCTCCGCTGCACGCGCGTGCACGTACACACACACGCACTCACACGCACACATGCATACACACGTGTGTGCGTGTAGAGCGCTTTCGTACTCTCGCCGCCGCTTCCTGGAATTTGACGCTGCACATTCCCTGGCTTGCCTCCGGGTTATCAACAGTGAAAACCCTTTCGTGATGTAATGCTTTCTCACTCTAAGGCCAACATTGTTTTCCGAAACCGTGGCAGTGCACTGAGAGAGTGGGTATTTCTGTTCACGATCTTGTCAACTACTTAGATAAATAAAATATAACATACAACTTCATACCGCAGAAGTGTAAGAGTAGTGCACGAGGTGGCGGTGTTCCTCGCCTGCCGGAGGGTGCGATCGAGAGCCAACTTGCTTGCGTCGCTTCCCCCCTCCTCCGCTTCCAGGAGTGACCACATGGTCTTGTGGTAGAATTCTCCTACAACATCAACATTAAAGATAGAGGTCTTTTTCTCAAAACTATCAGAATTAGATCTTTAAATCGCTTCACGCATATTTTTTTTTTCAAAATTTTAGAAGTCTTTGCATAATTTTGAGATGCATGGTGACAAAGTTCATTTTTTTCGAAACTGACTACATCTTAATTAAACTAGAATTTCAACTTGCAAGCAAGAGATTTTTTCATAATGCAATGTATTCCCAAATATTAGATCTTTAAATATTTCATGCATATATTTTCTTAACAAGTAGTTTTTACGTAATTCTGACTACATTTTTTGACTTTTTCAAGTAATGGATACAGAGTGAGTAGGATACATGATTGCAATTATACATTACGATCAGTGACAAATAATATAAGAAAGCGTGTGCAGCTGTAGCACTAGCAGTTTCTCCTGATCTAATTACAAAAAAAACTCAATTAATTAACATGAAAGTACTTTAAAAACAGTTAAAGGCGTAGGGAATGCCACACTATAACACTTCAATTAAGTTGTAAGGATAAAACCCCTCAGGTGGCTCATGGACAGAGTGCTAGGTTTCTGTGATGCGACCCCGATTACGATTCCCGAGCAAGACCAAAATAAATCTGTAGCTTTCTAATTACAAATCCTGTCAGTTTGTGAATAGCTGGGTGACGAAAGAAAAATCTCAGTCACGCCAAGTAAGGTAGGTGCGATAATGCGAATACGCTAACCTCACGTCTCTCTCAACCTCAGGCTCGGACAATAAATAAAAAAACTGGGCCTGCACTGGCAACCCCGCTACATGGCAAAATTAGGATTAATCCAGGGGCGGCCTGCCCGCCCTAAATGTAGCCGATCATTTTCGAGGGATCATCATAGATTTGTGTTAAATAATGAACATATTTTTTATTATGTTGTATATTATTTGTTTCGTAGATATGATACCATACAATATTATTATTTAAATAATTCTATAATTCGAAAAAAAATATTTAAATCAATTTATCTAAGTAAAGGAAAGTAAAGGAAACCTATGGCCGTTAGAGGGGGGCGTGGCCGCCATGGCCCCTCCCTGGATCCGCCAGTTGATTAATCCGACCCTACAACGCCAAATTCACACATTCGTACAGAGATAAAGCGGAAGAGTGATGGCCTACCCTGTTAATGCTGTTTCAGCCAGCGTGCGCCCCGTGGGCAGGCTGAGAGCAGCTGCAGCTCAGCTCTAAAGAGGGCGTGCGGAGATGCGTTTTCGCAGAATCAGGAAACCCAAATACAGCGAAGTCTGCGTGTTGGCATTTAGCGCGTTGGGCTGGGAAACAAAACCTCAAGGCTGGCGGCAGCGGTGGCGACGACGGCGGCGGTGGCAACGACGGCGGCGGTGGCGACGGCGGCGGTGGCGGCGGCGGCGGCGGCGGTGGAGGTGGCGGTGGCGCTGGTGGAGTCAGCAGAGGTAGTGACAGTGTAGGTGGCAGCAATGACGCCGTTGGCGGCGGTGGTGGCGATGACGAAGGTGGAGGTAGCGGTGAAGGTGGCGGTTGCAGATACAGAGCCAGTGGCAAAAGCGGTGATGGTGGGACTTATGGTGGTCGCGGTAATGGAAGCGTCGGAGTCAGTGACGTTGACAGCGGCGGAGTCACCAGTGTCGTAGGTGGTGGTGGTGGTGGCGATGGAATCTGAGGTGACGGTGACGGTGACGGTGACAGTGACGGCAGCGTCGCAGTCTGCGGTGTCAATAACGGTGATTGTGGCAGTGGCAGTGGCAGTGGCAATAGCAATGGCAATGACGGTGACTGCGGAACCTGTGGTGGCGGCGGTGGAGTTGGTGGTGGAGGTGGTGGAGGTGGTGGCGCCACGGGATGCCGCCGTCCATGTGCGGCCTATTGTGCTACGAGGGCAACCTTGACGACGGAGGTTCGGTCAAATGAAATCACCGGCGCGAATACCTCGCCACCGCTTCCACGCAGTAACGACGCGACGGTTCTCCCGGTATGGCGTCGCGACGCCGACCCGCCCCCTCCCCGCCCCCTCTCCCAGCGAATGGGAACGGCGCGGCGCTACGGGTCATCGCGTATTGTTACGGATGCGGAGATGCGTTGCGTAAACCTCTATAACAGCACGCACCATACTAAGCCCAATGGGTCGTTATGTTTTTGCTTTTATTTGAAATGTAGTTCAGTGTAGTAGATTTTGGTTAATGAGTTCGCACTCATTCTCATTCAACTCTCGCATCGGCTCAGGTGACTCACGACAGCAAATGACGTCGCTGCAGTGCCTCTGATCGGGAGGTCCTATGCTTCGAGGCCCGTCGGTGGATGGATTTCCGACACCAGCTACACATCTAGGTCTCATTCGGCCTCGTCCTGTCTGGAGGAGAATTCGAGCAACCGGCTGCTCTAATTGGTTGTTTTCCGTGGCTTCTCTTATCAACACCGGGCGAATGCCGGAGCAGCACCCTAAGAAACGCACCGCGCGCTGTCTTTCCTTCCTCTTCCTTGTCCTATCCTCAACACTTACCTACACACACGCACTCTGACATGACGGGAGACCTTAGAGCGGGGGAGCGGGGGAGCGGGGGAGCTTAGAGCTTGACTCGGCTGGGGCGGTGCCTCGCTGGTGGGAGATACCTGGTTGTGGAAAAACCTGCAACCCGAAGTAGGTCGGCTGATCTCGCCAGCCAGCGGGGTAATATCATATGATAACTATCATATCATTAAGGTTTGTAAATATAGGAGAATTAATAATGTTCTGTGTTCATGTTCGATACATTGCTCTTGCTACACGATTGCAATTCCTTCTCTATGCAAAGATAACGAAATAATATGAAGTCTATAAAATCATGGAATTAGTAGTATAAAATAATGTGTAATCCTATATCAATGTGACAGTGATAAAATTCTTCTCCACACAGTCAAGATACATTATTACAATGTTTTCATTTTACAACATAAAACAGGGATCCAAAAAATGTGTACACTTTGACAGTAAATATATTTGGAACGGGGATATATACGGCTGTGATTCTTCCTTGCTATTTCAGTTGAATGATTTGTCAGATGTTCCGATTACGTATATTGAAAGTGATACTCATTTTCAGCTAAAGAACATCGAAGCGGCTGAACTGCTGGCCGCACTAGATATATGAGCTGCATATATTGGTGTGTGTGTGTGTGTAATGACTGCACACGAGACAGCGATGGTCTCTCGTAGCATGTACAGAGTATCTGGCTTCATTCGAGAAACTTCATTTTTCAAGTTCTCCCTAGGTAGAAGCCGAGCGGTGGAAGGCCCGGTGATCGGGGTCAATAGCTCCTCTCCGACGTATCCATCCTGCAGATGAAGTGTTGTCGACATCCCTATGGTAGTGAGGCGAAGCGCCATCTTGAAAGTAAAATGGTTCATTTTCAAACAGCCCTCTGATGACAGACAAAGTTGTCGTTTGAAACATACCAAGGTACACCTCACCAGTCACGGTACGTTCGAAGAAACAGGGGCCAAACAAACAGCGGGATGACAGACCGCACCACACATGAACACCCGGTAGATTCACTCGTTCGTCCACGTGAGCGTGATTATTTATGAGATCGGTAGACATACTTGTGTCGGTTTATAATACTGTTTAGTTTGAATTGTACCTCAGATAACATTACCTGCAAACATTCATCCTCGTGAAGCTTGTTCTCATACCACCGGCAGTATTTCAACCTTCCAAGTGGGCCATCTCTATTCAAGGCGTGCTACATTCTTGGAATGTTCACAGTCTGAACTTTGCAGTCTTCGAAATTTGTCTTAAGCTTGATCGACTTTCCCCACTTCCAAATTCACTCTGATTCACTGATTATTGCGGTGACCGCGTAAAATGTTGCAACACCGCAGTGCTGGAAGCGAGACTTGTTGCCGTACACGGTCTTTCCTTATGCCCATATCTTTCCTTGCACGTATCCTGAAGAGGTTCGTCGCCTTCAAATTTATCCCCAATCCGAGCGGTTGAGAGATTAGCTGCGTACATATAGCACCACTGCTGTTGCACTTCTGCCATTTTCGCGTACTTCAGCACCACTTTCGATATGGCCCTATTTTGCTCGAACACAATCCTACTGCAGCCACAATTGATAACACACTGACATCTGCTGGTGCTCACGTGCGGGCCTTTCACGGCTTGCCATATGTTGACAAATCATTGAACTGAAATAGCAAGCAGAAGTCATTAGTGTGAGTCTTTTTGTTCCAAATATATTTGCTGCAGGGAAATATACACATTTTTTTACCCATCTGTATAATATACTCCACATTATTCTATACAATACAGTATTTTTAATCGTTTTGTGGATTTTTGTGCGTTTCCTCGAAGCCCCCAACGAAACAATTGAGCCGCAAAGCGTTTTCAGATCTTCGTTCAGGGTTTGGTTGTATACGGCTTCTAAGAATATCCCCATTGTTCTGGAGAATGCGGTCGCCGTTTGGGGCGTTTCTGCCCGCGAACGATTTCGTACTGAGCGCGAAGCAGTAAAATCCGAGTAATGGCCACCTGGGTGGACCCCTACTGAAGTATTGGAGCAATCTGCGAACTTAAAAATATTACAAATTATTAGCTGGTACTCGTTACCAATTTAGACGCACCCATATATTAACGTAAATATCAATAAAATATAAAATAATTTATGAGCAAGGAAATAAAAACTCTTACATATCCTAGATGTTACAATAAATTTTCCTTGACATGGTGGCGATAATTATGTAATGCGGTCACTGGAACTACTTGACTCTGCTGACGAAACCCTTAATCTTTATTTAGCCATGTGGAGTAAAGGCATGACAATTCAGTTACTAGAATACATTTAGATACAATTTATGATGATTCACTGCACAGAATTTATGTTAAAATGTATTGGACTTGCATTCTGAAAGTGATTTGTTTCGTGTTACATTACTTTTCACATCATTTTATTTTTGAAATATCGTAAACGCAATGAGAAGTGGTCCATAATATGTAATTATTCTAGTTCATAAAATCTTTATTACGTTCTGCGTGTTATTGATGCAAAGCTCTAACCCTCAATGACCTTATGAGGAAAGACCTTCGATAAGTACTATGCATCAATTTCAAATAAATAATTATCATTGAAGAATTGGACCTCAGTATCACAATAATGGTTTAAACTACCTAAAAATATGCAATTCTCATATTGCAATTCACAAGGAAATAATATTGGTGAGTCCTAATCAGTATGCAAAAGAGGAAATGCCGCTAAGATGGAGAAGAGTGTGCACTCATACCTGAAACACGAAGCCGTCCTCGCTTCGCTGCGTTCGTAACCCTTCGCACCCGGAAGGTCTCCCACAACGGCGAGATCGTGCGGCTGAAACAGGTTCCTCTTGCTCACCATAGGATGTCACTGTTGGAAAATGGTACAGCTCAAATGATTCGCATTTCTGTCACAAGAATCTCTTTAAAACACAAACACAGACAGAATTCCAAATAGTGATGCTACATCAGCACATTCTGTTTCGCATTTTTTGTAACTTGCAATTTTCGATAATTGAGAAATTTCAACCAAAATTCTATAAGATTGTCTTTTCTATAAGTGTACTCTATTCGAGAAAAAATTGTAGGCATTATGAGAACAGTAAGCATTTTTTTAAAATTGTCAACATTTCACGCAAAATTGTTTTCAAAACTTACACGGCCTAATTTAAAATTCTACCTTAGCTGAACGCATTGCATTAAGGAAAAAAATCTGTATCTTCAACTTTTCCATTTTTCGAAAATTAAGAGTTCAAATAAATTAGACCTGTGCTAGTTTTAAGTGTCCTTTGCACTTTCTGAGAAAAAAAATTAAAAACATTGGAGCCATTTTTGAGAGAATGTTGAAAATTATGTCAAGGTTTCATATGAAGTACTCAAAATATAAAAATATCTATTGCAAGATTTCGAATTCCTCGAGTTCGGTGAGATCGGTAGGGGATATTTTTAGTCATATGAGCGGTTCTGGCGCTAGCGTTGACCCCCACACAGGTTTTTTGCCGTAAACCATGTTTTTGGCATCGAAAACCTGAACTCTGACTTCACAATATGTTAGACGGAGTTATTTATTGCAATATTAAACAAGACTATTCTCTTGTTCGAAAATAGTGCCTCACAAAAAGAGGTTTTGTTTAGAGAAAAGTCTCTATTTTTCGCTTCAGCAAAACAGTACTTTCTATTTACTATGTAAGTATGTAGTAGAGGAGAAAGTAACAAGAAGTGAAAACTAGTTGAGCACGATATTAGGTACATTTGTTTTGCTATTCGTCATGAAAAATATTTTTTGTTATATCTCTTAATAAACGCAAAGATTTTCAACAAAATATTGCAAAAGAAGTTTCATACTGTAAGTTAATTGAAATTTCATGAAATGTAATCCACCTGCACATTTCATTATAGCTTTCTACCGTTTTAGCATGAATTTAGTTTATTGAATTTAATCATATCACCTGAACTGAGCAAGATAGAGGAATTTGGTGACTTTTCCCTTGGATTGCGGACACACGGAGGTGATTTCGGTTTCTACTTATTGGTTAACATTTTTATTTGCCACCTTTGCCTTGTATAGGAGTCACTTACGATTTATCAATTAGGATACGATGCTCTTAAGACCCGAAATTAAACATTCCATATCTAAGCACTACATAATTTCTTTAATACCATTAAACATTCTCCTTGATCCTATTGCCTGTGACGTCTTTAAAACAAGATGGGCATTGGTCTCGAGAAAGCTATACTTGGTCACGGTGTAAGATATTTCTTACGTCGTGATTTGGTATAGTCGCCGTGTTCAAAAGGAGCTCAAGCATATATTGACTATTGATTCGTGGGCATTACGGATATGGCATTGGGTGATCGTAACACTACATCAACTCATTTGTCGCAACCCAAGTACCAACGTTTTCCGGGTGAGCGGACACAGCGAAGAGAACAGGACGTCTATTCCAGGGGTTCCCAAACTCTTACCGCATATTCACTGAACACGGAACATAATTCCTTGGTCTTACATTGTGTACTACATCTTTAATGAGAAAAAATTACTTTCTACTACTTTTAGAGTCAATATGAATTGCATTGCCAATATCTTAGTTGATTCTCACGTCTTAACAATCTCTACGAGTGTCACAAAAATTTCTTAGAAAGCTCTTCAAGGCCTCTTCTATTTCATAAAAATGTGAAAAGTTTGCAATGAGTCCTAAACGACATTAAGCTTTCTCAAAATGTCGATCGATATTTTGGAGATCCTTAAAGACCACTTTGAGTGGTCCCTTCCCTGCCCTATTCCAAACTAGTGCAAAAGCCGGTGTAGGTCATTGACCTAATTTGCCATTACGCCTACTTAAAGTGGCGTTCGAAGGTCTGGAGTTCCAGAAGAACACACCTTCTCGACCTTGCACTATTCCAAAAAAACAATTTTACAGCGTAAGTAATGGACCTTAGATATGCTCCGTCTGTACCCACGTGTGCGTTCGCTAATAATATGGAATCGTAGGTCAAAAGGATCAGTGTATATGGAACTTAGAGTGACTATCAAGAATTTTACTACACGCACACATAAAAAGTTTGAAATTGCACTTTGAAACGAAATATTATCTGCATTTGCTGGATCCTGCACGGGTTGCGTCATCACGTCTTCTGAAAGGAACGATTGATCAAAAGCAATTCCACTAGGACCACTTTGAGATTTTTTCCGAGAATGCTTCTTTTCTTTAAAGTATTGTGAAGACGGGCAATGAGCCTGGACGTCAAACGCCACTACGCCTACTCAAAGTGTCGACGAATTGTCAGGAGTTCCACAAGGACAACTCTGGAAACTTTGCTGAAACACTTCCTTTTCTTCAAAATACTGTGAAGGAGAGCAATGGGACCTGTTCGTCATATGACAATACGTCTTTCAAAGTTTTTATTTATTAATTGGCTTTGTTGTACATAGATCAGTTTAAAATTAAAAATATTACACATGTGTGTAGATAGCTTAACAATTACAATTTAACCTACGTTTACACTAATGTGAAGGTTGACGCAGCCATGACGGCATCTCGTAAGTCCTTTTCTAGGTTTGAAACTATTTTACAGAATCTATGAAATGGAAATATTTATAATGCGAGCAGGATGCGTGGGGATTTTACAAAAATTGAAATTATATTTTGTATGAGATTAATATTCGAGAAGACGTTATGAGACAGGTTAGCAATATGATGAATGAGGGGTTCGATGTTACATTAATTATTCCATTGGTGATTTGATATGAATCCGGGTGCATCAGTATTGGTTCGGTGTTCTCAAAGTGTCGACGAATCGTCAGGAGTTCTACAAGGGCCACTTTGTGAACCCCTTCGCGCCTGCACTACTCCGGCGCGCGTCGTGTCCCAACTCCACGTACTGCCTCTCGCGCCGTGCCAGTGCGCGTGGCGTAACCGCCTGTTACGGAGCGGCGTTACCGCTCGGACGGCGCGGGCGTGCTCGGTGCGCCAGCGTCAGTTCGCGGGCCGGCCCCCCGGGGCGCTGGAGAACCGGCCCTGGCCGTGCCACGCCGGGCCAGGCCAGCGCCCCAAACGGCAGCGGCGCGGGGGCGGCCGCGACCTTCGCCGTCCTCCCCGTCCTCGCCGTCCTCGACGCGCCGCCCCGCGCCGCGCCGTCGCTCGGATGCTGGAGCGTCTGATAAGGGCCGTGAAGGCGGGCGCTGGAATGTACACCTCGAATTTTTTCAAAGTGGCTGATGACATTAGGTCATCGTTACACCTCCTGCTTTATAAAATGAATTCTTGAAACAGAGGTAGGCACATTTCTAAAGCCACGAGCCCCGTCGAAAAGGACGTTCGCGAATAAATTAAAAAGCGCCATTTTATAAGGCAGGAGATATAGCAGTGTCCTAATGTCATCGGCCACTTAAAAAATCGAAGAACAGGTGCTTAGGGAGGTCGTGACATTCTGAATTTACGTATTCGTCACACGAATGCCATGTTTGATGCGAATTGGGGTCGATGTTTCCAAAGCTTAGATTGTTTAACATTAAAAAACACTTTATTTGAAATTGACCGTCTATTTAACGGAATGGCACAAATAATAATTTTTAACATCAATTTAGTGAACTTTTTTGCTACACGGTCAATATTATTGTGTTGTCAACAAAAAATATAAGGAGTCTGTTGTGATTTAACTTGCAGCTAGGTATTTCACTGATGACGACTCAAGTTCCATGACAAATATTTTTATTTAACCAGTTGGATAATCATTGAAGATAGAAAATGTTGTAAAGGGATAATTCAAGAAACTTTCTTTAACAAACAGTAAATAACAAAAAATGATTATAAATTAAACATAAAATCCAAAATTCTTTGGTTTCTTCAATAATTATTTTTCTACAAATTATATGGACAATTCTGTATATTTAAATGCACAAATATTGTGAGCTTAGTTGTATGTTATGTTCCTGAGAATGTTTCATTTCACCCATCTGAAGACCTCATCTGGGAAGCTTTCTGACTGAAGACACTCCCTTTCCATTTATTAGACAAAAGCTGCGTTCAGCAAACAAATCTAAACCAATATGTTTCTACTCTACATTGCTTATGCAGGGGCTTGTCAGATATTACTCCATTTCTGAAAAAAAAAGTTTTAAATGTCAAGAAGGCGTGATGTTTTAATATATTATAAATTACCTCACTTTAATTTTTGCTAAAAAAGGAATCGACATTTGAAGCTCTAAAGAAGTGCTCTAATGATCGTAAATGTGACGTTAGTTTGACATTTGACTCTTTTGCTTCAATTGAGCGATCGAAATAATACGGTACCCTTTGGCTGCTCAGAAGGTCTGTGTTGCGTTGGCGGCATTCTGCCCACCTTGCTACCGACAATACTGTCGGCAACGTCATTCTTTTCACTATGATATACCCAATGCCAGCGACGCCACTCCTTCACGACGCAGATATTAGCGCAGCCCCGACGCGAAATAAAGGGAGCGCATGTCTCTATGCACACGCAAGCAGCAAAAAGTGTTCAAGGTTAGCGCTCCTGAATTAGTTTAGATCATTTTCTCGCCGTTCCGCTGGCCTAGAATTTCATAAAATGATAGGGGCGTTATATGCAGTACGTGCAGTATATGCAGTACGTGCAACCTCGCTATCTCCGGTATCTCTAATATGTTTCACTCTTCTTTTCATTCCAAGTGTAGGTATTGTTGGGAAAATGTTTCAAACTTTCAGATACACAACGGTGACGAACGACACTTGCGTAATTTACTACCTTAGTGTGCTATTTGTAAAAGTAAAGAACGGTATTTTATGAAACAGCTCTCATGACCATTCGACTTGAATATTTTTGTTTGAATGACAAGTGTGTTCTATCCTTGCCCCTTTTCTGGAATGTGCGCGGATAATGTAAAAACGAAACCCTTAAAACCCGTAGGTGAGAAGGCATCTTTCTCCAACAGCTTTATTCACATACATACTATGTTATTGAAGTAAATCTGACGGTATGTATCAATTCCACTTTACATTGCCCACAAATTTATTTAAATTTTATAATGTTCGACTTGTGTATTGAACCCCTGAAAATAAAATAATTGATATTTAAGGCTAAAAATAATGATCGTCTGATTTTACCATTTATTGATGAAAAGGCCAAGATTAACAAACATTAATTTATTGTCTTATGAATTGCGTGAAACGTAACATTATCATTTATCATTTGAGACGTTAATATTATGCCAGAAATTACGAATTTCTCTTTACCGACATTAGATTGTGTCACTGGCTAATTACGACTTATCCAATTAAATTTTATTCACTTTAACATATGAAGAGGATACAAAATCTTATAATGACCGAAACGAATGTAATACTCGTGATTTATGCCCATGTTCATGGCAAAATACATGTAAATAAACATTGTAAATTTTGAGATTTTAATAAGCAATTGATAATTCTACTCAAGAAATAAGGCATCTTCAAGACCTGAATGGCGGATGGAGACATATGGCGACGTCGTGAACCTCCCCAGTGCAGAAATTGTCATATTTTTTCCATACTAAAATTATTATTTCAATGTCCATCACGATGTATCCGTTGCTTTCGGGAATGTTAAGCAAATGACTGTTCTAATCTCGATACATTATTCTACAACCCACAAATTGTAAAGGTCAACATCGAGAATTACTCTATTATTTAGTACAAATTGTTAAACAAAAAAGGCCTCCAAATAAATGAACTCATAAAATTAATATTGACCGGGTTATATCCGCAACATTACGAAATAATCACATGAAGTTGTCAGAGGACTGAAAACCAACACAAATTCCACAAAACAGCACTACATTGAACTTTTCTTCTCATTTGTTGCCTCCACAACGATGCCAACAAATCGAAGGTCTCTTGAACTCTTCTCTTCCACAGACTTACTATATACAAAAATTTCTAACATTCTTAACGAAGCTATCAAATCTATTGTCAATGCTATTTAATCTGCTAAAACCAATATTTTACAATCACAACCAATCCTGTGGTTAAGATATGAACACACTGAGAGCGTTTCTTAAAATTCTTAACAGAAAGGCCGATCCAAGAGGATTCAAAATATTATAAGGACCGAAACGTTGTATGTAGTACTTGTGATTTATGTCCTTCTTTATAACAAAATACTTTTAAACTATATTCATACGACATTATAAATCGTCGCCTTTTAATAAGAAAATTATATTTATACTTAGGGAATAAGGCATTTTCAAGATCTGAATGCTGGATGAAAACAATTGTCTACTTACAAGGTTGGTATAAGTAGACAATTGAATTAATCCATACTAATTCATATTTCGAATAATTTCTTCTCTTACATTCATTCTTTCTCATCGACTCCTTTCAACGTAGGAAGAGATCTTTCAACACCTACACGACTTCTTCCCGAGATATCTCTTTCACATGCTGAGAGGGCCCCTTGTTTTGCTTCTGGACATAAATGTAAATTCAAATTAACTTCTCCCCATAGCACGTCACACACAGTTTTTATCTGTTTTCGACGTAAATAAATATAAATAACACTTTTGAATTTAACATCGAAAAGTTGTTTTTTCATTAAATTAATTATATAGTTATAAACGGTATAATAACGGAATAATTATTTTAAAATTTGCCTGAATGCCGAAACTTCGAATGAAGCTGGCCTTTGATGAAGTGTAATTTGAAACGCAGAATGTGCCAGTAGGAAGATCGATATTTACGAGTAATAGAGCAGAATGGAAGAGGGAGCGACGAGGGATGTGGGAGGGTCTTGAAATACGCCTCTTGGCACGCACTTGTTGACCCTGGCGTTGCCCGCTCCATCTCACTACTTGGGTGTGCTCGCGGGCGTGTAGGCGCTCTGCACGTGGAGGTCAAGGGTTCTCAGCCAAGGTCCGGCCATCTACGTGATCAGAGTTCCACCACGTTTTATCTTCCTTCTCGCAGGAAATCATTTATGAATTCAATTATAAATCTTGTTCTCCCTTTTTGTGTTGCGACAATTGTCTCGTTTATATTAAACTAGTTGTTACGCCCTTGAAAACCACGCATATCTTTATTGTTTATTTGAATTCACATGATTAATAGCTCGTGAAGTAAGCTATATTTATATAATTTATATCTTTGAAAACACTCATTTGAATTTAGTATGCTTTAAACAATGTTTCATTTAATCAACACAAGTCTTAAAGTAGTAAAAATGATTCGTTTGAAAATAGTAATAAAATATCATGATTCAATTGGAACGGCAATAGTTATAAGATAAATGAAAACATTTACTTACTGCCGTGACTTACGAAATCTACTTAAAGTGTGCTTTTAATATGTTTAGTATGCATCATCACATAAAAATATCTTGTATTACATTATGTATATGTTTTCTGAGGATGTGGAAAGATGGAAAATATTTTTTTCAGAATAAAGACATACGAAGAAAGTTATCATGTAAAATTTTCTCAAGCTGCTAAGCGTGATTGGTGTGTTCCTTGTTACATCACTAGTTTACGGTGTCGCCTCCGATGGGTATTTCATGTCACAAGTTTCATTTGTGCTATCAAAGTTCATAACAAAAATTAACTGTAAAATACAGCTACCTAGCTTGGATTTACTCAAGCACAAAAACGTACATAAATTTATCAAGAGAAAAATTATCAACACAACATTATTGATATTTCTAAAACAAGTTTTGATGTCAATCCAAAATTAGGTTCATTTTTGCCATTCTACTGGATCATGTAATAATTTATGAGATGCCTAAAAGGCAATGTAGTAATTCAAACCTGTTTACCAGAGTAGGTTTCTTAAATCCATCAAAAGTTCGTTTTGTCAAATTATTCAAGAACATTCCAGAACAGTCCTGCTAAAGTAATGCACATCAAGATTTCTCTGAAAATGTTCTGGAAGTATCCGGTGAAAATACCTAGTTCCTCACCAATAGATCAAGACGTCTAGAATGACACCTCACTTCTCTGAATGGTAGACCGGAAGATGTCAAACCGCGAGTGACCATTGGCACACACGCAGGTGACCCAAATACTGCAGCATTACCAGTAATATTTAGGCATTTATGTTACTGTTCCTTACATAACGTATTTAATGGAATACGTTATTTTGTGCAATTCTGTGCACCGACTTTCCCATATTAGTTTTCTATTTTCTTTGCTCTTGGAGCATTTATTTACATTTTCTTAATTTTCCGATATCCTAATAGCAGATTGGAAATATTATTTTAAGATTATTAAAGAACAGTAAAACCTCGTCCCAAATTGCAATTCATAACACCTAAACCTAATTCTACGCATTAGGTTTAGGCGATAGTAGTGTGCAGACACCAGACTGACGGACAGACGGGTGACGTTTTGAAAAAAACATTACTTTTTCAGTATCAGGGGATCCCAATATGATTTTTCAAGCATTACATAACTTTCCCTATATTATATACATTACTCCGTATACACGTACGTATACAGAAAAGTAAAACATGACCGCTACATTAAAACAATGTATTAATGTAAAGAGTTACTCATTGCCCCCCCCCCCCCTCGTGGTCTAACTATCATTCATTACACGTAGGTAATATTATAAGATCATATGTCTACATATTCAAATGGATAATTATGTAAATCCTATTCTTATGATGAGTATTATGTAAAAATTTGGAATTGTACTACATGTGTTTCACATTTCATTTGATATATACCTACACTTCAAAAGGGATAATTATTTACGATCTTAATTTCAGTTCAGATGTAGGTAATAAATTTATCAAAATAATAATAGTAATAATAATAATAGTAATAATAATAATAATAATAATAATAATAATTATTATTATTATTATTATAACCTGTATACCGTTTAGTTTTTATAGCAAATTTGGAGTAGAAACAATATTATTCAGTGGATTTTGGACTACTCGATGTTTTTCACAATTCTTCGTCGGTAGGAATAACCTGAATTGTTGTTTAATTCCCTAGCTGATTGCTTCGTTCTTCACTCATCTGACCTTTTCCGCCAACGAGCACGCTCCCCACTTTCTGACATTCTTAATCACGTTCACCTTGTTGAACATGATCGACTCGTAGTTGCCCACTTGACCGCGTGATCTTCACGCTCGATTCTTTTGACTAATCGACCTGACAGTGTCGCAAGTAATTGTCGCAACGTGAGTCACTTCTCCCCGCGATATCTCGAGCGAATAGGTGTCATTGCATGTGCGGCCAGCAATATATTCTGGCAACGGGTCTTCGTCGACATATTGAGGAATGCGTGTCCGAGAGACAATAAGGATACGGAGATAACCACATCGACGCTGTCGTATGCTTCTACCTGCAGTATCTACTTCTTTGATGATAGGAGGATATATGCGAGTTGAAACTTATAAATAATTCAAAAATATTCACCCCGTCAATTATGTTATATTACGAATTGGCGTTGCATCATGATAGGAATAGTTCATAGAATTTTGATGTCAAGTAATAATGATCTTTCAAGAAAGAGCAAACAACTTACAACTCAGACTTCACTGACTTGCAAATTCAGTGTCTCATCCTCGTTTCTGATCATTATTTACAAGCACGATTCTGTTTGTAAGTAATTCGTGAGTTTTGTTTTGTTGAAAATAAAATTATTACGTAAATTAAATTATGTCAAAGGCGAAAAAAAGTGTGTGCTGTACTAGTTGTAACACTGAACTCTTAAGTTTATTTTCATCTCACCATCTATTATTTGCATATCTTGATGAGTACAATAATTAAGGACTATTTTACATCAGTTAAATAATACTTCACTTTACATATAAGATAAATTTCACATCCCGAGAAATTATTAGTGATGTGATATTCCAACATCCAGAAAAGAACACCATTTCACAGAACTTTACAATGATAGTTCAATTCTGTGAATATTCATAAAATTTAATTTATCTGACAAATGAGAAATTTCTACAAATGAATAATTTGTGACAAAAACAACGGAGAAAAACAATTTAACATAAATCACCAACCGATCGACAGACACGCAAGTTTAAATCGGAGTTATGATTAAGAGTAGATCTCTTTTGATTACGTTTGATAAACAATAATAATTATAAATAATGTCGTGTACGGTGTGGGCTCTGAAAACTTGCCAATCATCACAAGCCCTTCAGTGGCAGCTCTACCAGGCAGTGTCGAATACTCCCCCACTTGGGCCCCCATTGCCGCCAGTTTTTTTTTTACTTCTAGTGCATTATCGCCGCTAGAAATCAAAACGTAAACTGTCTCTCGGTCATGTAATAAGTTATTTGCGTCTTTCCCATTCTGAGCGACGTTTAAATTTGGAGGTAAATTGTCAGATGATTGAATTTTGCCGGACAATAATTTTTTTGACCAGTTAATAAGACATTCTCTTAATGCAAACATCGTAAAATTACATTCAGATACATAGCTTAAATACGATTTAAATTTAGTGTGAACAGACGCAGTACTCTAGATAAGAAACAGCAAAGAACCATTGTAATATATTATTATCAGAAAATGTAAATATTGTAACTTGTGTAATTTTTAAACTCCGCCTGTACGACTGTTCCATTTAAAAAATATTTAAGTTATGGGCTTGTAATAGGCTTTTAGTGATATTTGTAATGAAAGCATGTCTGATTAATTGGTAACAAAAATATCTTTTATATTTAAAGAATTTCTTTCCAAACTAGTCCAAAAGCATCGTACCGTAGATGTGCATAGAAATGATTTTTGATTTTACCCCCCTTTCAATGTATTTGGCGCTTACCGAAAGGAAATGCCCCAGCAGATAGAGCCAGTTGTAGGAAATAGCTTAGGAAAATACGGGGAAAAAATATGAAATCTTACACTTGTTTGGTTCTTATACGAAATCCTCAATAACTGAGAAGTTTGTTATGAGTACAATTTTCGCATCACAATAATCGCAATACAATTACCGTACTACGATTTCAGGCGTTAAGATTTTGAACCAATAAATAAAATGTAAAAATATCTTCTAATTTAGTTGACTACGCAGCAAGTCTCCGTGTCGTGTCTCCAAATCGTTTGATGACGAAACAGTTGAGAGAGGCGAGTCCTGAAATAGGCGCGAGAACGCCGATTTGCCGCGCGCGGAGAAGCAATTCAAACGTCACCGGGAGCGCAGCAACTACTAATCGGAGCCTGAATTACAGCCAGGTAAACACGTGGTGCGGGCCCGGGACCCCTCCGTGCATTTCGTGAACGTTGCTGCTACTTCGCGGTCTGCATTTGCCATTAAGAGCCGGCTGGAACAAAGGCCGTGATTCGTGAGTTGTGGCTCTTTGTACGATTGTTCTAAGAACGAAGAAACAAGAACCGATGTTGTGAAATAATGAAGAGTGTGTTTCATTTAAAATGCAGAAGACAAAAGGCAAATGTATATTGCTCAATGCCCGAAGATGTAACAAAAATGAATGTGTCGTTTTCTTAGCTTTACGAAAATAAATAAAACAATAAAATTTCCAAGGAATTAGAATTATAAAGTACTTATATAAGTGCTTTTGATTAATGTACTAACTTTTTAGTATATTTTGCACCACTTTTTCACTATTTTAGGTTTCGTCAATTTTAAAACTAACATGGACTCATTATGACACAAAAATTAATTCATTTGTTGTATTTCAACATTGAAATAAACAACACTTTTAAGTCCACAGTTTTGTTTTGCGTAATTGTTTATTATTTCCTTAGCATGTTCATTTTTTTCATTTAAAGCGCTCTTAATGAATATTGAATACGGTGGGGATTTATCATTATGCTAGAAGAACTACAGCTTACGGTCTCAAGGCCCTCAAAAACTACTTGACGACACCGATTTCTTAAATGTCTGGCGCACTAACGACATTAAGCAGACAGTATTTTGGAAGTCACAAATGCATTGGTTAGGTGTTCTAGTCGATATTGTTTGTTCATTGTGCACAAGTGTTTTGTCGATTGTTAAGTTAGAATGTTATAGTCATCCTACATACAGCGGAATTTGGTTACGGGTAAATACTTGTCTACATTTCGATTCATTTATTTTCGGCGCTAAATTCAGTTGAGTGCTCGGTAGATTGTTAGCTTCAGACCCAAACCGAAATAATATACCTTTTTGATTTATATTCTATAAAAATTTCCATAATTGCTTTTTCCGTAATCCATTTCCGTAATTGCTTTTTTAGAAAGAATTCCCTTAGTTATATCCTGTGAATTTTAATATTGAAAGAACGGCTTCAAAAATAGTGTAACTTGAGGCCTCCAAAACGGTCCTTCTTTGTGGGTTTCTAGAATTGGAGATGGTTGACATTTTTGAAAATGATCTTCATGTTAATTCCAAGTTGACACCGACAAACTCTTTCTTTCACCATGTGGCAATACATAACTTATACCTTGTAAACGGTAATGAGGTCTGTGATTTATCTCAACCTCGTAAATTGCCAACCGCAAGCCCAACGCGTTTCAGTCTCTTCGTTCACGAGCAGTCAACGAAGAAGATGCATGGGTGTAAAAACGGCTGCTACCAGTGGTGTGCCTACGATCGACCGCGTGAGGCGGATTGTAGTCGCTGCTACCACAGCGCTATATTTCGGGAACGAACTCGAAATTCCGATCACCGATATCCGACACCTATCAACTTCATTCCGACTGAGCTCAGCCAAATGTTTGTCTGTCTGTCAAGTTCCTTATGGTGTCAGGGAAGTGTTAATTAATGTTCTTTATCTCGTTATAGTTATTTATGACAGGAGTGGTAAAAAATGACATTATTTTACGAGTAGGAAATGTTTCGCCACAGACCGATAGGTCCGTCCGTCCGTCCGTCCGTCTGACCGTCCATCCGACCGTCCATCCGCTCTCAGACTCCTTCCGGTTCACAAATCGAGACAAATGAGGTGAAATTCGACTCGTCTTGATCTCTTGGTGGCGAAACGAACATTTATTTTTTGTGGTTCCATCCAGAAAGTTCTAATACATTTTTCTAAAAATAACGCGATTGTTATATTTATACAACTGGTAACAACAATATTCTGGTGAGTCGCGTGATATCATAGATTCTAGTAAAATGTGTTGCCAGGGGAGACAACCAAGAGAGAGTGGTTTGATGTATGAAGGAAATGGCATAGGAAAAAGAAGGCGAGTAAAATTATATCATTTCAGTAAATAATCTCACATTGATAACGAGTAAGGCATTAATTCATCGATTTCAGAAGAAACCACCCTTCATCTTCTTCAGGAAACTAAGTAGATATTTCTATCAGGTTTCAACACAATTATCAGAACAAAAGTGAAACGCTGTGAATTACTATACTCTCTCTGGCATTTACATGAATAGTTAAAATTCCGATCCGATTGATATCGAGTCATCCGATTGATGATAATTAAACCTAATTTTATAATTAACAAGTATTTTAATGGACACTTTTTCGTGTAACTTTGTACGTCTGAAAATGGACGAGGCAAAATGCTGAAATACGTTTAAAATGTATTATTAATGAATTGTGTGTCATACGTAAAGTAAAATGGAGAGAGTGAAATGAGAACTGTACTGCCATCGACTTGCAAAACCCACTTTCCTCTCTGCACAATCACAACACAAGAACTACCCGTTATTAAAGAGAAGTTAGAAGTGAAGAAATAGTTTCACACACCTGGTGAAGATTGCCCTGAACAAACGACATCATTTTGCATGAGAACATTATCCCACAAAAAAGAAGGGCGATTGGCATAATAAAAAGTTGCAAGAGTTAAACGATGGAGAGAAGATTGTTACAATGCACGAAGATACCGATCTCTTATTGCTGCCTAGTTCGGTGGGGCGGTCAAAGGTCATCCGAAGCAGATGTGGCCCCGTCGCTCCACTCAGAGCGAAAGCCTCGACTGGGGTTCGAAGCGGCGACCTCGGGTCTCCCCTCCCCTCCGACCAGCACGGCAGGATGTTGCATTACAGCGGCTATCGCCATATGCAGAGGCTTCTGGCGAGTGTGATCCTGAAGTATGCACGTGGAGCGCAAAGAAGGACCGTCGGGAAGTGTACGTGTGAGTAGTACGACGGATAACGGAGCGTCATATATAAGCAGATGGCACACGGCGCAGTTTCGGATGGCCGGTTTTCCCATTAAGGCCTGATCAGGCAGGCAGGTTCTCTCGCTTCCTCGCTCGACGCCAGCCAGGGTCGTTTCCTTTCCAATCCTGACCCGGGCCTCCCTCTCCCGCCAAACAGTAGGCTGCCCGTGCGATGAAAAGCTAATCTACCTTAGCCGTGAGTATTTTATAATTCGGGTTCTTGTAACTGAAAGAATTCGTTATGTCATGCTATTGGAGGTGTAGTAATTTAAATCTTATTTCTCATGCACTCTTAACTGCATCGAAGCCATACCTTTCCATAAAAGGATGACTAATGATAAGGTTTAATGATGAAACTTGGAAAAAACAATTAAATTCGACAATTGCAACCGATTATATGTAACTGGTAATTATATGCAAGTTGCAATTATATGAAATTTGTTTAAAGGAAAAATCATCAAAGAGTGGAACATTTATGAAGCGTACATTTCTGTTGTTTTATTGACCGACATTTTCGGCACAGTTACACGTACGACAAATCTCCCTCATTTGCATTTTACTGAATAACTTATAGTAACAATGATCAAATCTTTTTATTGGAATATTAATACATGATTTTTGAGCGACGGAGATTTGTTAACTGTAGTACCAAATAAGTCAATCAACAATACCACTAGGTGGTTGAAATTTTTTAAGAAAATTACTTTCTCAATAAAAATACTACTGAATGGAAAAATGATGAACGCGAGCTGTGAGTTGGGTGGTCGTTTAATGCAATCATGTAACGTAAATGCTCGTTTCTTCTCTATGCCGCACCGCACCGCTCCAGGTCTTAGCTCCCGACTGATCTCTCGATATGTGGTAGTGGAATGCCGTGTGTAGCGCGGAAGTGTGCGCAAAGGGTGAGGGTAGGGCAAGGAAGTGGAAGGACCGGTCGCGCGCGACTCGTGGCCCATTTGTTAGGGTTCTTTCCGGCATTCTCCTGGATCCCCCTTGATCGCAGAAACAAAGAAAAATGCCGAAGCAGACCGCTAGAAGGGGCTGAATACGACCTAGCTAAGTCGGCAATGTCGAAAATCCTGCCGTGGTCGGGACTGGAACCGAGGACCTCCCATTGAGAGACACTGCAGTGACATCACATAAGTCGGTAGTGCGATAGTGTGTGCAGTGATATAAAAAACTATAAATTCTGAAATATATTTTCGACGTCCAAAAATTCCGGACAGAGGGCAGAGACGCACTTAAAGAGGTAGGAAAATGACTAAGCAGATAAATAACAATAACGTTTTAAAATCTATTAGTGATTTTTATTACTTTTTCACTTTTCTCGACTTCTTCAACATTCTTCCTTTTTCTCCTTAAACCCCTCCTCTCTTCCCATTCTACCTTCTTTCGTAAATGAAACAGAGGAACCTCTTCGACGTGGCAACGACACGGTAGCAGCCTGAGCACAGTCCCTCATCGTCGCGATATTCATCTGTGGCGGAACAAATATCGTTAATTCGCATTAGGGGCGGCAGGCGCGCCTCCGGCAGCCACTCAACCGGCGACTGTTGGCGAGGAGCCACCCGGGCGCCATTTTCTTGTCATTATGTAGATGCGTCTGTGATACTGTCGCTGAATCGCGTTTCTAATCTCAATCACCGATTACAAATGGCGGCCCGCGGAACGCTCGTTTGTTCTACATTTTATACCTTGCTTAGCCATTCGACTTTACGTTGTTAATATTCCAGTGATACAAGAACTGAATTTTGATAGTGAAAATTGAAAATTATATAAAAACCGGGCATAACTTGGACATTTATTTATCACAATCATCTATTAGATAACTAGTATACAAGGTGTAGCCCGCACGTAGCAAAAAAATGCAGATTTTAACAATGACAAGATTCCATTGTTACGCTGGGTACAATCTAAAGCAATTTCGTATTTTTTGTTGTTGTGAAAAATCACATTTTGGGCTTACATTTTTAATCGCAACTATGGTATGATTAAGTCTTGGTCGCTCAAATTATTCATGCCAACATTTGGAGAAATTACTCTGGTAGAGCTATTTTTTTGTGGTAGAAACAACTAATCATCTTCACCTTTATATTATAGACTAGTGGCATTTGTGCTAACATTTCGTACTTTGTAAATCATTGTTTTAAAAATGAAAATAGTTTGAAACTTAAACCCAAATTCGAACAGCTAATTCGTGAACTGATCGTTACAGTAACGTAATATAAAATTAGTGTTAAGAGACTCAAAATGATGGGTCTGCAATATTTTATTTATAATACTTTACTTTATAATTCGATGCAATTGCCATTTTAATTTGATATAGCTTTCGAATTTCTACTTGCTTCTTTGTAGCATCCACGCCTACTTCGAAAAGAAGATAGAAGAGCTAAATCTCCAAAATGCTATAAAAGATGCAAAAAGGATCTCGTTTTGTAGAATACTGCTTAAGAAACATCACTGGCTTCACCTGCCATCTTTATTTTACTCTGTATTTACCCCACAAATGACTTGCATAATTTCCACATGTTCCTCACACGATTTCCTTTTCAATTTCAACATGTTTCCTCACTTTTTCCCCGCTTATTCACTGCATATTCTCCATTACCTTCCGTGCATGTTTCCCACATACTCCTGGACAAGTTGATCTGAAATTTAAATGGGAAATTCAAACATTTAATTTAAGTGTTTTTATTACGAAATATTTCTACGAACGTTATGGAGGCTGATAGTGCAGTGGCTCCCCTAGCGGATCAATCGGAAATTTTGAATAGCGGAAGTACTTACAGCAGAAATCTAAAAAAAAAATTATAGAGAGACCCAAAGAGATTTCTCCAAACATTGCTATATCAAAAAAATTTAACTTTTTAAATCGTTGTAATTAAAGTGAAAATAGCATCACCTTTCAACCAACATCCAGCGTTTCTGGAACGTAAATACTGGAATAGAAAAGACCCGCTAAGAATATCTGATTTTGTAGTTAACCACATGTATGCAAGCCGTTCTGAAACATGAAAACCAAATTTTAATGCCCTTTCCAAATTATGGTCGATGGTGCCATGTTTGCGGGAATATATATTTTGCGGATTGCAAATGCGCCTGTTATCACGCACTAGCGAACCACGTTTTTCACCTTAAATCTCATTGATAAAGACTGGTGTAGGTAATTACCTATATAGCAGAAGTACAGTTATTGGGGTTTGTATCGATTATTTTTACTAAACCCTAAAAAATCGGTCATCTTACCTTAGCGTGTTATATAGAAGAAAATAGCATTCATGGATGCGCGTCTAATTCAAGGATCTTTGTATCAAGGTATTGCTTTAACCTTTGTGTAACGAAACTCTTATAATAAATATTTGTGGTATTCTTCCTATTAATTACTTTTTCTATGATCAGGTTGTCATAGCGGGCGAAAGAAGGCGACGCAAGAAACATGCTCCGGAAGCTTCAAGAAGTGTTTGAAAACTGGTGTCTCAGTATAAACATCCAAAAGACGGAATATAAAGGCGAAGGGGAGAACCTCGACGTAGTAATTGACAAGATCGAACAATGCAAGTAGTCAGATATCTTGGAGGAACAATTTTCCCAAATGGAAGATATCTGACGATATCTCTAGTACGATAGGACAAGGGAAAATAGGGTCAGAAACTCGTCTCTGCCATCTCAGCCGGTCGAAATGAAAGAGAGAAACTGTTCGCATGGGCGCGACTGTGGCGCGAGGAGGGCGGGCGCGCGGGCAGGTGGGTGGGTGTTGCGGTTCGCCTCAAAACGGCGGAGGAGGGGGCGGCAGCGATGCTATCGCCCACGGCGGCCGAGCGGGCTCGTAAACACGCCCGATTCGGCGCCGACCGCTCTTGTTTTGTTGACTTTCGCGAGCGAGCGTTCGGCGCCGGGCCCTGCCTGTCTGGGAACGAGAGCGCCACGCTGCTCTGCACGGGGTGGACGGCAGGCGGAGCGCGGGTTGAAGCAGACACAGCAATGCCGCCCCCAGCAGCTGACCGGGAAGACGTAGGGTTCGAGTCCCCTCGGAGGTGCATTTTCGGCACGAGCTGGGTCGAATTCAATCATTGGATCTCCCTAAACTGTAAATCTAATAAAATACTTAGAAATATTTTCAAAATATTAGTTGAGAATATAATACGACGTACTATATTTTATATTTTATGAGTGCATTTCTTATTTAGTAATCTGGTAAACTGATTTTGCCCGTCCCTTACTCCAGGTTAGCCCCTTTCTATACTATTGTTTTGAGCAAGTGAATTGTCATTCGGCGTGTCGCGGTCTGCTGTTGAGGAATTGGCCAATTTTGTATCCTTCTAAATTAATTTAAAAATAACAAATTAATGGATACGAACATATTTTTAAAGCTGTTTAAAGCGTCGGAAACACCACATAAGCTAGTTCAAATATTAGAATAAAATCGAAATACCCTGTTCAAAAGCGGTCAAAACAAGAGAAGCAAACCAGCCAAATCCACTCGCAGTCCACGTTCCGCACATCGATGTGGCTGAGACCAGCTGCAATGACTGTTACCTCTAGCGCCGCTCACCGAGATGTCGCTAGTTGCATGGCAAGAGGATTTTCTACACTAGCTGCACAGCTCAATCGAATTCAGCAACTGTCCGAAGGAGAATTCCAGATCCCGGTTGCCCTCGTCGATGGTTTTTGTGGCCTCTCCAATGGATAACAGGCGAATGCCGGTGCAGTACATGAGAAAATTGGCAACGCGTTCTTTCTTCATTCATTACTCTTCCCTTAGATACACACACGTACTACATTACCACACATGTTGGATTACCAGTCGTCTGGGACGGTTCCACGCTTACGCATACACTAGAAGAGGTGGACCCCGAAAGTCGACGTGTAGGTTGGGACCGGATCCCCTGTTCCAGCGAGAGATGTACACCGCCACACTTCGAAGTACACTATACTTTTGGAACCAAGGACCATAATAGTGCTCGTGTCTAGAAACACTAAATAATCAATCATTTAATGGAAGGGGCGGCCAAATTTTGAAAAGCCCATTTCACAAAGTGTGAGTTCCAAGAAATTTTTCTCGTTCAACACCAAACGCACCGCAGGGACGCAGCGCAGGGAAAAAAGAATATTGTTTTCTGTGCGTACTCCACCTATTGCGATACGTACAGTACGCGATGCGATAATTTCACGAAACGAGCGCTAAGTAATCGAACACTATATAATCGAAGTCAGCATTATTGTGTGAAATTTTTTTCGTTCTAAACCAAATTCAGTGTAGGGGCGCAGTATAAGGAAAAAATAATATTTTTTGTTGTGCGTACTGCACGAATTTATGTATAAAATCGTAGTTTCACCACAACTCTGCGGGCAACACCTTCCGACAACGCAAAAAAGGTTGCGTTGCGAATTTGTGTTTAGGTTACATTTGTATATTTTGGTTTCTGGAGATTGTGATCTCCCGTTAAAACCACTTTTGAGTCACTCGGGTCACAAGTTGCAAATCACACAACACTAAGATAACGAAATAAAGTCTAAATATAGTCTATAAATAAAGTCGAAATATGACAAAAAACAAACTATGAAGAACACGTCAACGCGATGCGTCATGCGATAATTTCACGTAACTAGCGCTACGTACATGACCACTAAGTAATCAAAGTCAGCACTGTTGTTCAGTAAAAGTAAAAGCTGCGTTGAGCAATAAAATATTTCTTGCAATAAAATAATGAATGAGTCAATTAAACTATTATATTATTGAGCCTTAATTTAGTACAACTTTCCAAAACACTGGTTAAATAGTTATAACAAAAAGTTATAGTTAAAATACATGTATGTATCTCGCATTTAGGATCGGATTAATTCAACTTTTGTCAGCTAGAGGTGTTTCCTGGCCTGGTCCATGTTTTATTTATTATCCACGCCGGGGGGTAAGGGAGACATGTGGCATTGATGTATTTTCTTCACCGTATCCAGCATTTTTGACCTGCCTGAGCTTTTCTTTCATCACATAACTTGAGAAACTAAGACGTTCGTAAGGAAAACAACAGCTCTATTTTGTCCTGAGCGGGAAGTCACACGTACACCTCGAGCCAGCCGAAGGGCTTTAATTGCTCAATACAATACTTTCTTTGGTGCTTGAGAGGAAATTTATGTTTTTTGGAATGATGGCTATGAAGAATTTACTTTATGTAGTTTTAAATTACGCGCGCTTTTAAGAGACGCGAAAACGAGCTATTAAATTGTTCTGAGAAGGAACTATCAGCCTTACCTCCTTCAAAATCAACTCTTGGGTAAATCGCATATGACTCACAGCGCACCTACGGTTAGACGAGAAAACGTTCAAATGGAATCGCACAGCGTGCAGGAGGAACTCCTCTTATCTGTAACTACCATCTACAAGCGTCTTTTTCAGTTACGAGATAAACGCATTACGGAACTTGAACGCTGCGCTGGTCAGGACGCGTTTGGGCGAGGGCAAACAGACCACATGGCGCGCAGTGTAATCTCACTTTGGTTGCCGGAACTCAGTGGGAAGGGGCAAACCCAACTGATAGATCCTTCTCTTTACCTCTGACCGGGAGATTCTAAGGTTCGAGTCCCGACGGTGACAGGATTTTTCACACAAGCCATGTAGCTAGGTCGAGCTCAGCCGGTGCCTGAAGCTGGTGAATTCTAGCGGCCGGCTGCTCTGATCGACAGTTTTCCGAGGGTTCTCCGATCAATAACAGGCGAATGCCATAGCAGTACCCTAAAAAAACAAAACGGGACACGGACCGCGCGCGATCTTTGCTTCCTCTTCCTTATCCTCGCTTTCACTTCCATGCACCACACTACTACACATGCCGGGAGACCAGTCGACAGCTTAGAGCTGTTCCCCCTGAAGCCTGCCCCGCTGGAGGGAGATACCTGTACAAGGAAAACACCGCAAGCCGTCGTGTAGGTCTGCACCGGATCTCGCAATCGTTTGGGGAAGAACTCTGCCACCTCCCGTGATAAAGCATTCAGTACATTCGCGGGACTAACAACTAGAGCACCTGGTGTGTCTGGAAATAATTAATCAATTAATCTTTTTCTTACCCCATCGGAAGTTACCGCGTGCAATATAATTTAAAGAGTGTTTCATTTGGAGTACTTTATTCGAATGACTTCTTTGTTTTTCCCCCACTTAAGAGACATGTTCGAGCCGCCGCTGTCTGTCTTTCTGCCGACACTTAGGCGGAAGAGCCTGAAATCGAGTACAGATGTCGCCAGGTATCCCAATCGCAATCTCCACTTTCTCCGGAAAGCGAATGGTGAACGTGGTTTCTGCGTCGTCCACCGTTTTCCGGCGAATCCACTCCACGCTTCCCAGAAACACGTTCAAAAGACGCTTCCGACAGGCAAGTTGTTACCACTTTCATGTACGTTCAATCGATGAACACAGACTAGATGTTGCGTCAGTACGATTTACAGAAAGCCGTAAAATGCGGAATACAATAAATATTACAGAGGGGACCGACGTAAGAAGTGAAATACGAAAATCTCACGCATACGAGGATGCATAAATAGACAGTGTAAACTGTACTTTTTTGAACATGATAGTAAATTTTCATTCTCGAAATAAAATACACAACAAAATCTGATAAGAAAAGTGCATGTGTGACTTGCTTATAGTTACTTGTTTTTGGAAAGCGGCTGTTCAAAATTTGGCGGCAACCTACACGTAAGCTTGTGTTGTTTTATTTATTTTCAATATTTTATGAGATATTGCGTCATCATTATTATGAATTTAACATGAGTAACTTAGGAGGGGAAATATCACCTTAAATAATAGCAGAGTAAAGTTAAGCTGAAAAGAAAACATCCCCAACGCGCTGAGCAACAAATAAGTCGCGCGGGCACGCAATCGGCAATCAGCAATGAGCCCACCGCCGGCGAGAGGGCTGGGGGCACAGCCCATCGGCGAACCCCAATTAAGAATCGACTCCCGATTCGTTCAATTCGTCGGCGGCGGCGGCGGCGGCGGAGGCGCTGCAACCGGCTCTAAGCTCAGGCGGCTTGGATTTCACTTTCGCCGGCGACGCATCAAAGCGCTGCCGCCACCGACCACACAACTCGTCCAATGCCCCGGTGCGTTCAAGCACACAGCAGTCGTGTATGAGAACTCGTGAATGTCACGAATGGACTATGTGTGAACGGGAAACATCAGTGTGATGACTGACGTAGTTCGTTGAAACAATGCATTAAGCAGAGGACAAAACGATTTGTTTTTTTCACTTCATTTTTTTCTTCAAATATTACTTCTTCTTCTTCTTCTTTTCTTCTTCCTCCTCCCTTCTATTAATTTCCTCCTTCGTAATTTCCCCTCCATGTCATTCCGTCTAGCGTTATCGTTTAACGTACCTCTACATTATTTTTATTTTTTTTTTTATTTTTAATTTCCACAGACCAGCATTACTGCTTTACAGGGATTGATTATATCTAATAACAACTTAAAATACAATTATACAAATAAACAGTAGAAATACCTTTCAAACTACATTTAAAAGGATTACATTCACACAAGGAAAGAGAAAAAGAAACAAAAAAATAATACAGTCAATCATTAAATATAAGAAGAAATAAGGGAAGCCCAACAGGTTCCTCATTATTGTATGATGTTTGATAAGTGCATAGTTGGTTGTTGTTTGCAATCTTTATTTTAATTTTGTCAGGTTTAAGGAGGGTCAGCAAATTGAATTAGGTACTTGTCGTATGGAAATCTGTTTTTGATTCTGGTTGTTGTTGCTGATGAACCAAGGTTGTAATGTTCAGTTGATGGAAAGTTATATAAAGATGTGAAAAAGGAATGTGCGCGTTTGAGCAGTATATGATGTATAGTTTCTGTTTTTAATTCTGAGTGTAATTGATTGTTCCTGATAAACCAGGGTGCGTTTACAGCTATACGTAGGATCTTATTTTGGAATGTTTGTATTTTCTTTATATTAGTCGCTGATGTGTTGTACCATATTGGGCATGCATACATTATGATGGGGAGAATTATTGCTCTGTAGAGTACTAATGTACATTCTGTTTTGAGAACGGTTTTTTTATTAATTAGTGGGTACAGTTTATGTAGTCTTTTATTTGCTTGTGTGATTTTGTCGTTTATATGGTTAGTCCATGTTAATCTGGTGTCCATTAATAATCCTAGATATTTAATGGGTTTCTTTTTTGGTAACCAATCTAGTGTTGTGTTAAGTAGTTTTAGTGGTTTGGGAGTAGTGTTTATTTGGCATAGGGTGAATATTTTTGCTTGGCATTTGCTCGGGTTTAGTTTTATTTTCCATTTGTCTGCCCATTGTATTATTTTGTTCAGTTCATCTTGTAGATTTTTAGTGGCTGATTTTAGGCACTTGTTAGAGGTTAGAATTGCACAGTCATCAGCAAATAATGCTGTTGTTGTGTTTTGGGTAGTTGGGAAATCTGCTGTGAATATATTGAATAGGGTTGCAGATAATGGGCTGCCTTGTGGTACTCCAGCTGTGATTTCTTTTTGTGTGGAGTAAGTTGAATTTATTCTTACTGTAAAAACTCTTTCTTTTAGGAAGCTTTTTATTATTTTTATCAAATAGAGGGGTAGTCCGGATTCTTGAAGTTTGAATATTAGACCTTCGTGCCAAACTCTGTCAAATGCTTGGGATACGTCTAGGAAAACAGCCAGTGTATGATTTTTTTGTTCGAAGTTTTTATATATATAAGTTCTGTGATTCTTAAAAGTTGATGTGTTGTTGAGTGCTTTTCTTTGAACCCAAATTGGAAAGATGGTATATATTGAATTTCATTAATATATTGCAGCAGTCTTTTTAGGATTAATTTTTCCATTACTTTGGCTACAATAGGTATTAGGCTTATAGGTCTATAGTTTTCTGTAGATGTTGGGTTTTTGTTTGGTTTAGGAATTGGTATTACTATGGAGTGTTTCCATTTTTTGGGGTAGTATCCTGTTCTTAACATTGAGTTAAATATTGCAGTTAGGTAACTAATTGTTTTCTTATTTAGTTTTTGTAGGAGTATGGTTGGTATTTGGTCAATTCCAGCTGATTTTTTCTTAGTTAGGTGCTTGATTGTTTGGTATGTTTCTTTTGGTGATATGTATTTTACTGGGTGAGGAACTGTTGTTACTTCATAGTTATTGATGTGGATTAAGTTGTTGTTGTTTGAGGTTGTATTTGGTGAAAATGTTTCTTGAAAATGTTCTGCTAGTAATTCGCATTTTTCTTTTGTTGTTGTAGCTGTTTTATCTGATTTCTTTAGTTCTGGAATAATTGTTGGTTCTTTCAATATTTGTTTTGTAACCTGCCATAAATTGCTGTCTTTAGGATTTATTGTTTTGATGTGATTTTTATATTGTTGAATTCTGTATTCATCTAGGGCTAGTTTAACTTGGTGTGTTAGTTTATTTAATATTTTCTTTAGATCAGGGCTCCTATATTGCTGCCATTGCCTGCGAATTCTGTGTTTTTTTTAATTAATTTTTCAATTTCAATAGGTATTGTATGTTGTGAATACTTTGGTTTGTAATTTGGCTTTGTATTTGCTTCTTTTGCTGCATTTAGTATGATTTTGGTGAAGGTATCTATGGCAATATCAATTTCTTCTTTATTTTTCATGAAACGGTTTGTGGGAAGGGAATTAACAACGTTTGTTTGAAATTTTGTCCAATCTATGTTTTTTGTATCTATGCCAAATGGTAACTCAGATTTAATATAGTTTATATCAGTAGTGAGAATAACAGGACAGTGGTCTGAGTCTAATTCGGGTAGTGCATGAGCATAAAGGGTATGTTTTAAATTTTTAGCTATGGTAATGTCAAGGATATCTGGTTCAGCATTACAGTTTTTGGGGTAGTGAGTAGGATTTGATGGAGCTATGATTTGAAAATTTAATTTTGATGATGCTTTTAGTAATTTTCTTCCATTAGGTGTGTTTACTTTACAGCCCCAATTGGTATGTTTACTGTTTAGGTCTCCTATTAAGATTGTAGGTTCTGTATTGTGTAGTATTAGGTTTAATTCGTTTATATCGACTTGTTTTTTGGGTGGTTTATATGCTGATATGATATTTATGCGTTCATTTTTTAGATTTATTTTTACTGCAATTAGCTCTAGGTTGTTTGATTTAGGGATAGAGATTAGTGAGTGGTCTAAATTCTTTTTAGTTAATATTGCTACTCCTCCTGCGGCGTGTTGGCATATTCTGTCTTCTCTGTAACAGTTAAATCCAGGGATTTTGAACAGTTGTCCTGGAGCAAGATGAGTTTCTGTTATGCATGCAATTGTTATTGAATGTTTTTTCAGGAATTGAATAAGTGTATTTCTTTTATTTGTTAGGCCATTTGCGTTCCAGTTAAGTATTGTTATTGATTTTAAGTTGTGTTGTTTATCCATTTCTTATTATATTTGAAATTTGGTTTGAAACAATATTTTGTATTTGTGGGAGTAATGTTGCTGTTATTTGGTTGACTATTGTTGGTAACATCTGCATTATAATTTGTGTAATATTTGACTGTATGGTGTTTTGTGTAACTGTTTGTGCATATGTGGGTGCAGTTGTGTTTTGGTTGTTATTAAGAGCTAAATGTGGCTGAGAAGGATTTCGATTTATGTGGGTTTGTTGTGGGAATATTTGTGTGTGAGTTTTGTTATCGTATTTGTGTTGTGATTGTGGAGCTTGTAATTGTGTATTGAAGTAATTTGATTGAAGGATTCTTTTTCTTTTTGGGGAATATTTGCATTGGTTAGAGGTAGCCATATGATTTTCTTTGCAGAGAGTACAAATTGGGGGTGGTGGGTTTGTGGATTGTAATAATTTGCAATCTTTTGTCCAATGATGCTCAGTGCAGTATCCACAGCTTGGTGGCATTGTGCAGTAATTTTTTGTGTGTCCGTATGTGAAGCATTTTTTACACTGAGGGGGGCCTTGTGGTTTCCTTCTTATTTCAACTTTAACAATGCAGTGAAGTAGTTTATCTAATTTGAATATTTCTTTTCCTTCGGCGGAGTTAGTTAGTTCTAATGCTACTACTTTGAACGGTATTTGTTCTTTATTGGTGAGTCTGGTTACTTTTTTAATCGGGTAGTTTAGATTTTCAAGTTCACTATAAATTTCATCTTCAGTGAAAATTAGAGGTACATTTTTTATCACAACTGATAGGTTTTTTTCTGTTTGTAAACAGTAAGTATAGTAAGGAACGTTTTTCTCTTCGCAGTATTTTCTTGTTTTTCGATAATCTGTAATGTTTTTCAAAAGTATTTTTACCGAATTCCCTATAGTTCTAAAGGTAAATCCCTTGCCAATTAGTTCTTTTAGATCTTTTGTTAGTAGGGTTATGTTTTCTGCATTTCTGATACAAATTGGGGGTATTTTTATGTTTTCTGATTGTGGTTCATTATTATTAACAGTTTCTTCAGATTCGTCTAATGGTTCTAAGATTGAGTACCTATTTATTGAAAAAGCGTCTTTACTGGAACTGTTATTCAACATTCTACGTTTTGCGTCACTATGATTACTTACTTTTGATAGTCCTCTTTTTTTGTTGGGTTGGTATTGTGCACTAGTTGGTTGATAGAGTTCACTGTCGACATCTGTGGACCTCTCATCTGCAGATTGGGGTTTCTCCGTTGCTTGTGTATGATCCTCGTGTATTTGAGAGGTGAGTGCAGTTGGGTCGGACCGAGAAAGCTGAAGCTGTTGTTGAAGCATCTGGTTTTGATATTCTAATTTGCTGAGATGTTCTTGAAGGATGTGGTTTTGATGTAGTAGTTGTTGATATTGTTGATGTAGATCTGCTGTTTGGTTTTGCTGCAAGGGTTGTGTGTTGTTTTGATTTGTGTATATTTCATAATTTCCATCATTATTTAAAAGTTCTATGGAATTGGTAATGTGTCTTCCTAATGAATCCTCTTCCGATATCATTTTGAGAACTTTGTCGTTTTGTTTGTGGCACTTTTCACTATAATATTCACTATTTTATAGTTGTGATGATACACTATATAAAACACAGTTGGTGTTTTTGTCTTTGTGATGGAGCACTATTAATAAATTAAGTGTTTATATCGCGGTTTTGCCGCAATGCGGCAAAACGAACGTTGACTGCGTCTATTCACGAGCGTTATCGATCGCACCGGTTCAGATAAGACTTTTGACTCATACACTGTTATCTGCGCGGCAACTCAGAGCTTGTCCACGACCGTACTGCTCGGCGGTTGATAGCAGACTATCCTTTACATTATGATTTCCTTTCCTTTTTTCTTTTCCTTTCTTCATTTATCCACGAAATAGTTCCCTTTATTTCCTCATTCTTTTCTTCCTGGAAAGTAGTATTTTAATATTTTCTTAAATTATTGACATTATTAAAGATTATACAAAATTCATCGTCAAATAAAGCATTTTATATTCAAAATTCATGTGTCAACGTTTGGTATTAGTGTCTAAACATAGATGTGGTATCCAGTAATAGTAGATTATCTTACTGATTATTTTCTTAGTTCCAATATTTTACGTTAATAATTGTTAAAATTTATGGTTGGATTCCATTTTGGAGACAAATTGTACTCCCTCAGTTTCAAAGTTGCGTGTATAATGCTTTTTTATCCCGATATTCAAATAAATTTAATATCTCTAATAAATTAAATTAGTGTCATCTAACGAAAACATCCAAGTTTCTTGTAGCATCCACAGGTTGGGCAATTCAGCGTATGCAACACGTGGTTTTAAAAGCAAATACGCGCGTTGCATAATTGAAAATACATTTTTCCGAGGAATCAGAATACAAAGTCATCCCTTAGTAAATTCTTTTTTACCACTAGACAATGCAATAATTTCTATTTCTTTATTCTTTCTTAATCTCTTTTCATATTTTGCTTATATTTTAAGCATCTTCACAGGTCACAGAATTAGTACTTTCGACGAAACCTGCCGTACCTTCTCTTTATCGGTAACAAATGACGATTTAGGAATTAATTTACATATCCTCTCGCACCAATTGATGATGAGCTGAATTTGAAGGCTAAACCCGTCGAGATCCACAGGGCTGCCATCTCGGTCAAATGTCACCACGACTACCCTGGGAGTGGAGCGCCTCCAAATCGGGCGCATTTTGGCACCGCCGGAATCGGTGTCACGGCGGCGGAGGCGGAGGCAGTGGAGGTGGCGGTGTGCAGTTTGAGACGAAGGCGGAGGGGGCGGTGTTGATAAGGGCGGTGGCAATAAGGGCGGTGGCGATGATGGCAGTCTCGGAGCCGTAGTTGAGGTCAGTGACGATGGCGATGATAAAGGCGATGGCGGAGTGATAGAGATAGCAAAGACAATGGCGAAGGCAAAAGCAATGGAGATGGCGGAGACGATAGCGATTACTATGACTATGGCGACGTCGATGGGGATAGCGACAAGGCGGGCGTACGCCGCAGATGATGTGGAGAGATGGGGGTGAAAGAGGCTGAGGGGTGGCTGCGGCAGGCGGGACGGCGGGCGCGAGATGGGGTCGACGGGGGCAGGGGGGCCGCGCCTCCGCAGCAGCCGCATCCGTCACCCCGTCAGCGCCCAAATACGCTTATCACCGCTGCGCTGCGACTGTCGCGGCGGCCGGCGGATGCACAGTGGTCCCGGGGCCACGGGCCTTGCACTCACGCGCCGGAATTCATTGACCATTTATTAATAACGTGCGGCTCATGTACTAACTAGAAGGCACCTTACTACTTTTGTAAATCGTAGAGTAGGAGGTCAAAACAGAATTTTATCATCTCCAAAGTGGATTTTTCTATAAGACCGTGAAAATGAGGTTAAAAAACCACAACAAACTTTAGAGTTCAATGGTTCACATCAATCAGGAGTTAAAGGATTTTCTACATGAGATGCGTTAAAGTTCCGTACATTATCGTGCACACTTTTCTCTGCCTTCTTGAACTTCTCTGTGTTTTCTTCATGTTCTGTCGCTGCTCCTGCCACTGCTTTGATACTTCTGTCGCTAATTATTGTTCCTTCTATTCTCTCTCTACTCATCTTCCTTCCCTAATTTCTCCTTTGATCCCGAAATTTACATTTCCTTCCACCATTATTTTCTCATCATTTGCTCTTCCATTCATCCTTGTTATTTTTCTTTTCCTCTCCCTTTTCTCTTTCTTTTTCCTTTGATTATTCTTCTTTTTACTACGATTTGATCATGTAGTGCCTCTGACAGGCACCGAACACACAGCCACTGGCGGGCGGTCATCGCGGGCGCGCTTTCTCTTGACTGCATTCCGCCAATACAAATGCGACGTCGCGCAGCGGGGCGGGGCGCGGAAGGGCGGGGAGGGGCGGGGCAACTGGCGGTGACACGGCGCAGGGGGCCATGCAGGTGCGGCGCCATTGTGACCGCTCGCTCACACACCGCCGCCACCGCCTCCGCCTCCGGCTCTGACCCCTACTCCTCAGCCACCACCGCCACCGCCCCCTTCTCCTCAGCCACCTCTGGCCACGCACTACCGCCTCCTCCTCCGCCCCTACTCCTCCGCCTCCGCCTCCGCCTCCTATTCCTCAGCCACCTCTGGCCCCGCCACCACCGCCTCCGTCACCGCCGCCTCCGCCTCCACCTCCGCCACCGTCTCCGCCCCCTACTCCTTACACACCACCGTCACCCCCACCGCCTCCGTCCCCGCCATCACCTCCTCCGCCACCGCCTCTAGCCGCAGCCGCCGCCGTCCCTGCCGCCGTCACCGCCACCCCCATCGCCGCCGCCGGAATAAGGCGAGTGCATTTCGATGTCGAATCTCCTCCTCCACGGGGCGCCCGCCCAATCCTTGGGCCTCTATCTCAGCCGGGAGGCATCAGGGGTCGCCAAGCCACCGGAGACAGGCTAGGGAGAGGGCTGCGTAGAATAGTATGAAAGACACGTCACGCTCGTAAACACAAGTCAAATACGTGTTCTTGGTCACTTAGACCTAGACGAACAGTGGTTCGCAATGGGGACGATAGCGCTGGATGTTCCCATGGGGACGATCCCATGGGGGCTTTTAATTCATTCAAGCATTAATGATGCATAAACAAACGAAGCAAATTATTACGACCCGTTCTGGAAATATTTTATTTTAAAAAAATTATACCAGTTCTTCAGTATGTAAACATGTTTTAATATTACTTTATCAATCACGAATATCATCGTTTATTTTCGTGTTGATTTCGTTTACTATCGCAATATTATTAGGTAGGCACAGTTTGACCATTGAGCCAATCTCTCATTGCGCGTATATGTAACGCTTGAATCTTCCACTAACGATGTTGAGCTGTTGAGTTCACGCATTGTGACTGCTTACTTTTCTCCAAACGTCACTTTGTCTAATGAACATATTTCCTCTCATTTTACTCGAACAACATGAAATATTCCTTTTTTCTTGCATTTGAAATTTTAAGAAGTATATCTGGGCAGTTTACGAATAACTAATTAAAACGTTGGTTACTCTTTACCTCGGAAATATGAACCAAAATAAAACAAAATCTAAAACAACAATTTTGACAAAAAACAAGATATTTGCGCCCTCATTCTTTCGTGAGGTGGATGAGAAATACTTTGTCTTAAGTATAAACCGCAGACGAACGCTTAAAATCCCCTTCTCAGTGGCCCAGTCTCACAGGGATCATTCACTCGATGATAATGCTAAAACGGGTACTGCGGAAGGGCGGAGATCCTTTGCTTCTGAGATTCCTTCAGGAGGTCGCCCGTTGGGTTCCTGCTTCGCCGCGCAACAATGCTTCCCTCAGAGGAAACAGCATAAAGACTTGCCCAGCCCTCGGAGTGATTAGTTCATCTTTTCACTAGAACAACCACACAACTGCTTGGAAGGGTGACCCACTCGATGTTTTGGGGGCAAAACAAAAGAGTTCGTGTAGAGGCGTTGATGAATCTCGTGTACTATTTGCACTTTATGTGAACGGTGGACGAGGGGGATGAACACGCGAAGTGAACATCTCTGACTTTCTTCCGTACAACAACGTAATGTACGCTTTGGAGTGAAGGGACTGAATACCAGAGAACGCTGACTGCCGGTTTACACATTGGTTCTCTCTGTCATTATGCTACGAGAGAGATTGAGATGGGGCAACTCCACGACTACCTACGCCATAGTTGATCAGACGAGATTTGTCACCCCAAAAATATGCGGGTCATAACCGTAGACTTCTCTAGATTCGAGTGATCAATTGTCACGTCCCAGTTGGAAGTTCAAACCTTATAGTTCCAACCGGGCCCTTGCAAGTCAGGGACATCATAAGTCCGCTTACCGCTCACAGGCTTACACCTTAAAGGTTTACGTGTCGATCTCCAAATTGGTATTGGCGTCGGTTACGCCGGGAAACAAGACAATAGGACGAAAGTTGCCATTTTTCCGCCAGAACTTCATACCGAAAGTCTCAATCCTTATCCAGAACATCCTAGCAAAGTAAACCTTCCGAGAGGCCCTTCCCTTCCAGTGCGCCTTTGCTAACGACGAGGGACGCCCCTAAGGGGGTGACGATTTCTAGTTCTAGTGAAGTCCGACAAAGTCCTGCAAAGTCTTTCATTACTTGCGTCTTTTCGTTATCTTTGTACGATCGCGATTTTCTCGCCACCTACTCAGTGCACCCGAGAACTGGATGTCTTGTAATCTGTGAACCGCCTAGGCTTTGTGAGGGCTAGGGATTTAATCTACAGCCGACACTTAAAAATAAGAAACTTCTTAAGCAATAAATAATTGCTTAAAATAAGTGGTCGGTATTTTTTAGATGCTCCTCATGAAGGCGGGATGAGTGTCTTCTTCAAAACTGGAAACGTCACTTAATTCAATTTGTCGTCGTTGAGTGGCCACTCACTACATTTCGAACTAAGAGCGTCCTATTTGTTCGGTGCCTTTGATTCTAATTGTGCAATTCCAATGACTTTTCGTTGTAGCACATTTTTCGGTGGAAATGATTTATAGCGAATACTAGATGTTCCTTCGGCGACAGGGGTGTAGGGTTCTCTTTGGTGCCAGAGAGGAGTCACGCTCTTTGACATTTAAATAAATGGAACATTAAATAAATGGATTTCACGATGTCCTGGATGGGATTGCTTGTACTAGGGGAAGCAACTTTAAATACACCAAACTAATTTAGCTCTACATACCATCTGAACATGCACTTATTATGAAATGATACGCTGCAGTGTCAGAGTCTGCTTTTTTTCCTTGACAGCGGCTGAACTCAACCTAGCTCTCTACCTACTTTCGAAAATCTTGCCACCGTTGGGACTCAAACACAAGCACCTCCTGGAGCAAAGACGCCAGTTGACATCCTGAGCCAGTCTATTGGTGTTTTTGGAGAAATTTTAATACCTCTTGCGGCGTATTTTCCCATTCGGGCTCTGGCAACCCTGGTTGGAAAGCCCTGCCGAGCAGGCAGGCTTCGCAACGCGACGCGACGCGACGCGAAGCGGCTTCGCGTATGACGCATGGGGCAGGCGCCATGCCAGCCTCCGCCCGCCCGCCCGCCCGCCCGCCCGCCCGCCCTCCTGCGGCCCCGGGGCGCCGCTGAATACGGCGCGGCTGTAACGACCACAGCGCCGCCGTCGCCACCGCCAATCTGCTCCACCCACGATCCCGTTGCCGGGGCACAAAAAACAAAACGATCAAGTGTGGTTTGCCGACCTAAATAGAACAGATCGGCGGTTTGGAGATTGCTCAGACGTGCGTGCAAGTTGCTTCCGTTCAGGAGGTCGCGAGTTCAAGTACTGTTTAAGCATAGTCTGTTGTGGAGAGGAGATTCCAACCATCTCCTTCTAAACGGTATCCTTTCAATCTGGGACTCCCTGGGTGATATAGGTGCTTGCGGAGGAAACAATAATATGCTGCCCCGTGGGGTTGTCCTCCGGTACATCGTGGTATGGTGGAAGGAAAGTGCATTTTCTGGTGACTCTTATGCTTTTAATCTGGCATATCTTCAGCCATAACCGACTAATGCAGCCGAGAGGGTATCTCAGAGCTCTCTGACAAGAAAATGACAACCGAAATGGCCCCAACATCTGCCCCCGGCAGCCAACGAGGAGATGGTACCGACCCGACACCAAGGTGAATTAATGAAAGCAAAGGAATGAAAGCGAATCACTGTCCAGGGAGCCATGAGCGCAGGAGGCCAGCGAGGTGTCAAGAGGGTAGATTGGCGCTTCAATAAAGGTGTGACTTTTTCTTTTACATTGGGGTGCACTTATTAATTTAGTTGAGTGTATGATTTATCTCTTTTCTTCCCCTGCGCAAAACGTATGATATTCATATTTAACGTTCTGAATCAGGAACGTATGAAGGTAGAAAAGGCAGTTGAGTTGTATGTGAAAAACATTAGCGGTATTTTTTGTAAAGGGCGGGTCAGCCCTGTCACATGAAGTAAGACTTACTCGTCAGTACACTTCGGCTCTTCCGCTTCAATCTCTGTCACCAGCCATATGTCACCTCAATAAAACACTTCGTTACTGACTCGTCGCCGTCAGCCAATAACATGATTCCTGTTATTGTCGTCGCCATAACGGGCCACAATGATATCTTGCATAAGCAATACTAAACTGTGGTTCCAGAATCTAATACGAAAATTTCGATCGTATGGAATCAAATGATTACAAATCAGAAATATTTGTAACGAAAATATAATATTTAAATATATTTATAAATGTTCATTTTCTGCTAAAATGGAGTATTTGAACACACTTCCCCCAATTTCTTTCTGTTTCTGAAAATATAGTGTATTATATTAAAATACATTAATAACAAAGTTAGGAGCAGTCAAAACATATCCATTTTCATTCAGAGGACAAAAACATAATTAAACGACTAACATACAAGGAAAGGTTTTCCAAATGTGACATAATGCCCGTTACTTCAATTACTACTAGTACAATTATTATTATAAACTAAAGCAAATTTTGTTTAAACATTTATTGGGACCGTCCTTGTACTTTTGAATCAATCGTCTCTTTTAATTTCATACCACACCAATCCTACCTCCACCTCCACCCCCGCTGCGCCGTCTGCACCGCCGGCGCCGCCGGGGTCAGGGCCCGGCGCCGAAAGTTAATTGGCGTCACCGCCGCGCCGCGCCGCCCCCGTCGCCCATCCGCCCAACGCCTCCACTCCGGAACAAATCGACGCGCGATTTCTCGACGCTGCCGGACGCCTCCACGAACACGCGGCCTCCAGCGCACGAGCTCCGCGTGCGAGGACAAGGGAGCGTGTGCAGGCACGCGCGGCGAGCGGGAGGGGCGGTGCGGGAGGAGAGAAACCCGCGCAGTGCCTTTGGTAATATGGCCACCTGTGGGAATGATGATAAGGTGTTGTTGTCATAAAAAGATGAAATAATTCATGTTACGATTATCAACTTAGATTCTAAGAACTAGAAACTAAGTTGACAGAGATGACTTCAATTATTTCATCCTCTAGAATACATAATTCATTAAGGGTTTCTTTATCTGTTATACGTTCCGTTCTTAAAAAGTCACACAAATATAACGGAGAAGGGGTTGGGTCGCATTCGACCATTGTCGGGAGTAGAATTACGGTTGTAGGCAGCGCTGACCGGTAATTTTTTTCGTTTCTCGAATCCATACGGGCGAACGCCGGAGAACCTTAACGTACGACCGCGCTCCATCTTTCCTTCTCTTCCCCTACACACTCGCCCTTACATGAACTTCACTCTCAAATAAGTCTAGAGACCAGTTGGAGGGTTTGAGCATGTCCTGGCTGGGGCGGTGCCTCGTGGCGGCTCCTGGAGAAGTACATCTCGCAAGCCAAGGTGTAGGTGGGCGCCGGGTCTCACGGACGAGTGGAGGACGATCGCTACCTCGCGGAATATAACATACGCTACAATTACGGGACTAATAACCATGGCATTTGTCACGCCTGGAAACACAAAACAACCAATTTTTGTAAATAGCAAAACAGATCAATGCGAGAAATGGTTCAGCATGGTATGAACAGTTTAATTGTAATGATAATTGAAACCGAACACTTTAACAGGAATGATAATAAAAAAGTAGACCCATACAGATTATTAAAGAAACACGCGCCATACACATTCAAGATGCTTTTCTATTCTCGAACAGAAGCCCAACTCATTTCTGGTTCCTATGAATCGTAACCTTCTGTTATTCTATTATTGAGAACTATGAAACACTATTTCTAATTTTTCTATGTGAGTTTTCTCATTGGAGATTCTCTCCTCACAGAGAATACTAGAATTCCTAATGATTATCTTACAAAAAGAAACAGTAAAGCTTCAAAATGACAAGAAGAAGATCATAATCAAAATCTATTCAATTACGGTTACTTGTCAAAGCACAAAAAATATAATTTATATACCTGCACGATGTAATCTGCAAAATACAAACAGAAGACATAAATCGTTGCATGACATCGGCATGCCTCTATCACCGGTCAAACCTACTCTTTGAGTTTGACCTCCGCGACCCCTTTGACATCCAGCGAACGATCTCGCAGTAAAGCCAACGTTGAATATGCACCTTCCTTCCCATCCCTTCCCTTGCCCACAGCCGCTCTTTCAAGTCACGAGCAGGCATTAAGTGTGCAGTGTGATTCCACGAAATCATAGCAGACGCCATTCGTTACAAGGAGAGCATCGCGCTGATATTTTTTTAATCCTGGGATCATGTACTTAATTAGAGACGTCCTTGCTTAGAGAGATACGTCTCTCAATTAATGACCTCCTGCGATTCAGCGTCGGTGTAAGGAAAGACGAGCTGGGGCGACGGCGAAGTCGGCGCGGAGCCGCCATTTAAAGAACGTGAGCAACAGGCTGGATTCGGTTTCAAACCGGGTCGATCTGCGATAGCGGCGCTTGCATTAACTCTCTTGGGTCGCGAGCACCTCGTGACAGCTTCCCACAGAAATGAACATGACGTGAACTGGAGCTATTGGTGTCACGTAACGTGGACGTGTCCATCTGTTGAAGGTGATTTCGATACACTCTAATTACAGGCAGTGTACGTTCACGTAAATATTTGGAAGTATTTATTGGTGTCAAATAACATTTAACAAAAAATATACTAAAAATAGTATATATGTTATGAAGATGAATAGGTTTTATCATAGAAATTATCATTGAAACTAATATTGGGAAAATCTTTCTTTTTTCCAATTCTTTAAGTCCTATTCGCTTTAGATTCAATTCTTTAACGTTATGAGATGTAGAGATGGATGCAGAGCGATCGACTTCTTTTTCCGTCCTACTATTATTATGAATATTTGAATGAAGACAAGTTATTTTATCAAATAGAAAGAACAGAATAGTCTAAAGTCTTTTTTATTGGGAAATGTTTCGTTTCTAATCCAATCTCATTTAGATCTATCAGAAATATTACGCAATTTGAGCAAATGTTTTCCAAAGAAAATTAATTTAAATAAATTATTTTAAAATAAACAAGTGAATAAAATTCATATCTCAATTCAAAAGCAACAAGCAAGATCGACGAACTACAAAAAACAAGAAATTATTGAGAATTCACAGTAAGCAGTGAGAATATGGAATGATTCCTTATCTTTAAATTTTACGCGACTTTGCTATACCATATCCAACAACATATAAAAACTCCATTTCAGTAATTAATGTTCATTAAAAAGTATGCAATGGTATATTCCCTCAATGCTCACAAGGTAGATATACTATAACACATATTTACATATCTGCATTGTGGACTGCTATTTTCCCCTCCCCCCCCAAATCCTTTTATATCTGAAAGCACAGATATACACAGATGTATTTAACAGTTGTGCCGTTGTGACTGACACACCATGATTATAAACATATAAGTTAGGGAGGACTTGCCACAATGTGAAGACAATGATTTATTTACTATTAACAATTTTGTAGCTATGCCATACAAATCAATTCACGCATTGCACTCACATTCAAGTACTCGCATATCTAGCGAAGTCATTCTAGAAGATAGGGACTGGGCAAAAGCAGAATGGAGGATAAGGATCAGCGAATAGAAAGAGATTGGAGAAGGAAAGGAAGAGTGTGGGGAGGAGCGCCGTTCGTGGCCAGTTATATTCCAATGTGCTCCTCTCGCCCTTAACCACGAAAGCAACTGTAGAGAGAAACCTGACTTTTCCATTCAGAATTTTCATCCTGGCAGTGACACCGACGTAACTACTTGACTGGTGCCAAAACTTATCTACCAATGAGCGTCAAACCTAAGATTATCCGGTGTGCGAAACTTCGCATGCGAATTCGCGATAATATTATCTAAGTAGCTCTGACACAGAACTGGTATTTATTTACCACAATCATCTATTTCATGGTCTCTGCCGCCCCACCCGCCCCGCGCGCCCACTGTGCCAAGCGCCGACTGGCCACGCCCGACAACGCCGGGCAAAAATGCCGCCTAGTGTATTGTGGGTTGCATAATCTATAAAAACTGAGATTTTTTTATAATGTAACGCAATTAACGGCATCATTCGGAATCGCTGTCAACTGGGACTTTGGGGTAGCTAACTTGTAAACAATTTACAAGATTTTTCTCGCCTGCAGAAAAGTGTTCGCGCATAATTTTGCAACTATCGCTTCACTGATTCAAACATACAGAGCGTGATTCAAAAGCGTAGAACAAATACACGCATATTTTTTATACATTAAGATTAACTTATCGTTACCTATTTTTTTAGTCATAACTATAATTTTATGAGAAACATAGAGATTTGCCTTTTCCTCCGACTCTGCAAATTCGCGAAAATAGTCTCCACAACGCGAGTCGACGGTGTTAGGATTAAGCGCTTTAAGATTCATTCACAAAATTTCACAACATTCGATCAGATACTCTCATCAAGCTGGGGGCTTATGCATTATCCCGCCACCAGGAGAAATAATAGCAAGTCTTAAATCCTCGTCAGATGTTTTTGGCGTTCGATATTTAATGATAATATCACAAACCAGATATGACAGCACCTACCCAAAACTTTACTGATATTTCAACTTAGTACTAAATATTACTCAAAATGTCAGCCAGTTAATTACAAGTGATTCTACACATTTTGCTACAAAAAGAACTCACAACTTAGAATCCATGATCAAACTAGTCTCGAGGTTTAGTTTAAAATATGAGTTACTATTGCGACACTGACCCCTCTTAACTTTTTTATGCTCCCCAATCCAAGAACTATGATATTTTCTCGGCAGTAATGAACAGAAACACAACAAGCTAATAACTTTATTTAAAATGAACATACTAAAAATGGTAGCTGGCGCAACCGCGGGCGCCTATGCTAATACCAATTTATGCTCGCCGCCCCTCTGACCCGCCCAGCGACTACAGCTCCGTCCGCAGCCACATTACGCAAGGCCTTCTGAATCATCGCGGCGACCGTCTCCAGCATCGGATCTCGCCGCAGACTACGCAGATGGCCGTGAACAGGCGCACAGGCAGGGCCCTCTCATCCCGACGCGGTTCCAGGGGATTTTGTTTCAAAGAGGATGTGGTGGCAGGGCACTAATGTATTGATAACAGTACACACGGATGTAAAAGAACTATTGGATTTAAATGCGCAAACAAAAACTAACACGAAGCATGAACACAATCCAAGACAGACTTATTTTCATTTTACAATGATGGCAGATGTAAAAGGAGGATTTAACATTAAGATCACGGTGAAAAATACAATTGTATTGTTGTATGTTGTTTACGAAGAAATGCCTACATTGGAAAACTACACAAACAACTTATTTATTGTTTCCAATTAGTGACTTATTGCCCAAAGAAATTTTGAGAGGAAGAACGATTCAGATATGTAGAGTCTCATCATACAATGAGTAATAATAATAATAATAATAATAATAATAATAATAATAATAATAATAATAATAATAATAATAATAATAATAATAATAATAAAGAGATCGTCTTAAAAACGTACACATCAGACATACTCTTACTTAAGTCACATTTGAAAAAATATATCAATGCACTTTTAACTAAACAATGTATTTAAAAGTTGCCTACTTGAAAACCTATGACCCTATGGCGAAATTTGATAAATTACTACAACGATATTCAACTTCTTGAACAAACGATACAAATCTCTTTAATATAGCTTTCCTTACGTAACGCTTGTCATTCACAATACTTTATTACCAACTTTTATTTATATTGTGGATTATTCAGAGAGTCTTTATACAAATATCACTACATATTGGTATTTAATAATTTACTAATTTCTTTTAATATAGAATTTAATAATAAATATGAAAGCTAAATGGTCCCTCAGAACACAATTCTTATATTTGCTTGTGAACCTCTACTTTAATTGGACCGTTTGGTGCCCATAATACATTAATATTTGTTATGTCTTAATTTGCAAACTCTTCTACTACCCTCTAATATTCTCAAAAAATAAAATTTTGCCGTTTTAGCATGTGACGTGTTTCACGGCGTTTTCACATCTCACAAAGCTAAATTAAATACACTAAAAATAGAGAACTTCACTTAATTTTTCAACAATTGAGGATAGTGCTTTTTCGAAATAAACGTTTCATAATGCAGTTGACCCGATGACCCGGTCGCGCATCAGCCCGGCCCGTACAGTAATAAACTCCAGCGGACTGAATAAATGCAAATGCGCAATTACAAACAACACATTGTGACAAATCTTATATAAAAATTACGAAATTTTCCGTTTGGGCAAAGATGCAAAGTTACCTGATTTGTCTAAGAAGTACAAAATTGGACGATCAACAATGCAGGACATAATACATAAATTTTTACGTTAGTTCATTACTTTTTTCTTGCTCTCCTGTAATCCACCGATTTCGCTAATCCGGTCATTCTAGTTAATCGCGAAATAGCGAGGGATTAGCGGGAGCCTACGTTCATTCATTCATTCATTTCGTTCTGTCGACACCGCCTCATTAAAGAAACTCTACTCGGCCTGACACTGAATGGTCTGAGTTTTCCGATTGCTGCGCAACCCGCGCAGGTACAGCGGTCGTGGAATTCCGCTGACACCGCCCCGGCCAGGAGACGCCTCGTCAGCGCTGGCGGCGGCGGCGGCCGGCGAGCGAAGCAAGAAGCGGCCGGATTCCTCGGAATCGAACGCAATTCCTTTCTCCGGGGGACAGCGTTGCCGCCTCCAAGAAGCCCCCAGTCGCTCACCGCCGCCCCCCTCCCCCCCAGATCCATCACAGCTACCCGAAGCAGACACTGCCGAATGAGCGGGGCTCAGGGCAGCAACTGATGTCCTTGCAGTGCCTCCGACAGAGTGTCCTAGGGATTGATACCTGATGGTGGCACCATTTCCGATGCAAGCTAGTTAGCTACATCAAGTACAGCCGATGTCTGGAGGAGAATTCTAGCGGCCGGCTGCTCTGATCGGTAGTTTTCTCCGATCAATACCTGGCGAATACCGGAGCAGCGCTCTAACACACACGCTACGAACCGCGCGTGATATTTACTCTCTCTCGTTCTAGCTTCACCCCACACACGTACATACATTACATACATCGTGGGCTTAGATCGTGACTCGTCTGTGGTGGGACCGTGCTGGTGGGAGGGGCCTGGATGGGGAAGCCCCCGCAGTCTGACTTGTGTGTAGGAGACGATCTCGCGTCCAGAAGGGGAAGAACACCGCCACCTCCCGTTATAAAACTTGTGGCGCTCCAATAGCACGCACTTTCTCTCGTTATTGGAAACACGTAACATTGAAGTATTGAGTTAGTAACACCGCAGCTATTACTTGAAAACGTCAAACAAATATGTTGCATATTTGCATTCGTTTCGATAGTCAGGAGCAGCAATCATTTTGACTTTGACAAATGAAACAAACAGGAATCCATTTGACTGATACTGCATTCGCAGCAAATTATACAGAAGAGAGCAACGCACTGTTGCCAGCGTAGCGTTATCAAAACTATGTGCATTTCCTCGGCGAATAATATCAATTCATGGTGCTTAAAAACGCTTATTTCCATCTGTATTCAGATTGAAACTTTTTTACCGAATAGTAGTTCATTACACAAATTGATAAAGCGCTCTCATACTAATTAAATAAATTACAAATATTCTACGCCTTTTTAGATATTCTTGCCATCGCCTCAAACGAAGCGCAGGAAAATAAAACTTTAAGGCAAAGTGTTCGTTAGATCGCCTAGGGTGAAGTACCCTCAAAAACATTTTAAATGGGATCATCATCGAAATCAACAGTTGCACTGCAACACTTCCACCGTATGAGGCATTGCCAGCCCGAGTCTGACTCGCGCTCAACGTCAACCGTCAACGTCATATTCATTGTGATGCCGAAATTTCCACCGCCGTCACCATTCCATCTCCGTGATCAGAGGCAGCTCCCTTCGACACTTCACATCTGCCACCTGGATTCCGCTGTCACCATCACCGCGAAAAATAAAACAATAACAAAATCCACCACAATAAAAAATTGTTTTAATGTTTCATTGTAAATTCATGAAACACTCTCGAACAAAAACACTAAAAGAAAACAAAATGCGGAAAAATGCTGCAAAAAGTTGAAAAATATGACGTAAAAATTGAAAAATGGCAAATAACTATACATTTCTATGACCTTCACGTTGTGGTAAACATTCCTTTACTAATTAGGTCCGTCTAGAGTGCACCAATGACAAGATGACGTCATCAGAATCCGCGCCCTGTTCAACACCAACCCCTCCAGCGGAATGGCCACCGCAAAATTGAAGGCGGAGTGCGCGCCTCCAGGAATCCGCCCCCCCCCCTCTGCGCTGCCGCTCGCCCTGCGCTGCTCGCTCTCTGCGACCGCATTTCGATGCTCCTGCCAAGTGTACGAGCGAGCAGGTGCCCGCGCCCTCGCGCACTCCGTTCAGCATTGGCTGGCCTAGGAGGCGCGGGCCATCCACTGATGGCACTGCAGGGCCTGGACGGAGGTCCTAGGGGTCGATTCGCGATGTTGGCAGGATTTTATGCACTAGCTACCTAAATAGCTAGAACGAATTCAGCTGCTGATTGGAGAAGAAACCTAGCGGCTGTACACCAGGCAAATGCCGGAGCAATACCCCAGCAAACGGGACACGACCCGCGCGATATCTTTCCTTCCTCTTCCTTGAACTCCTCACCCCTTCTTACACACGTGCGCGCTCTACACTACCACACATGTTGGGTTTCAAATTCCGATCGATCCATGTGGAATTTGCGGTGGACTAAGATGTTTCTTAGAGGGGTTCTGGAGTTTCGCCCATTTCCTCGCCTCTCCTTTCGCCGTAGCTCCATCATTTTCATAACTTCGTAATCGCATCCAAATATGTTCAAATGGTGTCATTAAAAGAAAATACTCAGTACCGCGTGCAACCTGTGGTGTAGTGAACAGACTGCTCACTTTCAGCCTCTGGCACCGGATTGCAATTCCAATCCATTCATGTAGAATTTGCGATGAACAAAACAGATTTATGGGAGGTTTTCTCGAGGTTTTCCTGTTTTCCTTGCCTCGTTCTTTGCTCCGCTGGTCTATCATCATTAATGGGAATACGACTCATCATCACTGATACATCAAAACCATTTCTGTTAGTTATAGCCGAAAATGACTAGGGATGGAGATACGTCATAAAGAAGTTACTTTTTTCAAAAGTTATTGAAGTAATTAAACTACAATATGTTATCCACTTAATATTTTCTCGTAAAAGTAAATAAAAATGTCAAAATTAAAAAAATATATATTACGAAATTTCAATATGAAATACTCATTTAAATATAAAATATTAATGTTTATGCTTAACGGGAATGTTAAGCTATACTGCCTTTTGTGTATTTTGTAAACTTTTAACAATATGCAAATTCGAAGGAAATCATCATCGCCTGAGAGTAGGATGTGCATCGTTCGAAAAGTTGCAATTTGTCCGAGCTGAGGACGCAATTAATCCATAAATAAGTATTTATATTTTGCACATTGAAATGGTCCAGTGAAGGAAATTAAAAAATAAAACTTCTTTCCAAGACCATTCTTATAATATTTATTTATGCTTTGCTGCGTAAGCGAGAGTGATCTTCGTTTCTCTCATCAATTTGTCAATTCATCTCGGTCCTGGATTTCTAAACTCATCCCGGGAGAAAATAGCAAATTTACACTCTGATATATTACAAAATGTTACGCAATACATGAGAAAGGCCTAGAGAGCTCCAGAATCACGTACTAGTTATATACCAAGAACACTGAGTACAAGAAATGCAAGCCACATGAGGTAAAGGAACTATTGGTTCTTGAACAACTGGACCACGTAAGCAATGGTTGCCTCTGAAACCGCAAAAGTTCTAAGGTACAATACCCACAAAAGGAAGAGTTCCGATACTGGAAAACTTTGCCCCTGCGCGGGTGGAGAGTGGCGGCGGTGTGGCGCAGTTGTGGCGGCGTTGCGCCACGCCACACCACGCCACGCCACTCCACGCCGGCCGGCCGGCTTTCGTCGCCGGCAGCCTCCCCAAAAGGCCGCGTGGCCCACTTCAGGCCGATTCCCCGAAACAGGGTGGGACGGGGCGGGGCGGGGCGGGGTGGGGTGGGAGGGGAGGGGAGGGGCAGGCGACGGCCCATCCTGCGACACTGCGCGACCGCAGCTTTCCAAACCACCCGCGAGGACAGCGCTGATGGATGGCGGGCCACGCGCCAACCGCTCAGCCGCACAGCCGCGCGGGCGCCTGCACGCCCCTTTATGGGGGGTTAATTGCGCACATTCGCTGCGTTATGACATCCGCCGTCATTTCACAGAAACGTACAGGAAATGCATTTGGAGGAGTAGTGTGAGGAGCCAATGAGTTCGAATGAAAAATGTTTCACATCAAAAGCGGTACAACAGCCGGAAATATACCAGTGCTACAGGCTCCCTTCTGGGAATAGCTCGACTGACTGAAAGAGCGGTACACTGACTCCCAAGAGGTAATACCATACACTCCCAAAATTCAGTATCATAGCATTCCGATCAGTCAGCGTCACACAACTTATATCAAGAACACTACATTAAGTCTTTCCTTTCTCTAAAAGCAGTAGAACAAACCCCTCAAAAAAGAATTTCAAGAACCCCCCCCCCTCCTAGTCAGTGTGATATCGTGTAATGGTGCTCCTAACTGTTGTGAGCCCTTCTGTTTAGAAACTCGGCCTGGATACTCTTGGCTACCCGCGTTCTAGAATGAATTCAGCTCCAATTACGTGATATGTGGTGCGACAAATGTGGCATGTCGGCATGTAACTAATGTGTGATGAAGTAACAGCTTTTCTCCACTTCTCAGCGATAACAAACTAAGGTGTGCTTTTAGTATTATTGCAAAATTATAATTTAATTAGTGTCACTTTTTTTCTTAACAGGGAATTTTAGTGAGCGTCCGTTATGACCGATATGAAAAAAATTTCCCACATTAAGTGGTCTGAGCAAGAATTATCATTCCTCTGACTAACTGCCAAAGTATTTTCACGTCATTCCAAGACACTATGGAGTCAGACACCGCGGCGCCATGACATATAATTAGTAAAATGTATGCAAAAAGCACACACTATCTTTATATGCACTTATACTGAAATGTCTTTCTAAACGGGTTGATCTTTGTAAAAACTTAAATTTCTGGTTTACAAAATACTAAGTGTTTTTGCTTAGAAAGAATATTGGGCATAACTGCGTAATTTCGTAGATAGTGGGCTTGATTTGTTACTGTGTTTGTTGACACATTACTGTGTTTTGTAGTTCAGATACAAAGTTTTAATAATTTCTTAAAATAAATAGTATGAACTGTTATCTGTCATCGTTTATTAATGACATCGTTTGTTTAATACGTTGTTTGTTGTAGGAGTTGGAATCGGTCTATTCGGAGCAGTCGATATTTCGACGTTTATAGCGAGCAAAGATTATGAGTGTCACCCCACGAGACTACACCCTATTGTTTTATACACTATGTGTTTGTAATGTTCGTCCTACGTCGTTTAATTACGTCTTAATTCCTGGTATACACACCTCAATGTATCCGCTATATAATATGATAAACAATTAGAATGTGTTATTACCCCATCTTAATGAAATAAATCTTTAAACCTAATTCAATACGGTTATATGTTTATTATGATAAACGTAATACATCAGATTTATTTATATTTTTCACTTACAATCAAATAAAAACGTTTCTGCTCAGTTTTGCTTTCAGCAAAATGGTTGTGAACATTCACATGTGGATCTCTGCCAATAATAGGGAACTACAAATACTAGCAATTCTAGCCTCGTTAGCACTTCGAATCCACTCCTATCGAGACTTTACTTCCACTTCTTTCGAGGTCAGCAGATTATTTCTGGAAATGAATGCAGCTCCATAATTACAAATCAAGAACAGGGCAATGTAGAACTATAAATCGTGAACAGATACACGCGAACGTTTAAACACTATAATATGTTTGCGTTAGATGAAGCAAACTCTTTTGCTCATGCGTTCATCTAGGAAAACATACTTAAGCAACACATTTGTTGGTTTCCAGTATGGAATGAATTAGATGCGTTAATGGGTGTATAATGAAATATTTTGTACTCATTTACCTATTTATATGAAATTATCAGTAGATTGGTAATACCAGACACTTGTTTTACAATAAAAATTATTGACAACATACAAATAAAATGTTCTGGTAATTAATATAAATTACAAAATATGTTATTAATTTATTTTTATAAAATCCCCGAATTATACAAGTAATACAACAGTTTAGGTATTTCCATAGTAACAGAACGTATATCATACAATCAAGGAAATCATAAATTTCCGTTTTCAAAACCATTAGTGTTTTAAATCGTTTATTTTTGAAAGATCATGTTTATTGTTAATAAAAATAAATATTTTTCGTATTTCTCGTCGGCAAAATGTCTGAATCTGTCAAATTAAAAACTGAAGAAATATGAAATAATTAGTAATCGATATCCCACATTCTAGAAGCGAGACGTAATCTTTGCGTGCAAAATGCAATCAAGTAATAAAAACAACCAATTACCGGCGCAAAATCATAAGCAAAAGAAGGAAGCAGAGGGGGAAAAGGAATTAAAGGCAGCGTGCGCAGCAGAGTCGTGCGTCGCTTCCACGGCCACAGCGCCACAGCGCCGCCGCCCGCGCAGCGCCCGCCCTCTTGTGCTTCGCTTTTGCCTCTTTTCATGCGCGCGCCGCGGCTGCGAGGGGCTCGGCAACTGCGCAGCTCCCTCGGAGCTCCATATTGGGAATATCTTCGGTTCGATTTCCTGGACCGGTTTTTGCGAGATTGATATTTCTCGTGGATTCTCACTTGATCGTATTCAGTAGAAAGTCCCGCCAGAGGAAGAGTGGTGGGGGAGAGCTTCAAACTCAAAATCTGAATGGTCATGTAATGCTCGTAGCAATGAAAACAAATATATTACGTAAGCACATTACAGAATACTGGTTGAAGATGTGTCCCAAATCTTGGTACCGTTTTCCGTTTATCGCAAATTATCAATCATATTAGTTCACTTTCATGTGTATAACTCAAAACAATGAAATATGTAGATATATTTTTCAGAAAGTTGATAGTTTTGTAGTATAAACAAGTTAAGTCGTGAAAATATCCAAAAATACCTTAGCAACATTTTCTCCAAACGACCCCAAAATTCTTGTTGTATTGTTACAATGAATGAATGAAAGTCTCGATTGTCTCGGCGTAGATAATACAAAGTCCGTCTTCTTCACGACAAAACTATCTCTTTCTGCAATCCTATGCCAAATCGAAAAGTTCCGTTAACAGCACCCGTATAGCCCTGATTTGGCGCATAGAAGGAAAGGGGCGATCGTTGCTTTAATAACGAAGGGAGTATCAAAACGCTGAGTCACAAATGGAACAAAATATCATTTGAATATATTCTCAATTGAAGATATAAAAACGGTTACGAACAACGGATTACAGAAAGAGTTGCAAAATGAGGAACGTTGAAGAATTTTAAATAATACAATACGTTTTACAGGTATGGGAAAGGATTTTTATAAACATGTCTTGTAGAAATATACCCCTAAATCACTTCCTGTAATCTTGCATTTTTTTCAGTCTTCATTTAATTTGAGTTGGTCCCGTAATTAAACAAATGTATAGGATAAACAAATGCAATTGATTTATTTCTTCGCCTATCTGAGATGGATAAAAATTCACGTTTTCGATTCTTACTCGTCTTAAAACAATAGCATAGCTCTTCTCCCCGCGTAGGAAGAGTTTTTATGGCAGACTCAAGTAATCGGGGCCAACTGATAAAAACGGCAACTATCGATTCCGCACTGTGCGCATCGTTTTGCTCTTGTGTGTTCTTTTATAAAATTGTCTCAAACGATAGGTATTCAAGTAATATAATTTTTTATAAAATGGTCTCAAATGCCAACAAATTTATAATCTATGGTGAAAGTGAAATTGATATCTTTGCTGACTTGGTAATTACTTTGTGCAATGTAGCAATGAACTTCACGTATAACAATAGATATTTTAGCTTGTTTCTTTTCCATTTATTGTAACAAGTAGCTTTTAATTTTAGTTGAGCTTATTTCAGTTTTTCATTTAATGTAACTAGTTGCAGTTATTTTTCTTTCATATTGCCTTGTTAAATGTTTTGATCTTTGTTAAATATAAGCCGTAAATCTCACTGGCTTTGTATAATATAATATAATAAATTTAATAAACTAACTGGGAATAATAAAAAGAAATGACAAAAAATAAATAGGAACAAACAACCTTTCTTCCTGCAGTGGATTTTGGACATAGCTCCCCCCCCGGCCCTAACTCTTGAGATACAACTGATAAGCAACTGCCCAACGTCTGTAATCGCTGCCTGATTTGCAAGCTACCTGCGAAATTTTACTCATATATTTCTGGTCACTAATGTAGTTCTTCTCCATACCTTTTTATATCTCATTTAGTTATTGTTACTTATATTACCAGTAACAGTAAGCAGATCATATAAAAAAAAGAAGACAGCGAAATGTGGAACATGGAAGTGCCCCAAAACAGACGGTCAGAGGCCATGGTCCGCAGCTGAGACTGTTGAGAAGTTACCGTTTTCCTTCCCCCCCTTTCTTTTTCTCCCATCGAATACCGCACGTAGCATTCTCACTGATACAATTAATGTTCAATCTGCTGTAGAAGTGATAGTCTGACACTTCGACTTGTAAGGAGTTAGCGTTTCCCTCTGCCCACAAAATAGCTCTTACATGGACTTAACGTCGTATGAGGTTTTTCTTTCTTCCACACATAAATGACCTCACAGCTGAAGAAATCAAGGTGCGTCGCGTGGGCTTTTAAAAATATTTCCGGTTTGTCTATATTCACCAAAAAACGTCTTCTATACCCCCTACATTGTCTTTCTTACTGTTTCAACTAAAATTCAATCAGCGACAGAAGCGATCGCCAGTCTGAGCGTGCGAGAAGTTCTTTCCACTAAAATAGCCATTCCCCACTAGGGGGCGGGTTTTAATCAAATGTTTTTATTTTTCTTTTCACTTTACAACACTACCTTTAGATATTACCTTACAGTACTACCTTTAGACAATACTTTAAGATATTAATTTTATGTTATGACATAAGGAAATTACCCTTTTTTATGACTTTTTTGTACTTTCCGTCTATTTCCAGTAAAGTATTTTTTTACCTTTTCCCGTTATTTTTAAAACATTTTTTCGCCGATTTCATCGATTTTAATATTTTAATGGAACTTGCTTCAAATAATAATTGAGAGATGCAACGACTGTTCTCTACAGAATTGCTGAGTAGCCGATTCGATTGCAGAAATTATTATATCAACCGTTGTATGTAATTTAAGGTTTATTTAACGCCTGTCAGGGTCATTTGAGGATAACTAAAGAGAGAGATTTCCTGGTAAAGAACAGTTCAAACCAAAAGTTTGAAAGCTGAGTACACTTGTTAGAAAGGAAGAAGAGTCAGTTACATCAGTAATATATTCAACAACTTGAGTTGTTCATCTGAAATGGTTTCGATAAAATTCTTTACGTCATTTCTCTTTGCTTTTAGGGCATTTTTAAAAACAATTTAAGAGCATTTTTTGATCGTAATTGGCGATGTCATCCAAACCGCCCCCTGCTAACATCGAGTGGGCGACAGCCGCGCCCGTCAACCGCCTGGGCTGCGAGACACGCAGCGCGGCGGCGCCGTGGCCTGCCCGCCCGCCCGCCGCCCCCATAAAAGGCCGCCTGCAGGAGGCGGCGCTGGCGATGCGAGAACTCCATCTCGCGACGACAAATGCCGCGCGACCGCTGCCGGGAGAAGGGGGACGCTCATGGGGTTTTGCAGCTATGGGCGTCGCCGCCAGGTGGAATTACAGGTGAAGCATTTCCGGTAACGTGCTTGCTCTTGGTTGTGCGAGCAACGCCGTGGTCGACGCCTGTTCGCCGTCGTTTCCGACATCTCGACGAGGCCTTCACAGCAGATGATTTTAAAGGTTCCTTGGAGGCTGTAATTCTCAAGCTATTATTGCTGGCTATTTATAGAAAAACTATATTTAATTAGTTTTAGGAAATTTTGTTTAATTGATTAATATGGTTCTTGTGTAGAACCTTATGTGTTGAAGCAGCTGACATCTTGTATAAGAGTCCCCGATGAATCTTCATTATGTTTTTCGAAAAAAATATAAAGTTGTGCCGTTGGCGGTTAACATATTTTAGAAGTTCTACCTTCGTTTGATCTGAAGAAGTTCACGATGTGATGGTCGAACCTTGGTTAAACGACGACTAAATGTTTTCTTTTTTAGAGGATTTACAATATCCCTTAAATGAGTATACTCCTTCGAGATATTTGTTTACCCTTCTAGCGTGATCAATGCCTTACGTGAACTACATCCATTGAACTTCTTTCTCTATTCCAATGTAATCTGTAAACAGGGTTTTGAAAGCTACGAGAATTGACGTCTCTAACAAGTAAATAGTCACAAAACCATGTGTCTCTATAACTTCCTCAAAGTTTGTAACACGTAATTTCGAATGCTGTCGAATAATTTATACTCATGAAACATTGCGTTGAGTGCATTCTAAATTAACTACTGTTAGTAAAAAGAATGTTTTTAATTTCCTACTTAAATTATTCCACAATTGTCATCACTTTGAGTCCAGTTATATATTCAAAAGTCAGTAAAATAATTTCAATTCATTTCGTTAGTGTTTAATGCCTACATTCTAAAACAGTTCATTAACAGTAAAACACTACAACGGACACACACGTCTCTCGTGGCTTTAAACGATAGGAAAAGCAACCACACAAACACTAATCATGACTCAACCTTCCTAATAACACCGAGAAGGAGAAATATCTCTGAGATAATGAAAAGAGAGCCACGAACATAACCAACCCGCAATTCTCGAAGTGGAATTTCTTGCCCTGCTACTGCGAACATTGAATGCAAGCGATCTCGCACTACTGGTCGGCTGAGTCGTCGGACATCACATTCGGATTTATCGAATGCGCGTGCATTAACGTCTCTTAAAAGGGCTCGCTGTGCTCAGCGCCCCAGCCGGCAGAAGCTCTAAGCACCCGAATTGACTCCCAATGTGTTGTAGTCTGGTGCATGTAATATTATGTGAAGTGAAGGGGTGAGGATAGAACAAGGAATCTCTTCCTTTCCCATGGGGAAGATAGAGCGCTGCCTGTAGCTCGTTTGTTACCGTACTGCTTAGGTATTTGTGTGGGATTGATACGAGACGTAGAACTATCAGTCAGACTCTCCGGACGCTATGATTTTCCTCCAGCTTGTGACTGAAATCGACCTAGCTAGAATGCCAATGTCGAAAATGCGGGTCTCGAACCCTAGGACCGCTCCGCCAAAGGCACTGACAGCGGCAATGCTGGCTCTGAGGTAAGTTCGGCTGCAATGGGGCGTGAATTATCTTGGATTCAGAAATAAACCATGTATCTAAAAATATTAAAAAAGTTTCGCGAACATCTTTTTTCTTCAAACGAAAGTGAAAATAAGAGAGAAGGTCGAGGTTTTATACGAAAATCCTCTCAAAGGTATTCTAGTAGATTGAGAAGTTCACTTACAATGGCCTCGTGACATTTGATAAGACAAAATTATATCACTTAATTTTTGCAACTCTTTATCGCGAAAACCTCGTGTGCCTCTGACTAAATTCCTCAACCTACACTACTATTGCGGCTTATTTTTGTAGAAATCTGCAGAAAATCTCCATGAGAGAAAACAAACATGCAAATAATTCACGTAAAAAGAAAAGGGTATACTGAATGCACACTGAGTGCGAAGATATTCTCCTTGAATTTTCATTTAACCTGAAATTATCTGTTATTTATTAAGCAGTAATAGTGTTCCCCGAGTTGAACCTTCAGACGTTATTTTGTATATTTCTATATATGGATATTTTCTATACATCTATATTTATTTTATGAATGTTATTTGTTTTTATAAGAGCCATCAGACTCCATTATTAAATTGTTGGGAAGGATAAGCATTATTATAATTTGAAAGTATTTTTGTGATTTTTGAGTACTTCACTTACAGATATAACATGTTCAATTTTATTTAAATGTCTCCCAATTTCTTTATTAAATATTTACCCCCAAATAGAACAAAGAACGAAGAACTAGTGTGTTTAAAAGTGTAGCATGAAGTATTTCGACTTTATATTTGTCATGGTGTGTAAACAAGATTACCAAAGGAGTTATATAATGCTATAATACAGAAATCTCATCATTTAACAACTGCTGCTAATGCTAAAAAATACATGTGTGGTATTACCACTAGTTTCCCATATAGTTTATAGGGGGAAGGGCAAGGACCCAGTGCTCGATTAGGCGGGGCCGGTCGAGGCCGTTGCAGGCGAAACAAGACGTGGCGGGGACCGGCGGACGGAGGTCGAGCCGTTGAACGGCAGGGAATAACAGCGGGGCGGGGCGGGGCGGGGCGGGGCGGGGCGGGGCGGGGCGGAGCAAGTGGGAGCGGGGAATTAGTGGGGATGGGAGGGAGGAGCGGAGCGGAGCGGTGCAGGGAGAGTGAGGAGGCGTGTAAAGGGATGAAGCAAAGCGGGACCGGCTCGGGGATATAATTTATTGATTAATTGATTGATTAGCGATTCGGGGCACGTCATCTGTTAGGGGCATTAGACGCGTAAGTGTACTGCATTTTTACTCGCGAGAGTTGACAGTGGTTGGATGATCCTGCGCCGACCTACGTCGGCTTGCTGGGATTTTCCCCAACTAGGTATCTCCCATCAGCGAGGCACCGTCCCAACCGGATCAAGCTCTAAGCGCCCGGCATGTGTGGCAGTGTAGTGTATGTTAGTGTGTGTCTAAGTAAGGGGTGACGATAGAACAAGGAAGACGAAGGAAAGATCGCGCACGGTCCGTGGCCCATTTGGTACGTACTGAGTAACGAATTCTCCTAGTGTTGATGGGAGGAACTACATAACATCCTAGAATCACAGAACATCACAGAAACTACATAGCATCCTAGAATTTGCAGACAGACACTAAATACGACGCAGCTATCGAGCTAATTTCGAAAATCCTGCCACCGTCGCGACCCTGCCGACGTCTGTGACCTCCGGGTCAGCGGGACCGCAGTCACATCGGTTTCTGCCCTGAGCCACATCTCCTGGTGGGATATAAATAAAATTACTTCCATTTTAAATATAATTTTACCATAAATCGAATGCATTCCTTTTCCAATCTATCAGATGATTGTGATAAATAGCCGTGTCACGCCGGGTACTACGCAGCTAGTTTTTGCGTAGTAGCAGCGTGTGTGAGCGCGAGCCAATCGCCGAGGGCGCGCGATGCAAGGCTCGATAGGCGAGGGTTCGCACGTGCGAATAAATATTCACACCCGGTGGCGCAAGCGCGGGCGGCGGCGGCGGCGGCGGCGGCGGCGGCGGCGGCGGGATGCGAAAGGCGGCCAAGGCCCGGCGACCGGCGCCGCCGCCGTCGCCGCCGCCGCCGCCGCCGCCGCTCCGACCCCTAACCCCTCGCCCGAGACGCCACCGCCGCCTCCGCCCCTGGCTGACGCACCGACGCCGCGACGCCCAGCGACGCCCAGCGACGCCGCCCGCCAAGAGGGTGATCGTCCTGGGGATCAGGGTTACACACGCTGTGCTCTGCCAATGAATGGTAAGTCTCTTTTTTTTTGTTTTATTCTTCTTGTACTTGCTTTTCCTTTTCTTAATTTTCTTCTCTCTTCGATTTCGTATTAGTCTTCTGTGTATTTTTATTCTATCATCCTATCTTAATTTTTCGCCTTTCATTCTTCTTTCATTTCTACTTCGTTTTTTCTTCTTCAGCTTCTTCTTCTTTCTTTTCTTCCTTTTCGTCTTTTTCGTCCTATTTTATTCTTTCTTTTCTACATCTATTTCTAATTCACCCTCTTTCTTTTATATTTCTTCTCCTTCTTCTTCTTCAACTGTCTAATGAAAGATGGCGTCCAAATAAGGAGAACTTGGCTTTCGTAGACAATTATGAAATGATAAATGGTGATTTAGACATATAGGACACCTGATTAGCCATTTGCTTACCAAGCTACAATTACAAGATCATTCTTCATTTTTCTCTTCTTCATTTTCTACCATCTTTTTCTATTATTTTTCTTCTTTTAATCCTTTTATTCATCGTCCTATGTCGTAATTCTGTTCACTTTCAAGGTAAGAGAATCACCTCTTGGATTTCCTCGGCAATTAGGAAATGATGCGTAATAAGATCGATTATTATACGATTCATGGCTAGCATTGCCTTACCGCGCTGCACTCACTACGTCAAAACAGCTGTCTTTCGCTGGGTTCGAAGTATAGTAATTGACGCCACAGGTGTCTGCGCAATATTCATTTATATGCACAACATTCTTTCTACTGGAGTGAAACACTGTTTTTTAACTAATATTTTTAATTATAGCTGTCTAATTTCAAAAATAATATCATGTATTGAAATGTTTATAGATACTGAACTCTACTATTGAATCACAACGCAGCTGAAACAGCTGAATGCAAACACACATATGCGTATAATATAAGGTCAAACTACAACTATATTCATTTATCTTCATCTACGTGCACTCGCCAAGAAACTTGCAGGCATCATTAAAAATAAAAAGATTGCTTTGCATGGACTCGTGGGAATGCGCGGCGACGCTGACAGGATGACTTTTCAATTACCTTGCCAACCCACAGCTGTTAGGCGGCGGCGGGGCGTCAGTAGCGCTGCGTCTGTGCAAGAGTGGGGGCGATGTGGAGGTGCTGGGGGTGGGGTGAGGAGGTGATGGCGACAGTGGTGATGACGGCAGCGATGAGTTCGCCCTCCAGGATGATACGCCACTGTTACATCTTAAAGCACCGGCTGAGGAGGCTAAGGCATCAATTGATGTCACTGCAGTGGCTCTGAGTGGGAGGACCTAAGTTCGAGCCTCGACAGTGGTGGATTTTCGAGCTAGAGAGCTAGGTCGAGATCAGCCGCTGCATGGAGGATTATTTTAGAGACAGGCTGCTCTGATCGGTAGCTTTCCGTGGTTTCACCGATCAATATCTGTACCCTAACAAACGAGCTACGAATCGCGTGATGATTTCCTTCCACTTCCTTGTCCCGTCCTCCCCGCTTTCTTACCGACCCTTCCACTCGCGTGCTCTCTACTACTGCATATGTAGGAAGACCGGTCGGGGGCTCAGAGGTTCCCGGGTAAAACGGTACCCTACTGATGGGAGGTACCTGGTTAGGAAATATCCTCAAGCCGTCGTGTAGGTCGGGATTGGGTCTCAATTAATTGAAAATATCAATTAATCAGTCTTTCTCACAGCAAGCCGTGTGCGCTTTAAGCCAGCACTGTTATGATGGCTCGTGATTTCAAAAGTTGGCGATCCCCAAAATTAAGCCGGAATGATTCACAAAAACGTGTTAGGGTGGCTTAGTTCGTTCTGTCAACAAACACAGCCATCGCAGGACTTCGCGTACACCTGAAAGAAATGAAAACGTATCCCCTCCTCCATACAAACACACACGACTGAACAGGTAGCAATCACCGCGACGTCGAGAACATAAATCTAAAATTTTATAAAAAAGGATTGAGATGAACAAGGAATTTATACAAGATTAATACATTTTTCCTTTACGTGAAGTAACACTGAAACGCTCGTGTTCTTAAGAATGTCAATAATTACCAACATTTTCACCAAATTGAGTGCGAGATTAGAAAGTCAGAACTGACGAACGTGAAGAGTGGCTTATATTCATTTGTTTGATTGTGCTAAACAGTCCATCTATTAATTTATGTCAAATTTATTTACGAGTTTTTTACCGTGTTCATTAATGTGGACATAACATGTCCCCAGCAGCAAAATATTATATCCTAGTATACGAGACTCAAGGAAATAGTGGATCAGAAATGCTTCGGTATGCCTCTCACTTTGAAATTTTTAGTTACTTTGTAAAGTCATGGATGTTTAGTTACTTTAGTTAGATTTAGTTACTTTGTAAAGTCATTCAACAGTATTTGGCTGCATGTTACTCTAGATAAAAGATATAAAGTGATATGATAATGGATTAAATACAAAAATGGAACATACGAAATAGAACGTTATACAAAATGTACATCATCTAAGAAACGTATGATAAACTTTTGGTTTCTGGGTAGTAAGTCCCTCAAGAGCCGTTTGGAGGCAGATAGGACAAAATTATCGGATAGCTCCGGCCGAAAACAATAGGGAAATTTACTACTATTCTTTACTGTGAAACCATTGTGTAGAAATACAAAAGTGAACGAGAATCGTGTGTCTGTAAAATAAATATAAAGTTTTTATTGTTTCTGAGAAAAATAATGTGAGCGACTTTAGCTGCGCTCTTGCGCTCATGGTTTTGGTTTTCTTACGACGCGTCCTTTTGTCATCTGTGCAATGGGATTTTAAAGCTCAAACGTTGAAACCTAATTTCTCCCCTCAGTCGCATCATGCGCGAACAAGATATAATGAAGGAAAGGCCATGATATCCAAACCACATTATAATGAACGCCTTTAGGTACATGGGACATTCATTTATGTGCAACAAAATCAAACATAAGACCTCTTGTAGGCTGATGGATCAATTTAAAAAATAGGGTAATAGAAAGAATATAATGACATTCTCTGGCAGGTAGGCCAATTTGTAGTTCTCTTAGAGGAAAAATGTGACTTTGTCATTGTGGAACGGGAGGTTGGAAAATCATATATGTGTCGTACTTCCAAATCCGCACAGTGACAAAGCATTGTGTTCATTGGATTGAGACCCGGAAGAACTTTCTCGCACTTGCCTCATAGGAGTTCATCAAGTCAATCCCTCGTAACAATGAAGCAGATTATGAACGCCTTCAACGTAGCAATAAGGGGCAATTCATTCCTTATAGGAACACGCCTTAATACAATACTTGTGTGACCTGTGCGGCAACCACATGGTCTATTGTTACCCAGCAAACTCCAGAGGGTCTCTGGAGCACTAGTAATTTCATTTTTTTTTTTACTTTCCTGCACTCTGAACTTAGTGAAATTAATGAAGCGGACTAGACGTTTACTGACACATTTTCTTGTCCACTTATTCCGTTTCTTTCAGAAACCTACACTTAATCATGTAACTGAGACATTAGAACATGACGTTTACTTTAGAATATGTAGTATAAATAATTTGTTGGGTAAATATGATGCATTTTTTAAATTTCTTCCTACGAAAAAATCAATAATTTCAAATTACATAATATCAAAGAAAGTTAGAAACTTGTTAAACTTGTTTAGCATTAACTGAATATTACTCGCACTTGGTAATATGTAATACCGTTCTCTGCAATACAGTTAAATTCTTTACGTTTCGTAATTACTTCATTAAAGGAACATTTCAGCTACTCACACTTAGTAATGTTGATTGCCCTTCTTCTTGAACTCTTGAGATTGAGGAGACCGAGTCCTCATTTTAACGACTCTTATACTTTCCTTGTTATCATTGAACTAAGTAAACAGGCTTTCCCCAATAAAAATGCTTTTTTTATATTCAAGAAGATGGAATTGAATGAAGAGTTACTGCAGACAGTGCCGAACGGCGAGTGCCTAATATTACACAAAGGTACCACATTGCGGGTTCACTTCTTTTCAAGATGCATTCTTCACTTATACGATATGTTTTAATGGTTTTATCGAAAATAAAATTACTATAATTTATTGTAGAGGTAGTAAATTACAAAAAAAAATTATTTTCAACATGTGTTATAAGCTCTTAAAGCCCTTTAACTCTTAAAAACACCAATACTAAATAGAGATATTTATTTTTAACCTTTGGATAATACATTCGAAATTGCATTACATTTGTCAGATACTAGAAGTTTTCTCACCCATTTAACGAGTTAATGTGTAAAAGGTCTAAGGTCCACAATTATTCCATCAATAGAAATATACAGGAGGATTATTGGAGTAAATGAAAATGTTGTGATTGAGGTAATGGGTTTCAGAAATAAACGATCCATAATATACACGTTCTGTGCTTAACGTCAAAGATAAACACCCAAACGCTAAAACACGTTCGAATTTTTTTTATTATTTGAAAAGAATCAGAGACAATTTGAAGGAAACTCGAGGGGTAATCAATGTGGGGGGTTACTGAATCTTCGTCACAGGTTTACCTTGATTGGTTGCGTGGTTACCTCTTTGTTTAACTTTGCCGCTTATTTTCGCTCACTACAATAAATGAGAAAGTTGTGACTTGTTCACATTTTCCCCTGACAGGTCTGGGGTAAATGCAAACACAATGTACAAGAAATATTTTTTTTGAAATTAGTAATTGCTATAATTAAAATTTCTTCGCATTTATCAAGAGAAAGATACGGATAACTTTCTTGGAAATTTGCACAATTAAAAAATTGGCGAGAAGTAAAATTTTGGTGAGATTTTTCAGAAGTGAAAAAGACATTTAATTTACTTCAATTAACGTTTCACTTCAATTAACGTATGTTCGATCTATATATTAAGAGTTCACAAACAGAGCAGAATTTGAAAATTGCTCTCCACTTCTGAAGGCAACCGACCGTCTGCGTTTACCTCAGAACCGCCAATACCGTCGACTACCCAGCGATTCTGAATGGGAGGTCCTAGTGTTAAGAGTTCCGATGGGGGCGGGGTTTTCGACATCAGCTGCATCGCTAGGCCGAATTCAGCCACTGTCTGGAGGAGAATTCTAGGAAACGGCTGCTCTGATCGGAAGTTTTGCGAGATTTCTCCGATCGATCAGACGAATGCCGGAACAATATCCAAAAAACGGGCGACGGACCGCGCGCGATGTTTCTTTCCTCTCCCTTGTCTCATCGTCCTCCCTTTACACTAACACGTACATACACTACAACACCAGACCAGGCGGAGCTTCGAGTTTGTTACGGTTGGGACGGTGCCCCACTGAGAGAGATACCTGGAGGGAAATAGGTCGGCCCTGGATACGACCATGCAGTGGGTAAGGAGCACCGCCCCTCCAGGCATTGAAACATTCAGAACAATATACTTCGATTTATTTTGAGGCCGTGACATTTAATCAGTTGTTACCGTGCCATTCAATCGTGAGCTTAAACGCCACTACTGTAGGTGTCATCCAAGCTCCCGATAACACAGTATCCGTTAATTTAATCAACTATGTTTAAATCGAAGTATATCGGGGCTAAAGACCATAACAGTTGATATGCCCGGAAACATCAGTCCTTCAACAAACCTGAAGGCAACCTGTCGGTGGTTCGGGTCTCCCCGGCCGGCCCTGCATCGGCGTAGAAAGAAGCGGTGGAGGCCTTGGCTGCTCCATTGCTCTGCGACCAAAGAAAGTCGGACCGCCACTTCAGCTCGCTCGGCGCGCTGCTAACAGGAGAAATAATGGACGGCAGCCTTGAGAGAGAACCCGTTGCCCCATCGCCAGCACTCGTCGCGGCCTCAGCAGCAGCTGATCTGCTCTCCCGAAGACACAGCGCAATTAGGCGAAATTGCAAACAAAAAGGTGCGTCATAAATCACTTACAACGCAAACTCATTTGGCCATCCGTTTGAGTGTCAATGACAACTTAAAGGTTAAACAATGAAAGCAAATAGACGTTAGCTTCTTCAGTTTGTTAAACATTTGCCCATTACGCAATCTGTTGAAAGAGAACACAAGAAGCATATTTATTCTTCAATAATATTAAGTAAATACTAATTATTTTTCACATATTTATTGTATTTATTGCAGTTATATCTATTCCTTATTTTGCCAGTAGCATACAAAAATTAAGAAAATAGTCTAAATCCGTCTCTTCGAAAGGGGGTGTAGTAAAGCAACTACAAAAAAGGAATAATCATTAAATTTCTCGAGTAATAATACACTGGATTTTTCTCAAAATAATGCATTATATCTTAAGATTTGTAATTTGATAAAATATTAACTTAAACTGAGAATTAATTGGTTCAATACTCAGGATACGGTGATTTCGTTGGAAGAAGAGTAAATCAAATGACAAAATAAAGTTGTAGTAGTGTGAGTTGAAGAATTAATAAAATAATTGAAACCCTATGTACTCTAATCTAACCTCTGGTAAAGCAATACCTCTGTGCATCTTATATAGTTGAAGTTGCCAAAATTTTTATAAAAACTGAGAACTTACAAAACAATCTGCGGTACAATCAGAAAGATGCTGAGACAGAATGCATGTAAAGACACCGAGCTAAAATCCTATGAAACCAAGGCATTTCAGTAGTATAATAGTATAATATACGGATGTAAAATTGAACCTTCGAGATAGCGAATATACCATAATAATGAAATATACCATGATAAAGAAATAAAAAAAATTATAAGTTTTGAGTGAGATGTAACATTTGAAAGATACCACCTTATTTAACATCATAACATTTTTGATATAACTTTTTATATATGATGTTATATATTTTATATAACATCATATAATTTTTTATGTATGTATTTTATAAAAAAGAAAACATATTTGTATTATAATCATCTTCCAAAAATACAGAGTAATCATCAACATATCAATTGTTTATTTATTACAATTCTAAATAATAAATATATCGACAATAGTTTCCATATAATGATACTCTATAATTGTACTCGTTTATTTGTGGAGAGGAGGTAGAGTAGCGACTAGCTAGACTATGCGAAGCAATAAATCAAAAGGGTACCCTCAAAACCCAATGTAGTATACCCTGAGAGGCTATTACATGTTAAAGAAACTGTTTTGACTCACGAGAAATTGTAATGAAGATTTTGGACGTTCTGTAGTATATCGCTTAGAGGTAATAAATTACTTGGCAGCTGATGCACAGTATTATTTGATGTGCATGAAAGCACTACCCCCAGAGAAGACAGGAACACAAATTATAGACAGAGTCTGCAAAGATGAGGTAGAATCAGTGATGGAAATCATTTTTAGTTTTCTTGGAAATGGGGTCGAGGAATACCATTGAAAAATTTGTACATGTGATTGAAATTTAATACCAGCTGTTTGGCTACGTCACCCGCACCGAAAAAACTAACGAAAGGATCAACCCGTGAGCGTGGTTAGGCGTTCGCAAGTTATTTAAAATGTATTACGCCCATTAATTCCTTGAAATAGGCGATCTCGGCAGATCTAGTCTATGTCAAAACCTCAATGAAAAATTCCATCCAACTCACCACAAAACCAATCTCACTCTCTAGCAACATGAATTACAAATACAGCATCACGTATACACTCCCAAATAATATACCAAAAGAAGCAAACAATCTCCCTCCTAAAGATATGAGTAGATTATCTCCATAAGATGGTGTTTTTGGGTCCCATGAACTCGCTCCATAAAAACCAGATGTGAATGTGTAAGGTCCATCACTCACTACAACACAAATACACACAATCGCACATCTGATACACTTACATTCTCCACATCCAACAACCACAATCCCCACAGTCTCACGCAAATCAAAATACACATCCCCATTCACATACACTTCCACACAACACACAGGGTAATTCAGCACATTCACACCAAAGGCGTATCGTTCTCCTCTGAAGGTTCCACTTATTCACCTCATAATGCGTGTGATAAGCTTCATCATACTCTGTCTCCAACTCGTTTTCTTAACCCTCCCTCACACCCTACATTCTCATTACACACACGCGCTCTTCTAACACCCTAAAAATGCTCCCATACGGTCCCCCAAAAACAAAACGCTACCACACAAGACACCAAATAATATATTCGAATGAATATTATGCAATACATTATAAAAATACCACGCCTCTCGTACGCGAGATACAGCCATTATTTCCTTCCTTACAACTGCAGCCCTCCACAGAATATGACAAAATCACTTAGCACATCTGCATCTAGGTATTTGCGTGACTGGAGTGGGGGGAATAAATTCCGTGGTGGTAGCAGATATCTTGTGGTAATCCATAATATGGTAATCCACGTTGCTTGGAGAAAGCATTTTCAATTTTATTTATTTGATATTATTTGTTTGTTTTTTCCACTAAATTCACTGTATTTCTTTTTTGTGTTCATCGTGTGTTAATGTTTCATTTTCTCCTCCTTGCTAGAGACCCACAGAGAATGGGAAAAGTGTTTCCCGAAAGTTAACTCTTGATAATAATTAATAAAAAAATATTAAACCTTTTGTGGACGATTATTTCCTTTACCATATTATGGAGTGGGGGATGTGCTGTCCAGATTGACATGTTTAAGATGATTCGACCCGCTAAAGTATCGTCCCAAGAGTTTGCAGAGTAGACTTGTCATATTTTTCATTGTATTTACTGTACTAATCCCACAATACATTCATTGTAACGTAGACACACTATAGTACACTGACACTAATTAAGTAGAATACCATAAATTACTAAATATTTTCTCAATAGTTTTCGAATTCGAGGTGGACATTTATTTTTAACTCCGCGATTGTGACATACGCTTTCACATCTCCAGAAGCGCTAGTGGGGAGGCCAGTCCAAGGATTCACCTGAGTTAAGCGCACATATGTCATTTCCCTTTCTGTCATGTGGAATTCTCATTGATGTGCAAATGTCTCATTATATGACTAAATCACTGAGCTTCATTCATTAGGGTCAATATTTGTATGATTTTTAACAAGAAGAAATTAGGTCGCGAAGTGGATAGTTCAGATTAAATCTATGAGAGTTCCTTACATTCTTCACATTTTTGTTTAAAATTTTCTCTTAAATAAAAACAAATATATGTAATTACAACTGAATCATAGTATACTGATAAACCGTCGCCAAACGTCGCATGGTTAGTTTCGTGATGAACAGTACTTGACCGTACTGTTTGTAAAACATATTTCGATTCTGCTATGTAATAATAATTTGATACAAATAATAATAAACTAAAACCGAACTTATTTGCTGCCTATAATGTACAGAAAATTGAATCTAGATATTTCAATAACATTTGCCATCCCAACAATGCTAAGAAAGTTATTTAAACATTAAAATATATCAACGTCGTGTTGCATATCAACAATTTTCTCAAATTTAAATAACATTACAGAAAATGTTATTGAAAAATGTGTTTACGGATCAAGTCAATTAATACAATGGTTTGTTTTTATTTCTTGTAATATTTATTTTAAGGGAAACGTGCCTTATCAAAAACACGAACATTCACAAATCAGCTGCCGGTCCCGTAACAGTTAAATAGAAATGCGCCTTGATGAATGTCGTAGTAGTCCAACCCCCTTTTTCATGCAAAACAGTAATTCTTTACCGTTCTTCTTCGGGTTGTGGGGGGCATTTCTTATGCTAACGAGCCGCCCCTGCGCAGAGGCGCGTGCGCTGGCTGGGAGTCGGAATGCCTGGACCGACCGCCGCTTTATCTGGCGACGATCCTGGGAGGGAGGCGGCCACAACCCCGCTGGTGCTGCGTGCGGGCGGACGGGCGACGGCTCCAAGCGGGGATTCCAGAGCTTAGGGAACACCACGGGACAGCTCGTGGACGATATAAAATGTACTTTTCTGTTAATCAATAAATAAATCAATAGATTAATTAATTAATCAATTAATTAACAGTAATGTATATTTCACATCGTTCTGCTCAAAGTGTGTCCACGTTTCTCCAGCTATTGATTGATTAATTAATGAAAAGATGTATTAGTAAATACATTAATAAATAAGTAACTGAATAATTGAAAGCTATTATAAAGCTCAGGCCATTGGACGTGGTCTTCCGATTGATCGATTAGTGATTCCAGGCTCATCAACTGCTAAGGTCATTAGTCTCGCAACTATAGTCCTTTTTTTTAGTGCGGAAGGTGTCGGAGTTCTTCCAACGCCGACCATATCGGTTTGCGGGGGAATTCACCAACTAGGTATCTCCCACCAGCGAGACACTGCCCCAACCGCGATAAGTTCGAAGCTCCCGATTACTCTCTCGACATGCGTGGTAGTGCAGTGCATGTGAATGTGTGTGTAACAGGTAAGGATAGGATAAGGAAGGGGAAGTAAAGATCCATGGCCCGATTGTCATTGTACTGTTCCTGCATTCGTCTGGTGTTGCTCGGCAAAACCCCGGAAAACTACCGATTAGAGCAGGCGGCCGCTAGAATTCTCCTCCAGACAGCGACAGAACTCGACCTTGCTACGTGGCTAGCCACCGTCAGGTCGCGAACCCTACGATCTCTCGGTTAAAGGCGTCAATTGATGCCCTGAGCTACCTTTGCCGATATACTCTTCCGTCTGACCCCTTTCAGAAATGAAATACAAAATAATAAGTTATTAAGTCATTCCTAATAAATGTACTTTTAGGGAAAAGGAATTTGTGACAAAAGCGAAAACGAGGAAGGGGTTCAGCAAAAATAATTTGTATGATTATATTATTGACACCCAAGTAGACATGAATTTTAAAATTAATAAAAAATACTTATACCTAGTGATTAAATTTGAAATTTGTATGGCATTTCCAATTTCTATCAGATGTTACACAATTTTAGAGAAATCACCTTCTTACTCGGCAAGTATTTGGGAAGGAACGTTTAACACGAGGGGCTGTTAGAATATTCGTCGGTAACAGAATAGCTGGTACAAGACAGATGAGGTTAGAGGCAGCTGGGACGTGATATTGTAAAATTTTGCTTTATGATACTTATAATATGTACTTTTACTATTAAAATACTTACAAAGGTATCATATTTACTTTAGAAAACATTTTAATGATCTCCAATGTTTCTTCGTCTCAAAGAATTGCGACTGCTAATAGATTGAAGAGCTAGATCTTTGGTTTTAGAATTAGGAAGAGACTAAACTCAGAAACTTCGGGTTACATTTCTCATTGTTTTTCAAGGAAGCAATTAGAATTACAGATACATTTCGTTACTGGTTTCCTTGTTTGGATAACGCGAATATTGTTTGCGGCAATTTAAGAGGAAAGAATATTTCAAAAGGCTTTGTAAATTCAAGGGACCAAGATTCAAGATAACGGGATCATGAATATTCAGTTCTATTCAATTTCAACTCGCGAGAATTCGATTGGGGAAGAAGAGAGGCAATTGGACAGATTTCGACGAATCTAAAGTACAACCGGAAAGTCAACATTTCTTCTAATGTACAGTCATTTATTTGTACCCTACATGTAGTAGTCGTTATTCTAACTAAAGAATGTATCTTAAATAAATCGCACTTATGATCAAGGTTTAATATTTGTATACAAAAATAATTGAATTAATGTAACAACAAATGTTAATCTCGCAATCATTTCATTTTTCAAATTTCTTGAAAATCATACTTTATATGTACGTTATATGTAATTTATGTACCTAGTCCTCTAAGTGAGTCTTTAAGGGCAAGTTAGAAAAGGTGTCTACGTAACAAAGCCGAGAAGTTAACATGCTGTATCCTTAACGACGTATGGCATATCTTCTTTTAATCTTTTAATTATACTTTTATTGATGTTCTATAGAAAATTTTGCTCTTTTGTTTGCTTTGCCTGCGATGAAACAGTTTAATTTGCATTTCCAGAAATGCCGAGGAAATTCGGAGTAAATCTATTCGAAGAAAACTTATATTTTCGTGTCATTCTAAAGAATCCTGCAATTTTAACTGTGATACCCTCCCGCATCTGGTATTATTTATGAGAAAACTTATGCATTTATCAAGCAGGTAATCGTTCAATAAAAAATTATTACGTTTACCGTCAAAAACCATCATCTCGCCATCACTTCCGCTCCATCACTCGCCGCACAACTCTCACAAATATACAATATACACCATCACATCTTGTGATCACAAATATAGAAAACAAATCAAACTGATATTTATTTTTTACCATATCAGGCATACGTGAGAATAGCTTGACTGAGATGTAAAGGATTAAAAGTAATTACATGTAATTACGAATGACAGTATTACTACCAGAAAATTTGTGGTCGTATTTTAGGATGCTAAAAATGCGCAAAACTTCATATGAAAATATTCATGAACTACACACGTTTGTATCGCGTGAAAGAATATCATAGGATCATGATTATTGAAAATTATAATTTTAATATCTGAGATCCAAAACAAGGCTTGGTATCAATTATTCGTTGAGGGTGCAGTTCTGTAGCAACAATCTATTAATTGCTGTACTAAAATATCAAAAAGGTTAATAAATACTAGCTCGAACTTAATTCGTTCTTTAGACGGTTCGTTGTCACAGACGAACATGTATGTTAATGTAAGTGAATGACAAACATGTAATTTTAGATTAGAATAATTGATGTAACAATGCATAGTAATAAACCCTTTACAGTGATATGTATTGCTGTTTTGCACTGTATTGCCTTACATGCTGGATACAATGCTAAAATCGTGTTAATTACACTTTCAGAATTTTTTAGATACAAAATTTGATATTTATTCTAATGGCAATTTAAATAGTTTGATTAGCTTCCTGATACTTTCTTCAAGAAGCGTTGTTGAACTTTCCTTTCTGATTCTCGAACATTGCTATTGAACTATCAAAAAAGTTATTGAATCGAGTTCGTCAGTTTTCCCTTCATTGTGCGAATGTTGATGAATAAGCCTGAGCAGCAAGTAGAATGAGTACATGGAACTAGCTTAGTCACGAATCAGGCTTAATCTGCTCCAAGAACAGTCATGCAACCGAGAAACGTACTTAATTATCCACTTACCGTGCCAGGCACGTCCCCACCTACGTATTCACACTCTCAGATTAAGATTAGTGGAGCAGCCATTGCGAGTCACCTTTCAGGGCAGAGCAAAACGCGAGAGAAGTTGAACACTTGGTGGTTGATTTGGAGCTCGTTAGTTTGAAAACTAATACTTTCATAAGAGAGTTACGGAAAAGTTCAGCTGAAATAAGGACTCTACCGAAATGCACAAATGAAACTAAATAGATGATAACAGAGTTAAATAATACAACCAAACGCAAATCATGCAGTATCATAACAATAAAATGTGTTTATGCCAAATTATTTGTTTCTTTCAACATTATAACATCGGAAGAAAAGAAAAAAATTGGATTTATAATAAATTGACATATTACCACTTTACGTGTATTATAACTTACGTGTTGTGTATATTATTTCAATCGATCGAAATCGAATCATTTCAAATCGATCGAAATCGAATTATTTCAATCGAAAATATAAGGGCAGAGGCGTTGGTGCGGACGATCTTCAATGGCGCTGTTTGATTTCAGGTGCTGAGGAGGTCAAGCACTGTAAGGAGACGGCGGGACGCCCGCGCCAGAAAATAAATAGTTAAAATAAACGTCGGATAGATTAGTATGTACTCGGCTTCTGATGGCAGGTTTTTACCCTTCAGTTTTTTATCCTGAGCCGTACCTTATGGTCTCTTTTCCACGGTTTTGATGCGATTGAGAGACCATTTGGGGTGAATACCAGAATTCAAAAGATTAAAACGCGAAAGGATGTAGGTATTGTAATGGCTTAAAGGCCTTCGGCCTAGCCACATAGGATCAAGTAAGCTAATGTGTTTGTAATAATTACCTATTAAATAAAATAAATAATAAATATTATTTCAATACATACACATTAATAAAAAAAGAGTTACGGACAGGTTTTTGATAGGCCTGCTTTGGTTTGGTGGTCAGGAAATTCATATTGTTACTTTTTAGAGAGAGAGTGTGTGTGTATAATGGTCCTCAAAGATTTCAAAACCTCTTTTCCTCTTCCTTCAGGGAGCTGCTATCTGAGTTGAGTTCAAGGGAGGGCAGAAAGACTCAAGTACATAATTAGGTCAGCGCTGTCGGCGGTTGTTTGTGGTAATGCAGATATAAATGCGGTCATTTTAGTTCTATTCTACAAATAATGTTACCCTTGAGAACTAACAGAGACAAATTCATTTTAAATGTAGAGCTAATAGAGGAGTATCTGGAAATATCGTCGTAAGCACATTACTTTTATGCCCAACATAATTCCCAACATAATTTTGTACGCAAAGCGCACGCCATTTGTCGTCGCGTTCTTGCCCGCAGAATCTTTGTTGGGACATACTGGTAGTATGGTTTTGCAGGTTATCGTTCTAATTCACTGATGTGTTGCTAAATTAAATTACCAGAGCGCTTCAAAGCACCAAAAGCAAGTTATATGAACATTTTTTTCTAGAATAAGTATCAAAACCGTTAGACCTTAGCTGCAGGTATTCCGTCAATTTCGATGCAGACCCAACCACCATTTGCTTTACATGGGTCTCTCTCCCACTTGTTCACAGGCATGTAGTAGCTAAGGACGATTTTAGTAGAAAACTCGAACAGACGAATGTCATGATTACACCCTCACCAGGAGCGTACAATGATTTAGCGATCTCGATTAAATGGACATCCAGCACTCAAGAGTGCCAAGATTGTATACTTGTTAGGTTTAGAATGTATTCGTCTATTGAAGAAATAAAATTAAAAAAATAGTGCAAAAGGAGAAAATATGAGTTACCAGAAATACGCATTGAAAATGTCGACAATGGGCTTTATTCGGTTGAGCACGCCAATGACGTTCCTATCCATTAACGCTGCCTGTGACTGCACAGCAGAAGGATGGCGGTCACTACTCAAAATGTAAGAATATATTAATTGATAGCGGGTTAACTTGGAAGAAGCACATTTAAGTACAAATCCAACATACGCCTCTAGTCTGACATAATTGGCTCAAGGCATCAGATGACGTCATTACGTCTGACTGGGAGATCCTAGGTTCGAGAACAGATGGTGGCTCGATTTTCCACACTAGCTTGTCAGCTGTGTCGCGTTCAGCCGCTAGAGGAAATAAGGAGGCCGGCTGCTCTTTCTGTGGTTTCTCCGACCATTAGGCGAATGCCGGAGCAGTGGCCAAACAAACGAGCCACGGTCCGCGCGCGATCTTTCCTTCCTTTCCATGTCCTCACCCCTTAATTACACTCACATTCAAAGGCACACACTACTACACTTCAGAGATTGATCGGGAGCTTAGATCTTATCCCGGCTGGTGGGAGATACCTGATTGGAGACAACCCCGCAAAACATGTAGCTCAACGTCGGATCTCACCATCCAGCGGACGAAGATCGCTGGCATATCCCGCGATAAAAATTACACTATACTTACGGGACTAATGGCTTTAGATGTTGACGCTCCCGGAATCACTAATCAATCATTCAAACTTTTTCTAGGAGCCCCCGCGGCCGCCGCTGCCGGCTCCGCAGCCGCCTTTTCAAACGTTTCGATTCCCGGTGACCCCCGCGCGTGCTGCGTTGTGCATCCTGCGTTTAGGCTCCACTCACAAAGCAAACTTCAAAGTAAACATAACGTAACCTAGAAAGCGAGACTCTTGAAAATGCGTTGAGTAAACGTAGATGTAAATCCGCAAACTTAAAGAGTTCACAACCTCCAAGCTTTTACGTTAAGTTTACGTTGGAATTCTATCGAAGACCAATCAGAGAGCAGCATGAAATAAACAAACATGTTGGATTTCAGATTATGTTCAAGTAGCTGGTAGTTTTGTATTTTCATTACTGTTATATACTGAACTAGTTTGCGAACGGTTTTTATGCAAGTAGTGAATACAAAGTAAGAATTTGGGCCACTTTTCTTGTGACTTTAACTTGACATAGCGAATAAAATAATTACATTCGACGAATTACTCGAGAATTTGGTGCAGGAGAATCCTTGCTTATAAAATAAAGGGCATGCGAGCTCTAAAACAACAACTACTCGCATTTGTATATAAAGACAAATTGATGTGAAAATCGAAGGAAAAAGCTAGAAATCATGGTGAAAAATCTTTCCATCATGTTAGAAACGAATCGACAACCGATCAAGCTTCAATATGTTGAAATCTAATTGGTTCAGGCGAAACTTACGTTCGTCATTGTGAATGCTGGTTTTTACGTGTAATTTGGTGAGATGGTTCGTCTAGGTGAGGGGTGTCCAACTTTCAAGGTCTCAAGAGTCACAACTAAAATCTGGAATGTGGTTGCGGGCCATGTTTATATTCTTCAGGCGATCCACACCCGCCTTCCCCATGTTGTTGATCTCCGCACTTTGCCAGGATGCTCTGGAACGGGGAGGGGGCGACGGAACCATTCGTGATATCTGACCGTACCAAGCATAACGCAGTACAAATACATTGGGATGATTTTGCATTTCTGAATTTAAAACAAAAAGTTCTTAAATATAAGCTTAATCTGTTTTTACATTAAGACAGTACGCGAGGGCTAGACGCACATGTTCTCGCCGAAAATGGATGCAAGGAACTTCCACTTTTGACTAATAACCTATCGCGAGCCACAAATAATGGCACTGGCTGCCGCATCGCGAACCGCCAGTTGTATAACTCTGTACTAAGTATTTCGATACCATATTTCAGCGTCAGTAGTCAAAGACGTAACAGATCCTAAAAGATGTTTGGTGTGATTGATCACCTTCCCTTCCCGTTGAGTGGAAGAACGACGCCAGTCAACGAAAGCGAAACTGGGGCAGACGCACATTCGGCAGCGGCGGAGACGTCATCTGACGCGGCGACGACTGAGTCATCAAAGGGACAGAATGCTTATGTAACTCAGGTACCGTCTCCAAAATGTGAAACATAAATTGAGTGATTAGCCTCAGAAAATTAAAGCACAGATGCCGTAAATACGTAACGTTATTCTTTCATTACGAATATGTGAAGTTAAATTAAGAAATACCGTTGTAAACACTACCTCTCCTTCGTCATTCTGCATAAGTCCACTAGGTAGAAGAGTGATGCCTAGGGAGGAGTTGACGGAAAGCGAAATATTTTCAGGTCAGCCGCCATGATGGTGGTGGGGACATCTTCCGCGTAGGAGTATAGGAGGTGGAAAAGACGAAGGCGACGTCGACGCATAGGACAAAAATGCAGAATGATTGAGTGATTAGTATTTTAATGTTTTCGAGCGTGTCAAGCACAATGGACATTAGATCGGTTCGTACAGTTCTGGTCATATTTCGGCAGTATTCCTTACGTGAGATCCGTCACTAATCTTCACGTCCGCTAGCGGGGTGCACGTCCAGCACCCGCAGCAGGTTTCTGCTACAGCCTGAAGAATCTCCTGACTAGCCTCCCGATATGGTGAATCATTAGTATACTGGGTGAAAGTGTGAGTGTGAGTGTGAGTGTTAGGAGAGAGAAGAGGGCGAAGACGAAGGAAAGATCGCGTTAGATGCTTAGCCCGTTTGTGGGGGTACTCCTCCGCCAAACGCCTGGTGTTGATGAGAGAAACCACCTGGTGTTGATGAGAAAACTGGACGCTGAACAAGCGGCTGAATCCATTCTAGCTATCTAGCTAGTGTAGAAAAGACGCCATCGTCGGTACTGGAACCCTACGCTGCGCCCACGGGGTAATCTGCGGAGGCAAAACGGTCGCGTTTGCGTATCCAGGGCAGCGACGACGACGGTGGCAGCAGCTCGAATGAAGACGACTTTACGAAAAGGAAGAAGAGCATAGAGATCGTTCCCAGACACATTAAACGTAAAATAATGGACGAAGTGTTTAGTGTTAGCAATTAATGCTCACGCACACTATTCATTGTATTCTTCGATTAAGAGGAGTTAATAAAAAACTCGTATAAAAAACTCCTTTCCAAAAGGCACCATCCCGTTGGAATCCGACTGGGGCGCGAGGCAGAAGGGTCACGCGCACGCGAGTGGAGCGGAAAGCGAAAGTGGCGCACAAAGCACGCGAGGCCCTCCGCAACACCATATACATGAGAGACACGGAACGAAAGACCATGCCCAAGGCAGGACTCGAACCCACGCCCCTTCAGAATGAAGTGCTGACTCGGTACGCGCTATAGTCACCTTGGCCATCCAGGTCGGCCAATATAATAATAATAATAATAATAATAATAATAATAATAATAATAATAATAATAATAATAATAATAATAATAATAATAATAATAATAATGATCTCGGTAGTAAAACGTGCAATCAAACCCTTAGTAAACATCCTCATCCCCTTCGACGCGTGTCCGACGCGGGCGCTCGGGGGAGTCGGCGGAACGCGAAGCGGTCGCACGCGCGTATCCAGGCCAGCGGCGGGGGGCGGGGGGCGGGTGGCCAAGAGCACCTGGCGCACGTGGGTCGCGTGGGCGGCGTGCGCGGGGCGCGGGCGGGGCGCGGCGCGCGGGGGCGGCGCCCGCGGCGCCTCGCGGCGCAAATGGGGCGGCGGCGCCGGCCACGCCCCTTCGCCGCCCGGGGAAGCGCCGGGAAGCGCCGGGAAGCGCCTCATCCCGCCGCGCTTTCTCCCGCCCTGACGTCATGGCCGCGCCGCCGCCGCCGCCGCCGCGGGGAGACCGGGAGGGGGCGGGCGCTGGCCGGCGAGTGTGCGAGTGAGAAGGCGACGCTCGCGGCGCTGCGCCGCCAGCGCTAACGCGCTCACCACGCGTCGTCTACAGTGCAAACATTCAATTGAGCGGCTTGGGGCAGTAGCCAGATAAACACACCAGCCATAGCAAATTTCTAATCTAATGTTAATATCTCGATTTTGGAAGAAGTGTGGTTTATCTTTTTAATAATGTCTTAAAGAGGGATTGCGGCCATGACAAAATGAGACAATCTTGGGATGTGACTTGCGAGAGGCTTGCTGTGGTTGGTGATTGTTGTGGGTGGGGTGACACCATGGGTGGACCGTCGCTCCCGCCGTGGGAACTATGGGGGGCGGGGGTGGAGACGCGGGCGCTGGCGGCGGTGACGGAGACGCGCTGACCGCGCGCTATCTCATATTAAGAGAAACTCCTCGCTTGCTCCAGTAACGAGTCGACTTACTACTGTAACTCCGCTTACTAGTGAAACAAGTCGATTTTTTTGTCTGGTTAGTGATTCCGTGCACATCAACGGCCCGTAAGTGTAGTGCATGATGTTTTTTCTTGGAAGGTGGTGGTGATCTTCCCCCGCTGGATGGTGAGATTCGGCGCCGACCTTCGGTGAACCCTAACCAGGTATCTCTCACCAGCGGGGCACCCCCCGGCCGGGACGTGCTCTGAGCTTCACACCGATGGCTCGGTATGTGTGGAACATGTAAGTGTAATTGTGTATGTAAGTAAGAGGTGATGATAGGGCAGGGAATGGTAGGGAAAGATCGCGCGCGGTCCGTGGCACGTTTGCTAGGGTGCTGCTGCGGCCTGGTATTGATCGGAGAAACCACTGAAATCTACCGGTCAGAGCAGCCTGTAAGTAGAAATCTCCAATCAGCTACTGAATTCGACCTAGCCCTCTAGCTAGTGTCGAAAATTCTGCTCCCGTCGGGACTCAGACCTATGACCTCCCGGACAGAGGCACTGCAGTGGCATCTGTCGAAGCCCTAAGCCACCACTCCCCGCGTAACGAGTTGAAATTTAATGATATTTAAAAGGTATTTGACATCAAGCAGACATGTTTACGCACGGCCTACTTGGGATAAGAGCGCAGGTTGGCAATTGTTTCGATGCCAAGGCGTGGCAAGACGATCGACGTGGGATGAAGAAACAAAATCAACAACCAGACGGGAAATGGACGAACTGAAATGAGAATGATAAATGGAATTGTCAGCCTGACCCAGTAAGGAATTTGAATGTGAGAGGGATAATTTGATATTGACTGAATATTCAATTACTGAAGATAATATTATGGCAACTTTCACGGACTAAAATATTTTAGCAAGTTGATGGTGAAGGATACTGAGAGTTGGACATTAAAAAAAAGAAAGAACTTTTTGGTTTTAAAAGATAAGATGAAGATAAGGTAAACTCAGGTACAGTCTGAAACTGTGTTATTAATTAAATGCTGTATTATTATTTTCGTTTACAAACAATATTAAGTAAAGTTTCTTTTTGTTTTTTTTTGTTGTTATGAATAAATGTTCTCTTTTATTTTTAAATTGAAAGCATTTCAATTTGAAATTTCAGTATGTTGCCGTACTGTATTTCAGTATATTCAAATATACTGTGTGTGGCGTAGAATTATCATCTCTAAATAAATAATTAAATGGATATTTCTATTTTTCTCCCGTTCATTTAATTCTTTAATGGTAAAACAATAACCATCACAGTACTGAAAGTACACTTCTAATCTACAAAATGATATGACCAACAATGACATGCGAATGCTCTGTGTGACGCAACACAGAACCGACTGTTCTGCATTAAAAAATCACCAAAAACTAGTATGTAACGGAGAACCTTGAACGCTCCCTAGTTCATTTCCAACTCACAAATCCGCCGTGAATTACAAGTACCACTTCCATCCGAATTAATTTCTCAAGCATTTGAAAAGTTCTAATCTATCCTTCCGATATAGCTGAGACTCCAATCTCCAAACTCGGACAAAGTGACGCAAAAGGACATCATCCATAAATCCATATTTTCCAAGACGTTTTCCATTTACCATAATTCTCCCACAAATTCCCTTTCTATACTCCTAAACTTAAATTATCCAATTAAATTAGTTAAACTTGGAAAATTTATAAAACTTCTAAAATAGATAAATATTTTACCACTGAGACCTGCCTGGGGAAAAAGAAAATCCACTATGAGAGTATGTATTTTAAAAATCCCAAACACAAGTATAACGGGAAGAAAATTAATTTTAAAAAACGCGTTATCTATTGTGTGTAAATACAATTAAGGGCTTCGGGTTATTACCAGATAAGCCACCCTAGCCACAGCAAGTCTGTCACTATTTGTTAATGCTACCATTTTGATTATGAAGAAAGTGTGGTTTATCTTGTTACTATTATGCCTTATAAGCATTAATGAGAGGCTTGTGGCAATGAAAAAATGAGACATTTTTCGACCAAAATTGGGATATTAAGATTTAAGAATTGCGAGAGGTTTGCTGTGGTTGGTGTAGTTGGTGGTTAGTGTGATATGAGTAGGCCGCGGCCGTCGTAGTGGGAGCTTGGGGAGGGGGGAGTTGTTCGGCGAGATTGCGTCTTGTTACTTCGATTGTATTTGTTTGTGATTTAAAAGATGTCTTTCTGTACTCTTGCATGGTTCTTCAAAATAATACGAAACCAATTTAATTCTTTTTATAATTTTTGGGTCTGAAAGTTTGTCTCAGCAAATGTCTAGGTCGTCTAAATCTATTTTGATTAGACTTTACCTGAAAAGTGGGGTATTGAGTCGGACAAAATGTAGGCTTCTTTCTTTGCGATTATATGTTTTCAAAAATATGTTTTTATACAAATCTGGAGTATCGTTCCTTTCTTAATGACATTTTATTGACATGCCCTCTGAAATAAGAGAAAAGTTAATGTCTACAAGAGATTGGTTAACACTACCGGGAGTCCCTTTTCTACTCTTTAATGCAAATATTCAAGGTCGCCATTCAATTTTTCGAGAATATATCTTGAATTACTAATACTCACTTCATAACTTCCAAAAAGTAAGAATGCATACGAGTAGACAATGTCAAATTATTAAATTCCGCTGATGTTCGATAGGTGCAAAATAAAGGAATTTTAGACTTTTATATAACAGTTAATGTTATTTATTTGGTTAAAAAACATGGAATTTTCATTAAGAACAAGACCGAGTAGTCTAAAAACCGTTTAAATATTGTTTAGGCATGAAATATGCAGAGTGGTATAGTAGGACGGAGAAGAATAGTTATTCATGCGCCAAGGGCGTTACAAGGGTTCTAATGATCGCCTGAGATCATTAGAACCAGTTAACGCCCCTGATACACGATTTTAGTTTTTACCTAATTTTAATTATTCATTTTTACTTATTTAGTAATTAGCTCGTCAACTTTACTATCTGTCATTTCAGATTTCCCTCCCGTAATTCCCTGCGCAAGACAACATGCAGCAACATTCATGTTCTCCTATTTCCTTCGTCACGATGATCCTCTCGATCCAAGGAAGTTATGCTGTGAATATCAGGATTCGTATCAAGGCAATAACACGCAATAACGCATAAGTAAAAAATAAATGTTTTTTAACATGAGTTGCGCAAAGTTGTTAGTTGCCATAGGAAAGTGTAATAATGCACTCTTGAAAACGGTCCAATAAACTGGAGAGTAGCTGAATAATTGTATGCTATTATGAAGGAGAGAAAAAAGAAGAAAGAAAGACACATGGATGCATAATGCCTTGAACCCTAGAGAAATGACAGATATTCTCTTCTTTCTAGGGAACGGCGGGTACTAGGCCGTCCATGTGGATCTAATGTTTTGCCAAGAAACGTGGTCGTGAGCCTGAAATAGCGAATTAATTGATGGATAAAATAGTATAGTAATGATACAATGTTAGAGTCGTTGCAGCAATGCCTGAATGGGCCAAGGGTATCGAAAGAATCTTAAAAAAAATCTCCTGCGAACTCGCTGTGTTCTTTGGAAAAATGAAGTTCAAATATCTTTGCAGAGTTGGAAAGTTGGCACCCTGACTGCTACTCTGGGTTGATTGCCCTCGATCTCATTCCGATAAGTCGAAGCCATATTTTTTTTTCAGATTTTGTAGATATGTCTTTCTTGCCCTCTTTTATACTGGCACTAACTCGTTGCATGCTGAAGCAAACGTAATATAGCCTCAATGCGCAAACTTGAAAAATAAATTTTATGAGAACTGAGATTAGATACGTTTACAAGACCGGAGAGATTAAGGTACTTAAAGTGCATAGAGTTGATAATATTGTATTGTAAATTGAATTATGCGCAGAAAGGGGAGTTAATGATGTAATAAGTAGATGCCAGATTTTTATAGATTTTGTAGACAGACCTATTACTTTCTGCTTCCCTGTCACAATACTTTTTGCATTCAGGGTCAAACGAAATCAACTTCCCTCAAGAAATTTTGAAATTCTTTTTGTTAGTATTGCGATTACATTAGAAGGAGAACGGAGAGTAGTATTCATTAAATAGGTTTGCTTAATCAAAGAGTATTGTGGGTTCAAGTATTAGGAAGGGGCATTGGTACTGCAATAAGGTAGAGGCCAGATTTATAGACAATAAGTAGATATGCCTCTGCTATCATATACAACACTGACACAACTGCTTTCGCCTCTAATATCACATGTCGATCAAAACATTATCCCCCTTTCTGTCAAAACTTTCATATTTAGTCCACATTCTCAAGCCTCTTTACGTTCAAGTACGTAGACATTCACGATATTTTCCTAGGAATAATGTTATTTAAATTGAAACAAACAAGACATCAAATAGAAAAAATCGAACAACTATTGAATTCAATGTGAAAATACTAAAGCTTCTTTCAGTCATGTAAAATGAAGTGTATCAATGTTCAAGAACCACGTATTGAAAATTGATGTTCAATATGATTTTACTTTATTAGAGTGATATTTTCGTATTGTGAAATTCCCATAACAAAAATCTTCCAAAATATGTAGTAAACATAAAATATTTTCGAAATATGAAAATTTCTTTTGTAAATTATGTTCAAATGTGAAAATATCTCATTTTCGTCAGGAGAGAAGTTCCAAAATAATACATAACAAAAAGGAACAATTAGATATGACATGGCACAACCAACGTTTTGACTTACTTTACCGTTTGTCTGTGGATACGATAAATACATGCACTGCTTCTCTACGTGGATTATGTTACCTCAGCATTAGGTCCAAATCTCATTTCAATTGCGTCTATCCCATTCTCATTGCTACCAACACAAGTTTCCTGCAACTTCTTTGGTTTAAAAATGCCAAACTTGGAAATCAAAAAAAAGCCTTTTTGGGATATTTTATTCACAATCTGTTAATTTTACAATGAAACATATGTAAATCAAATAATGCATGTGAAATGCATTGAGATATCATCAAAATATAAATGGCAAGTTAACCTTCCGAAATTTTCAATTTTTACATTTTTTCACCGAAATTCCAATTCGGCCACAATTTCCTTTCACGCGTATTTTCTAAACTAATAGTCGGATTAAAGACCGGTTTCCGCCATTGAATTTCTCGCCGCGAGAAGTACTTACATACGTGATTTCAGAAAGAAGCGACAAAAATAATTTTTTACTAATTTTTTCACCGAAATTCCAATTCGGCCACAATTTCTTTTCACGCGTATTTTCTAAACTAATAGTCGGATTAAAGTCTGGTTTTCACCATTGAACTTCTCGCCGCGAGAACTACTTACATACGTGATTTCAGAAAGAAGCGACAAAATTATTTTTTTACTAATTTTTTCACCGAAATTCCAATTCGGCCACAATTTCCTTTTACGCGCATTTTCTAAACTAATAGTCGGATTGAAGTCTGGTTTTCGCCATTGAATTTCTCGCCGCGAGAAGTATTTACATAAGTGATTTCAGAAAGAAGCGACAAAAATAAATTTTTACTAATTTTTTCACCGAATTTCTTAATTTGGGCACAAATTCTTTTCACGCGTATTTTCTAAACTAATAGTGGAATTGAAGTCTAGTTTGCATCATTGAATTTCTGGTCGCGAGTAGTACTTACATATGTGATTTCAGAAAGAAGCGACAAAAATAACTTTTTACTAATTTTTTCACAGAAATTCCAATTCGGCCACAATTTCCTTTCACGCGTATTTTCTAAACTAATGGTCGTATTGAAGTCTCGTTTTCGCCATTGAATTTCACTCCGCGAAAAGTACTTACGTACGTGATTTCAAAAAGAAGCGACAAAAATAATTTTTTACTAATTTTTTCACAGAAATTCCATTTCGGCCACAATTTCCTTTTACGCGCATTTTCTACACTAATAGTCGGATTGAAGTCTGGTTTTCGCCACTGAATTTCTCGCCGCGAGATGTACTTACATACGTGATTTCAGAAAGAAGCGACAAAAATAATTTTTTACTAACTTTTTCTCCGAAATTCCAATTCGGCCACAATTTCCTTTCACGCGTATTTTCTAAAGTAATAATCGGATTGAAGTCTGGTTTGCTCCATGGAATTTCTCGTGGAGAGTAGTACTTACATACGTGATTTCAGAGAGAAGCGACAAAAATACATTGTTACTAATTTTTTCACCAATATTCCTAATTGGATTACAATTTCCTTTCACGCGTATTTTCTAAACTAATAGTTGAATTGAAGTCGGGTTTGCTTCATTGAATTTCTCGTTGAGAGTTGCACTCATATACGCGATTTTAGAAAGGAGCTAGGAAATTTATTTTTTCTTGATTTTTACCAAAATTCTCGATTCGGGAACAATTTATTTTACGCGTATTTCCTAAACTAACAGTGGGATTGATGTCTGGTTTGCGTTTCTTTGTTTTCTAAGCTTTTACCTTTCCAGCAGAGGACATTAAACTCTAGGAGGGGTGTGGACGATTGTCCACATCCCATCATCGACCTCATTTTAAAAAAATGATATGCTGTATCGTTCTCTTTGACGATTTTGTATAATATACAGTATACAAAATAAACATAAGGTAAGTAATTACTCATAAGTAACATAATAACAGAGACACAGAAAAAGAACAAAAGTTTTGAACAAATAGTTTATTAGGATTATGTTTTATTATGTTTTGTACCTTTGTAATCTGTAACTTTGAGATGTAAATAAGTATTATTCCCTATACATAAAATAATTTAATTTATATATTTTTGTGCTGAATTAGATCTTAAATACACAGATTGCTCATCATGTATATTGGGCTACAGACCCCTTGATCATCATTTAGCCCCTTCAAAATGTAGCACCAGGGTCTAACCGACTCCGTTTGGAACCCCTGCGCCAGAGACATCTTGCCATCGCTGGCAAGGCGCACCTGCGCCATGGCTGCCGCGTGCGCTGCTCCGGGCCCGCAGTTCCTGCCTCCGCCGCCCGTGCGCCACGCGCCAACCCGCCGCCGCCCCCGCCCCCCTCCCATGCTCTCCTGCGGCCTGAGTCACGCTTGTTGTGACCGGCCGCCCGGCGCCGCCCCCGCCGCCCCGCGCTCACTCTCCGCTGCTGGCACGGCAGGCGCCCCGGCCGCCCCGATCCGCCTCGCCACGCCCCAGGCGACGCACGCGCCAGGGAGAACAAATTCAGGACGAAACAACAACTGATGGCACTCTGTGAGTGTTCGTATCACACGTTCGTCCCATCGTTTAGCAGACTATCTCTCCCCTGAGGGATGACCCTCTTGCCCTCGGATTTCGCGGTGGCTCAGGGCATCTACTGATGTCACTATAGAGCCTCTGTCCAGAAGGTCCGATAGCTACACAGCGAGGTCGATTCAGGCACTGTCTGGTTAAAAATTCTAACGGCCAGCTGCTCTGATCGGTAGTTTTCTACGGTTCCCCAATATAGAATGTTAAAATGGAAGTAATTTTACTTACAAAGCTACCAAAAGAGATGACTCAGGTTATCAACTGATGTGACTGCAGTGTCTCTGATCGGTCCTAGGTTCCTAGGTTCGAGTCTCGATAGTGCTGGATTTTCGACACTTGCTAGGTCGAGATCAGCCGCTGTCTGAAGAAGAATTCTAGCAACCGGCTGCTCTGATCGGTGGTTTTCTCATTTTTCTCCTTACAATACCAGGCGAATACCGGTGCGTGCCCTGACAAACAGGCCGTGGACCGCGCGCGATCTTTCCTTCCTCCTCCTTCCCCTTTCCTCACTCCTTACTTGAATTCTCATGCTCTACACTACTACACATGTCGAGAGCTTATGAGCCTTTCCCGGCTGGTGTCTCGATGGCGGGACGAACCTGGTTGGGGAGAATCTCCGCCAGCCGACCTTGGTCGGCGCCGGATCTCTCGGGATAATATCTTTCATTACTCTGACGGGGCTAATGACCTTTGCAGTTGACGCGCCCGGAATCATCAATCGTTCAATCAATCAATCGGATTTGGCACGTGGAGGAGCGGAAAACGCATCCAGTGTTTGTAGAGCCTCCTGTTTCCGGTGCTTCAATGGCGCTGGTCATTACTCCCGTAGGTATAGTGCATAATGTTACACATCCGAAGATTGTGGTGACCCTCTCCCGGCCCCGACCTACACTTCGGTGGGACTTGCTTCCTCCAGGTATCTCCACCAGCGGGGACAGCTCCAGGCTCCCGACATGGAGTGGTAGTAATGTGCTCCTCCGGGCAGAAATAAAAACCCTTTTTATATAGATTGCCGTTACTTCCAGAAAAAATTAAGCCCAAAATCCCATACTTTCAAAAACAATGTACATAACCTTATTTAAAGATCTAATTTATTTAACACATTTCATTAAAAAATCTATCACAAGTATTGTACTTTCGCAATATTAGATCGTTGATTGTTTTTATAGTTTCATTTTTGAAAATTCAGAGAGTTCACCGACATTGTGAACTTCTACTTTCATAAACCTACTACGCTCTATTGGAGAAAAAATAAAGAAACAATTTGGAACCGGTTTAGAGAAGATAATTGTTTAATTACTAGGCGTTAGTACTAGTACTAGTAAGCACTAGTGTTGATCACAAGCCGTCAGACGTTTTGCCGAAAACCAATTTTTCGACACAAAGGACCAACATAACGTGGATTATAACAACATAGAGGGTTAGAGGAAGCTATGTGATTCATATAAGAACAAGAATTATCCACTTCTTCTTTATGAGGGAGCAACAAAACGAAGTTTTTTTCTCTCAAAATTAGCGATTTTTTCTCTCTGCAGAATTACAATACTTTCTCCATACTACGTAAGTAGTATGCGAGAAAGTGAAAACTATCGACACAGAGCCCGGTAAATTGCTACTGTTGGAGATTGGAATAACTCCCAGAACCGCATAAAATATATTTGAGGCAAAAAATAAAAGCGAGCAGATTATGATATAAAGAAAAGAGCAGACAGACGGTCATGGAACCCGCAACACAATATTCGCAGCAAATTCTTTATCACGAGTAGCTCGTACACGATGCGTCTTGGGCCCTTCAAACATATCAAGGCCTTTCACATAAAGTTATATTTCTTATTTCTTTGTAATCTCCGAAATGAGTATGTTTTGCTTTTTCTAATACATTTTTAGGTTACACTCCATATTACTCCCACCCATACACACTCTCCACGGAAGGGAAGTCAAAAAGATGTTGGAATTTGAATTTCAGAAGGAAGATATTTTCACTTTTCAAACAAAAATTACAGAGTTTATTTTTATAAAGTGGAATGTTCGGGTGCCATCAGTGATTATTATTATTATTATTATTATTATTATTATTATTATTATTATTATTATTATTATTATTATTATTATTATTATTATTTCTCAGCAGCGTGTGCTAGGTTAAATTTGACCATTCCTGTCACGTTAAGGAAAGAACTCGGTCACTGGGAAGAGATATTTCACTCTGAACCCCAAGACCAACATGGGAACCTGATTTGTTCAAGAACTCGCGAACTGTATGACATGTTTGCAGGTTCATTGCTTTGTCCGTAATTTAGAATTCGTTGAGTTAATCCCAATTTTTAGATTTTTCATGAAATTGGATATAATTTTACACTCTGAAGTTTCCACATTTGTTTTATTTCCAGAGAATGATCTTCATACGTAGTAATTTTCTCGGCCTCTGGTATCTTTAGGTTGTGTATCAACGGTGCGGCAATATCAAGAAGCATAGCTTTTTTCTTGTCCCTGTCAATCAAAACTATATGTGGTCTATTGAAGGTTTGAATGCATAAATATCGACAAGGGAGCAAGCCTTAACGCCTTTCACAAAACAAAACACACGGACAGTGACAACATATTGCCACCCTTCACATACGAGTTGGCTTTCTACTGATAGAGTTTTTTCCGTGAATGGGAATCCTTTGTTTTTCGTTCTTTATAAAGGATTTTGAATAAAACTAACGTGTTAGCCGGCTTGTGTATGAAAAAATGGCAATTCCTCTTTAATCTTTTTTCTCAAGGAAAAATACAGTATTCTGACACATTTGTGAAGTCTTATAAGCGAGTATCGTACAGGCAGGAAAAGAGCCCATTTAAACACTGGTTAACCAGTGTTGTCACTTAAAAGCTGGTTCTCCTATTACGATATTCTACCAAGTCCGAAGTAACGATTTATTGAAGTAAACATAACAAAGCACTTTCCGTTGACGTTAATCGACCATTCCATACAACATATACTCATTGTGATTATTTTTATTGACTTGTGAGTTAAAAGATAGGGTCATTATATTTATCATTTTCCGTTTCATTTTAAATGGGGATCCTATATTGAAATTAAAGATATTACTTTAATGGAGAAATTTCAATAAATAGTTTACGCCAGGAACCAATTATCTCTCCAAATCAAATTGGTTTATTGTCCGTTATTGTCTACGCTTACATTTTACTACCTCCTCTGTACATTGGAAAACGCAAAATGCATCGTTTCAAAATGATAAACAAAAGTAATATTACGAAGTTGGCATTATAAGATAGAGAGTAAAATACTTGACTTCGCATTCCAATAAAAGTGTCGGGATCCTAGAATTACTCATAAGAGTTTTTTACTAACGTCGTGAAGAGAAAGAATCATTTTAGATTGATTATTAATCTGAAGAACAGTAATCGAGGGCAAACATTTAGAGCCAAAAGTATTTTAAAGCCATGACCGTTGCAGGTGTGTGTAGTAGTATGCAGGAGTTGAAGCCACTACTTATTTATGCTAGTGTTTTTGGATTCATACCTTTCAGGTTGGAACAAAAGGTAAATATGAGAAGAAAAGAGTCAGACATAGTGATTTCTATTGCTGCAGGTGTCGTTTTCACATATGTCTGCACGTGTAATATAGTTGAAATAATTCAGTCTAGTACAATTATGGATATTTCAACATTTCTTCTGGTAGCATCTGCTATACAGACATTAATGTTCCCCGTATGTTTCATGACATATGCATTGTCAATGCATAAGATATTGTTGGGCAATAAACTGTTTAGTCTTTTATCGGCGATTGAGACTATGCTGCTTTCAAAACCACCTGGAATTGTGCGACGATTTTATGTGATAACCATTATAGTTCTTTCACTATTATTGCAATTATGGCTCATAATTTGCAGTTATATTAATGGTTTTGGTGGAGTCGCAAATACAGGGTATCAAATACTGTTGATAGGTTCTATCTTTATAACGAGTCACTTGATTTCCTCTCTGATGCTGATCGCGAAGAAAAATTTTGAAGTGATAAATGAAAAAATTTTGACCTTGTCAGAGACCATTAAGGAAGAAAATGTGAAGACTTTGCCACACAAAAAAAGTTATTCTCTTTCGCAACATTACAAAATATTCCTTTATGAAGAATTTTCAGAAGTGTCTTCAGAACCAAATTTCAAATACAAGAAAACAATAGAAATGCTCCGCGAAGTATTTCAACTTAATCAAGAGGTATGCGGAACAATTGATGAATCCTTTAAGGGTTTATTAGCGACGTTGTTCGTGTTTGTTGTCGTCGATAGTGTGTTATGTTTGTTCTTCGTGGCTATATCACTTCAGAATTTCTCGACAGCCGAACTTATGCACGTGGCCAGCTTTACCGTGACTGATTTGTCTGCTGGAGCGATAATCTCGGCGGTCGCAGGAGCGACAGCTACAGCTGGAAATCGCGAAACTAAAAAAGCGACTGCCGCGCTCCTGGTGGCTGCAAAGGGGAGACCATCAGTCGAGAGAGAGGTGCATAACTTCCTGGCGCAGATCGGCGCCTTCAAGATCGCCTTCACAGCTGGCGGTGTTTTTCCTGTGGATCTACGCATGTTCGTCGGTCTGCTGGGAACGATTTTGGGTTATTTAGTTATCGTTGTGCAGTTAAAGAAATAAAAATGAAGAAAATTGTACACATGTAAATGTACATTTCGATGCAATAGTTACCAAAGAAGAAAAAAAATATCAAGTGTTTCAACTAACAGTTATACACATTGTCAAGAAATGATATCTTTAAATTAATTAATAATTACAAGTAATTTATGAGCAATATATTTACATCCATGACGTACTTTTTAACTTTTAGAATTATCATTTTGAAGGGTTGGACAGCGTGAGTCAGGTAGTGAGAATCACCAGGTCCATCATTATTTGTACAATTCGAATACTTCGAGTCGTAGTCGAAACTTTCAATGTTTACTGAATTTGCCCTTACAAAGTTAGTTCCAAATAACGTCGCTTCAATTCACCCATTGAATTTGGATTTGAACTAATATTTTAAACTCTGGTTAAAGATGAATAAAAAAACACTTTCTACGTATTAATATTAATTGACATTTTGCCAAGTTCACAGAATTCAGAACTGGCAAATTTTCGACTAAGCTCGGTACCCTTTCTTTTTTAATAGTCGATAGTTTAAAGACATGGTGATCTGAATTTAACAAAATGACTGTGCAGTATAAATTTGCTTTAAAGGTGAGAGTGAACGTTGCTTCATTCGTTTAATTTCACATGACAGACATTGAAAATAAAAACTAAACTGAACTGAATGATTAATTTGTTGTGCTAATGTAATCGTTACTTATAAAAATAAGTATATTAATTCTGAACACTTTTAAAATGAAATCCTTCTGAATCTTCCCAATGATCGATAAAGCATACATTGTTAAAAAGGAATAAGAACAACAGTTGATAAAACTCTTCAAGTACGTTTCCTCTACAGATTCCTCGGAAACAACTTTTCTCAACCTTATTTATACAAAATATTGAAGTTATTTACCTTACCGACTGCTAGTACTCCTGTCTCATTGTTCCATAACAAATTGAAATCATAATAAGCGAGTGCCTTTAACAACTAGATAACACATAATTATTATCCTTTCCAGAAAACTACAGTGAAATGGAACAAGTTTTTTAACAATTGTATATTTGTAAGTACTGTATTTTGTAACAGTGGTCGCCAATGACCTAGTCGTTTCTAAGGCGACCTTAAATAAGTAATTAAAAAGCATTGAAATGAAACAATATGAATGTGAGAAATGTATAAGAGTGATTTATGATAGAAAAGAGCCAAGTAAGCTTTAATTCAGGGGTAAAATAGTTTAGGCCTCGAAATCACAATAAGAACAGGACATTATGTATACGATTACATGGTTAAAAGTTACCGTCCAGATTCCAGGGAGAGATTGATGGATGTACTAAATATAATAATTAATAAGGAATAGTCGCCATTTCAGCTTCTTAAAATTTTTCCATTTGAAAAAATAAACGTTACCTCATCAACTTCTTTACTCCATTTATCGTAATCGAGTATCGAGTATCTCACAACGTTTCAAAGAACCGTAAAGTCTTCTCGATAGTTATGATAATTTCCTAAAGGTAAGGAGGGAAATCTCGGGAAAAGAAATAATCCTTTATGAAAATTACCATTCAGAATGATTTGTAATTTATCTTCAATTGTCAATATAATTTTAATTTTTAAAATCCCACTCTCCAAGAATTAAGAGGTGGTACGCTATACGATGTAGTTCGCATAGAACTCCACAATATCTTAATTAATAAGTAGATGAAGTCCTAAAATACCTGAAATTATTTTTGAATAAAGATAACAATTTGATATATTTCAAGATCAGAAATAAATCAAAATAAGAATTTGTTATATTGCGTTGTGAGATGTTCATCCCACCATATTTCCTGTTTTTTAAAACTTGTTATATGCCCCTGAATATTCTTTAGACACCCGCGTCACATAATTCATGCCGCTACTACACGAAGCGAAACGGACTTCACAACAATCCCAACAGGCGGGTTGGGACTGCTTTCGGCGTTATGATCTTATGCCACTTTCCAACTAAAACTACGATCGCCTTCAAAGTGATTCTGAAATACTCCATACCGATGAACTAGTATCAGAAACTCCTACGATTGTGTAAATGGCACAGCGAAAGTACGAAATATTACTAATGCCAGGAGTCGTTGGTTAATTCGTACATTAGCAAGACGGTGGGGATATAACTGTAAGAATGACGTTGAATAGATGTGGACCATCACACGACCAACGTTGGTGGATCTGTTTGTACGAGTGAGAGTCGTCTTGTGTGATTGCAAGAAGTCTTTTAGCATAAAAATGACTTAGAATTCATGCGTTTCGCCGACTGAAAGTTGTTTTATATATCGCTAAGATCGGGTGCCGAAGTCTCGTTACCAAGTTGACAACGCGCAGCGAAGTGATAACTGAGGTAAACAGAGAGATTAGGTTAGGGTAGGTTAGGTTACGTGCTATCGTGTACAGAGAAAAGTACGATTTGCCAAGTGGAACTCGAATCTACCCACGCTTACCTCACTACCCTTAGAAACATCCCACTAGCTTTCTGATCCCCATTTATCTCACATCTTCTATCCCTCGTCGCCATAATGTAGTACTTCTCCTACCCTACCCACTTCGCTAATTTTAACTTCATCCAGGAAAATTCCAAGTATGCTTCACAGCTGTTCCTACTTTGAACTTTATCCAAACATTTCGGATAATATGAATATTAACGAGCTATTTTGGGAATTCAATAGCAAAACAAATACTATATACATATTAAACGTGCTTGCCTTTGAATACAATTGGCAATGTTTTCGCGTACAAGTATTATATTGAAATGTGCGTCGTAATTAAAAGAGCTAAACTGAGCATTTGGCAAACATATTCCGGTGCGTCGGCATATCATAACGAGAGTTTTTGTTTAGTTTTAGCAATTACAAATTGTCCAGCACCTATGCTGGAGCCTTTTTCAGGATTTATATATTACATTACAATTAATACATCACGTTATTTACAAAACATTTCTGAACAATTAGAGAAATTAAATAAAATATAATAATTTCCTCGTGATCACTTGTCATAATAATATAACAGAACATACATAAAATTAGTAAAAGTCACTTTGAGGAATGAACTGAATAACTAAATAAAATAATATTGGAATGAAAGAATAACAGAATAACAATTCCATCTTGGTACGAAGAGAGTTTTGTGTGTCTAGAAAATAATTGATCATAATAGCGTACACATTTCTTAACGTCGGGGTGGGGGTGGACACGATCCGGGGCACGGGTGATTGCGCAAGCGCACCGTCACTGCACCGTCGCCGCTGACCACCGGTTCGAGCCCCGCTTCCCAACCGTGTCACGGCCGCCCCGCCCCGCCCCGCCCCTTTTGCCTCCCGACATAGGAAGACGACCAAATATCACATACAGAGAATGTCTTATTAACATTCCTTAAAAACGGTTTTATTATCACATTTTCTATTATTGTTTCATAGTTTTTAAATTAATATAGTAAAAAAAACTATTATCACTTCTTTGTCTTCAGGTTTTATCACGATTTACTTTCTGTATGTATGCTAAAATATCGTGATTTTGACAAATTTGGTCCCGAGATTCCTCAAAAATGCATTCAATGACGGTCTCTAGTCTCAAAAACGTCTGTCCATCCTCTTGCCAATAACTAAACCGTACAGATGGTTTTGTATTTTTATTTATCAATTGGCTATGCAGAGCTCCGGCTCATTTCGAGACAGTGTGCATTGCGAGCTGTATGATAGCCACCGCCACCGCCCTCGGTACCCCAAGGCCCCTCTCCCACGCTCCTCCGATGATTTACGGGGGCCTTGAACCACGGCGCCGCCATGCCTGCCGCCCCCGCCGCCCCGTTGCGTCGACAGGGCCTCATTATCCAGGTGGACACGCGGAGGAGAAAGATAAACCCGATTTCCGCGCTTCCTTTTGAAGAACGATGTCGGCGTTTTATCGAACGCGCGCGCGAGCAGAGTTGCTTCTTATTTCTGAACTACAACTGCAATGGCTCAATGGCAGCATTGTCACTGCAGCGACTCTGGCCGTTCCGTTCCAGTGTGTGAGTCTTGCGGGTGGCGCATTTTCGTCCCGAGCTAAATAGCTTGGCCGAATTCAGTCGCTGTCTGGGGCTAGCAGAATCGCTAGTTTTTCGTGGGTTCCTCTATCAATACCGGTGAATGTCAGAGCAGTATTTTAACAATATGACCACGAACTGCGCGCGATCTTTTCTTCCTCGTCCTTGGCCCCCACATCTTCCCATACCTTTCCTTACTTCCATACGCACTACATTATTACTCTTGTCGGCAGACCAGTCGGGCGCTTAGAGCGCGTGCCTGCTAAGGCTGCCCCACTCTGGAGATACCTGTAGGGGAAACCCCGCAATCCGACGTATAGGTCGACACTAAATCTCATACTGTTGGGAAGGAACAGCGCCACCAAAGGGATATGACATGTACTACGTTGAAACCCCCGGAAACAAAACATGCCGTCAATTTCCGAACCCCAGAACAAAGCAACATTTTGGGCAGACGTTCGCTAAAATCCCAAAATATTTCGTCAAAAGGAAGTATATAAATCAGGTCATACAGAGACGCGATGTTCCAAATCGGTTAGCAAATTTTTGTCTGATCCGCGCGAACGTCAACAGCCACGAGCATTAAAAAAATGGATGCGTTTTATGAAGAGAACGAAAATGCATACATATGTGATCAATAGCTATGTCGTTTCTTCACGGGGAATAGTTTAGCAGTATTTTAGTCAGAACCTAAGAGTATTACGGAAGAATTCAAGAAAAACGTGTTTTTGGTGGTAAATGAATGGTAAAAAGCTATGAATTTCTGTTCTGCCTTTTCCGGCATAACATGATTCGTTATATGATTCATCAGAATGACGGTAATTAAGGATTATTTTGCAATGAATTAAACATGTCTTAAAAATACTTTCAAAAGTAAAAAGTACATTGATACTTTTTCATGTAACTTTTTCCTTTGAGGATTGAAAAGACAGACAACTATATTATGCTTAGATGTTCTTTTTGATACCAACTTGATAGCACAAATAACCAAAATGTAACGTGAACATCTTCACCGGTGGCACCATATTAAGCTAGTGAGAAGCATTATATTTCATTTAAGAAAGAATGAATTCTCACAGAAATCATTCTTTGGGATAATGTCTCAAAATTTGCTCACTTACGTTATAATTAGAAAGTAATCGAATATATTCCAAGACAATTTTCAAAACTTCCTCTCACTCAGGAACTGCACTCTAAACTCACTTTATAAATAGCTTTATTGTTATAATGGTTATTTACTCAAACTTCGCCGATAGGGCTATAAAAATTAATAAAGCTATGTTTTATAAATAAAATAAAATTACTATTGTTAGTGTTCAAAAAATGACTTAATATTTTTTAATGCACAGTATAACTCTTTCTACTATATTAATAGTGACTTTTATATATGTGCACTCTCATACCTATCTACATTACAAATATTAAAAAGAAGATACACTATTTACTACACTCCAATATTTATATCGTCAGTTAAACTTCGTACTTTTTACATCTTATATGGAAACCTTATGTCAATTGTATGTAGGTGTGCTGTGATACACGATTGTAAAAACATTATTTTTGTACAAGAAGTAGTGGTCTCGCATTTAAAACAAATTGCATATACATATACATACAAAAATATATATTAGTTACTTATTTCGATGATATCATTAATGTGGAAAACAAATTTCATTCTCAATTAACTAGAGTTTCAAAACCTCTAATTTGAAAGTTGAACCTGCGTTCAAAGCGTAGGTGTATAGAAAATTCGAGTTTAATTTCCAAGAGATTAATAGACCTGTATCAGACAGTAGCAGTGATATTTGATATGTATCTTCCAAACACAAAATTACGTAGAGACCTTGGAGTTCGACGAATGAGTTATGTGATCTCATCTATCAATCTTCCGCGATAGCTTTGCGGCTGTGAATATGGATGTCTTCTGGCATAACTGGGATTCTAATAGTCTTCGGAGGACAGTTTGAAAGACATCGAAAAAGTTCAAGATTCCTTTATTTCAAGTAGGCTTTTCTCACATACTTCCAAAAACAATTCCTTCCAGACCTATTTTTATGTTCATTTTTAAGGTAAAATTTTAATATCAAACAAAATATTTGTGTATTAAGGCCTATACAGATAGTACAAAAGGTAGTTCAAAAGCAATGTCAAACATTTCTACTAAATATGCTCTCATTTTTCTCCGATTACAAGAAAGTACTGCTATATTCGATTTTAACATTGGTTGGTATAATTCGTGAATATCTTGTTGAAATCTAATTTCTCTAAATGCAAACGGAGGGTGATGATTGTCTATTTTGCCTACGGATTTGCGTCTCAATTATAGCTCGTTATTCCATGCAATTAATTTATTTAAAGGAGAAAAAATGCATCGTAATTAGATGTTGCTATCTGTCAGCTATAATTGAACAACTGCCGGTAAGAGAGTTGGGGTGTGAATACCGGAGCTTAAAAACGTGAGCAGGTATAATACCAGGAAACATTTGCCTATGTTTCTGTTATCTGGTACTAGATGTCGCTAGCTTCTCGAAAATGTTTGCTAGTAGTGTTTTCAATCGCTTCGTAAATGTGTTAATGTAATTATTTCATTTGGTATAAAAGCAACTCTTAATAGCTACCGTGATGTGTCCCAACAAAAATTAAAAGCATTTTCAGAATGCGTGAGGGCGCGTGGGGTTGAGGCGAGAGACTGCAATTTCGTCTCGCCAACACCGCCGGCCTCTTCAATTTACCTGCAACACGCGATCCCGACAGCGGCAATTTCGCGAAACGGTTGGTCGCCTCATAATTGTCCTTTCAGCGCCCATGAGCGCTGTAACAATGTGCGAAGGCGCCTGCAGCGAAGGTTGGGCGAGAAAACCCGTGTTTAACACGTCCGCCGCTTAAGGAAATGCATGATGGCATCGTCACATAGCCTTTCCTGAGCGCACGTCTCTCTGGAGCGTCTGCATAAGGCGCGGTTGTGTTTCTAGCATGTTCTTGGAGATGGCAGTTGTAGCTTGCAAGAACATTTTACAAGAACGCAACTTCCTGAAAAATCGAGCAAGCACCATGTTCCACATTTTGTTTCCCTTTCTTGAATCAAATACTATGTAAGTATTTTTTAAAAAAATGAATAGGTATCTCAGTAAACTTTAGGACCTGCCTATCAGAGTATTTCAACGATACGTGAATCAATAAGAAAGTAAAATATGAACATTATTTCTCGTTGATTTGTAATTATTATCTTTTATATTTTTATTACAGATATTTGCATATTGTACTCTCGGAGAAGTCTTTACGTTCTTTGTCAAAATTCATTGGAAATCATGTCAAAATTACTCTTGTTTCCTGCACAAAATCAAATAAAGGCTCTGGCTAATACTATTCTTAAAATGTATTTTAATTTATTTAAAATATAGGTTTTTAAATATAAATAATAATAATAACAATAATAATATCTATTTAGCATCGACAGAAACTCTAAAAATATTTAAGTGATATATTGACTGGTGTGATATATGTCATTCGATTTTTGAGTTATCGATTGCTTGATGAACATACAACAAATTGCCAGCCTTGTGTGTGCACCAATCACCGCCACCGTGCTCCGGCGCATGCGCGGGTGGCGTGGGCGCTGAGACCAGTACCGAGCGCGGGTCTCAGTGCAGAGGCGCGTGGGGCCGCAAATGCCAGGGCGTTCGGAGCATCCACTCAGCCGCCTGGATAGCGCACCGGCAGCGATGGCAGAGCGAAAACACCGCGACCCTTGCGGCGTCGCTGAAGGAAATATAGATTGATTGGTTAGTGATTGGGGGCGCGGCAACTGCTAAGGTCCCTAGTCCCGTACGTGCTGTGGTGATCTCCTGGTGAATGGGAACGTCTCTCGCCGATCTAAGTCAGCTGGCGGGGACTTTCCCCAGCAGCATGCAACTGCCCCAGACGAGGCAAGCTGTTAAAGCCTGGTCTCCGACAAGTGAGTAGTGCGTGTAAGTGTAAGTATGTGTAAGTAAAGCGTAAGAAAAGGACAAGAAAGAGGAAGGAAAGATCGCGGCGATTCATGCCCCCTTTGATTGCTACTGCTCCGGCATTCGCCTGGTGTTGGAAAACTATCGATCTGGGCAGCCGGCCACTAGGGTTCTCCACTATACAGCGGATGAATTCGACATATCCTGCGGGTATTAAGATTTCGTTTGTTTCTCGGAAAGATAAATCACCCAAGTGATAATCGCCTGATAAAAATTCATAGTCACAAAGCTAAACGAATCAATTGACATAAAAATGTTTTAAATTTAAAAAAGAAGATAAAATACATTTTTTTGTATTTCAAGACATGCAGTTGAATGTATTAAACAACAGTTGCCCTTAAACTGGTATTCAAAACAAAAACTGGAAAAACTAGATGTAAAAATTGAGATCGCTAAATATCAGATGTATCCTAACGGGACAAAGTTGCAATTTTAAGAAAATTAACTTCCGAGGAGACTTTAAATTATAATAAATGTTTTATTATCTACCTACTTTCGTTTTCCCCATTGATTATTTAATTAAATGAACTATAGAAAATAAATTAAATTAATCTAGAATAGGTAGGCATAAAATTTTTGTAGTGTTCTCAAAATAAAAGCATTTCATTTTTAAAATTATATTGATTTAATTCATCCTTAAAAGAAAAATATTTTGGAAAATAAATTCACTGCAAAGCTATAGTCAAAAGAGTTGGTAAAAGTGTTTCAAGTAACTCCAAAAGAGCTGCTTCTGAACTCTTGCCCACTGCCCACTGCCCACCAGACACAGAAATTAAATGGTCCCGGTCACATGCGGGCTAAAAGCTTATTTCCGAAGCGACGTACCTTTATTTACGTTTGTTTTTCAGTTACACGTATCAATACATTCTTAAGACGCTTCGCCATCAGGATGTCAAATATTTCGGTCAAAAATGACGTTTTTCTATGTTAAAAGGCATACGTCAACTTTTGAATTCTCTTTCGGACAATAAACCTCAATGTGAATGCTTTTCCTTCCAGGAAAACTTTTTATGATGGTTCGCTTCTTTGCTTATTGAACGTCAAAATAGTTTAAAAGTGTTTGTGGCATACTTTGGGAAAGAAGTGCAATCTTTGAACCTTTTTCTTCAGCTCTGGAATCCCTACTCTAACTCTTGCACTAAATTAAGCTGAAATATAAATACTGCTAGCAACGGTCGTTTTTAGCAAGAGCCGAACAAAAAATATTCATCTCCTTGTACTAAAACATATTTGCAGAAGCAAATCAACTGCAAGTTTGGTCCATTTTCCCTTATCGTGCCATATGTGAAAGAATCAACATTCTTCCGTGAGAACATATTTGAATAACTATATATCCTACCGAGCTTAAGAAATCGTGCTATAGTGATGCTAGCAGAAGTAAAATAAGGGGCCATCTCAACGTTTGCTCATGGTGATATGTCAATTTGAAAATAATCTCTTTAATGGCCGCTATGTTCTGCAGCTTTCTTTATATGCTAATTCAAATATGAGTAATGGAAAATAGTCACGTATTTCAAAACCTCGTGCTACTTTCACTCATATTCGACTGGATTTTATTCAGGTAACTATCCTGAGAACACAATTCACCTCGTCTGAAAGCGGTATTATTCACTTCTAACACTCGTAAAAATATCAGCTTTGTTAAATATTTTAAGTGACGTAATCAGACACCTTGTGTGATATAATCTAAAGCGTTAACCACATAAACGATAAAAGGTTCTCTCAAGAGAAAAAATTGTGATTTTTTTCATAAATGAAATAACGAGCTCTCAGTTTTGACAAATAAAGTTGTACAAATGTACAAAATTAAATAAAATTAAACAAATTTAATAATCTACGCCACAATAATAATAAAAATTATATGATTCCTCTACGCCACATCTCCCTCAAACGGTGTTCTTCAGAAACAAAGAAATGAATTATGTAATTAGATTTACTATAAAAGCTATTCAATTTCTCTAAGCAATATTAAAGTGGTTTTGTTTCAATTAACTAATGAACAATTGTGAAAAAAAGTAACACCGTTCTATTTACATTACGCAACACAAACAATTTCGTTACTCTTGCTTTTGACGTCGTTATCGACTTAATTCCAGCACCTTGCTCACTCCTTTGCCACCACGATTACATAAATCATACCGAGGTCACTTCTGTGGAAAACAATACCGTCTCCATCATATGTCATGTCTCCACTATCCAACTTATATTTCCAGCTGATCTCATTTGCTACAAATTTTTAAGTTGTGATTTAAAGTACACTTTAATTATATCATTCTAGTTGAATTTGGCGTCGCTGATGCTGTAACCTGTATTAAAAGTTTTTTTCATGTGTTAAAAATTTCTAAATGTCATGCATAACTTTGTTCAAATAAGTTCTAGCAGTATCTGACATTGGGCGTACCAATGAACGGTAGCTGATATTGTTATATTCCCGTTCAAACATTCTCAACACCCAATGGCCTTGTATGTTACCTCCTCACGGGAATATCAGTTCCCGGTCAGTAAACGTAGACTCGCCGAAAAACACGTACGTCTTGATTGGTGGACGGGAAGTGGTCTAACCGTGAGTGACAGACCCACGGACGAACAGTCACACTTACTCAAATACTACAAAGGGATTAATGGTGCACTCATTTTCTATTTCAATCACTTTGTAGTGTGGTTTGAGAACGCGAGTTGGTAGTTTGTACAGTAGTGTCTTGTTCGTAGTTGCCCAATATTTTCCTTACTTCACCGCCATAACCATAGAGTAATGATATACCTCCTACGTCTATGCCATAACTATCATATTTCAATCGTCCTCTTCTCCGTGCGTTCAATGACCGTCGCCATTCTTCTATTGCATCTCAACCGCCACCGTCGTTAGTTCACCCCCGCTTCCACAATTCCACCTCTATGGCAACTCATCTCTCCTCTACCTGCACAGTCCCGCCGACATCGTCATTCTCATTGCACCCTCTACCCTCACCCTCCACGACTCCAGGCCACCCCACCGCACCCTGCCCCATTCGCAGCCTCTCTCACGGCAGGTGGCGGATCCCCCCTCCCAGGCCTAGCGATTTCGTTTGTTTCCTTCCTCTCTTTGGTAAAAATTATCTAAATATTTATTGAGTTAGAATTATCAGTTAGAATTATGTAATTATTTAAAAATAATAGTATATAGTATGTTATATAGGAAAAAAACTACATTACAAAAATAATACACAGTATAACAATGTTCATTATTTAACAAAAATCTAAGAATCGCCCCCCCCCAAAAAAACAATATAATCGGCTGGATACGCCCCTGCTCAAGGCCTCCTTCGTCCAGCCGCCAAACAGTCCTCGGCAGCTCTCTCCGCCCCTGCAACCTTAGGCCTCGACCCCTCCATCTCCGCAGGCGCGTCCACGCTGACCTGTCCCCCATGCACTATCCATCTTGGCGCGTCCAATACCGCCACCACGATCGCCAGCGCCTCCCTGGCTACCCTCCACCCACACACATCACGCCTCGTCGCCTCACGCGTCACGCCTCAACGGCCACAACTACCGCCCTCAACACCCACGCACATCACGCCTCGTCAGCCCTACCATTGTCTTCGTAAACACAACCAATGCTCCCACCACCTCCGCCAGCGCTGTGACCACCTTGACCGCCACGACACGAAGAGGTGGCTCAGGGCATCAACTGATGTCATTGCAGTGCCTCTGACCAGGAGGTCCTAGATTCGAGTTCTGACGGTGGCAGGATTTTCGAGACTCGCTCTGTAGCTAGGTGGAATTCAGCCACAGTCTGGAGGAGAATTGCAGCGGTCGGCTGCTCTGATTGGTACTTTTCCGTGGTTTCTCTGATCAACACCACGCGAATGCCGGAGCAGTACCCTGGCAAACGGGCCACGGACCTCGTGCAATGTTTCCTTCTCCTTGTCCTCTCCTCTCCCCTTACCCTCACATGCACTACCACCACCCATGCCGAGAGATCGGTCTGGAGCTTAGAGCTCCTTTCGGCTGGGAGGGGTGCCCCGCTGGAGGGAAGTTCCTGGTTGGGGCCAGATCTCACTATCTAGCGGGGAAAGAATACCGCCACCTCCCGAGGACAAATGTGTACTTCTCTTATAAAACTAATGACCTTAGACGTTTGTCATGCCCAGTATCACTAATCAATCAAAACAAAAACCGACCACCGCCCTCACCATCCACGCACATCTCGCCTCGTCGACCCCACCGCCGCACGGTGGGGCCAAATGCCAAAAAGCTGGCCAAAAGTCCAAAAAAAAAGTTACTAGATAGGGATTTTGTCGTTGCTACTTCAATAGGTTGGTATTTGGGCCGTTGAATTCCGCAATTAGTAACGGTTTCTCTCTTATACTTGAGGTAAGAGATCAGTTCAAAGTTGGGCCTCGAGCGATCGATATCGGTCACTGTGAAACGTGTTTTCAGAACCTTTGTGTTTCGAAGGATAGAGAAGCGTGCAGTCGGCCGAATTCAATAAAACAAAATGGAATCTATTCCTGAGAGTAAGTAGAAACATAATATGTATACTTATTTTTTTTAAAAATAATTTGTTAATGTAATAATTAACGTTGATTGTTGGCGAAAAATGAAAATGCTATAATCAAAAATTTGTGTTTAAAATGAAAAATAACTATGTGCACCGTCGTGCGGGGCTAAAAACTTAACATGACATTATTCGAAATGTTATTCTCTGTGAGAATCACAAAAAACAGCTGCCCGTAGCTGCCGTTTTAGTGCCTGTGACAAATTTTCGTAGCGTGTGCAACATGTAGAAATACAAACTTTTGATGATTTTGTTCGCCATATTGGTCCGCCATTTTGTTTTTTTAGCATTTTTATTCAATATTTATTAATCAGCATGCTTATAAACCCAAATCAACTCATTTTTAATTATAAACACGATCATTTCGTGTTAAAAATGGAAAAAATTGATGATTTGGTCCGCCATATTAGTCCGCCATTTTGTTTTTTGGCATTTTCATTCAAGGTTATTAATTAGCATCCTTAAAAATTCAAACTAACTCTTCTTTACTTATAAACATAATAATGTTGTGTTAAAAATACAAACTTATGGTAATTTTGTCCGCCATATTGGTCCGCCATTTTGTTTTTTTATGCATTTTTATTTAATATTATTAATCAGCATGCTTATAAACCCGAATGAACTCATTTTTAATTTTAAACACGATCATTTTGTGTTAAAAATGAAGAAAATGATGATTTTGTCCGCCATATTGGTCCGCCATTTTGTTTTTTTGGCATTTTCATTCAAGATTATTAATCAGCATCCTTAAAAACCCGAATGAACTCATTTTTACTTATAAGTATGATCATTTTGTGTTAAAAATACAAAATTTTGATAATTTTATCCGCCATATTGGTCCGCCATTTTGTTTTTCGGAATTTTTATTACAGATTATTAATTAGAATGATCATAAACCTCTGAATACAAAGTTTCAGTCAAATCGTACAACGCTTTCGACTTTTGACCAGCTTTTTGGCATTTGGCCCCACCGTGCGCCGCCATCGTCGTTAGCACAGACACAGCGACCACCTCACACCAACCACGACCACCGCTCCGTGCCCCACGCTCGTCTCGTGCGCCCTATCATCGTCGTGGTCGTGGCAACCACAACCAGTGCTGCCTCCGTCGGCGGCGGCGCCTCGTTTGGCGCGGCTTTGTGCGCGGGATTATCACTTCTATTTTGAAGCGCGCTGCGCGGAGCGGGGCGGAGCGGGGCGGCGCGGAGCGGGGCGGCGGTGTCGCGTGGGCGGGGCGGGACGCAGTGTCGAAAGGCCAGGGACGCCCTCCCGCTTAGCGCAACGAGGGAGGGGGCGGGGGAGGGGGAGGGGCACGCCCCACGCAACCCGCCATCCGCCTCGTCACCACCTCTCGCAAGCTGCCGGCTCAGCGCGCGGGTGGCTCTGTATTTTGCGCGCGGCGAATTAGGAGCATCGCTAGCGTAAAGGCCGGCGGATCTTGGGCCGCCGGCGCTGGCGACGGGGGCGGTGGTCAGGGTGACAGAAGCCTTGTTGGTGGAGATGGCGTTGGCTGCCGTGGTAGATATTTTAAAAGCAGTTTTGACTGATTTCATCGATTTTAAAAGAATTTTCATGATACTTGCTTCAAATAATATTTACGAGATGCAACGAATTCCTGAGTAACCTATACGATTTCTTAGTTCAGAAATTGTCATGTCAGCCGTTGTGTGTAAGCCAAGGTTCATGCCTATCAGCGCTATTGTTGGTTCTGTCGATTTTGTTAGAACTATGGTTGGATTGAAAGAAGTTGGTGAATGACAGTTGCGAATGGAAAGGGGAAATGTTGACACGTTGCGTACCTCCGGGCACGTGTTCGGGACACGAACATTAACACTTGAAATAAATACTTATAAAAGTAACTTAATCATAGTGTATATTCTATGAATCGACAGCTTCAAAACCAGAGCTGAAATTTTCTGGTAAGGAACATCCGAAAATTTGTAAGTTGAGTTCACTTAAACGAAAGGAAGAAGCATCGATTACATCAGTAACATATCCAAGAGTTTGAGTTGTTCATCTGAACTCGTTTTTACCACATTTACGTCGTTTTCATGGGCTTTTAGGGCATTTTAAAAACATTTTAAGAGCATTTTATTGATAATTTTTGGCAATATTTTAGATCATCAAAATCTGCCCTTATTCCAAACACGTAGTGAACATTTTTACATCTGGAGGTGGTGGTACTTTCCCCTGGCTGGATATTGAGATCCAGTGCCAACCTAAACGTCAACTTGCGGGGTTATCTCTCTCTCGATATCCCTCCCAGCGTCGCACCGCCCCAGTCCGGACAAGCTCTAAGCTCACTACATGTGCGGTAGTGTAGGGCATGTAAGTGTCTGTAAAGAAGGGTGTGAGGGGAGGACAAGAAAGGGGAAGGAAAGTTCACGGGCGGTCCGTGGGCCGTTTCTTGGACACCGCTCCGGCATTCGCCTCGTATTAAACGGAGAAGCCACGGAAAACTACTGCTCAGAAGATTGGCCGCTAGAATTCTCCGCTGAATTCGACCAAGCTTAGTTGAAAGTGTCGAAAATTCTCCAGAGCCACCCGATCAGGGGTGCTGCAGAGAGAGTGGCCGTGCTCCCTCTGAGCGCAACTCAGCTGCAGAGATGGTGGGGAGGGGGATACTGTCGTAGATAGGGGCTGTAACGGCGATGGTGGTGTTAGTGGTGGTAGTGACGGTGGTTGTTGTGATGGCGGCGGCAGTGGTGATTCTCGTGCTGATGGTAGTGATGGTAGCTGTGAGGTCTATGGTGGTCGAAGTACGGTGGGAGCAGATTGTGGTGGTCGCGATGGCTTTGATGATATGGACGGTGGCGGGAGTTGTGGTGGTGCGGTAGGAGAGGTGCTGGTGGTGTTGACGGTAGTGTTGGCGTCGGTAATGATAGTGAAGGTGGATTTTGGTGTTCAGGATAGGAGAGCGAGGGAGATCTGGAGGTAGCAATGACTTTGATAGTAACAGTGTGGTGGCAGATGTGATAGAGCTACAGGGGACAGTTTTGATGATGACGACCATGGTTGGGATGATGGTGTGGAGATGTGCGGCAGTCACCCAACTTTTGAAATTTTGATACCACTGAAAACAAGTATTTTTGTATACGATCGCAATCGCAACACTATAATTCTTAGATATTTGAAATAAGTTTGAAATGTATGCGTATTTTCTTTCTTTCACCTGTAATTACATGCTTGTTCCTTTCATACCATGGGAACTATAATATGTTTTGAAAGAAACATGCTCAAAATTTAGTTCAGTACCTAAAGAAAAAAGAACGACGTACTTAATATTAGCCAAATGTATTTCGTGATCCAATTCACTACCATCGGTGTAAAATTTCCGAAGACGAACGATTTTTCAGAAATTCCCTCGAGATCGTGACATCATTACTTATTACCAGACGCATTAGCTTTAATACAAAATTACTTACACGAAGTGAATTACATTGGATATATTCACGCAGCATTATTATTTTTCAGAAGACAGCGTGGGCGTTGAGGAGTACCGATCTACTCGATCGACAAGCATCGAGGGCGCGGTGAAGATTGATTATCCCTCTTGCCATGACTCTGACAGACGGCCTTCGCATCTCCTGGATCAGGAAATGCCATCCATACACGCTCACCTCGACAAAATAGCAGATCGCGAGTTTAAGGGATGACTTGTACTAATGACAAAACGACCCCCAGAGTTGAGGTTCTGTTTATTCGTCGTCAGGGGTGTATTATAATGTAAATTAGCGGTCATCGAAAGAAGAGGAAAAAAAGTCAAGGACACTCGTCCCAGAAGGAAAACTGAACCTCCTTGCGCTTTCTTGTCGGGCACCTACGACGGCTGCTTATAAAACACCAGTAGCCAAATGAGGACCTCAACTCATTATCTCATGAAAGCGGCTCGCTGTCTAGGAGACCCCAGAGACTCGTTAGCATGTAATCTTGCATGGAAAAGAGAAGCAAACTCCTAAATATGAAGGCGTGCGATTACTCGATCAAAATAGAACGGATCAGAAGTTAGAAATTCAAGAAATGCATAAACACGTTCAAGCGTTTTTATTACAATTATAAGATACTGGATTGTAGAATAATGATTTTCTTGTAGTTCTGATTTTCTTGTAGTTGTAAAGTGGGATTATCTGCAATGCAAGATACATTCGTCCTGGAATTACTCAGCACCCTTGGAAATGAAAAGAGATAAATGTGGTTTAAATTAAAAATTGCAGCAGAAATGTATATTGACATACAAGAATTTTACACTACAACTGGATTTTTAAATATAATTATAATACATAATATGTATTATAATTATAAATGTTTTTAAAACACTTTAAATGATATTTTTTTGGAATACTTTCAAAAACATTATGAGGATCACAAAGCACACCAATGAATCTAATGTAAATGAACCTTTTTACTTTTGTAAATCAACTTTCTTACTATGCGCAACTCATTAGTTTTCAGTTGTGGCACGTAAACTTCAGAAAAAGAATCTTTGCCACTTATGCCGTACTGGGTGAAGGCCGAACAACAGCAGAATAACAATGCGCCATCTTTGGTAATAACCTTCCTAAAATCAGATTGCATCTCACGTTTTCCTCTCGCTTAAATTTCCATTAGTAATAGTTTAAGTTTCCGTTCACACCTTGAATATTCGTGACTTAAATGCCTTGCAGTTCTAATGGCGGCATATCTATCGTTTTTATTAATATTTTATTCAAAGCGGAAAATGTTGGTCTAGAAGGAAGAGAAACTTATCTTGAGAGAGAACAAAACTCAATACTATTTACCAGTTACTTCAGAATTATGTCTGCCAGCTCATAAATAAAAGGCATTTTTTTATTCCATTGATGTCTAGTAAAAGGTACAAGCTACTATACAGAGTTACTACTTCTTCCATTTTCAAACTGCTTAGGAGATTAAAACAGCTTTTGACACAGTTTGCTACATGTTAGTACTAACGAAATGCAATCATACAGAATTTTTTTGACAGCCTTATTCACTCATTTTATTTTAATTCAAATATATCAATCACTTAATGATACATTTGTAGTCCGTGATCAGTTGTAGCTGATCAAACAAAAATTCTTTTCTTTGTTGCATTCACAGTTTTACCTGAACTTTTGAGCATTATCTCACATTTAGCACTAGAGCTAAAACTTGAAATTTTAGCATGCTGTGAATGCCCTAAAAGTAGCATATTTTACTACTGGCAGTTTAAAAAGGATATTTATTAGTAATATTATTTTTCTGTATAAGAATGCGGGAGAATGGGGTGTATTGAACGAAGCAGATCGACATCGCAAACGACGGAGTTGGTCGGTTGCACAACTACATCTCGGCTTAACGCCTCAGATTAGGAACTTCACCCACATCCATATGCTTTTTTTTTAAGCTTTCCTCTCTCCAATAGCCCTGAAGAAGCAGAAATTTATTCACGTGTAGGGATATAAACAGTACTGTAGCCGATTAAATTTGCGAAGCGGAGTTTATGGCATGTCTTAAATAAACGAACTTATAATAAAAATTAAAATGTACAAACGCCTCATTGGGTAGTCCTAGTTTAAACAGTATTTGAAAACTTAATATGTACGAAAAGTTCTTAAGAATGTTCGTTTTTCTCCCTCATTCACACTACCAACATTCACACTTGCATTCACTCGTTCGCTAAATCTCACGGTGTAAGAAATATATCTTACCCATGCTATATATACAAACACAAATACTTAAGATCGGCGTACTGATGTTAATAACGATACAAACAATTACCCAGGCCCCCTGCCAGCGCGCCAACCGCGGCCCTCTGCCCTGTCGGGAATAGCGATGAGGTCAGCGCTGCAGCGGTTGCGCCTTTTACGGGACAGATGCGACCTGCAGCGCGCCCACGCCCCGCTACGTCACAACGACGTCACCGCCGGACTCCCCCCCACTCCCCCCGCGCCGCCCAGAAACGGGAATGCTCTCGCGAAGAGTACGGACGGGTCCCACGCTCCCGCTGCGGCTATCGCCTCCCTTTGCGGCGGCGTCCGTATTTAGCGACGGTGCGTCAGGTGGCCACAACTGTTCGGAGACGCTCAGTAATGTATCCCTCCCTCCGTCCCTCTCTCCCCCACCGTCCCTCTCTCCCCCACCGTCTCTCTCTCTCCCTCCCTCCGTCCCTCTTTCCCCCTCCGTCCCTCTCTCTCTCTCTCTCTCTCTCTCTCTCTCTCTGTCCCCTCATCACATATCACTGTTGTTTTAGAGAAAATGTGATTATTTTGTTTTATCTAGTTGTAAAAGGCACTCACTTATGATTTGAATATGACATGACATAACGGCACAGGAATCCTAGAAGTACGCAAGGTAAAAAACTTCAATATTTTGTTTGAATGACGTTGAGAAATGTTGCTTCAGTGGTTTCTGTAGACGAAACATACATAAAGTGTTTTATCTACTGATGTTCTTTTTGTTTTGTTTTTTGAACAATGTGTGCGTTATGGATCATTGGAAAGATTCAGAATGATTTTTTTAAAGTTTATAGTTAATATATTCATTTTTATAAATAACGGTTACATAAGAACAAGAAGTTAATCGTACAGTTTAGTTTTTACATTCCATGACTTACATGTGAAATTAAATGTATGAAGCAACGTTCACTCTCAACTTTAAAGCAAATTTATATTGCAGTCACTTTGTTAAATTCAAACGAACATGTCTTCAAACTAACCATAAAAAAGCGGGATTAAGCTTTGTGGAAAATTTGCCAGTTCTGAATTTTGTGTACTTGGTGTTGTGAATGTTGTGGACAGTTGTGGAAAATTTTAATTAATATTAATTCGAAGAAACATCTAGTTTTTAAAACACAGCTTTAACAACAGTTAAAAATATTTGTTCAAAACCAAATTCCGATAGTCCCATTGAGGTTATTAAGAAAAAATTAAGGAAAATTTAGGAAGCGTTGAAAGCAACGACTATGACAAAAAAAAAGTATCCGAACTATACAAACGGACATGAACATGAAGACTGTCACTTCTTGGGTCTTGATATCCAACAACTGAAAATGATACATGACACTGCTGAAGATTAAACAATAATTGTTATTCAAGTGAAAACTTCTGCACATAAATTACTTAGAAATTGTTTATTAATTCAAATATATACTTTCTTGACAATATATCTGTGAGTTAATTCAAACTCTTGATCATTTTATTTTTTGCCTTGGTAACTGTTGCAAAGTAACAGTTTGGTAACTAAATGCAAATTTACAGTTATGCGTATGAAATTTTCTTCATTTTTAATTCTTTAACTGCACAACGATAACTAAATAACCCAAAATCGTTCCCAGCAGACCAACGAACATGCGTAGATCCACAGGAAAAACACCGCCAGCTGTGAAGGCGATCTCGAAGGCGCCGATCTGCGCCAGGAAGTTGTGCACCTCTCTCTCGACTGATGGTCTCCCCTTTGCAGCCACCAGGAGCGCGGCAGTCGCTTTTTTAGTTTCGCGATTTCCAGCTGTAGCTGTCGCTCCTGCGATCGCCGAGATTATCGCTCCAGCAGACAAATCAATCACGACAAAGCTGAGGACGTGCATGAGTTCGCCAGTCGAGAAAATCTGTAATGATGTAGCTACGTAGAACAAACCTAACACACTATCGACAAGAACAAACACGAACAACGTCGCTAATAAACCATTAAAGAATCCATCAATTGTTCCGCATACATCTTGATTAAGTTGAAATGCTTCGCGAAGCATTTCTATTGTTTTCTTTTGGTTCTGTAGTTTTGATTCTGTAGACAAGTTTGAATAATCTGCATAACATATTATTTTGTGACACTGCACATGGGAATAACAATTTTTTTGTGACGAGGTACTCATATTTTCTTCCTTTATTGCCTCTGCCAAGGTCAAAATTTTCTGATTTATTACTTCAAAGTTCTTCTTCGCGATCAACATGAGAGATGAAATCATGTGGCACGTTGTAAAGATAAATCCCACCAACAATGTTTCATACCCTATATATGCGACTCTACCGAAACCATTAATACATCTTCAAAATATGAACCATGATTCCAGTATTAGCAAAACAATAATGATTACTATTATGTAAAATCGTCTCACAAATCGAGGTGGTTCTGAAAGCAGCATAGTCTCAATCGCCGATAAAAGTCGAGCCAGTTTATTGGCCAACAATATCTTATGCATTGACAATGCATATGTCATGAAACATACGGGGAACATTAATGTCTGTATAGCAGATGCTACCAGAAGAAATGACGAAATATCCATAATTGCACTAGACTGAATGATTCCATACGCATTAAGCGTGCAGAGACACGTGAAAATGACAGCTGCAACAGTAGAACTTAGTATTGCTGACGCACTTCTTTTCAGATTTGCCTCTGGTTTCAATCTAAAAGGTATGAATCCAAAAACACTAGCATAAATAAGTAGAGGCTTCAACTCTTGCATTCTACTCATACGTGGAACAGCCATGACTTTAAAATACTTTCTGCTAGAAAATATTGACCTCAATAATTATTACTCAGTTTAATAACCAATCGTAATTATTTCTTTATCTTCACTTTATTAGTAAAAACATTAGGCACTTAGTCTACGACCCCGATGCTGTCATTGTAATGCGGAACCAAGTATTTTCTTCATTATTGTGTAATACCAACTTGATAATATCAACTTTTGCTTATCATTTTGACATGTTTTTCGTTTTCCGCCGTTAGAGTTAGGAGCTAGTAAAATCTAGATGTAGACAAAAAAGGTCAATAGACTACCGTTTTGCTTCGGGTACTGAATCAGTATCCTGATGCAAAACATCTATTGAAATTTCTCAATTAAAGTAATATCTTTAAGTTTATCGAACAATCTCCATTTGAAATGAAAGAGGAAATGATTAATATAAAAACCTTGTCAGTTAACTCGTAATTCTAGAAAACAATCACCATTATCTTACGCCATGTTATGTTTGCTTCAATAAATCGTTAGAAGTAGACCCTTGTAATACGAGAACCCGTTTCTAAGAGACAACACAATTTCATTATATAGAAAAAAAATTATCGAAGATTCTGTAGAATTAAATAGATAAATAAAAAATAAATAAAAAATAAATAAAAAATAAATAAAAATAAAAAAATAAATAAAACATAAATAATAAATAAATAAAAAATAAATAATGAATAAATAAAAAATAAATAAATATTTAAATTAATTAATTGATAATTTAAATAAAAGGTGAAAAGATGTTGCCGCTGTTGGTGTTTTGTTTTATGTCAGGCGTGTTGCATCGCCGAGATCTCATTCGTGCTGTTTTCTTCGTATTCAGATAACCAGGAACAGTGTGAGATTTGCCCGGTGTAAGGATTTTTAATCATAATGCATTCTGACACAGGTGGTTTGTCAGGATAGGGAAGGGAAGCGAAGCGAAGGGAAGCGAAGGGAAGCGAAGGGAAGCGAAGGGAAGCGAAGGGAAGCGAAGGGAAGCGAAGGGAAGCGAAGCGAAGCGAAGCGAAGCGAAGGGAAGGGAAGGGAAGGGAAGGGAAGGGAAGGGAAGGGAAGGGAAGGGAAGAGAAGAGAAAGTAAGGGAAGAGAAGAGAAAGTAAGGGAAGAGAAGAGAAAGTAAGGGAAGAGAAGGTAAAGAAAGGAAAGAGAAGGTAAAGAAAGGAAAGAGAAGGTAAAGAAAGGGAAGAGAAGGTAAAGAAAGGGAAGAGAAGGTAAAGAAAGGGAAGAGAAGGGAAAAGATGTGAAAGTAAGGGAAGAGAAGAGAAGAGAAGGGAAACGAAGGGAAAGGGAGGGAAAGTGATGGAAAAGGAAGGAATGGGAAGAGAAGGATGGAAATTTCTCCTTATTTTCTTCTCCGCATATTGTTGACAAATAAAAACTATTTGCTTTGATGATTGGAAAAAAAGCAAAATTTTTGGGTTGATAGATTTGATAAAATTAATTTTAATTAAATTTTAAAATACGCGCCATTTTAAGATTCGTAGAAACGATTTAAAATTATAGAAATTACTTAAACATGAAACTCTCAGCCTTTCCTTTTTTGAGTGTTAATCATAAGTAATATCACATGAATCCCAATGATACTATTACTATTTCACAAATTAACACATTATAGGAATCGAATGGATAATTAAAGTCACACGACTTACGAAAGAGAGAAAGATATTACTCAAAACTGCTACCGGATTATGTGAAACTTTCATTCAGCTCCAAGTTATCAATGTCTCCTGGAATAATATATGTAAGAAAAATGTGAATAGCATGCAGAAATATATTTCAAGTACGTTTCAATTTTATGGTTACCAAACTGTCAATAAACAATTATTACGATACTACTTTCAAGAACATTTACTAAAAACGCGAGGGCGAAGCAGGGGCGAGCGGAGGCGCGTGTTGAGGCATAACGTGCTGCGCGGCGCGGCGCGCGTGGTCGCCGCCCTGCCCCGCGGCCACGCGCCGCTCATTAGCGCGTGGTCATTAGCGCCAGCGCCCCTGGCGGCGCACCGCCCAACCGTCTGGCGCGCCTGAGCTCTGCGCCGCCGCAACCGCGGCCGGCCCACGCGACGGACCCGGTGCACGCGCGGGGCACGCGCCACGCACCGCCAGGGGGGGCTTCCTCAAAGGCGTTTTTTACGTCCAAATCATTTTCTTTACAGCAAATAAATACTGTGGTTTCTTTTTTATTACAGCCCCTTGGGGAACTCAATAAAAAAAATTTTTTCGAACTTATCAAATGAAGGAAATATTTAATAACAAAATTACGTGTATACCAATTATGGTGACTCAGGGCATCAACTGACGTCACTGCAGTGTCTCTGACCTGAACGTCCTAGAGTTCTGGTAGCGACGGAGGCAAGACTGTCGACATTAACTAGATCGCTATGCCATATTCAGCTGCTATCGGGGGCAGAATTCTAGCAGTTAATTGCTCTGATCAGTAGTTTTCCATGGTTTCTCCGATCAGCACCAGGCGAATGCTAGAGTACTACCCTAACAAACGGTCCGCAGCGATCTTTCTTTCCTCTCCGTTGCCATATCCTCACATCTTACACACAATTACTCTTACACTTGCATGCACCACACTCGTCGGGAGAGCCTTCGGGAGGTTGGAGCTTGTCCCGGCCGGGGCGGTGCCCCGCTAGTGGGTGACACCTGGTTGAGAAAAATCCCGCAACCGACGGATGTTGCCATCCATAAGAGGAACATTACCGCCAAATCCCGCAATGTAGATTTTCACTACACCTACTGCTATTGACTGTAGCAGTTGACGCACCCGGTATCACTATTGGTCAATCAACAAAAATGTGAATGTACGAAAGTATGAATCACTCAAAATTATAATTACTTACTTACCTAAAATCTTAATTAAACCTTTACACATTGTAAAACCGTTATACTTACAATATTAATTGCAATGTGTAATAAAATGGCTATAAAAATAGAATTTAAAGAAGTATGTTTAGTAATTTTAATATATAAGTAATCTTTCAAAAACTTGAATGTCCATTGAAGTTTTAATTTATTTAATATTTTGTTGTTCTCTTTAAATCAGAAAAAGGTTTTTGCTTCGAACCACCGAAACGTTTGACCGGCTGAGAGCTCAGTGGCAACACGGTTCTCTCTGCAGCATCGCTGATCAGGAGTTTGCAGATCAGGAGTTCGAGCCCAACCCTGGTGAATGTTTTGAAACTAGTAAGATAGCTCTCTCCAATTCAGCCCCTGTCTGGAAGAGCATTCAAGTGCCCGGCTACATTCGTCTACCGTCTTTTGTGGTTTCTGCGACCAGTACTAGGCCACTGTTCTGACAAACGGGTCACCCTCCCCGCGCGATCTTTCTTTCTTTCTTTCTTCTTGTCCCCTCCTCCCCCTTCCTCGCGCACGCACTTACATGCATTGCACTACAACAACTGAAGGGATATCAGTCGGGAGATTACAGCTTGTCTCGGCTGAGGTGGTGCCTCACTGGCAGGAGATACCTGTTTGGGGAAAATCTCCGGAAGGCGACATACATCGACGCCGGATATCGCCCGTCAGCAGCCACCTCGCTCGATGAATTGCACTACACTTACGAGCCAAATGACCTTAGCAGTTGACATGCCCGCATATTTACGTATTATTTACATTGCTTTATTTTTTTTTTTTTTTGGTTTATTCTTCAACGTCTTTACAATGTGAAATGATCCGACGGTGTCATTATCTATCCCAGATCAATCCTACTATTTATCCTTGCGTCAACTGTAGACGCAACTTTTTTTTAAAAAAGTACTCATATTCAAATAATGCATTAATAAAAATTAAATAATAATAATAATTATTATAATAATATCTTAAAACCTAAAATACAGAATATCCGTAAATAAATGTTATAAACTTCCAGAGCATGCAGAGGGATCAAATATCACATTTTGATTATGAACATATGTTACGAGATAGCATATGAAGAAGTCACACTTGTGATATTTTCTCCTGATTTTAGGCTACCCACCAAGCGTTGATGTTCGGTGCGTACAAAGAAGTTCTCTGACTGCGTCAAAACGTGACTTGCGACACACAAGAGCATAATGGTATTGCCTACCAATCAGCTGTGGCACATAGTATGTTACTTTTGTTACTTATTTCAGGCCGCTTTTCAACTACTAAGGACATATAGCGATCATTGTGGATACCGGTAACGGTATACCCACACACACAAATACATAAGCATCGGTCGGCTCTTGAACACAAGTGACATCGGCTATCAAGGCCATCATGTGTAACTTTGTCAAATGAAATTTACCATTGTATGTTCATTGGACAAATGTTATCTTCACACTCCCTCCAGTACCTAGAAGTTTGTAACATTTGTTCAGCCATTTTTTTTATGTTTTCTTTCTCGGGGCTTGCACACAATAATTAAGAGGGAACAGCGAGGGTCGTCAGTTGAATGCAGCTATTGTGGTGTATATAAAACTTAAACTGCATTATGTTATATTATATTTTGCCAAATCACATTCGTCACACCACACCTCACGACAGAATTTGTTTATAACTTCAAATTTACAAATGACATATTAATATCAAATACAGCACAATAAAATCAAAAATGTATGTAAGTTTATTACAGAGCTTAGTTTCAAGGCGTATTTCTTCATCTTCAGGCAACGAAGAAACAGCGAACACAATAGAATTAAAACATTATAAAATTAATTGTATCTATAGACAGTTCAAAAGAATCTTGAAGTATTTTCCACAGACTTCGGTCTTCACCAAATGCACTGACCGTCGTATAGCGACTACCAACTAGGCTGGATGGCCGGCCGCAGAGCCCCAGGCGCTTTGGCATTGTCTAAAAATAAAATTAATTTTACAATGTTTTAATTCTCTTATGTTTGCTGGTTATTCATTGCCTAAAGATGAGGAAGAAGTACTTCTTGATAAGCATCACTACTATGAACTGAATGAATGCATTGTTGAGTTCACTATGCTGTATTTGATATTAATGTGTGATTTTTGAATTATTGTGGTGAATAGATTCTGCTGTGAGTTTAAAAATGAATTAACCAAATATAGTATAACAATTATCACACGTGACTGACATTGATTTTATAAAAAAAATCTCAACTTGCATTACATTTGACCCGCAATGTTTGATCACAGGGTGCTTGTGATCTTATGAAACGTGCCGTCAACCCATTCTTTATCCTTCGCAGCGTGGCCCAGCCGCCCTCGCGCCTCCGCCACGCGGTCCAGGGCGGGCGGCAGACAGTAACACGTGGTGCAGGATGCCCGCCTCCAGGCAGGCTCTGCACCGCAAGGACAAAGGTAACGCTCACATGACACACACACGCGCAGGAGGCAGCGGAGGTCAACGAAATACAGACGACGGCGCGTCGCGTCGCGTCGCGTCCTGCCCTGCCCTGCTCCATCCTGTGCGCCCGCGCTGTATTTACATAAAAATTAGGCTCCCGCCCGCGGCGCTCGCGCCTACGTTAGCCCGCAGCCGTCGACGCAGCTGCCGCCACCTCCAGAACCTCGGCATTTGCCTCAGCCATCGCTTCCGCCGACGCCGCCACTTTTGCCGAATCGCCTCCACCTACGAACCCCTCCATCGAAGAACTTCTCCGCTTCCGACTCCTCCACCCCCCGCCACAGAAACATCTGCAATTACCGTCGCCTTCACTACAGATGACACGATTGCCCCCGCTTTCGCCTCTTCCACCGCCACCGTCAGTCAACATATCCATCTCTGTCAGCACAGTCGCAGCCCCCGCGGCCGTTGTCGCTAGCGTCACGCAGCCACCGTTGCCTCCACCTACGCCTCGCCCGGTGCCGTGGCGCTGTCGCCGCCATCGACACCGACAAACCGTCAGGATGCCGTGCTGTGGTCTTGTACTTTGAATCCAGACTTGAGAACTTAAGATACTTGCTTCCTATTATGCTACTGACCGATTCTAGCTTAGACCTGACTTCCTCGTACGTGGATTGATGGGAATCTGCCAAATGGGCATTGGGGTTCAGCGCATCTACCGGCTCCAAGAAGGCAGGAGGGCGGGATGAGAAAAAAGGATCGTCCGCGAACTGTGAACCGTTGTCCAAGGTATAGCTCCAACGCCTACCTGGAAATGATCGAGGTCAACCACGAAACAACTGCACAGGACGACCAGCATCTAGCCTCACATTTGGGAGTTACCTCGTCGTGAGAGTTTTCTTGGCATGTGCGGTTCGACTATTTTGCGTGTCATATTGCTTTGGGCGGAACTGCGAACTATTTCTCCTCTGGTATGTTCTACAAACCGTAGTGTATATTGGAAAATCCATCAGGGTGCAGCGCTTTAGATAAAAAATAATTGATAAGAACTTGTTTCAACAGGGTTTGCTTTTTGATTCTGTCTGTCATGCTGCTAAAACAATTTTTGGCCCATTTGATAATTGTATATGAATCACAAAAGCATAACATTTACGAGCTAAAATATCGGTTTTGCTACGTACACCTTCAACTACTTCACCCTTCAAGTACTAAAGCTTTTACGGTAAAATCCTAGAATCACATAGAAGTGTAGAAAAAATTTTCTTTCAAAATTGATTCAATTGAAGTGGTGTATAGAAGGAAAATTCACACGAAAACTAATATATTCCAACTTACAAACGCAACATTGTTTTAAAATATACGGTTACGCGTAGAGTTTATTTTTCTTCAAGTAACATAAACGTACAAAACTGGTAGTAACTTACAAGGAAACTTTGCAATAAAGAATATTAAGGAGAAGTAGATCCGCAGTTAAATAAACTGTGGTGAAGCCGAGCAAGATGCTGAAAGGTGGAAGTAATGAGAAGCAGTAGAACCTCTCAATAACATGAAAGGCCTCTTAAATCCTCTCGAATGCGGCCCCAGAAAATGTTGCGAGTCAGTGAAACCGGCCTCATTAGAGGGCCGCGAGCCTGGGCCGGACGTACAAGCCACACCACTGCCGCGGCGCGACGGGCGCAGTAGAAACAGGAACATTTTATCAATAGTGATAATATACTAGTGGTCGCCCAATAATCAAAATTCGACCGCCATTCATTACATTTTTACTGTGGTGGTGGTGTTGTAACTCCTAAACCGAGAGCCAGTACTTCTGTTTGCGATGAATTTCGCAGCTGTTTTTTAAGAATCACTTCTCAAAAAGCCCAGCGATGTATGTTAAATACCATTTAATAACATCTTATCCCTAAAAATATTTATTGCGTATAGAATAAAAGTAAAACAATGAAATGTTATCGGAACTGTTTCCCAAGACGAAAGACAGCACACGAGTGAGCAGACAAAAGTTTTGTAATTATTTTGATGTAAATCGCATATATTGTAATTTCTGTATTGATATTATTATCCAATCGAATGCAAATAGTTTTGACAACGCTGCGATGACAATAGTGCTTTTGAATTGTGACGTTTTCAAATAATAGCTGAAGTTCTAATAGCCCAGAAAAAGCAATATTTCAATATTACGTAGCCGTTTCCAATAACGCGAGAAAGTATGTGCTGTTATAGCACCTCCAGTTCTATTTTTTGTGCCAGTGTTTTCAACTAAACAGAATTATTGCAATAATTGACTAGGTGCATATTTAAACTTAGCCCACTCAAGTACAAATTAAAAGTTTCAATGAAACATTATATTGGCCAATGACCAGAATTGAATACATTGATACGAACAGATTTATGTGCGTGTTCATACTGATAGTTTTATTTTCGTTTCCCTTAATAATTTCTCTTATCCTTGTTTCTTCGCTGTGACATGTTATTGGTATCTATCGACACTGGAGCGACGTGTTCTCTCTAAGTTCTCATGGTTGTGGATGCTTTCTGGAGAGTCGTCGCTATTGGCGCTACGACACTATTTGACAATGTTGCTAATGAGATTTGATTTGTTAATTTGTACTACAAACGCGAATAAAGTTCCAACGCTTCGGCGAAGCGGCGCGGAACAGCTCGATCGGTTGGTCAACTGGTATGGTCATTAGTCCCGTAAGGGCGTTTCATCACGCGGGTTTCCTCCCCCAGCTGGATGGCGAGAGCCAATCTCCCCGTGGGCGTGAGAAGTTTGCCCCAACCAGATACCTCGCACCAGCGGGGCCCAGCAGGGGGCTGTGGAGGCGGACACGGGTGGACGGGGAGGGGACGGAGGGGGACAGGGCGGGGGGACGGAGGGGGCGGGGCATGAGGGGGCGGAGGGGGAGGGGCGACGGGAGGAGTATGGGAGCGGGGGGGGGCGTGGAGTGGGGAGTGGGGGTGGAGGTGGGAGAGCCGGGCGCATTAATCGCGAGCGCGCCTCTCGTTTGTTCTAATTAGCTAAACCCACAGGGGCGGCGGAAGCGGCGCGGCACCCACGGACGCCTCCCGCCCGCCCGCCCCGCCCCGCCCTTCCATGGCTGCGGGCGGCCGAAGTAATGTGCGCTCCCGATTGAGAGAAGATTCCGACACCTGTTCCCAATTGCAATGGTAGAAGCTGCGGAGGATGTATGCCTTAAGGCTCCCCACTCGCAAGAGAAGCTTGCAAAACCATCTAATGCTAGCACAAAACATACTGTAGCAAAAAATTATAAATTAAATCATAGTCGAAACATAGACAAACGAAACCCAGACAAAAAAATTAAACCACAGCTTAAAACTAACCGCATTCATATAACAAATCAGTTTAGCACTGTCTAAGCAAGAAGCACTCCTAGAACGAAACAACATTGAACCGTAGTCTAAAGCTAGCTACATTCCCTTTTTTTTTAAAGAATGGAAAAGTGTTCAATTAGAGAATGCTTCATTTCAATTAACATTTAACTTTGCAATGCTTTAATAGTGTTATGTTTCATGGAAGCTGCTAGCATTTTAAAGCTCTCTTTCAAAGTTGCCTTTTGTCGCCGTCACATTGTTTCGACAGGTTATTCCACTGCGCTAGTAGGAGCAATGCGGCTACAGATTTACACGACTCCAGCTAGGCGTGCAAGCCTCACTTGAAGTAGTCTGAGTCCCGTAAGTACACCAAGCGCAGCATAAAACCCCTTCTGGATAGGTGCGTTCGTTCATGTATCTTAATTTTATAGTGGTTCACAATATAAATACGGTAATGTAACGAGAGCGCGAAACAGGTGAAGCACGCACGAGTCGCGTTTGTCATCCGAGCGTAGAAAGAGACGAGTGCGGAAATCACCTCGCGCCCGTGTTTCGTATTCTATTTTTTTAACACGCCATGAGCGAAACGCAATATGTCAAGTAACGGAATATAAATTTTATTTTACCTTCCTTGTACAAAAGTAAATGGATTCCAGTCAGTGTCGTATTACTATCATTTGTAAATAATAAACAAAGACGTCGTCAAGGCGAAAGGTAATTGCAAAACGTCACAGACGTTTCGTACACTGAAAAAATTAGCTGTTTCGGACACGGAAAACAAGCACGAGAAATCGCGTTTCGCGCAAGGCGTGTTAAAAAATATAATTTTTAATGTAAAAGTTAATATTTATTTTAATGATAACTTATCACATTTGCTCAAATTTCCAGTATTATTAAGAGTGATGAAGAGTAGTTTGGTCTTTCTTACAGCCCTTTGAATTACGAATTCACATCTGGAGTCAGTTCAACTTTACGGATGATAAACAGTCCGTAAATGAAACTTCAGAGGTGAGTGTACCAAAAAGGTACAAAAAGGCATTGTATTTCTTTCCCACAAATGTTCCACAACCTGCAAGTATAAAGGAAATAATGATGTATTGGAAAATTTCTTCCAATAATTCATTGTATCATGGTTTCAGCTTCGATACACAGCAAAAAATTATAAAACACGGATCATGCTCGATGTGTTCAGAAACAAGCTGCCGGCATGTGCGGGAATCAATTATGTTGCACCTTCTGTTGATGCAATCGCAGAGACTTGGACTCGGCGCCGTCGAAGCAACGCTTAGAATAAACAATGGCTGGGGATATAAAAGAAACATGATCGACCAATTCGGTCTATCAAGGCCAAGTATGACAAGTTCGATATCGCAAGTTTTTATGCTCGCAAAATTTATACATTTCATATCTCACATAGGCAAATATTCGACTTACCATGAAATCCACGAATAATCGAAATTACAATAGTTAACTTACTTATTCAACTTATATGCAGAAAGCTAAATTAATGTAAGATCCATCCGTCTTCGTGGAGAAGTAGTAGGAGAAACCACTCGATTTATTTGCAACTTTGGTCTTCTGCGACATTTTCAATCAAGAGCGCGAATGCTTTATTTTATAAGCGAAACATTTCCTATTTAAGTTTCACCTTTTTCTTTAAAATATCCATCAAAACTAATCTTTGGGAAATCGATCAACGTATACCTGACGTGCCAAGATAAGTCGAATTTTAAAGGTAACATGCCAGTTTCAGATGTTTCAGATATACACTTCGGAATTTACTAGAAACGTTTTAAAATAAAATGCAACAATGTTTTTAAATTGACTTTGTTATAAATATTGTTTATTGATAGTTTTGTAGACAGTATGAAGCACAAAACTAGCAACCACCCCCAGCAGGCCCGACACACGCCTGTGCAACCCAACTGTATTCTTACCTCATCTCACAGCAGAGTAAGGCTGTATAAAGGGAAGTTTCAAGCGCCAAAACTATGTGAAAACATGTATATTTCATTTATTATTTTAGTAATTTTCAGTATTCTTCGGTAGCTAAAACTTCGTTTGACCTGCGTGACAAATATCAAAATGTTTCCCACATAAACTACAGACTTTGTTAAAAGTTAGAGGAAAGCTGAGCCGCATGTCCTCTGCCACACCCTGGTCGCTCTTGGGGTTTTACGCAGACATTTCGTGTTAGGTGTCGTCAGAAAAGGCTGAAATATGGTCAATTTAGGTCTTTCAGCACTTCAGTACGAACACATCAAATATATTATATGATGGGCTATATTTCATTAAAGTTGTGAATGAACATTGATGAAATATATGAAATCATACATTAATGTAATATGTGGATGCAAGAAGGTATGTTCATTACGTGCACGTAAAAATGATTTAGAAATCTAATGTGTGCCCATTTGTTTCGTACTGGTCTTATTCAGGCCGTGAGAAATAAACTGAGGACTATTCAGTGTTTCACAGTTTAAAATAGTCTTACCTGTTATAGATTCCAAATGTAAACAACCCAACAGTATTTAGTTTTACAAAAAAAACGACTGGAGAACTATAAATAAGTATTTATTTGCAGTTTTAACACTTCTTTGCCGACTCATTTCACGTCTGCGTATTATTTTACTATCTGACCACATTCCATTGGGTGTTTTGCGCTGAACTTTTCAGGGAGAGCAGTTCTTTAAAAGGGGGAGAGGCACCACTCTCTACGGGGATTGCAGAGTAAAATACCAGTCACCCTACACGTACGAACCATCACCGCTACTGCATTCGCAGACCGCCCCCGCCGTCGCCGCCGCCGCCGCCGCCGCCTCTGTTGCGGTTTCAACACTTGCGAGCCGCGTGCGCGCCAGTGACCCACATCTGGTCGGGCCAAATTTGGAAGAAAATCGAGTGAGTCGCCTGCCTGCTCGGCCGGCGGCGGCGGAGGGGCGGTGGCGGGGGCTGCGTCACGGGCCGCGGTGACCTTGGTCGCCGCACGGCGCCACCGTCGCGCCGCCCCGGGCATCGAACTCGCGCTAATCGACTAATTGCCAGTTAATTGATTGGTCGCCGAGTGAATGGAATGAGAATGAATAGAGCTGGGGGATTAGGTTTTGCCACGTTAGGCTGCTGTCTTTACGATGACGCGGCTCCAAGACTGGAGAGATGCGAAGTGGTGTCTTAGTGACAATGGATAATTAGTAAGTAATATTTCTTCGCAATCGTAAAACACAATTATTGATTTTATTTCGATCTTAGTATATTTTTCAAATAATTGTGCAGTTTTGTTTGTAATCCCAATATTATGTAATTCTTAATCGACGAACATTTCGGAATATTTCCCGAGAATGTGAAATGTCACAATATTTAACCTCGCTTATGGGCCAAATTTGGAAGAAAATCGAGTGAACCGCGAAAAAAAAACACAATTATTGAAGATAATTCAGCAAACATGCCCAGCTGCAAAGCTAATATTACTCAAGATCGAGGAAGACACACGTATTAACCCATCACATGTAATATTTATATTTCATTAAATAAATTAATATTCTTTACATAATCTAATCTTGATGATTAACTGATTATTCAGCGGATATCAGAAATGAGACTGAATAATGTTGTAGAATTGGTGTGTACGCAAAAAGTTCTCCATAGAAGGTGAACAAGGACTTTCTAATATATGTGTGGAAGTTGGATTCCTAATGATATTGGAAAACTATAATAATAATAATAATAATAATAATAATAATAATAATAATAATAATAATAATAATAATAATAATAAATTTGATTAATTTTCACTTAATTTAGTAAGTACAGTAGATACACTCCAATGAGCAAATGCTTGTGCTCGGGTGCAGTTTAAGTACGTTTATACCGAAAACAAACTAGTGGTGCTATAGAATGGCACATAATTCGTTGTACGAGTTAGTGTCCTTATCTCTTCAGTCTGGGCTATCTTTTCGGTTTAGCCTCACCCTCTTCTCAGTTACTATTTGCCCTTAAAACACATTTTTTCATGTTTTCTCAAATTGTCGGATATCTAATAGTAGAATTGAAATATACTTTACAGAATATTACGGAAGGGTAAAACCTAGTCCTATAATCAAATTTTGATCGAAAAATTTGAGCTTTTTTTGATAAAATATTGTTTGATCGATTCTGTAAGTGTGTAATTAGAAGTTCATTTTCACACAAAACGTTCGATTTTTGAGAAAATTCATAAGAAATTATTTGAAGTAATTGTAATAAAAAATAAGATAATTTGTAAGAACTGTCCATAATGTAAATACTAACGACGTGAGAGATATTATAAAAAGCATTTGTGTAATTTTTGTAAAAGAAAAAAAAGAGAATACAGCAAAATTGCATTGGTTTCGCGTTTTATAAGTGGATTTAGCAGAAAACATTTAAAGAAAACTTTTAAGCCGTTTTCGAAAAAAATATCCGTTTCTGCCTAACCTAGCAGATGGTGGAAGATTTGATAAAAGGAACTACTTCCCTCTAAGAGAGCGTTCTTACAATGCCTGTGACAAAAATTTTGGACTTATCGAACGAGTGTACGAACGAACGAATTGATCACTTCTACACAGTTAAAAGAGTATTAGAGTATAGAGAGCACGCAGCTAAGAAGAAGATATTAAATGTAAAATGTTTCCACAGATGTCATTCTTAACTTGTGTAGATGGTGAGTGAAGTACTCGTATTACCGTAGAGGATGATTGTCTTTAGAAAGTCGAGGCAGACGTGTACCAAAATTCGAAAACGTTTTGTTGCAACCCACGGCATTTATGTACTTGAAGTGTCGTAATAACACAGTAGATCATTTGTTGGCATGTGATTACATTGGGGTGTACGTGAACACACGTGTGACCTTCATATTCCTGGAACAAAGGTTAAGATTTCTTCGCAAATCGCTAATGGTGGACCAGTTCCAATTAAGTTAAAGAAAATGCAAGGCATTCGTCGTGCAAGACCAGATAAGTAGGGTTCATCTCAAAACAATGTATAACTTCCTTGGATCAACCAAAACCATAGTTAATTATTATTTGGCATAATGGAATTTGGTTCTAATTCATTAAAGAAAGGACGCATGTCAAAATATTTATATTGTAATAATATAGTGTTTCTTCAATAATGTTCAGTGAACTTTCTTTTTAAACCCTTTCTTCTTCCAACTATGTCGAAATACTTATATTTTTCTTCAAATGCTCTTCAGAAACATTTTTTTATCTCTTGCAAAGTTATTTTGGACTTGTGATGTTTCTAAAATAACCGATTCATTTATTTCGTGTCTATTTGACTTACGACTCAAATTACATTAACGAAAATTATAATTGTAATTTAATATTACTAACACCTTCGAACTATTATCTTGCCCAATGCTAATCTGTCAACACTAATCATCATTTACCCGCATCAATACTATTTACAAATAACCTTCGACTATTCAGAAAACTAACATTCACATCGCATCAATTGCTTTCCATTTATCGCATCTCGTGTATCGAGGCCGTGTCCAGTGCTGTGACTCCCAAATTTGGAATACTATACTATACAACATCTTCAATCTACATACAGTTCCTATTTACATTTAATAGAAAAATATAGAAAAAAATAGAAAAGAGAAGAACAAAGGCGAGGCTTTGCGCTCTTTATAAATCTTACGTAGGTCAACCAGCTTGGAAGGAAATTCAGGTTAGACTAGAAAAACCAAATTATTTCGTCCGAAGCTATCACACCCACAAAATTTGAGCAAGGAAACAAAATTCAGACCTTGGGAAATTTTCCTTTTGTAACAGAACAATTAGAGATTGGAACAGTTTACCTACATCAGTTTTCAAAGCTTTTCCTCTCAGTGTCCGAAGTTTTAGAAACAAGTTAAAACAAGATGACAGTAACAGATATTAAATGAGTAAGTGCTGTGTAGTGCGGTGAAGTGCTGGTCAGTATAATTCAAAGCAAAAAAGTGTAGTGCAGTCTAGTAAAGCGAAGTGAGGTGAAGTGCGGTGAACGCGATCAATGCACTTTTCAATGCTGCTTTTCGTCTTGTACTGTATTGTACTGTACTCTTATTATTATTATTATTATTATTATTATTATTATTATTATTATTAATGTAATTATAATTTTTGCAATTATTGTCACTTAACTGCCACCGGGTCATACCCAATTGCAGTTCTAATAAATGTATGTATATGTAAATAACATTGAGTAAAAATAACACACTTGTGAATAAAACATTTTATATATATATATATATATATATATATATATATATATATATATATATATATATATATATATATATACATATGTGCTCTTCTATAATTCATTTCCTAAACTTCACAGAAAGCGAGATGATAGATACTTCAAGAGATATAGGCAATACTTCAAGAGAAATTCTGGAAAATCCTTACTTGCTGTATAAAATGGGCGCAGAAATAATTTATAATTGTGGAACACATGGAAGAGAGATACTTTTTAAAAACTTATAAATATTTGTTTTCACTATTTGAACGTATAATAAATTTAAAATATCGCCGAGGAGAAATTTATTTCATTTCTTTACGGAGAAATGACATTTAAGGAACGTAATTTGAATTAGTGTCGTGTTATAAGTTAAGATCCTGAGTATTTCCGCTACTTTTGAAAGAATTGGAAACTACAGCATTAACGTGCTATGTTGGCTGCTGGAATTTAATTATCTACTTGTTATTAATTGAATGTAAATCTGAATTATAAAAATTTAATTTTTAGTCTACATGGTCAGATAATATTTTAAATTTATTATACGTTAGTTCAAATAGTGGAAAAATAATTATAAGTTTAAAGAAACAGGTTCCATGTGTACCACAACTATAAATCAATTCAGTGCGAATTTTAATTTAAGCATTAAATTTAATGAACAATCATATTAATTTCGTTGTAATGTACAAGAAACATTAAGTTAAATTTACAGACGTACATTACATTTACATTGATTTTAATTTAAGCATGTACAAACACATTAATATCAGTTTAATGTACAAAATACAATAAATTCATGTACACTCGTACATTAATCCTCATTAAATTTAATGTAATTTCTGAGAGTGTACATAAAAAATTCGACGTTGATGTCAGGGATGCAGATTTCTTCTCTTTTTATTTTCGTTTATCGATAAATGGTTGCAACAACTGGTCCGTATTCCAAAAGGAAGAATGCTTCGCCATTTTCTTAACTGGCACACATTGCATTCACGAAACTCGTAGCATATGGCGCACATGCAAATTACGCAACGAAGAATCAGCATCAACGGTTAATATGATGAAGCCACAACAAACTGAGGCCTCAAATAAGAAAACAAAATATTTTACTTGTTTGTTTGTTTATTTATTTATTTATTGACTCCCCTTAATAGAGCTACCGTTCAAGCAGGAGCAGTCGCTCCTTTGCCTTTTATATTTGTTAGGTGTGTCCAAAGAATTTATGGAACTAGCCTTAATCTCCGGAACTGACAGGTATTCAATGCACAGCAGGTTGAGTGGTTGGGCGTCTTTCTGGACGGGTGGGGTGAAGAAACCAACAGCATGGCCCAGTGATTTGTGTTACGATTACGAGAACAGGCTGTGGCCAGGCCTGCGTCTCACTTGCCATGACACTTTCTGTCTCAACATGTGACCACAGTAATACCCATGGCACGAATTATTATTTTCATGAACGCCTGTCATGTCATTAAATCCCAGCAACGTATGGTGAAAATATATTTGAAATTAATTCTGCAGAAACAAGACAACTTATCTTTAAAATATGAGTTTGCTTATAAACTACAAATGAAAAGTACCAAGTGACATTATCAAACGTCTTAAAGAAAAAAATTCATTTTACTTCTGAATATCTGTTTAATAAAATGCATTGAAGTTGAAAAGAATGAATCGAAATTGAAGCGAGTAAGAATCATTAATTTTTATTATAACAAGTAAATTATTGTTGAGAGCCTATCTACATTGAAAGTGCATTGTGAATTATAAATTTGACCTCGTCGAATAAGTTTACAAACTTTCATTAATTTCTCTGCATTAGTATAAAACCTTCACTGTCATTACATACGTAATTTATGAGTCAATGGAAGCATTCTTGTGTGATTTTTGCTCAGTTGGATTATATTGATACAGTTCCGCATCAGAAGGATAGAATTTCTGTTCATGGAATGTGGTAATGCTCAACCGTAGCCTTGACAAGACAATTCGTCGGCACAATTTTTTTAAAATAAATCTACGGCGTTTTTATAGTTTTATGCTTCTACAAGAATATTCGAAAAACGTTATGAATAATTATTCTCTCTTATCGACATTTATATGAATAGTTCCAACTTGATTCATCAGATTGACGCTAACTACAGTTAATTTTGTTATAAAACAAAAATGTAAACAAGTATTTTTAACTCTCCTCTTTCATTTAACTTTCTGTGCCCGGTAATGGACGTGCCGAGCAACTGCAATATGTTTAAAATTTATGTTTATTAAGAACCCGTAAATCCCAAATAGAACTTTTTTACATGAACATACCAGCCAAAGGCATCAAGTTGAGCAAGTAAATAATATGGCAGTTCCATTATAGAACCAAACGTAAGGAATCAAGATCTCAATCCACCGCCTCTTTCCCTTGTTGCGTTAGGGCTCTTCATTCGGGCGCGTTGTAACAGGTCAACGGTGTCACCTCAGATGCGATCGCCCCGTGAAACATTTCACAGCACAGACCACCTCACCGACTCACGATTATTTAAGTGGGACAAATAGATGCAGAAAATGAATTTACCCTTGGGTGAACGATAGGGAAGGTTATGTGGGACATTGGCAAAGGGAACCTCTGAATTCGTCGAAGAGAAAATGTCAACAGCCAGCTAGACCGAACCGGCGCACAATTAATAAGGAGAGTAATTGAAACGCCACTAGCGGAGTCCGAGCCTTATGCGGCGAGAAGAGATGGCGTCACACACAGGATTTATGCGTTTGGCCCAGAACGCTTGTGTATCCACATGTCAATGTCGTAAATTTGCGCCATTTAAAGTGCCTTACCTGATATTCTGGGCACCGGTTTGTCGGTCTTTTTGACATAGAAAATGTCAATTGAAAACTTTAGAGAGCTGCTCTGCAAGTCAGAGTGGTCCGTTTAATCTTCAAAAGTGTGAGCAATTCAGCAATTACAGTCATAACACATTTATGTTAATGCAGCTGCATCACTCAAATTTCGCAAAAGAAATTGCAATAGATCAAAAGTTGTAAAGGATTCACGTTTGAATGTTTCATTCTCTTCTGCATTAAGATGGAATAATTTTATGTAATATCATGGCTGATTTTGCCAAAGAAAGACACTGACCTAGCGAAATATTTATTCATACGAAAGCACGAATTTCTCTCGCAAAATTCTTTACAACTTTCTTTTTTATCCATTTTAAATAGTTTTTAGAAAAACACATTCCTTGTATTCCCGCTACGGGTATGTCATGTCTGTCAGAGTGCGTTAACATTTCAGGAAGTAAAAAAATTTGAAGGTCAATAAATTAGACTCCCCCTTGCGGGTAAATCGAGGTTATTTGGAGGTCTGGGAAATCAAAAATATAGGGATACCGCAGTGTTTGAGTAGAAAAAAACACGCTCACAACACATTTCGACTTCCGTTGTTGATTAGACATATCCATATAAAATCAACGAGTGATGCATTTCAAACTTACTTGATTCTCTTAGCATTTAGTATTTACCATTATTCTCTTTTCACTGCCTTCCAATATCACCAGTTATTTTTTATTTTTATTTTGAATACATTTTGAGGAAAACGCGTGTTACACGCGATAAGCCTTAATCAGGAAATTTGGGTCAAAGATCAATTAATACTCACAAACATTGAAACTTGTTAGGTATTCTCTAGGGGGAAAGAGTTGATCCCGAAAATATATTTCAAAGCAAATATTGTTTCATTGTACTAGGAAGCGCTTAACGTAGTTCTCTATCATTCAATAATGTATCTCCTATTGCGTTTCTCATGAAGGAAATTCCTAAAAAATTGTGAAGTAATATTTAACTCGAGAAGAACCGGGGAATTTTTTTCGCTTTCGGAAATGAAACAAACATTTTGGTGATGTAAGTTGCATTCATCTGTAGGATATGCATTACATGCAGTGTTTTTACTTTCTCTTTTCTGGCGTTACACCGGTGAAATTGCAGGGTACACCCCCCTCCCGCCCCCGCAGTGACCATTGACCAGAGAAGTCAGCCTTCGAGTTTGGTTCCGACAGGCGTCATTGCGAAAACCGCTAAGAAAATGTCTCATGGCACCTTGCCGGATCGAACGCGCAACCTGGAAATCGTAGGAACGCACGAGTCACAACGTGTCGACTGTCAGTTGTCTGCTACCAGATTGGTGGCTACTTCTGTAACCGGGCACAAATATGACCATGATCTACACTTCCTCTGCCTACCTGTCTGCTTTCTGCAGAAATCAAACGACCCACTTCGGCCCCCGTTACTTGGAGACGAATTTGTCCCAAACATAGTTTTTTCTTTGTCATAAAAAATAATCATTTCATAGAAATTATATCCGTGCCAGGATTATATTCAAAACATTTTATCTTTGTTTTAATTCCCAAGATTTTTATCCTATTAAAAATCCAAGAGCTTTACGGAATGACGTAATTTTCGACTTTCTTGTCGACTTTCGACTGTGTAGTTTTAAATCAAACGGACAATATTCCATGGAGCAGCCCTTGCAAGTGTCGCCTTTGGGCAAGGTCGCTGCCTCTGCCCTCTCCGTTCAACAGCGCCGGCTACCTTGTGAAGGCTACCTTCTCCGAAAGCGACACTTGCAAGGGCTGCTACAGGAAATTAGTTTAAAACTGAATAGGAAATACGTTTAATTTAAAATTACACTTAAAGTATAATTTAACCCCTAATTTCTACCAAAATATTACCATATAACACATCGTTGAATTCCTCTTTATTTCCTTTCAATTGCTGCTGAGAAAAATATAATGCCATTAAAAAAATAGAAGATAATTAAACTTCTTCAAAACTAAAAAAAGAACAATATAGACTGTAGAGTTGCAAATGATAAAAGTAAAACTGCATTGTTTTGAAAACGTTAGTGCTGTCAGTCATAGTCTTTCTCACAGTTTTTTGGGTGTCAGAAGTAGGCGGATGAATTACTTTTCATAGAGCTTTTCCAGGTTTGAATGACACTGCCTCAAACCCCTTTGGTTTAAGTACAGAACTCTGTAAATCCTTTATGAACCGAATAGTGAATTCAGCGGTGAAGCAGGGGAATGGGTGGAAAGGGTTGGGGAGGGGAGGGGAAGGGAGGGGAGGGGAAGGGAAGGGAAGGGAAGGGAGGGGAAGGGAGGGGCGGGGGGAGGGGAGGGGCGGGGGGAGGGGAGGGGCGGGGCGTGGGGAGGGGCGGGGCGTGGGGAGGGGCGGGGCGTGGGGAGGGGCGGGGCGGGGTGTGGGGAGGGGCGGGGCGGGGTGTGGGGAGGGGCGGGGCGGGGTGGGGAGAGGGGAGTAGGAGGAAGTACACAGGGGTCTTCTCGCGCCCTTCTCCCAACATTACGAAAACCACTTTGAAATATATAAAGAAAACTTACCAAATAGCAATTTCTTCACGTTTCGTATCAGTTGCAGACGTCCCCGAGGAAAAGCAAGTCTTTCATATTTATTTTGCTTCTCATGAACCACGTCCTTTTCGCACAGAACACACACGCTTATGAATGCTCTCTCAATTACACTTCCACTCGAAGGTATCACACAACTTAATCCACTTGGCCAATCGCATAGGACATTTGCACATTGTACACTCCTGACACAATCAATCCGTGTTAATGAATCCACTTAATCGCGGCACAACCCCCCTTTCGGCACCACGCACAAAGAAACACATTTATTCTCAGCATTGTAACATATACATTCGTTGATCGCAAATCACAAAGAATCAAAAGAATACAAGAAATCTGTTTGAGAGATACTTAGCTAGCCACTGTAGCTACCCTAACCTACACAAAAAATTAAAAATAAACTGCAAAGTTATACTACGTAACTTTCGCTTCAACAGACGAAATAGGTATGGCGCTCCGATAAGGTACCAGGACGTGAAATGACGTAACGAAAACAGTAACCAATCACGAAGCATTAAAATTAATTTGGGACTTTAATTTCTAAATTTTACTTAGATAGCACATGCCTTGCTTGTTATAATTATGTATCATGATATGTAAATTGCTCACTACCCCTATCCTCAGAAAGAAGCCTCCTCAAACCCCCCTAACTACCCCTCGCCCCTCCACCGTGAATTTCCCCTTTTCCTGGGCGGCGGGAATTGCCGGTTTAAACGACCTAATTAAGTTGCACTGTGTTCTCCACTTTAGCTGGTTTTTGGTGTGATGTTTAAAGATGTAAATATGATTCTTCCTGGTTCTGAATATTTCCTGGAGTTTAATTCGTCACATACGTTCTTGTTGTCATTATCTCATAAAGGAAGAAGTGAAAGCTTTTAAAGGAAACTAATTGCATCTGTGTGAATTTTCTACACTTTTTATTGTTTTAAAAAGTGAACATAGCTTCATACCGGTATCCAAATTCAAACATTTCTGATTATCCTTTAGGTAAAAGAGCGTGTTCAGATGAGCTAAACCTTCAAACCAGTTAATTACCGCCCAAAACGCTCTCATATTGTATATTCAGGAATAAAAAAAACATTACTTCTGTTCCTAGGGAAAACGAAAACATGGTTTTAAGAGTTTATAACATATCTTTTCAGTAGCTATTATGGACACAGTAATGCATATTGCTGGTGCCATGTGTATTTTCTGTTTTCCTTAGACCATAATCCCCCTAATTCAACATTTTTCGCTTTAAATTTGTTTGATGTACCTCTGAGGATGATTCCCTTTTCAGCAGTAGCACATTTTCAGTTGTTTTGTTGATGGTGTCTGATAAATGAAACATATCAGCTATATTTCCCTAACATACTAGGCTTATGAAGAAGTGGAATGTGTGTTTGGGATTTTGGTTGATGTGAAAGTAAGCCTCAGCTATTTTCTGGAGATCGTCTAAGCAATTGGGAAGGGTCAGAGCGTTTTGGGGGTTTTGGTTAGATCGTGTCAAAAATTGTTAGAAGTTTGTTTCGGTGTGATAGAAGTTTACCAAGTCTGTAGATATTTTAGGACTGGTTTCTTAATTACATTGTATATCATTGTGGCTCTCTTTCTTAATTATTGACTAGTTAGTGAATTGTTAAGTCATCAACTCAGAATCTGCTATTATGTAGGCAATTGACTTTCAGACAATGCTGTAGTGCTGTAGAAACATTATAGAGCAGGTCTTTTCTGTTTGGATATTCAGATTTTGTATGGAAAGGCATACTTAGGACTTTTTGTTTCTGGTTTGGATGGTGACTTTACAGGGAGGAATTCAATATTGTGGTTAAATCAGGGCCTTTAACAGAGGTTAAAAAGTATTTTGGTTCCCAAGTTTTTTTAGTACTGAAAAGTTGATGTCCTTAATTGTGCGACGTTTGTCAAGTTACAGAATCTGGATAGGTCAATTTAGTACTTCTTGTTAGTGGAATTTGCAGTACTATTGCTTTTGTTATTTTTCATTTAACGAAGTTTAAATACCTACAACAGTTGAGGTCACTGAGGTCCATGAATGATGATCTAATAAGTAGATGACAGTGATAATGCTGATAAAATGAACAATGATGGAGAAATTAAGAAGAAAAAAAAGGAAAATCTGGAGAAATTCCCAACCACAAATTCCATTAGCTGGGGATTAACTAGGGGGGTCCTAGTGGTGGAAAGCACATTACTTGCCCTAGACATATGCCTTGAGCACCCTCGCACACACTTTTTTGTCTTTCGAGGGAATTGTATGTCTAATGGCTACAGCGCTGTTGTTGATGATGGGTATTATTGTTTGCTGAGTAATTGATTTGATTTTTGTGTTTTTTGTTTTGCCATGTCTTTGTCTTAATATATCCACTAGAGGCGTATCTACGGCGTGACAGACATGATACGAGCCGTAGGCGCTACTCACTAGGGACGCTATTTAGAGTACACCCACTAAAACAAATATTAACAATCATAATATGAAGTATTCTGACAGAGGCCATTCATTTTGTGCTTGCTGTGGGCCCCTGAATAGCTAGATACGCCTTTGATATCCACCAATTGTTGGAGTTAACTTGCAGTCCGAAAGATACGGGACACCTGAGCCGAGACATTTGGTTTCCGATGCAGTCCCGGCATTTTATTCTGGGCTCTCGCTCGTCAAGTTTGATAAGGGAGAACACGTCTGCCAAGCTCAAGGCTTAGTACTAAGGTTTGTAGTGAGGATGGCAACAGAAAAGAAACTACGTGATTTTGCACTTCGTTATTGTTTGATGTGCACAGAAATTAAAGTCCGAAGCACAGCAAAGAAATCTATTAAATTGTAACAATACTGCCCCTGGATCGAAACTGTATGGTGTTAGAAATTTAGTTTCGTTTCAGGAACGAAACTATCATCATGGGAGTTTAGTTTCTATCATGGTATTTTATTAAACATTCAGTTTCGTTATTTACAATTTAGTACGTCACAAAAAAGATTTAGTTTCGCTTCGAGGTGGGTAAATAAAGGATATTATTTCTTCAATTATGCCATGGGGGAGCACTCGGGCCAGATAAGTGAAGCACTTGTTTCTCCTTCGACATACGTATTAACCCTCCAGCACTCGCGGATTATTTTAAAACATCACTAGTCGCGGCAGATTACGAGTAGCTGGCAAAGTAGATTAGGGAATTCATTCTCAGTATAAAAGGAAATTGTAAAGAAAAGACATGAGAACGTTAAACGTAATTTAATGAAAAATGAATATGAACACAAAAATATTTTTACCAGCCTGTATTAAGAGTGTTCCAAATATTATAATAATAATAATCATAATAATAATAATATTTATTTTTCTGCTAATGAGCTTTCGCTCGGTGGCAGAGTTTTACAGCACATATAGAGAGATATTAATTACATATTAGTTACATATATATATATATATATATATATATATATATATATATGTAACACACACACATATATATATATATATATATATATATATATATATATATATATGTGTGTGTGTGTGTGTGTGTGTGTGTGTGTGTGTGTGTGTGTGTGTGTGTGTGTGCGTGTGCGTGCGTGTGTGTGTGTGAATCGGATGCCGAAGAGTTTTTGGGTTTTCCTGCCGTTAGTTCAGAGGAAGTACGCGCCGCGGTTGGTAACACTGTTACGGGCGAGAAGTGAGGAGGAAGGCGTTTTGGAGGGGGACAGTCCGTCTTGAGCCGAGCCACGAGAGAGTGTACGATTTGTGTTTCAAGAGTGTAAGATTGTAATTGTGTTGTGCCAAATACATTTTGTTAATTAATTCGACGTGCCAGACTTATAATTTGAGGACACCTTTCCCACAATTTGGGGGCTCGTCCGCGATTACGTTGGATTTCGACGAGGATTGAGACGGATAGCGACGAGACGTCTGGAACTTTCCGGCCGCCATTGTGAACAACAACCTTGAGAAAATACGACGCGCTGCACGACGACAATTTGGAATTTACGACGACAGTTCCAGATTGAAGGCATTTGTCAAGGTTGTTACGACGTGTTGTTGGATTTTCAATTGACGACGTGGCGACATTCTGGCGACATTCGACGTGACGACGTGGCGACGTGGTGTTATTCTAACCCTAATTATCGAGTGAATCAAACGACGACAATAATTGCCGGAATTCGAAAATAAGTGAGTAGAAATAAAACGAAAAAATTTCTGGACCTTGAGAAATTTGATTACACGATTCGACGCTTCTAGAAGGTAAAAAACTTTTTCACACATTATCGACGGTGTCCTATATTATCGACAGAGTAACAAAAAGTTTTAGAATTTTCCCGAGAGATGGCGACGTTGGGAGATATCGGCAAAATAAATAAAAACATAACCTCTGCGCCTGCGAAAGCAATTCAAACCTTGCACAAATTAATATTCGAAGATATCCCAAAAGATAGGAAGAATCGGAAAAGGTTAAAGGAATTCGCGGGATTCACATTTGAATTAGATTCGAAAGATTTTAAATTGAAAAAGGAATTTATAAATAATTCATTTACAGAGGCAGAATTGGGCACTATATGTAGTATCCTTTGTATCGATGACGGGACGAAAGAAGTAATGATCGATGATGTGTGCAATTATTTGTCGAATTTGGGAAACCTTCTGATAAAAATCGAACAAGACGAAGAGGAAGAGAACGATTACGACGAGAATTTTGATACAAAAAATAAACTAAATGATAAGATGGATGAGACAAGGGATGCACTCAGGAAAGTATCGGCTGGTTTACAGAAGAAGCTGAAAATTGAGAAGAAAAAAATAGAAGACAGTTCGGACGACGAGTTTGATTCGCGTTCTTCTGGTGTCAGAAGTGAGTGTCATTCGCGTTCTTCATTTGATTCGCGTTCTTCTGGTGTCAGAAGTGAGTGTCATTCGCGTTCTTCTGGTGTCAGAAGTGAGTGTCATTCGCGTTCTTCATCCTCGGTGCAGGATCGGCCGAAATTTTCATTGACTTTCCGCGATATTGAAGGCACTTTGAAGACGTATAATGGCAGTGACGGATATCCAGTAAAAAAATGGATTGAAGACTTCGAGGAGGCAGCGACTTTGATGGATTGGAATTCCTTACAGAAGTTTATTTTTGCCAAAAAATCACTGGACGACCTTGCAAAATTATTTATTCAGGGAGAAAAAGGAATAACATCGTGGTCCACGTTGAAAAAAGCTTTGAGAGAAGAGTTTGATGTAAAAACCAGCACGGCAGATATTCATCGACTGTTAAACAACCGAAAGAAGAAACGAGAAGAATCTCTGCAAGAGTACTTTTTGGTGATGAGAGAAATTGCTAGCCGAGGTGACATCGAAGACGACGCATTGATTCAATATATTATTGATGGGATCGAAGATGATTCTGGAACAAAATTATTGTTGTATGGAGCGCAAAACTTGAAAGAGTTCAAAGAAAAATTGAGACATTACAAGCAAGCAGCCGCGAAGATACCGACGAAGAAGACGTTTAGAACAAACTACAACGAGAATCCGAAGAACTCGACGGGAAAGGATGTCAAAACTTCAAGTGACAGCAACACTAAACATGTAAACAAAGGCACGAGTAAAAGATGTTACAATTGTGGTGAGTTTGGTCACACGTCGAACGAGTGCGAGCACAAAGAAAAGGGCAAGAAATGCTTTAATTGTGGTGGTTTTGGTCACATCTCAGCTGACTGTACGATGGAAAGGAAACAAAATCCCAAGAAATCGGTGACTATGAATGCGAACTCTAAGGAGACCGATGGTTACAAGTTCAAGGACGTTAAATTGTGCAATCAGACAGTCAAAGCTCTCATCGATTGTGGAAGCCAGCTCAACTTGATAAGACGGAATGTGTATGATTCAGCAAGTGCACCCGAGTTGAAGAAGACAGATATGATTATATCCGGTTTCGGAAAAAATTTTGTGTCTCCGCAAGGATATTTTACAACCATGATTGAGATCGATGAGATTGAATTTGAGACAGATGTTTACGTAGTCTCCGAAGATGCTATGAAGATGGATATGATCCTTGGAAACGACCTTTTGGATCAGGCTGAAGTCCTCATGAACAAAAACGGAGTAACTGTGAGGAAACCACGATTAGAAGCCCATCTCATGTGTATACAAATTGTAGAACAACCGGAAATAAAAATCGAGAGTACTGTTAGCAAGGAGGTTAAGAAGAAAGTAGAAGATATGGTTTCAAATTATGTACCGAAGAGGACAAAAACTACTGATGTGAAAATGAAGATTTCCGTGAAGGACGAACAACCTATATACAGCAATCCGCGAAGATTATCACCACAGGAGAAGGAAATAGTAGACAAACAACTTTCTACATGGATCGATGATGGAATTATAGAACAAAGTTCTTCCGAATATGCCAGTCAGGTGCTCGTCGTTAAGAAAAAGAATGGTACATCCAGAATTTGTATTGACTTCCGTAAGTTAAACAGGATCGTAGTGAAGGATCGCTATCCTTTACCACTCATCGATGATATACTGGACAGACTGCAAGGCGCACGAGTATTTTGCACGATGGATCTTAGAAATGGATTTTTCCACGTTGACGTTGAGGAAGGTAGTAGAAAGTACACGTCATTTATCACACATGCAGGTCAATATCAGTTCAGAAAGGTTCCTTTTGGATTATGCAACAATACCGCAGTATTCCAAAGATTTATCAACACAGCATTTCGACCATTGATGGCACAGGGCGTCGCTTTGATTTATATGGACGACATAATTATTCCCGCAAAGGACGACGAAGAAGCTTTGGAGCGACTTAGGCAAGTTTTGGAGTTGTCCCAGGACTACGGATTGGATATTAATTTCGAAAAGTGTCAATTCATGAAAAGAGTCGTACAGTTCCTTGGATATACGATTCAATACGGACAAATTCAACCATCTTTGGAAAAGACGATAGCAGTTCAGAATTTTCCAGAACCTAAGACGAAGACAGGACTACACAGCTTCATTGGTTTAACGAGCTACTTCAGAAAGTTTATACCTGAGTACGCGTTGATAGCTAAACCATTGAGTGACATGCTGAAGGAGGATCAAGAATTTCGATTTGAGGAGGATCAGCGAAAAGCATTTCAAAAATTGAAGGACCTTCTAGCGTCCAGTCCGGTTTTGAACATATATAACCCGAAGTATGAAACGGAGTTGCACACGGACGCGAGCAAATTTGGCTACGGTGCAGTGCTTTTGCAGAAGTGCCCAGATGATGGCAAGCTCCACCCGGTGTCATATATGAGTAGAAAGACGACTGAACAAGAAGAAAAGTATAGCAGCTACGAGCTTGAGATACTAGCTGTTATGAACGCACTTAAAAAGTTTCGAGTATACCTTTTAGGTATTGATTTCAAAATTGTAACTGATTGTGCAGCGTTCCAAAAGACAATGGATAAAAAGGATATTTCGCCAAGAGTAGCCAGATGGGCAATGTCATTAGAGGAATATTCTTATACAATTGAGCATCGCGCTGGTTCGAGAATGAAGCACGCTGATGCACTGAGTCGATGTACTACTGTTCTTTTTGGTTTTGCCGACATTTTGGCCACGAAGATTAAAAAGGCTCAAGAAGAAGACGAAGGAACCATAGCAATCAAACAAATTCTGAAAGAAAAGCCGTATGATGATTTTGAGTTTCGGGACGAATTATTGTTTAAATTCAGCGATGGACGAGAAACTTTAGTGGTTCCACGAGGCATGCAGACGGAAATTATTAAAGCTGCTCACGAAAAAGGACATTACTCGTGCAAAAGGACAGAAGAAGATATTAAGCAAGAGTTCTACATATCGAATTTGACAGACAAGGGGATTGCGAAGGACCGAGAGCAACTACATCTTGTGCAGAGTTTATGCAGCCATGGCCACAAGATTATCTATCATCCGAGTCGGATGATGGTCAGGAAGGCCGAGTGTGGGAATCGGATGCCGAAGAGTTTTTGGGTTTTCCTGCCGTTAGTTCAGAGGAAGTACGCGCCGCGGTTGGTAACACTGTTACGGGCGAGGAGTGAGGAGGAAGGCGTTTTGGAGGGGGACAGTCCGTCTTGAGCCGAGCCACGAGAGAGTGTACGATTTGTGTTTCAAGAGTGTAAGATTGTAATTGTGTTGTGCCAAATACATTTTGTTAATTAATTCGACGTGCCAGACATAATTTGAGGACACCTTTCCCCACATATATATATATATATATATATATATATATATATATATATATATATATATATATATATATATATACATACATAATATGAAAAGTACAACTAAGTAAAAACTATCGAAAGTAAAAATAAGACTAAACTAAACTAATGTCTAAGAAGGCCTAACATACACGGTTATTTTGCATCACACGCAATTCTCTAGGCGTTTCCGGAAGCAACGCACATTGGAGGGAAAAGTCGTCAGTACTGCAGCAGGTAAACTGTTCCAGTCAGTTATTGTCCGGTTGGCAAAAGAGTATTTACCTACGTCGGTTTTTTGATTCCTATATTTGATTTTGTATGGATGATCTCCTCTTCCGAAATATTGAGGGTGCCCTATCCTAGTTCGAATGTCATTTAACGCTTTACATCCAGTGTACGCTTTCAGAAGGTTTACTAGTCTAGCGATCTTTCGACGTTTGCCTAAGGGTTCCCACATCTGAGTTTGATCAATGTTTTTTCCAACAAGTTTTATTGCTCTATTTTGAATACGGTCTAACAAATTTATCTGCCCAGCCCTATACGGGTCCCAACACGCGGAGCTATATTCCATCACCGGACGCACAAGGGAAGTATACGCTAAGCGCTTTGTGTTCGCGTTTCCATTCCTCAATATCCGCATTACAAAATGGAGTGATTTCCGAGCTTTGCGCGCAACGTGATTGATGTGGTCGGACCAGTTCAAGTCGCTACGAATAATTACCCCCAGATACTTAAAGCTACTAACTTCAGGCACAAGTTGATCTGTAAGTGTGTATTTTAGTGAAATTTTGTCACGTTTCCTACTGAAGGTTACCGCTTTGCATTTCTTGGGATTAATTTTCATTTTATTTTCTTCCGCCCATTTCATAATTTTATCGAGATCCTTTTGCAAAATCTGCCGATCTCGGGCGTTATGTATTCTCCGGTATAGTATGCAATCATCTGCGAAGAGCCTAATCGTTGAATTAATAGAATCGGGAATGTCACATTCCTGAATTTCTGAACAAAATATTTTTACTCAGATTGTACAAATTAAAAAATATACAAAAAGACGAACACTGCACTAATAAGTTTCCACGTTTATCCATTTTTTAAGTTTACCTTTTTTATCTATTTATTGAAACTAAAAGCATCAATGCAACGCCAGTGCTCGCGTCCAACTGAGTGTCCGCTATTGCTGTTTACTTCAAAACGACACAGCAGAACCGGCAGCGTATAAGCGACTCTGACGCGCTGAGGTACGCGGTCATGTCACCTGATCTGAATGAATCAGCCCGCGAGGATATGTTTACTTTCTTACAACCATGCTTCAACATTTATTTATTTATTTATTTAGTCAAAATCAGTAAAAAACTGTACGTGACGTATGGGGGAGAAGATAATCTTGCCGCTCATCTGACTCACACGAAGTCGCGGAGGCGATAAAATTTGGCTTTGGCGAATATTATGAACCAAAGACGTGTGATTGCTTGTCGATAAGAGGTAATGTTTTGAGATTGCATTCATCTGTCATGTATGCGGTGCCATGTGCGTAGTCATGTGTGGCAATAGCCCATCGAACTGTCACAGTCGCTTGTACGCTGCTGGTACTGTAGTCAAAACCGAAACAAAAGAATGGTTTAAAACAACTGTATATAGAAAGATGCTGAAAACACGTTGTTTTTAAGGTGAAAAATATTAAAAAGATGGAGGTATACATATCAAAGTTGAAATTTATTCAGCAATTTGGTATCATAGAGATCTTTTACGAGTGCAAATTTCAGAATTTTATTTTGTTCAATAGAAACATTGCAGATGAAACTTCTAAAATTCCAATTTTGGGAGGGGGTAATTTTCAACAGGTGCGCTACTTATAATGGATATTTTACATAGTTATTTTAATAACTTCATTGTTATGTATAAAAGCACAGAAAAAAATAAGACTGACTATTTCTTCGTTGAAAAATTACTCTCTGAAAATCGAAATATGTTCATTAACGTCCAAAAGATTTGGTTACAAATATAAGCCGAATAAAAACATTAGTTAAATGTATTTTTGATTTGTAGGTCAGAGTTTACAGAATCCAATACATTCTAGTTCAAAAAGCAAAAAAAAACTAGCGCTGAGCTATTTAAAAATCGTAAATGTCTACAAAGGAGAAAAATGGCCGCCCTTTGTGAAGAACTTATAATAAACATTTTTACGTTTTTGAACAAAAGTAAAGAACATTTATAAACAAAGTATTTTTTCTGAGATGGTGAAGCAACTAATTTATTTAATTCTTGATCAAATTTAAATGGAATGACATAACAATAAGTGTTTTATCTCTGCTACTGTTCATCTTATGAACATTTCTTGCCTAAATTCCATCGACGCTTTACTACACGTGAGAAATAAAACAGTATAACGTATAAAATATAACTAGAAACCTTGTAGAGAATGTTGTTTTAAAAGATAACGATAGAAATGTGAACGATCCGATAGCAGTGGCTAGCAATTGCTGCCGATCCCACAAAGGGACTTCAGCCACAAAATTGAACATCAGACGTTTCCCCAAAAATGTTAGACACGATGTTCGTTTCCGAAACTTCTTCCAATGAAATTCTCAAAATAATCGGTAGAATAAACAATAAATATTCGGCAGGTTTAGATGAACTTCCGGATTGTTTGTTAAAAGACTTGTGCGCCCGCTATTATACACCTGTTAACTCTCATATTTAATGTATCTTTATGCACAGGAATTTTTCCAGATATTTTTAAAACAGGTACGATAAAGACGATTTTCAAAAGAAAAACCAAAAATGAAATTAAAAATTATTGGCCAATTTCTCTTTTGTGTGGTTTATTTTATTTTATTTTATTTTTTTTTTTAGATAATATTAGAGACTTTTTACGTATGAATGGCAACCCTTTCTTAGTAAACACGACGCGTTTTCAGATTGCCAACATGGGTTTCGAAAACAAAAATCTACTGAAACAGACATTTTCTTTTTTTAAAGATGTCACCTCATCCATGAATCAAAACGAAGCACCTAGTGGAATATTTTTGGACATTTCAAACGCTTTTGACGTCATTGATCATAACATTTTACTTTCAAAATTACCTTCGCGTGGAATTCGTGGTATTGCTCTAGATTGGTTATGTTTGTACTTTAAACAATGATCTCAGAGAATAGAAATATCTTCCTGAAATAATGAAACATTATGTACACACCTTTCGGATTCTTTGCCAATTACATGCGGAGTCCCGCAGGATTCGATTTTGGACCCTATTCTCTGCCTACTATACTTAAGCTATATGCCCTCCACAATTAGTAACGGAAGAACAGTTCTCTTTGCGGATGATGCGAATATTGAGAGCGTTGAGGCTTCCGCGGGAGGAGTCAGTATTTACTAGGCTGTCCGAGTGACGCCGCGTCCATGGCGAAGGTGCCGACGTTTCGGTCGCCATTCTCCGACCTGCTTCCTCAGGGCGTAATGCATTACATACTCTTATCTCAGATGCAGTTCACAGTTTCTTGGTGGGCATTTGTTACTCTATTCAACAGGTTCCATCCACATTATCATGTTATTGTTCTCAGCAGCATCCTGGATCTGTAACAGCAAATCTATTTTCATGGTGTTAATTAAAGTCATCGACTGCTAGAGTCTCCTCACCCTCCATTCTTCTCTTCTTGTTTCTTTGCTTTCAGATTGACAGTAGCTTAACAAGTTGCTCCATCAATAGGTGCAAAAATGCATTAACATAAATGAAGGTAATTGAACATCACTCATGATTTCAAACCTAATAAAATTTCATCAATTTTTGGATAAATTATTTTGAATATTTAGGAAAACAAAATGTTAAAATGTTGGGAAAATTAATCTCATTATACAGAATTAATCTGTCAAATTAATTAATTTTTCGATATTATTGTATTTAAATTAATCAATCACTTTCTTTGACAGTAACCCCCAAATGCAATGGAAAACAAGTGTATATCAGGGGAATATATATATTAAAAAAAACTGTTGATAAACCAATAAATTAAATTGTCATTTCATTTTTTTTATGTCTACTGTTATAGTCATTAATCGCATAAGTGTTACCAATGAATATTACGTCTTGGAAGATGGCAGTGTCTTCCCCCATTGGAACATGAGTTCAGGTGCCAGTCTACATGTTGGCTGGTGGGTTACCCCTTCCAGGTATCTCCACCAGTGGGGCACCGCCCCAGCTGGGACAAGCTTTAAACTCCTGACAGGTCTCCGTGCTAGAGAGAGAGACAGAGTGAGCATGTATGACTGTCAGGGGGCAGGTAGAGAAAAGTATGGAAAAGGAAAGATTGCACGTGGTCAGTGGCCTGCTTCTCAAGATACTGCTCTGGAATTCACCTGATATTGATCAAAGAAACAAATGAACAGAGCAACCAAATTCTACAATTCTCTACCAGGCATTTTGTACTAGCTATCAAGGTGGTGTCAAAAAACCTGTTGGGACTAATACTCTTAGGACCTCCTGGTCAAACAAGAGAGGCAACACAAGTTGCCCTAATCCAACTCGGTCAGAATTAACTGAATTATTTTAACTTTCTCGCTACAGAGTAGAGAGAAATCTGCATGAAAAAACGACTATAACATCTGTCTGTCTGCGATCAACGTTAGCTGCTTAACCATACAGGTTGGCCAGCTATTACCAAAGTTTATGGTTACAAACTCTAGCATCTCTTCAATTTCAATTGATTTTCTCCAAAATTGATCCAAATCAACCTGGCTGATGTGGCCTCTTTAGTTTGAAACTGATATTTTAATTTTTGAGGGGACTTTTACACACAGCTTCTGGGACATTAAAAAAAAAAAAAAAGATTAAAAACTCTGATCTATCAAACATTGCAAAAATTCCACATTTTTTTGGCATCTTCCTACAACCACAATTATTAAGATAGAATTTTTCCCCCTTAAGGAAATCTGTTCCTTAAGATACATTTCGAAATAAGGTCGTGTACAATTTTTCAAACATCTATGTACTTCTTGCAGAATTTGGGTAAAAGTACAGGCTTACTTGCTGTTTTAGCACCACTAGTGTAATATCTGCAAATTCTGAAAACAATTCAACATTAGATTCTTGGTAATTGTTTTCAGTGGTCAATTGTAAATAACACCCAATGCTAAACTGAACCCGATATTCAACAAAAATCTTTTTTGCTCAAAATTTAAGAGTTTCTATTTAGTTGTGATATCTGGGTATCTTCTCTTGACATGTCAACCTTGATGATTTAATTTCTAAAATTAACTTGTGTTCGATAATGTAAGAATATGAAGATAATATAGTAGGACGTAGTATGAAGCATTGTAGAAAATAGTTCAGGCATGTTTCAGGAAGATTGACGATGATTTAACAACATAATAAATTAACATAAATAGATACAAATATTTATTGAAAATGGTCATTGCATACAAAAGTAATACTTTCATTTGTTGCTTATGTAGAGACAACATCCTATTAACAAATATTTCTTTTGACTCCCATAAACTATGACTGTACTGGGTGTCACAATCAAATGCAACAAATTTCTAAAATGCCTATTGCAGAGTTTTTCTTAAGATGGGCTACATAAATAACTAAAAGGGGAAAAAAATAAGTTCCAAGGTTAAATTTAATAAATTAACACAAAATGTACCACATGACATGTGTCATTAATATATTGATTTATGTAACTTTGAGAGATCCCTTGATTTTCAAACATTTTTTAATATAGTAATTATAATACTAGATAAGTGTTAATTCAGTGTAAAATACTGTAGATCACAAGCAGTAAATTAGAAAAATACCTCTAGCAATTGCCAGAAGAAAGTTTGACATAAAGAACTCTACAACATGAACCACAGAACAGTAGAGAATTAAAAAAAAAAAAGCAAGAAAAGAAATCAATCCACTAATGTAACAAATTAAAAAGAGAGAGAGAAGATATCCAGTAACAGTAAGTCACCAATTCTTGGTTTTCTAGTCACTATAGGAGTTTTTAATTTCTTTAATAAGATATTGCTTGAAACAAAATCTGATAGACGTTTTCAATACAAATCATTTGTTTTCTAAAATTAGTTAGGAATGTTAAAATACCAATGCAACATTCCAAATCTTATACAGATTTTAACAAAAAAGTAAATTAACATACAGGTCTTATTAAAAAAAAAATGCATTGAAACATTATATTAGGTAACTACTATACTTGCAAACACCTGGAACTTATTTTTTTTTATTTAACACAAACAAACCTTTCAACATCACAGAAATTGAAATACATAATTCATCTTTAAAACTTGAGAGATAATTCATAAAGCTCGAGTGTCAGAAATGTAAAAACCTGATCTCTATCAAAAACCTCACTAATTGGGACAAATAGTTCTAACAAAGCTATTTCATTAAACATGTTTAAATTCTAATTAAAAATGAATGAAATAAACAAAATTTTGATAAATTTATTATAAAAATTATTGAAAACAAACTTTAATTAAATCACAACAAATACTTTATTGTGATGTGGAGTTGGTTAAATCTATTTAAGAAATGTGTATGTAAGTAGAAAAGTGCGATTACAAATTTCAAATAATTTTCTTGATATCAGTCCACAGAATTATTGAAAGCTGTACAAAATTAAATAAAGGTTTCAATTATTTCATTTATAGATAAACATGTATATTAGTACAATACTTTTACTAGAAGAAAACAATTTTCTGTTCAACATATCATGATTTTCTTGACATCACTGCCAATGTTCTGCAGCAATCCTTGGGAATGTGGAATGTAGTAACTGAATAAATAAACTCCCAAAACTTATCAGTTTCTTTCAAAGACATAAGTGGAGTTCCGTGGTCTAAAAATTCTAAACCTACAAGTATCGTACTCTTTCCTACCGGTCAAATATTTGATTCTTAATGAAATAATGAAGCCATGGTTGTAGATTTTTTGGCACAGAAAATACTATGCATGATTTTCTTCTGAGAAAAATGGATAGATATCAGAATATTCAATTGAACACTTTATTATGTCTGCTCTTTGAATAATTAAATTCTATTTGCAATAAGAGTAAATTTTTCCAGTGAAATGGTTAGTTGGTAGAGGCAACTTACAAAGAAATGGTTTGTTCATGTCATGTTGGAATCTGCCTTTCATTATTAGATGATTTGATGCTAGATTTATCTACTAGGCTGTCCAGAAGACGTTGCTTCCTAGGCACAGGCTGAAACTGCATCTGTGCCTAGGAAGCAGCATCTCCTGGACAGCCAAATAAGCCTTTTCCATGGAAGCCTGTTTTCTTATGTTCGATTCACAGAATATCAGTCCTATCATTAAATAGAGGCTCTTGGTTCACAAAAAATGTGTTCAACACTGTGTAAATATTTTTCATTTTTGTGATAATTACAAAGAATATATAAAAAAAAAAAGAAAAGGCATGCATTTACTATTAATGTTCCTTACTAATATTGAAAGAAATGTGAATATTTATTAAAAACATACAAATTGAAGTAACAAATGTTGGTTATTTTTCATTATTTCTAATGAATGAAATTTTAGCATTCCATTTATACAACCAACTACAAAACAGTAAGAAGTAGCACAAATACTGGTCCCATCTCTTACTGGAAGAAACAAAAGTCGAACAAATAGAAGTTTCAAGTGCAAAACCTATGTAGAAAATAACATTCATTTATTTTATTTTTAAGTAAATTTCATTTTGTTTTGTCAGGTAAATCTGTAAATGAACCGTGTGTGAACCAAACCATTAGTGAGAAAGAAATGAGAAAAAGAATCAAGGCATGTTTTGATGTAACAGAACAGACTATTCCCTCGAAGTGAAATCAAAGATGTTTCTGAATTTAATGCTGTTTACCATAACAAAATTAAATTCACGGTTGACATTACGTACTGTTCTTTGGGAGATCTTTCTTTGGTACTGACAGTTAGCGAGCATGTGGCGTGGAGTTGCCAAACATAGAAGCTTTTGTGTAGCTAAAGAGTTTACTGTCTAGATGAAATATCTTCTTCATTGCTTACTCTCTTATCATGCTCTTATATTTCATTAGAGTCTGTGACACAGGGAGCAGTGACTCGTGCCCTTGCCTATACCCAAAACTCTATCATGTTGTGAACATGATGGTCAGCATTGCAGGTCAGCGGGGGCTGTGCTAAAACATTTCCTTGGAAATGTAGAGACACTGCCCAACTATCAATATCAAAGTTCCATCTCCCACAGTAGAATAACCAATCATCACATACAAACATTTGATTTCCCATCTGTGACACTACAGACAGTGACATGTTTTTTCATGGAAAAAAAAAACGAGGGGTTGATAATAACAATATATGCCAGTTTTTTACATAAGAATTTACATTCTTAAGGCAGAATTATTTTGTAGGACAATAAATAGTAATTCATGAAAAATCAAATAAGCATATCAGAACAAAAATATTGCAAATAAGGAGTTCAAGCTAGTAAACTGTAACTGAAGATGCTTTTTGTTAGAACAAACTAGAAAGATCAGGTTTTCAATATTTCAGGTTTCAACAAAAACCTATATCCGTGAACTTCACAGTCCACTCATACATTACAAGCTAATAACGTTTGTACATAGGTAACTGTGCAAAACTCACAGATAAAAATAATGTACACAGATTTTACATAACAAAATTTTAAAATTAACGATGAGCGACATTCTCCATATAGGGAAACAATTTTCACTTTAAATTACACAAATGCATTAATAACAAATATAAATTTTTGCAACTAGTCTATCTATTATGTAAGTTCATAAAAAATATCTGCATTCATTTCAAACATCTCTTCCCACCCACACACACTCAGACATACAAATTTTAATTTTCGGTAAGTGCACCTTCAGTAGGCAACTGTTTTCCATATTTTAACACAATGTTCTGAAACAAGGAAAAACAAACAACTGGAAAAATGAAAAAAAAACAATACAAATATTAGTTATTTATTCACTTTATAAGTGGGCTAAAATAGGCCTATTATTCATGTGTAATGTATGTTTTATCTTTTCAGATTGTCTTTTTAAGATTTTGATGTATTTTTTTAGAAGTATATCTCGATGATTAATGCTATTGAGCTACTGCTACAGCAGTATATGATAAAAATATTGACTTTAATGATAGCAATCATGTGGTACAATAGATTTGCACTGAGGAAACATTGAAAGAGGAAGCCAACTAGGCTCAATTGAGGCAACTGATGAAGTTGTCATTGGTGGAGTTTTATCAAGAACGGTTATAACTGTAATATAAAAATAAATTGTTTCTCATTTTTAATTTAAGGGACCTCATACCTACTGATACTGAGCTCATCCTTCTGTCATTTGAGTGTACAATTTTCACAATTATTCATGTATATTACTATTCAATTATTCATGTACATTAAACATATAGAAAAATTTACCATAGTTACAATGTTTTTCGAATAACAAAACATGATGTCATCATTTTTTGTGGTAACATAAAACAATTTACCTATAAAGAGGAAATATCCAGGTCTATTTCATTGCAAGAATCATATTTCTAACTTACTTTAGTAGGTTATTACAGCAGCATGTCAAATCATGACAAAAATAAATGGTACAGAAGAAGGAAGGAAATTTAAAAATGGCTGGCACTGGGGGCAGGAGATCGTAAAAATTGGTCTGAAAGTATTCACACCCCCCTCACCTTCAATAATGACAAAGATTGTTCAACAAAGGTATTTGCACCCAAATCTCATGAATTTTAATTTTAAACACTAGTGCCAACAGTAATTATATTTTACAAGGACTTTAAAATCAATTTTTTCCTTGAAATACAGACATCAATCAGATGTCAATAATGATAATGAAGAATGTTCTGATGAGAAATACTTTTTTTTTTTAATTGCAACTCATTACATACAAACAAGTATATGAAAAATCAGGAAAAAGTAAGAAAAAAGGAAGTTAAGAGTTTAAAACCAATAGACAGAAGAAAATAAACAGTACGGACGAAAACTCTGGAAGAAAATGAGTAAATTTTTATACATACCATGATGCCACACTTCTATAAAACAGAAGGTCATAGTTTAATGCTTCCAGCAGGAAGACTATAATTGCACAAGCGATAACATCGTAAATCATTAACTAATCTCTGCACATTTTGCGTAAAGGAAGGAAGATCCTGAAAAAGGAAATGCAAAAGATCAATAATATTTAAATCAACCTGCCAGGAGTTAGAAAGAGAAAGACTTTCAACCCCCCCCCCCCCCCCAGACATACACACAAAAATTACAAATTAAATTTTCAGAAGTATTAGAATATTAGATTATTGTATTTTGTTTAACTAATCATTTAAGATAACGGATCATGCTGCAGAACGATTTTTTTTATTCGCTTTAATGATTAGCAAAAATATTCTTGCTTGAAAGTTTCATGACAAGTTAAAATTAAAAGGTATTGAAAATTTTTTAGGGGGATAAAATTTCCCTCGTTTCCCTCCCTGTGGATCCATAGCTGCATATTTTGTATGTCATGTTTTAATGAATACAACGAATAAATATTTGGGTCAGTAAAATGAGAGTGGGCCCACTCACAAGTATCAATCCATTTAAATGAAAGAAAGCTGGACAGTAATTCCAACAAAATGCCCAGAAAATCACAAAATTGATGCTTTAAGCATAAAGTTTGGATCTCCTCCCTATCAAGACTGTCTGTCACCAAGATTTAAGTCATTACTGCAAGCACATTGGCATCCAGACACACCATTGCTTTATTATTTAGCATTGTTCTACATGTGTCACAGCTTTTCATTGAAAAAACAGATACAATCTTTGTTAGGGCTTTGTTTTTAAAAATATAGAACATTTTTCTATCCTTGTTTATATTTTTTGTGATATTTTTCCAAGCCGATCACTCCAAATAGATTTTAAATCAATTCTAGGAAGAGAAAATCAAGCTTAACAAGACAGAATTCTGTGTATACTCAAATAATTCCTGCCCTTGAATAATATCTGCATTGTAATTTTACGGAAAGGAATCTTGGGAACTCCCCCCCCCAGCTGTAATGGAAAAAAAAAACAAAAAATTACTTTATTACATAGCTAATATTGAAAAAATCTTGCACCTGCAATAAAAAAAGAAAGATTGTTTTTGGTAGCTGATTATCATTAATTTCTTCAAGATGCATTTTATTCTTATGCCAATGACGAATGCAACTTTCATTCACATCTTCCTGCTGCGCTGTAACAAAATTTTCCTGCTTCTATCATGTATAATTTTTTTTGCAGTAATAGACCAAGATTAAAGTTGGCAGTATTAACAGCATATGTTTCTTCGAGCTCTCATTTCACTAGATGTGAGAGGGGGAGGGAAGGTGGTTTTCAACAACAGGACTTTTATATCAAATCTGTGGCTCGGTTTTAACTTTTATATCAAATCTTGTTTAGCTCATTTTTGAATGTGAAATAGTTTCTATTAAATGAATGCAAACATTTGTAGTTACCAAATATGGTCAAAAATGCTCACTGCTATAATTTATTCTTAATTCAAATAATGTTAGTAAAGGTGGGGGTAGGTACTCCGGGGTCCAAGAAAACGTGCGCATATAAAGGCGGCTCCCCTCATTTGTCATTCACGAAGTTGCGAGTGACAGCTTACCCAATCCCGAGTAGCTGGTGTACTTGGCGAATGTCCACCTTCTTTGCTGTTTGCAGGAGACCGACACACAGTGGGTAGGGCGAACAACTAATGTTTGTCACTCTGCAAATAGCAAACGACTCATCTACATTACGTGGGATTCGGCAAGTAGTTGCTCACTACTTGATGAATACTGAATGTGTGGAGCCACCTTAATACCAACATTGACGCAAATAATACTCGCATCCCAATTTTCAGCTACTAATTTTTTTTAAATATTCAGGGATTATTTGAGCATGTATTGGTATGCTAATCAGAAATTCACTTCTACACTTTCTTTTTTATTTTGTGAACACGAGACAGAGCACAATGCAGATAGAAATAGAGAACCCTGAGCGAAAGCATTTGTCATGGCATGAAGTTGTTAACATTTTGTGACAAATTACGTGCATAAAGTCTTACTACATCAAGTACTGTATCTGTACAAAGTTAAATATTTTGAATGCTTCTTCTTTAATTACAACAATATTGTTCCTTTTTCATGACACACTATCAAATTCCTTTTTTTCATAGAAATCTAATTTTTAAATAAATGAAATTTTTTGCCCATATGCATTTCTTTGGTGAAACTCTCAAAAAATCTTTCTACAATTAATCACATTTAAAAAATCATTGTCTACAGATTTTTTGGCAAAGAAACTTTATGAAGTAGACTTGTGATTTTCCAAGGTAATGAACAAACTTGTATAAACTCCCATTTATTTAGAAAAGGATTAAAAAAGAAAACAAAAAATTGAACATAATCAGTTCCATTCAAAATATTATAAATCTACACTTCAAAAATATACATTACAGTATACAATATAAATGTATGGAAAAGTTTACCACAGAACTAAAAAGGAAACTAAAACAGGGTGACAATAAACATTATGAGCGATATTTAATGAGCAATACAATGATGTTTGAATTTGGGAATACTTCCAACATTCTTAGAATCGCTGACAGCATCGCACAGCTGACACATTGGCTCACTACTATTTCAGCAACTATACTTTATACCCATGTGTTCTGCATATCAAAGGGATTATTTTGTAGTTTTTTCCTAAAGACTTCCTCTGGTAATGTATAGCCTTAGTTAAACAAGGCACACTGGCACTCACAAGTCATCTGTTCTTTCAATTATGAATGTTCTGTGTCGTGATAAGGATTTTTGTTTAAGAATGTTTAAATGTGTTTATAATCCCCATATAATTTATGAATAAGAAGCAGCATTTTTCACTTTATTTTACTTTCCTTGTAAATAAATTTTCTCACTCACAAATTTGATCCAGTTATTCCCTGAAGAAAAGAAAAAAAGGAACTACACCCACCCCTGTTAAATTGTTCTGTTCTATTCCAGCCATAAAAACAAAACACCCCTGCTAAATTGTTCTGTTTACATACCACATCATCTTTGAAATTCCTTTGCAAAATACTCCTTTGACCATCGTCAAGGCCCTCAGTTGAGCGTAGGAACTGTGGTAGAAAGTCACTTTGGAATGCTTTGAAGTTAACGGCAGCCATGTGATAAATTGCAACAGTAATTTCTTCTTCAAGAAGAGCATGAGACTTGTGAATGAGGGAATGTAATAATACAGTCACAAACTGACTGAGTAATTCTTCTCCAAACAAATGCTGAAACAGAAAATGAGGCAAGTCAACATTACAATTAGTAAAAGACAGTATTAGTCAAGAGCAAATAAATATCATTATCAAAGGAAATACCACAAAAAATTTATGGTAGGGTTATTCGATGTCTCAAAAATTAACACTGAATGGTCAATATTAAACTTGCAATTTCTGAACTTATATAATGGTTCCATGTCACATTAACTCTTTGAGTGGATTGCCATTGCTCAATGACACAACTTCCCAGGCTTAGTCATTATATTTGCGTTACCTAAATTGATTTTAGTTTTGATCATTCTGATTCAGACAATAGTGTTCAAGGAATTGCAACAATGAGTGAGAAAATGTTCACTTCATAACATTAATGAACTAACAATTTAATTTTTGTATGGTACTCTTTGAAATAGAACCACAGATCATTCACATTTCACTACTGATGAACATTACTTATTCACAATATTAAACCACCATTAACTTTCAGTAAGATCCAAACATTTTTAGCCTTCATAGTCAGTTTTTAATTAGTAACTGAGAAGAAAAATTGTACATGATCTTGGCACAAACACTGAAAACTTGATTCACAAGATTGAAGAATTGCAAGCAAGTGGACTATTTTTAAGCAGTTTTCAAACAAGTGTTCTGGGTGGCTTAAGAGTTAAAAATGAAAAACAGCCTGTTGTTTTCACGAATAGGAGCTATTATAAACAGATGTTGGAGATGGACAGTTGTGAGGAAATTACAATAACTAAAAATAACCCCAAACCACACAATACTAATAACGAGAATACTAATTATGGTAATATACATAACAATAATATACTCACTTTGTGATAAAGTTTCCATTTGCTATTTAATTGCTCTAGACTGCGAAGATTTTGGCCAAATATATTAATATCTGGTTGTAAAAGGGATTGACCATAAGCCTGTAGTATCTTGATAAATTCCTCTCTATGTTCTACTGTTTCGTTGCCCATTTGATTCATTGTTTGTAAAAGTGATGAACGATAGAAATATTGCCATTTATGCATTAGAATAGCATGAAGAAGTGCAAACAAAGAAGGTTTTATATCGGGAGAAGGCGTTTCTGCAACCTGTAATTAATTTCATTCTCAAATTAAATTATGTTTCATTACTTTGAAGGCCATAATATAAGAAAACCATGAAAACACACAAACAATTAGGATAAAATTTTGTGCATTAGCTCTAAACAAAAAAAATACTGACATTTTCCTACAAAATTGTCAGCTAGGCATACTCAAATCTGCAGCTAAAATCTGAAATACCTTTATTATTAATATACACTTTAGAAATAATTATTTAATAATACCCTAAAAAAGAAATCGAAAAACATTTGTTGTATTTAACTCAAATATGATTCTAAAGTGGAAGAAAATTACCAGTGGATAGACATGATCCAGACAAAGTGTTATGGTACTAGGAACAAAACGCTTAAACTGGTGTCCAGGCTCAGCCATGACAAGTTGTAAAAGTTGCAAAAATTTGTCCACAACACGAGCTCCTGCTCCACCCTCCTGACCTAAAGAAGATGAGAGATGTTCCCTTCAAACAGAAAGAAAAGGTAAGATTATTGATGCGGAGCACCTTTAATAAAACCTTTAATAAAGAAATAAGTATACCTTGTAAAAACATCCAAGAAAGTCTGGACAGTTGTTTCTGTAAATGAAGCACCAAGCTGCTGCTGCAGACCACCGAAAGCGGTCAGGAAAAAATCTAAAATGACTTCACACACACTTGGTGAATGAACATAAGTTGGAAACATTGACAGTGTCTGGTAAATATTCATCTGAAAAAAAGAAAGAAAAACAAAACAAACAAACATATTAATCTCCCCTCTTTCATATGATTGGTAGAACAAATTCAAAATGCTTTTCTTAAGCATCAGAACAAATCTAGACAATTCAACATTATTATTTGTGCTTCTAATTTGCATGAGTACACTAATAATATTTAATACAGCTAAATAAGATCTTTTTCAATTATAACTAATCAGAATTACTACTTTTGAACACTGTAATAAGAATTAATTTATCTTACCTTATCATCATCATCATCATCATCATCATCATAACAACAATAATAAACATAATAAAAAGAAGAGGAAATTCCAAAGGAAAATACAAAAATATAAAATACCTGAATTGCTGAATATAGAAGCTGTCTGGTATTAGAACTTTCAGATTGCATTCCAGTGACAAGATCGTTTAACAGAGTAAGTGTGCTGGTGATTACAGGGCAGGCAGCCTGAGGTGAAACTGGGGAAGTGTGCTGAAGCTGCCGGAAATCTATAGTTAAAGATTCCAAGAGAGCAGCTAGTAGTTTTTGCCGCTGGTCCCAACCTTGATCGGCAAGTCCAGCACAGGGCAGAAGAAGAGTGCAACAGAGAGCCCTTTTCACCAGGCGTTGACTCTGAAGACAAAGGATACTGCTCTAATACACTGACAATACAATCTTGACTAAGTATTTTTTCGTGTAAAGGACTACAAACAAACATAGGGAAAGAAGGTAAACAGAGCACAATATATCTCATATTTAACAGTTATTTCTTTTTACTATTTTTCTCAGACACTCTAATGCATTTAACAATAACACCATGAATACCAGCAAAAGCAAAAACAAAAATGGTAGATTGTTAATTTTATTCAAAATTTCAAACATCAGTTTAATTGTTTTGCTTTAATACTAAATTTGCACAATCTTTTAAACCAGTTAACATTTTAAATTTGTAAATACCTCTGCCATGAAACCTCAGAATTTCAACATGATGCACAAAATCTACAATCAACAAAAATGGCAAAATTTGTGCCAACAAAGAAGTACAGTTTCTTTTACATTTCAAAAAGTAATTATCTGATGTTACAAGAGAATCTTTCACAAATTTGGAAACAGAGATCATAAAAGTAGAGGTACAGAGATTGTAAGTGTAACCTCCTTATAGTTGGTGGTTGCGCTGCAATATGTTTCTATTAGAATATTATTTCAAAATTATAAATTTGGGGAATTTATGAATCAAATTCAGAAATGGTTATCACTTTTCTGACGTGTCATTACGCTTCCCCACTGACACCTTACTTGTATATTAAGATTCGCAACTCCTCTAAAAATAAGCTTCTGAAACTTGTGGTTGCACTTAGAGCTAAATCATTGTGAACAAATATTAGATTAAAAAATTAAAGGAAGCCAACCTCAGAAGGAAGATAGGACAGTGAAGCAACCTTCCGGTACAGATCTCTTACGGACTCCACTTCCCACAATCGAGCTGGCCTTACAGTCATTGTTAGACTTGCTAACAAATGTGCTGCTGAATGATATAGCTTTGCTGGCTCACCCTGTTTTGCCAACAAAGGTACAGTTGCATCTACTATATCTATTATAAATTGGTTATACATATGCTTTAGGCCAGCCTCGCTATGCATCTGGGCTAGCCAATGACACCAGGCCTTCATTGCAGCCAACACTTGAGCATGCCTGCAACATCACACACCAATAATATACTTTGCAAAACTAGAAACTCTCACCAAACAATTATTCAATACATACACTTCCACCAAGTCTGATGTAAGCACTCCTGCTGACACCTGAATGTGATGAAGTTGTAATCGAGATGCATAGGTAGCCATTGCAGTGAGTTGTGTCATAAGTTTCTGAGAATGGGAAAACCGAGCTGCAAGGACTTCTCCTGCAATGGATATATTTATATTTAAAGAATGCTTAAAATAAATGGTATGAATTTGGCAAATTAATTTTTATACAAAATTACTGCACAACAGTGGGAGTGACAAATTGTAGTAATCTTACAGAATAGTCAAAATTTTATTCACAATTTCAAATTTCAGTTTAACTATTTTGTTTTGAAATTGAATTAGAGACTATCTTTTTAATTTCTATTTCATCATTAATTGAAAAGAATGACCATTAACCATTAAAATTTATAAACTTTAAACAACCATTTTTACCCAAATACATTACCCCCAATTTTTAACAGGCCTCCTGAGAATTAACAGATTTTATATTTCACACTACTTACAATCACAATAAAATCATGAATGGTGACACTGAGAAAATTCTTTTTGATGACATAGTTATGTGCCTGTGCTACCACTACTTTCTTCCTCTTCTTCTAAACCATCAAAACTTTCTTTGCAACTACTATCTTTATCTGCATTTGTAGGTTTCTTTTTTAATCTTCTTGAAATCCCACTTATACAGTACAGTGAAAGCATTGTAAAGTTGCAGAAAAAACAGTGAATTTTTTTAGGAAAAACGTGCATTGTAGAGTTCTGATATAAAAAATGTGCATAAATCGTCTTTCTGTATGTAGGAAATTACTTTCTCTAACGTGTAGACAGCATCCATGTTTTGATAGATCATTGAAATCAAAAAATTGCTTGATGACAAAATGTCTATTTGTGTGTCCAACTGGCTGTCATTAACAGCTGGTCTGGTCAGCATTAACATCAGATGATTTCCCTAAAATTGACAGTCCCACATCAATCTGGCTGATCTCAAGACCCTGTGAATTTGAAATGGATATTTTGATTTTGGGGGATACTTTACACGAAGCCTTAACATTTTCTCAAAAATGGCTCCAAATTTATTTAATTTTTTCTTTGAATAGAGCAAAGAATGTTTAAAAAAAATGGTGCAGGTCTTATTTTTATTTAAGTGTCTGAATTTTTGAAAATTGCAAAAGTTGAAAATGCGTTTTTGGTGTCTTTCTCTAACTTCAATATAAGATAGAAATTTTTTTCCTCAATGAAATCTGTTCTAAATAATTAGATCTTTAAATTAGGTTGAGTTAATTTTATGGAAAAAATAAGTACTTTTTATTGTTGTAATTTTTGCTTGAAGTAAAAAAGCTTAAAAAATTATGCTGGTCTAATCTTTGTTGAACTCTGAATTTTCAAAATGAGCAAAAATTACAAATAATGCAAGAAAGTATTTTATATTGCAGTATTCACATGTTCATAAATTCACTCCAGTTCTTCCAATTACCCAATTATGGACTTCACTTGATGTTTCACTACAATGTGCAATTCATGTGTGAATTCATATTTGAGTTTTGAAGGAGTAGAGGTTCGATTTAATACAGCTATCAGCAATTGCCTCAACAGAACTTGCTGTTGGCTGGGTGGTGAATCAAAACCTTGTTCCAATGGAACTGCAGTGCCCTTTCTGTGCAACTTCTTGAACTCCAAATTATTTCTTTGGTATATTTTCATGACAGAAAAACAACACAGAAAGTCATGGTGCGAGACAGTTCAAAATGGCTGCCATAATGAACACATTTTTTTTATTTCCGTGCCTTGCTGTATTCAATATTTTAGTACTATTGTTTGTTTTCATCAATATAACATCACTCACATGACAGACTACTTTGTGAATCCTGAAACTGGAGTCCATACGAACAATTATTGAATTGTGTGCTACTTCTGTATTAAAAATACATAAATCAGTCTCATAACAACTTTGTTTACTTCATACTTCTCCGTTCTTATGATTCCTGTGGCCCTTTTACTTTTTGTAAGGTTGGTAATGCTGACTGGATGGGGGTTCTTAGAAAGTGAACATCATGCTTCACTCGTAACCAGAATATCGGTAGGATTTTCTAATGTTCCTCTCCTCTTCAGCCAAATGCTCTGATTTATATTTCAAACTACTTTCAACCAATCCAACATTACGTCATTGGTCATCTACCCTTTCTCTTGGCATCATAAAACAAGCACTGTTGGCAGTTTGTCTTACAGCATTGTTTTCCAATACACCATCACATATGGGTGCAGCTTCCTGCCATCATTCAAACATACAACATTAATGCAATTCTAGCACATTCATTGTTGGTGCTTTTGATCACAACACTTTTAGAGCTATTAGTTCTGTTTCTTCCATTAGATGGGATATTGAAATAAATGGACACATGATCAGCATCGTTGATTTCACTGAGTAAGTAGTCAAGCTTTACATAATTTGAGTTCTTGATGCTCAAATGCAATTAATTTCTCTTCACAAGCTGCAGAAAGTAGTTGTTCTTTATCTTAATGTCAGCTCTCCTCATCATTCTTCGGCATCAGTCCACATTCTCTTTAAAATTCTCACCACTTGGTAGAAGAAATTATCTTTACCTAAATCACCTGCATTAATATAATTTCTAGAATGATGGGGAAGCCTTCATTGTATTCTCTCAAAACTTCCCCTCAAGTTGCTAGTCTAACTCATAAAATTTTCCCCAAATGTCTCCCGAAGGTTTCAAGTGTTGAATTTACAAGATTTTGTTCCTTCTGCAATACCATGTTTTCATCTAGCTACGTTTTGTTGTTGTTGTTGTTGTTGTTTGTGGTCTCTGCTTCTTTTACAACCACTAACTTCAAATTTGCATTGTGATCCATGATCTGAATAGAAACAGCACATCTGTGTGGATATCAAGAAAATGTCGATGAATAGAATTAAGTGTTACTGGTATCACCAGCAGAATGTTACTTCATCATTTTGAATTTATCAACATGGAAAAGCAAATGAAAAAATATAGATTCAAATCTTCTAAGCTTAATCTTCAATTATATGATGACCCCTTTTTTGTTTTTGCAACCAAGGGAAAAACTTTTATTACATTTAGATAAAAACAACAGTTTAAAAATGAACTACATACAAATAGTAGATTGAAGTAGATCATAAAAATTTGAGAAAATTAAAACAGTAAGAAATTTAACACTAAGTGATTAATTCTATTTCTTCTACATCTTTTTTTTACTTTAAGGTAAACACTCAAACACTTTTATTGGAAAACAATTGTATTACTTTTATTAAATATTAATGTAATTGTAGATGGTGCATTGTCTCAGTAAAGAAAATATTCACCTATGAAGTGCGGATACATCCGCCCCACTGCTTGGGTAAGAGAAGACAAATCTCTAAGTAGACAATGTAGGCGAAGGCACTCATGTTCTGCAGTAACAACCAACTTACGACAATCTTCATTTTCTTCCAAAGCTCTTTCTAATCTCATGTAGACCATAACTGATTCTTTCCAAGGTTCATACTTTCATGTAAGAAAAGTAATTTGTATAAATAACAACATTTAATAATATAGAATGTAAACTTTCCGCAATAAACTTCTTTATAACAAATAAACTTCCTCTAATGTATACATTACTTGAGTTTGGTTGGTTTCCCTTATAACTAAAGCTGTGATTTAGATGCATTTGCATATTTTTTTCTGTTAACTAAAACATCCCGTTTTAACAAATTATATACATTTTGAGGCATTTAGAATCAATTAAAGGTATTTTTATTTCACATATATCACCATAATTGTATATTTTTGCATATTTGGGCGATATTTACATATTTTTGCTGCAAATTCACCCCTCATCCGTGAAAAGAAGCCCAAAAGTTACAGTCAGCTTGTAAGTGGCTCTGACATTAATCTCACTACATGGTACATCAAGTGACCTGCTCTGGAGCAATGGGCATCTGAGGATTTGTTTATGTTGCAGTCGAAATGAAATGTGCTTACATCGAGCGCCTCTGCGTGCCCACTCATAGTGCAAAGGCAGAGTGGTATTAAAAAGAGTCAGGCCTGTGAATTTGTCATAAATTGAGAAGAAGCCATATTTTTGTTGCAAAACCTATGTTTTTTATGTTGTGAAATGTACATTTACGCCATCTCCCATTATTTTGCAAAGAAATTAGTGTTCTTCAAAATTAAGCCCTTGACTTAATGTTTATCATTTGTAACAATTTATATGATTTTTGAATCTTTTTTTGCTGTAAAAATATTTTCCACATTACACTTTTTATTTATTTTTACACTTGCTCATTACATTACAGTATTTTGTATATTTTCCTTTTTTAATTGCATATATTACCAAATATATTTACATATATATGTGTATATTTCTGTTTTTATAGCATATAAATCACAGCCATACTTATAACTTGTATCTTAATATACACTCCATGCAATGAAAATTCTCTCTAATGAATGAAAGTACTTAGTCCCTTCAGTTTTGTTTCAGTTTACATTGTATACAATATGAAAAAAAAAAATAATTTTCCTTACCACTTGATTGTATGTATCCATTGGTAACAATTCAGCTACTTTGGCTATCACTTCTATATTTTGCCTTAGAAAGTTTTGCCATTCTGTTTGTTTCTATTAATAATAAAATAATTTATTACAAATATTAGTATATTGCACATTAATTTGCAAATAAATAACAAAAATGCATTACTCTTCTTACTTATTTAAAACCTCAAGAAAGCCATTTCTCTGAACACACCACCAGCAATGAATTGTTCCCATCTGGTAGTCGCCAAGAAAGTGAATATATTTCCCTTAAAGAAACGGCATATTATGATTACCACTACCAAGTGAATTGAGTATTTAACAAATTATTGAATATTTACATGGCCTACTAACTTGCCAAGTGCATAGAGAAGAAACAGGTTTGCAAACTTTTTGATTTAACTCAGAAGTAATTAATATAATTAATCATTACTCTTCTTTATTGCATATAAATTGTTTTCTTTAAAATCAAGGAGGTATTTGATGCACTTTACAAATCATTCATCACTGCAGTGCAACAGATTGCTTGTAGAATTTCTTTGCACTCATTACATTTTGAAAACTAATCAACTGTTGACAAAAGCTTTTCGCAACACAGAACCTACTAAACACATGACAATTATTACTGAATAATGCAGCATATTATCCTTCATCGAACAAGACTACTTCTCAAAGGAAAAAAGATTTTTAAAAAAAGGGCCTTGATTCACCATTACCCACCCTTTTTTTAATCAAATCAGATGTCGCACAAATAGATTACATTTTATCCATGTGTTTGCTCAGGATAAACTGAACAAAACCTTAAACTACATACGCTGAAAGAGACTTACATCATCATCAAGTGATTCATCATCTAGTTCTTCCAATTGAGCTTGATTGTATTTGAATTGAGTTTTCCTAAGAATCTGCCCCACAAGAGAAACCAAAGCATCATTATACCTGAAGTAAAAATAAAAATATTTATATTCCTGAAAAATACAAGTTATAATATTAAATATTTCAATATTAAAAAACAACCATACCTTTCAATAGATGCTTTGTGAGTTTGCAAATGCTCAAGGAAAATAGTCCACACATCAAGACAATTATAATAGCCATCCAAATTTGTCTGTTGGAATGTGTACTTAAATAGTAAAGTAAGAAATTCAAGAATTGGAAATCTAGAATTGTTTTCCAACCGACGAAGATGAAGACCAACAAAAAGACGCAGAAATTCTGTCACTTTCTCCAAGTACCTGAAAGATAATATATATATACTATTTTTATTGAAATATTACCAAAGAGGAAGAGTTATTACTTTAAATGTTGGAATACACACTCTTCATGTATTCATACACATAATTAAATATTGAACTAGCAAAAAAAGTGTTTCAATAGGTAAATTTGAACAATTATTTGGTGTATAAATAATTACCCTCTTAATATCCTGTTACATCAACTATAATCAATAATGGCCAACAATTTTAGCAATGAAATTCCCTGACAAAATTGATTTTTCCCTGTTATGTCTAAAACAACAACAGGATTTGATTCAACAACTTTGAAGCACTATACACATTTTAATTGCGGAACGAGCATTGTATTTATAAATTGTAAACTAGCAGTGCTTCAATACAGCATGATTTTTTGTATTCTTATTATTCTCTTATCTCGTATATTATTAATCCACTTCTATTTTGAATAATTCTGAAATTGTGCCTTTTTTAGTTCCATTGTGCTCAAATCCTTATGAGATTTTGAAAAACTTCATTAGAGATCATTCAAAGCTTTTGTCTACAAATTGCATTGAAGCATGAAATGCACCTGCAATATAATTTTAGCAAAGTGTGTGAGATTTGAAAAAAGTTGCATCATGTAATTTTTGAAAATTTAAAAGTTCTAATGAAAATTACAATTAAATTACACAATTCAGTTCATTGCACTCTATCTGGTTAAACAGTTCTGAGACAAGATTTGTATCTGTTTAGACAATATTTGTACTACAAAAATAAGAATGTTACATGGTCTTAAAGGGACTTTCATTATGAACATATAAGCAAGGAAAACGTATACGTAAAACACACATCTGAAATAATATAGCATGGGAAGTATAATGATTTATCTGGGACGTACAAAAAACAAAATATTAACGTGAAAAAGTATAAATGCAAAATGAAAAATCGGAGTTTCACTTTAGCTAGTGTCAAAAATCCTACTACCAATGGAACTTGAACCTATGATCTCCCAACCAGAGGCACTGCAGTGACATCAGTTGATGCCCTGAGCCACCTCTCTCGGTGGGTCGTCTTACAGTCAGAGCTAACTTATATTTAGGTAAATACAGTAATAATAAGGTGTAGTGCTTCTCATATTTACATAAAACAATTGCAATAGTTAAACTATATAAATTATTTTTGACATTACACTTACGTTTCATCAATCTGGTCTAAATTTCCTGCCTGCAGTAAATTGTGTAATAAGTGAAGAGCCTGCTGAAATAAATTGAGTAGAAATTCTTCACAAGAACTAGGAACACAGTTTTTATACATTATTTCATTGACAGCAGCCATAGCCAAAGTTCCGACACACTGACCTTCATCTCTTGGAGAACTCTGAAACGAAAAAAATTAAAATGAATGAACAAGAACAAATCTATCTTCACAAATTATTTTTCAATGATACAACACAATTAAACATTATATTTCCCTCACATTTATTAAAACACTTTTTAAATGACAATACGCAAAAAAGAAACAATATTACAGTACAATTTTTTTTGCAAGAACAGGTTTACTGAACTATTGAAACCCTGCCCAACTCTAAGAAATATTTTGGAAGGGATTTCTGGCTGTGTTTCTTCTTTTAGCACCTGGAAGTTAAAAAAAATTCAGTTAACTATACCAACATACATATAGCAATTGTTAAATATTACAATGAAGCTAGTATTCAATTGATAACTCTTTATAAAATAAAACTAGGAGACAAAATAGCAACTCGTGCACCTTCAAGAGCTTTTCCGCATGCTGCATTTCCAGTCATTATAAGTTCAATCTAAGTAAACAGAAATGTAGTTTTGAGAGTATACTGAATTTGAGAAACAAGACAGCTTCGACATTATCTTTGTGAAATGATGCAAGTTTATTTCATGTCAACAGTTTACATATTTTGTATTAAAACAGATTTTCTGAAACCCCCTGAATAAGGACAGTAAATTTAGATATTTTTAATTATTCGCTTTACTTGCCTGTGTAATGGTTGCCAGTTGAAAGAGGGCTGTGACCAGGTTAGGAGTGATGTAAGATGCAAGTGGCACCCATGAAAACAGGTGTGCCAAGGCTTGGAGAGTGAGGCTAGCAATAGAATCGCTATCATTTTCCAAACTACATCTGCTGCTTCCAAACATTGAGCTTAATAAAGAACCTGAAAAATGAACAGACTTATAAAAAAGAAATTACTAGAAGTCAAGCAAAGAAAGGATTAGAAAACTTATAAATAATGTACCCAAAATCCATGTATGATCAAAAACATGAAATGTGGCTGACTAATTTTTTAGACCTAGATTGTCTGGATTAGGAAGAATTAGATGTGTTCCATTTAATATCAGTTTTTTTATTTATTTAGAATGATTGATAGTCAATGTTAAAAATAGTACAAAGAGTTAAAAATTAAACAATTTGTAAAATTGTGGTATGAGTTCCTTCTTGTAACTCCTCAGTGAATCATCTAGTTCAGGGACTACTCCAGTTGACAGCAACATGATCCTATTATTGGTTCACTTATCTAGTTTTCAGTTCAGTAATCTGAATGGTCATTGAATATTGACACAATGAATATCTACAAAATTAAAAGTGACAACTTTGAGGATTATTGCAGGTTTTTGATTTTGAATGTGATTTTCTCGTCATTGCATTTTGACGAAGTGGTTTGCGCTTGTGAGGGTTTTCTAGCCTTCGCTCATGATAACTTGCTCGGAGCTACACTTGCCACCTCCATTCCTTGCATGTTTTACAAGTCCCCTCATAGTAGCAGATCCACTACTACACAAGCAGGTTTAGTTCCTATAGCACTTCGCGTCAGGCACCAAAAAAGGACTTCACATTTAGAGTACATCGAAAGTATGTATTGCAAGTGGTAGTGAATTCACCTCATTCAGAGGGGACTACAAGGAAGGGCAGGGCCAATAAAACTGAATGAAATACAAAAGAGAGTACACAGTTATTTATGCACCCAGGGTGTTATAATGATCAAGCGATGACAAAAAGCTCCTCCAAGATCATTAGAACCTCTTAACATCAGTGGAACATACACAATTTTATATTTTACCTAATAATATTGATTCAGATTCCATCATTTACTAATTAACTAGATGTTAACTTGACTTGGTTTGTCTTTACATAAAATTCAATTTTTTGTCTAAAAGATAATACAAAAAACTGAGTACCTGAGTGCACAGGAGATGTTGAATTGGGCTGGCCATGAGTAGGAGACGGAGGAGGAGTAGCAGTTACCCCATGCCTTTGCTTTTGTGCTACTCGTTCCAGCAGTGCTGAAATAAATGCAAATAATAAACGATAATAAAGTTAAATTCTCTTTGTTAATCGTGAAGGCTGCAAACAAAATACATCACTATGAAATAGGATGAGCGTAAGTGAAAACTATTTTGGGCATTAGTCCCGTGCCTGCTTGATGATGATGTCTGTCAGTCCAGGAGCTAAGTGTTCCTCCCCCACTGGAATGAGAGATCTGCTGACCCTATCTACATGTTGGCTTGCAGGAGATTTCCCCTCCACTTATCTCCCACCAGGCCACTGCCCAGCCAGGTCCAGCTCTAAGTTCACAACTAAACACCCTGATATGACAGTGCTGTGCATGGGAGGGAGGGAGAGAGTGAATGAATGGTGAGGGAGTAAAGGAGTGAGGGATGAAAGAATGAAGACGCGAGGGATAAAGGAGTAAAGGAGCGAGGGATGAAGGAGTAAAGGAGCGAGGGATGAAGGAGTAAAGGAGCGAGGGATGAAGGAGTAAAGGAGTGAGGGATGAAGGAGCAAAGGAGCGAGGGATGAAAGAGTGAAGAAGCGAATGAGTAAAGGAGCAAGCAAGTAAATAAAATGCTAAAAATTAACCAAAAATAAATAGACAGCTGTTTCCAGAGCTCCTGAAAACTTTCTGTAACATATAATTTGTCTACATCCCAAGTGAAATTACAATGTTGGCTCTTTCAAAGCACACCAAATTAAATATCCTTTTCATTCTATACGAACTAAGAATTTTAAGACTTTAAAACTTGTATTAAAATAAAATAATGTTTCTTAAGTTATTTTTTTAACCATATATCAAGATAAATGAAAGAAATTCTTGATTATCATAATACATCCATTATGCCTTACAAATTAAACAACATTTCTAAATATATGGATAAATAAGTAATTTTTTTTCTCACCTGTAAGAATTGAAAATACTTGAGGAATGTGAGCTAACAACAGTCGTCGCAACTCTTCTTTACGGGATACACTGAGGTCCTCCCAAGGGCAAACTAACTCTTCTGAAGCTGTTTGCAGAAATACTAATCCCAGAACAGTGGTTTCGGAGTTCTGAATCAACTGCAAGGATAATAATAAAGCTTATACCAATAATGTGTTCAAACAAAAAGTTTGTATATATGTGTACCATAGAAAACCAACCTGAAGAATGTTTGTGAAAAAGTCTGGATAAAAGTGAGGCCAATCAAGTCGAGCAATATCAACCACTAACTTCACTAACTTGTTGCGTATAAAATTTGGAGCTGTTTGATGATGTTCCAGAGCTAACTGATACAGGGTAGCTTTCAACTGAGCACGGTCTTCCCACATCAGACCAAGCCATTGCTTTGTAATTATTTTCTGACAAAAAAAAACAAAACAACAACACATATAATACATCAAAATTTATATATTTTTAAATGAGCATTTTTGTAATGCACATACTAATTTTAAAATATATACCAAGTCTATAATACATGCATCACAAGAGTGTGGAAAGCCAACAATTAGTTTGGTGATTAGTAATATAAAAATGTTTTTTCTCTCTCTCTTTTTCCAGTACAGTTGATATTAATATGAATGATTTACATAAGAAATACAATTTGTTACATCTGCAGTAGGATTCTAATGTGCTAATAATCAAAACAGTCATTATCTGATAATAATTTCGAGATAGTAGTTGTACTGTTGCCTGTAAATACTTAAAATAAATAATCTTCCCGGATAAGGTTTTCATCACTTATTGGTTACATACGTGAAAAAACTGTAACTGAACTGAGTGAATTTTTTATATTACAATGAGGGGACCAAATTAAAGACTCATATACCACAATTTGTTTAACTAGAGCAATGTACAGGATTCTAATGATGTGATGACATTAACATGTTCAGTGGGTATTCTCTTTAGAAATTTTAATAATTAGTAGTTAAGCAGTATAATATTGAAGTTTTAATGAAAGATCAAAAAAGGAATTTTTTAAATTTGATCATTGAGGGTGTAATTGAAAAAATAATTAGTACTCTTGTTAGAAAATACCATGTTTTTACATTTTAGTACATTAGGGAACAATTTGTTTCTGATACTCCCTACAAATTTAAAGTATTGAAAAATCTGCTAATCACTTATAAAATTGACTTCTTTATTGTCTCCACAGAGTAGAATAGAACAAAATGGAGGGGAAAATTTGATGTCACTTTTAAAGATTAGAACAAAGTAATGGACCTAGGCGAGATCCTTGAGGTACTCCTGTGAATGTTTCCCGTCCCTACACGCATATGATTTACATCTTGCACTTTTTAAGGAAGTCATACAGCCAAAAAGGTACCAAGGACACCAATTTAATTCATCTTTCACTAATATTTGATGGTTTATCACATGCATTAGGGAAGTGCAGTATAAACCTGGGAATTTTATTCTAATTTCTGTGAGAGAAAATGTAGAAAAACTGCCAAATTTGAGAACACACAATGCTTATTTCTCAAGTTCATCAATTAATGTGCAAGATAAAGTGAAGACAGTTTGCTGGTAATTATAGATTCATAATGTAGGGATTAACCATAACAAGAAAAATAAGTTTACAATTTAGGCAAAGCAGTCACAAGACATGAATCTGTGCCACAAAGTTCTTTTTACATATTGATAGAAATAAACTTTGCTACAATGACATCAAAACTTATTATATAAAATATGATTAAAATAAATTATAAAATGAAATTTTCTGCTTCCTAGTGTATGGGAAAATGTACCTTTACATTAGACTCTAATTCTAGTTAATTGACACATATAATCAATTAAGTAAACTCACCTCAATTGTAGTTAGGCTATACATGCAAACAAAATGATTTGAAGAATTTGACATGAAGTACAGGCAATGTTTCCATGCCCCTTGTTGACTACTAAAATTATGTAAGAGACATTCAATCTCACGTTTCCTGTCATTACTGGTTTGAGGGGCAAAGAATTCATTCATTAGAATTTCTAAAGCAGCTAAGGATTCACTGTCACTTGCCTGGAAACCAAATTAAAAGATTTCCATTTTATAGTAAGAAAATACACAATATTCAATGTATATTACAGTCCATTATTCAATATTTAATTCTCACCATGATTGATTAACTTAATTTGAATTTTTTAATCATATCTCTTGGAAATGTAGAAATAATGCAACTTCCTGCATAACCTCAAACCATACAAACAGGCACAAATGAATGTAATCACTCAACTCTCTGAAGCCAAGTCAAGTTGCAACCTAGATTC